>OY725501.1:2619559-3362147 GCA_963281255.1 Aphrocallistes beatrix
TCCATTGGATCATGGATCAATTATATTTTCATTTATGGTCTATATAGGGTTCTACCATAGTAAAATGTGTCGCGTGACACAATTGAGTGCCACAATGAAACCGATTGAACCACAAGGCCATTTGAGTAAACCAAACAAAATCCAAGAATACTACGATATCTCAAAATATTACGATCTCAAGATATCACGGTACTAAATCATCCATGGTTGCTTAATACTACGATCTCAAGATATCACGCAACAGTTTTATTAAGCGGAGTCGACTGTATCCTTACTATTAAAACTCGATTAATATTTGTATATACAAGCGCGCTTCGCTTGCTTGCGCTGCGCGGCTGGCGGACACTTCGTGTCCGCCGGAGGCTCCCTTCGGTCGCCTGGAGGTGACATTGGTTAATTATAAGGGAGATATCATCTCTAAATATTTCCATCTCAGTTTTAAAATCGATATCACTCGAAAAATCACCAAATTTGTCAATTTTTAAAATTTTGATGAGTAATGATGACGTCATAACAAAGTGATGAGTCATCATTTTTTGATGATAGTTGCATTATATGTGAGGCGTGTTAGTATACAGTATCTTTTAAAATTCCAGCCTTCTATCTCCTATAATGGCTGAGTTTTGCTCGAATAACTGTGTTGCTTAACTTTTAAAAATGTGACAATGACGTCATAATTCCATGATGAGTCGACATTTTGCTCTGAACTCAGAACTTACTGGAGCCATAGCCAAAAGACTCCCACATGCCAAAAATCAGCTTTCTGCGCCCTGCAGTTTCTTCAATCAATTCGTTACAGATATATATATATATATATATATATATATATATACACATTAATCGAGTTTTAATAGTAAGGATATATATATCTCTGTTACGAATTGATTGAAGAAACTGCCGGGCGCAGAAGGCTGATTTTTGGCATGTGGGAGTCTTTTGGCTATGGCTCCAGTAAATTCTGAGTTCATAGCAAAATGTCGACTCATCATGGAATTATGACGTCATTGTCACATTTTTAAAAGTTAAGCAACACAGTTATTCGAGCATAACTCAGCCATTATAGGAGATAGAAGGCTGAAATTTTAATATAATCTGTATACTAACATACCTCACATATGATGCGACTTTCATCAAAAAATGATGACTCATCACTTTGTTATGACGTCATCATTACGCATCAAAAATTTTAAAATTGACAAATTTGGTGATTTTTCGAGTGAAATCGATTTTTTTAACACTAAGATGGACATATTTAGAGATGTTATCTCCCTTATAATTAACCAATGTCACCTCCAGGCGACCGAAGGGAGCCTCAGGCAGACACGAAGTGTCCGCCAGCCGCGCAGCGCAAGCAAGCGAAGCGCGCTTGTACTATATATATACAAACAAACAATAATCGAGTTTTAATAGTAAGGATGTAAGTGGATACCATTACAGCATCTCAGATAAATATCTTATTTCATTATTAGGACTTTCTTTATATATTTACCATTATTCTTTTACTGTATAAGTAAGTACTTGGTAACTTTATAGTACATTTTTATTTACCATTCTTTTCTGAGATGAGATTTCTATTCTTATGCTTGATTGTACTTGCATTAACTGCCAATGTTGTTGAGTCAGAACAATGTAGCATTCGCGGAAAGTTAAGATCTGATCCATTTACCACTATTTCATTATGTAACGAAATAAACTGTGATACTATTCAAGTCTGCACTAATGTCACGGGTTCCATAGAATGGACTAATATTTGTTATGATGAAGATTTGGATCAGAATACCATCAATGTGTATTGTAGATAGTTTGGATATTCAGGAGCTAATCCTGTATCTGGGAGCTTAACTGGCGTTTATAGATCCGCTTTTATTTATGGCACTAGTGAAGTTAAACTTCAAAATGTTGATTGCGTTGGTGATGAACCTAATTTGCTAAGTTGTGCATATACAACTACAGACTCAGAATGTAGATACCCAATCTATGACCCATCTACACATTGCTTCTCTTCAAGTGTGGTCACTAGCACAGCTAATTCAACTACATTCTTCCCATCCACGTACACTATACAAGCGACAAGTACCAACTCAACTATTTCTGCATCACTAACGAATTCCGATACACCACCTACTACTTCCACTTCTTCTGGTGATAATGGCATAGTGTCATCCATTCCATCTGAAAGCTATAGCCTAAGCTCGACATCAACCGATTCCATCCCTAATAACGTAACGTCCACATCTACCTCGTCTCGTAGTGGCTTACTAGTAGCTCCCACACCACCTCCTAACACAACTCCCAGTCCTGGCATACCTTCGACTTCCTCCACTACTCCCTCATCTAGTTTGTCTACTCAATCTGTAGCTTCAACTCAGCAGTCAAGGATATCGTTGATGCTGATTCCCATTTTAGTTCCAATCATAGCCATTCTTGTCATCCTGACTATTCTCACCATTGTCATTCTGGTACTGTCGTGTATATTCTGCTCTCGTAGGAAAAGAACTAAAGGTTCAGCAAATAATGACGAGGCCATCCTATATGAGTTATCTGGAATACCGAGTTTGAATAGTCGAGTAGAATATCAAAATACTGTCATTATCAACGGAGACCCTAACTACACTGCTATCAATGAGACTTCACTGATGGATAGAGATTATGCTTATGCTGAGATACTCGTAGAGAAACGAACTCTAGATAGTGGAGATATCCAAGAATATCTAGTGCCGACAATTAGTAATAATTGCATCCTAGAAAATGATGAATTTTGTGAAGGTCTGGTAGAAGGAGAAGTGGGCAACTGGAACTTGTATGAACAATTACCTAGGATGGATCAGGTAGCTTATCACAAGTTGGTTGCTATCTCAAGTACACTCGAGAATCCTCTGTATGACATACTGGTTAAAGAATCTCCTAACGAGGAACCCATCTACATAGAGCCCCCTTCTAGTCTGCCTCAGCTAGAGAACGTGTTCGGACAATGTCTGAACGAGATCAGGAGGAAGGACATCCAGATGGGAGAAGAGTTCGCATCCGGACAGTTCGGAGTGGTGTATCGGGCTGTCTACCACACTGAGAAAGGAGACATTCCTGTCGCCATCAAGACACTGAAGGAGGCTGCCAACACGGACACAAAGGTGGCATTCATGCGAGAAGCTGCCATCCTAGCTCAGTTCCAGCACCCTAACGTCCTCCGGATGATCGGAGTCCTCACAACTCAGCAGCCCTACATGATGGTGACGGAGCTACTCAAGACAACTGGCAGATTTACTGTTGAAAATGAAATCAGCTGATTCCACACACAGACAGAATCTCCCTCCTCTACTCCTCAGATTCTGTCAAGAGATAGCCTTTTGATCAGTTTGAGCCATATCCTGCAAACTGTAATAACTAGGTCTTCAAATTTTATCGTATTTGATAGGCAATTGGCTACTTCCTATTAGGTAATAATACAATTTAAACTTCTAAATTCACAGACTATAGAGTTATACGACAATTTAGTATTTTGGTCACATTCTTAAAATCAACCCATAACTCAAAACTCGTTGAATTTAGAAGTTCAAGTTGTATTATCACCTAATAGGAAGTAGTCCATTGCCTATCAAACACGATCAATTTAAAGATCTAGTTATTAGTTTTCACGAAATGGTCCAAACTGACCAAAATGCTTTACCACAACAACGCAGGAATGTAACAAATTCCATTGAAAAATTCTAAAATTTTCTAATCAACTAGTACTAATCTTGGTTCTACACAAAAATCACGGAAACCTTAATAACATTTAGAAATAGGGTTAAAACGCAATTATATGATGACTAATAAAAGTTTACCAACAAATATATGTACTCTGATATCATGTTGATATATACTGGTAATACATTCCTAAGGTCTATTCTGCATGGCAACGATTTTAGGCTAATCATGTATTATTTCAATCGGCTATTACTTCATCCCTAGTCCATAATTTTCAGTCTACTGTGAGGCATTATTAGAGTAGACCAGGGGTTCTTAAACTTTATTTTATGAATAGATACTGTAGATAAAATATTCTGAATGATTTATGAGAGTTAATCCAATCTAGAACCTTGATCTACAATTTTGCAAGACAAAGGTTGTGAAGAAAAAATGTATATGAATATAGGCCTGGCCCACTGCTTTCTCAATTATCTCTATAGACTCCTTACATTCTAGAGAATATCAAAATATTATACGTGCATATAATTCAAAAAAAGCGGGACATAATGGGGAAATTTCATGTAAAAAATCTGGTGAAAACTAGTATCTCAATAGAAGTGAAAAAACGGGATAGTAATAATATTGTGTTATCAAAGGGATAAGTCGAAATTTACAAATCTATCATATTATTGTTCCATTATTTTAAAATTTCCGTATCAACCAGTCTATTTTAGGATTAAGATTCAATCTAAATGGGGAAGAGATACTGTTAAACGACACCTTATTTGGTGTAAGTAACTATTGGTTTTGAAAACGGGCGTTCCCTCCCACCAAATCGGAGCTGTCCCGATTCCTTCTTGCCTCCCAATCCACCACCAAGTCTCCTTGGCTTCCAGCCCTCTAGTCTATGCTGCAACTCATAATCAACAATAATCCTACACTCGTCTAAAGTCCTGTGATGTGCACGCTTGTAAGCGAATTCCATATCTTTTCTGTGTTTGAAAACGATGAAAGCATAACGCTTTGATTCCCCGGTAACTATATCTCTCACAACTGTTGCTTTTCTAACTTTCCCGTAATGAGAAAAGAACTCTTTTAGATTTTCTTCGTTAGTCACGGGATTGAGTCTACCGACAAAGAGAGTGTAATCGGATAAAGCTGGATCAGAAGTTGGCGTATACTCACTGTTAATTGCCCTTACAACAGCGTTATCATGAGGATGTGTGTCTGTTTTGTCAATACTACCTGCTGATAACGGGTCATAGTGAGTTGTGAATATTGGAAAGTTGGGGTTCGACATTAAGGCGGTACAACTAAAATGTACAATAAAGCTGATCCAGGTCAAAGAATAGATTTTGTTCAGTATTGGCGAAATGAAATGGTTCAGTTAAATAAATTAAAATAATACGGTTAATACGAATTTCAGATAATACGAACAAATTTCGAACGTTCCCTGATGTTCGTATTAACGTGGTTCTCTGTTACTTGACGCAGTTATTCAACATTGGCTGCAGGTAGTACTGGATTTACACTGAACGATTCTACAAATATTTCTCATTCGTTAGATTAGAAGCTACTGCAATCAAACTTAGAATCTGCTATAACTGATAATTAATTGACTGAAATTTCCTACAAGAGTGAATTAGGAAAAAATTAAAAGGAATCCAGCAGACATAAATATTCACACGATGGAATCAGTTGAGATCCATGAAAGTGACGTCAGAGTAGAGGAGACAGCGCTTGGGCAGGGGA
Organism: Aphrocallistes beatrix; assembly: GCA_963281255.1. NCBI lineage: Eukaryota > Metazoa > Porifera > Hexactinellida > Sceptrulophora > Aphrocallistidae > Aphrocallistes > Aphrocallistes beatrix. Next base: position 2,624,978 of record OY725501.1, read on the forward strand.
GCTGGCTGTGGGGAGAGGAGAGTTATCTCCGACTTCTCCATAGAAACGTCAGTGACGCATAGGAATCCCTGCGTGGAGGCAGTGAGCAGCTTGCTGGGGTCGTCTGTGGAGCTGACGGACAGGATGTGCGTGACGATCTGAGGGGAGGGGGAGAGCTTGGTGACAGAGGGCCGGATGTCCTCTGCGGTCTCTCCTATTGGCAGGAGGGAGGAGGGGATGTCAGATTCCGCGATCTGGAACATCTCCAGCTCCTGGAAGGGGAGCACGATGGAGTGCGGGGACAAGATGCTCTGCTCCTTCGTCCCGTAAAAGTACGCGCGCGTGCGCTCACGCCGGCTCGCCTTGCGTGCGGCCTTGGTCCGCGCGAGGACGCCCCCGGACTTGGGGAAGTGCAGCACATGGACGCCGGGCAGATCCCGCTGGATGTCCACGTAGAGCTTCTCGTGGTCCAGTACGATGACCGTGTAGACGGAGAACTCGCGGGACACGTGCAGCAGTGAGCTGTAGCCGCCCTCCTCCACCCACCCGCACGTGTTGATCACGCAGCCCGCGTAGCGAGCCTCAGGCAGCGCCTCGTAGCGGCGGCTGACCTTCTCCGCCAGCTGCGAGACCAGCATGTCGTAGAGCTTGCAGTTGCTCTCCGGCGTGAGGGAACCGAAGTGGAAGACGAGAGGGTTCTGGTGCAGGAATCCGAATGCAGGGTCTGCCGGCTGGTCGATTATCTGAGCTCCTAATGGCACAGAGTAGTAAATACCTCTAAACAAATGGCATGCAATTGAGATATTGATAAACTTAGATTAGAATGAATTACTGAGTCCCAATCAAACATTGATTCCGGGCACTCTACGCACTCTAACCACTGCCTTTATTCAAGGGTAGAATGCAGCTAGGAGCCAGGGGTCGACAACACAAAATTTGGTGGTGGCTTTCTTAGCCACCATTTTACTTTTTTCTGGTGGCTAACAGTCACCAAATTCTAAAAACGCTATATAAATAGACCAATTCTTCATATAATTTGATGGCTTAGTTAGCCACCACGCTAAGGAATTTGGTGACTATCGCCACGAAAAAATACCATATTTGTGGACATACCTAATTTACGGAATGGAACGGAACGGAATTTTAAATGCCATTTTACGGAATATCCCATTCCGGATATTATAAATGCCTAATTTACGGAATATTCCGTAAATTAGGTATGTCCAGATTTGTCGAGCACTGGTAGGAGCGTATTCTTACAAGTGAGAAATTTGAATTTATCTTGTCTACTATTTTATTGAGTCAGTGGATGTGTCTACTCGGATAGTCGCATTTGTCGCTACAACTCACCGATGGAACCAGGGATGCTGACACTGCCCTGTCCCACGTCCAGGTCCACGAGCAGTGGCTTGGTGCCTGCGCGGAGGGTGTAGTTGAGGAGAATCCGGCAAAGCGTGCTCTTCCCCACGTCTTGAGGTCCAGCCACCAGGACGCTCGGTCCGTTCAGCCCCGCCCGTTTCCTCCGCTCCCGCTCCTGCTCCACCACGATGTGCAAGTTCAGGAAGCGGACCATGGGTGTGGTGTCCGACTTGTAGCACCGGTTCGGATCCCCATTCACTATCACCTCACACCCGTACCACGTGTACACGGCCAGCTTGGCGCCCGGGGGGAAGCAGTACACGTGGTTGGACACCAGCTCAGTCCCGAACACCTCCGCCGTGCCCTTACACAGCACCAGCTTCACGCTCTTCTCGCTCTCCGCCTCGATTCGGAGCTCCGTGTCGTGGTTCAGGATAAAAAGGTGTCCCGGGAGACCGGTCTTACCAGAGGTGACTGGTACTTCGTCGCCCTGCAGTACCCCTGATGCCATATATGGTCATGCAAAGGATCAAGTGTGGCCGCTCTAAACTAGAAGATTCATACTCCTCATAATATGCCTAAATGAACGATTCTGTCCACACTAACTCTATTTAGAAATATAATGTGTTGACGGGTAGTCTTACGTAGGTGGTATGGTGGAAATAGTTCGCACCAAAACCGGAAATAGTTCGACTTTCCAAAAGGAAATAGTTCGAAAAAAAAACGAGGTATTAAAATTCCTTATTCGACAGTCGCTTAACTCTTATTCGACAGTCGCTTAACTCTTATTCGACCGTCGCTTAACTCTTATTCGACAGTCGCTTAACTCTTATTCGACAATCGATTAATTCCCTCTGGAAATTTCTTATTTGAATTGTTATCAGAGTTATCACTATTTCGAGTAATCAAAGAATATTTCAAAGTCAGCTGAACATTTTATTTTTGACTTCGTTGGTGGTAAAAATACTGACTGAGCTCACAGGTAGAGGTCGCAACGGGCCTGAATTCTCGGTACGAGGCATAGGCGCAAGTTTTGGAAACTAGAATAAAACCTGGGGGGGCCAATAGCGAGCGACGGTAATGGGGGATCTGGGGAATTTTTAAAATCTTAGATGCTCAAATATCGATATACAGCTATTGTTGTTACCTAGGGAAAAGAAAATCTCGGACTAAAGTGGAAGAAAATTGTAATTGGGATATATATTTAGGCTCAATTAACATAATTTTGGGGTTTAGTTGTAACATATCAGTTTGTGTGGAGTCCTGCCATACCACAGCTTCCTCCACTGCTCCATTGCCCAGCACCACGGCCCCCCACATGCTCCAAACCTGGGGGATGCGCCCCCAGGTACCCACACTTGACGCCTATGGCCCGAGGCCCGAGCCCAATCAGGCTTCGGGCTCGGGCCGGGCTTGCGACCTCTACTCACAGGTAACTAAAAGTAATTTTTGATTAATATTATACGATCAATAAGATTTTTTGATTTTATGACTCATAATTTTATGGTGAAATTTTTGTAATTGATTTCAAATTCTAATTTTGTTATAAATAAATTAACATTCCCGAGAGAATTGCTGAAAATGTGACAACTTCATTAAATTTCACATTATCATCACCAATCAAAAGAGTTCTTGTTTGTACAAGTATTTTAATTAAACAAGCTGATTAATGCGCTTAAATGAAGATATCAAAAGAAAATGCCACATTATTTTTATTGCACACTATTAAACGAATGTATAAACATAATTTCAGGATTCAGTGTTAAATCGATTCTACCATAGCCATACTAACAAACTGAACAAGAAATTTGTTTCATTCCCTAAACCTTCCCAAAATAAGTAAACACGAATCTGCTAAAGATAAAATATGTCGTTAGTGTTGCTTCAAAGTTGGTAAAATAAGAATCAAAAACAACAGTCTTAAAGACACGAACTTACTAAACTCAGTTCTTCGAAGTAATCGATATCTTCGAAGAGAACCACCCCAAAGTAGTGTGCAATACCTGCAAACTGTATTTTCTCAAAAGATCTTCTGGAGAGTTATGACCAAAAACTACTTATCGCTTTGTCTGGCCGACCATTCGGAATACGCTGAATCTTAAAAATTTAATAACTTATTTACACAAAATGAAGCATTTTAAATTTTGAAATTCTGTCCAATTATCCGACTGTTGTAGTTCAAGAAATAAAAACAACGAACAACGAACGTATTTAGTTAGAGAAATATAGTCCAGAATACATGGATACTTGGATCGTGAGATGCTGTAATGTAGAAGCTCTCATTGAGAAAGTCTATAATTTCCTTTGTCTGCAAAATGAAAAGTGCACCTGAAACGAAACACAACTTGTCAGTTATGCTTAAGGATGAACAGATTTACGCTTGTTAGAAGAATACCATGTCTCTTTTACAGTCGACCTCAAAGCAGCTTCCTTGTGCCTAGGAATCATGTCTGGCCTTGTATATGGTGTACCTGGGACGAGAGAAGCGGGTTAAGTAAAGTTGATTGGCATCCGAGATCTTCGGCACACCATAGTAAAATGACGTTTATAATGGTGATTCGAAAACTAAGTTTATAAACGTTTATTCAAATCATAGAGGCGAATAAAATTATATTTTGGGTATTCGGATTTTAAGAATGAAGTGTTCGGATTAGCGAGGGTTCGGATTGGCGAGGTTCGGACTAGCGAGGGTGTACTGTACTTACTAACCAACCCCTTGAGAAATAGAGTAGTCTTGAATCAGTGCTATATTGGTAGTATCAATAGGTTGTCATAAAACCTCGTTTAGCTGAATATTGTAGGCCATGAGAAATTTCAAATTGTGTTGCCTCATAATAAAAATCGATCGATTCATTATAATTTGTCAGCTGTGTGCATTGCTCTTTATTGGAAATGCCAACACTTTCGAATAATGAGAAAGTCTCTTCCATCTCCATAGATTTTCTCCTTTTTTAGTTGGTTTTAAAACAAGAATTTTTTTGTTGTCAGCCATGTAGTTACTAATATTTTTAGAAACCTAATACAGTAGTTCAATAGGAGTTCAACTGCGAATAAGAGTTAAGCGACGGTCGAATAAGAGTTAAGCGACTGTCGAATAAGGGTATTTCATATATGAAAAAAACCACCATTAATCCTAATGATAAAAAGTCGAACTATTTCCTTTTTCAAAAAGTCGAACCATTTCCGCATTACCATCTTAGGTACATGGCAATGGTATTAGGCATTTCAAAACACTCGTTCAATTATATTCAGTAAGTTTAGGATAGTACGTAGTATATAAAGGATTTTGAGATTTTTCAAGTGTTTTAGGAACTTCATCGATATTAGCCTTCATTAATTAAGTTCATACCAATTGTTTTTGTATATTTTGGAAAATTATGTCCCGTTTTTCCGATGCTACTATCGATTTACCCAGATTATGAAGTTTAAACAAAAACTGTTTGTATTTGTCAGATACCATACCAGTAGCAATGTAAGAAGAGGAGATGGATGTGAAGTTAGCAGCGCGAAAAGTGAGCACGACATAACTGGTTATAACTTTTCGCTTAGGCTGAATATCCAGTTCAAATTTGAATCACAGCATTATGAGCGAGGTAGTTTTGTATCATTCCAATTTTTTGTCCCTTTCTTCAAAAACCACTTCACAGTGACTTTGCAAAAATTCCCGATTTTCACTATACAAATTCATATACAATTTGACTGAGCACGACATAACTGGTTATAACTTTTCGCTTTGGCTGAGTATCCGGTTCAAATTTGTAACACAGCATTATGAGCGAGGTAGTTTTGTATCATTCCAATTTTTTGTCCCTCTCTTAAAAAAACACTTCACAGTGACTTTGCAAAAATTCCCGATTTTCACTATACAAATTCATGTACGATTTGAGTTGCATATTTGTAGTACACAGTGGAGTTAGGTACAAAATGCTATTGTCATAGATTGTTAATTGTCGTCATTTGTAGTTAATTTTGGGCGAGTGTTTTAACGTATTCATTATATTGGCTTCTGTGACTATAGCATAATATTCTGATAAATCCAAATAAATATAGTTAATAGTTAATACGATTATTCTTTGGTTATTGGATAATATTGATAACTTATTCGAATTTCACGCCTATAACATTTCAGTTTTGCATTTACTAATGGGGGTTGATCTTTGTACATGGCGCAACCACATTGGCATATTCAATTCACGGAAATCTACAAAATCAAGATGCTGCAAAATGATAGCTATTCCTGGATTTGTTACATGCAACATTTTGATCTCCATCTTAACAATTCTATCTCTATCCTTACTATTAAAACTCGATTAATATTTGTATATATATATATATGTTACGAATTGATTGAAGAAACTGCCAGGCGCAGAAAGCTGATTTTTGGCATGTGGGAGTCTTTTGGCTATGGCTCCAGTAAGTTCTGAGCTCAGACGAAAATGTCGACTCATCATGGAATTATGACGTCATTGTCACATTTTCAAAAGTTAAGCAACACAGTTATTCGGGCATAACTCAGCCATTATAGGAGATAGAAGGCTGAAATTTTAATAGAATCTGTATACTAACATACCTCACATATGATGCGACTTTCATCAAAAAATGATGACTCATCACTTTGTTATGACGTCATCATTACGCATCAAAAATTTTTAAATTCACAAATTTGGTGATTTTTCGAGTGATATCGATTAGCACAGTAGGACAGACATATTTAGAGATGTTATCTCCCTTATAATTAACCAATGTGACTCCAGGCGACCGAAGGGAGCCTCCGGCGGACACAAAGTGTCCGCCAGCCGCGCAGCGCAAGCAAGCGCGAAGCGCGCTTGTTCCTTATTATTTGCGGAGATGTAGAAGTGAACCCAGGACCAAGATACAATGGTTAGTTATTTTACATATACTACATAATACGTATTATTATTGATGTTTCTAATAATAAGCAATGATATATTTGATTCAGAGAATTTATTATAGAAACTGGTGATGTCAAGCAAGGTAGCGAGATTGTCTCAAAGATGACCGATGCCTTATCCAAGTTAACTGGTCATGGTTCATTAATTCTGAACAATCTCGAATTGCTTAAAACACGAAATTGGCGGGATGCCTCTTCTATCTGGGGTAAGCTGGCAAAATATGTTTATAGAAGAAATCGCTTGCAACTACGGGCGAAACTTATGAACATCTGGCGAAACAACAACTGGAATATTAAATCTCAGGTAACACAAGCATTGACACTACCTAAAGATAAATTTACTCTACCTATCAGTATCAACATTTCTGAATTACCAGATATTCGTAATCATAACGTGCTTTTCTCCCATTCTGATAATTCACTAGAATCAGACATAAGCTCAATTATTAGCATTGAATCCACTGATCAGGTATCTAGTAAAATGCACATAGTTCAGTCGACAAATCGAGGTGAATTTGGATTGACAGGCCAAGAATGGTTCAGAATTTTTCCAAATTTTTCAGAAAGTGCTCTGAAGTCAGAATGGACAACCTTATTTAATGAGAAAATTTCCGTTTACTACCCGTTTTGTGTTCTCAAATTTTTATACCATCGAATTAACAAAAGCTATTCAAGACGTGGAAGTACATTTCTTATTGCAGCAGCAGTTTGCAAGTTTAGTAATTGTTTCACCTTCAAATTTGAAATGGAAACACCGCAAACAAACGCAAGCAATCTTTATCTCGTTAATTATACTGCTACTGGATCAATCTCTGAAGAACATTCATCTAATTTAATTTCGCACAGCCGACATTTATCTGGAGACAGAAGAGAAGCCACTGCGAAACAGCTTGAACTTTCCAGTCCTTCTAATCTTCATTATTCCCTCTTTGTTGATTCACAAAATTTATCCGTTGCCAAAAAAGGAAACTTCAATTATTTACACTCAACCGATGTCATTAGAAAGGTCAAGTCACAGCACTTTGAAAAATCCCGATTTGATAATGATATGTGGCAGGACATCATTAGCACCCAAATGTCATATATGAGCACAATCATTGGGAATACTCTTAACGGCTACATTCAATTCATAAGTCATTCCCCATTCATCATTCACTTGTATAGTGAAGAACAGATAATGTTGTTAAAAAAATTGGAAAAAGAATCTTTTGCATTACATTTAGATGCCACTGGTTCAGTTATCAGGAAATTAGATCATTTGGGAAAAAGAATCCTCTATTACGCTATCTCAGTAAAGCATCCTCTATCACATGTAAGCCCAATTCCACTTGCTGAGATGGTATCTAGCGAGCAGACAAACATAGAAATTTCACATTTGCTTAACCGATGGTTATATGACGTAAAGAAGGTGACGAGTAGCGAGATATTACCAAATAAAGTTGAAGTAGACTTTAGTTGGGCCATGCTACATGGTGTCTGCAATGCCTTTAACAAACAAAACTTAGAATGGTATTTAAATAAATGTTGGGAAACTATTCACAAGAGCAATTCTACTAATTCAATAAAAGTAATAATACACATATGCTCGGCACACATAATGAATCGGTTTAGCTATAAACTAAGTTCTAAGTTCAGGATGGATAAACAGAGGAAACAAAAGATCGTGTTCATAATGGCTCGAATGACGAGTTGTACAACGATGGATGAAATGAATCAGTTATTTGGCGCATTGAGTATGGTATGTTTATCAAAAAAGATCTATCCAAAAATTGAAGAATCTTTTGATAAACTTAACAGTTCTATTTGTCTTGATAAGGAGTTCGATTTTGATCTCGAAAATATCACAGAACTAGATGAATCATTACCCAATGAAATGGGAGATAGCAAAACATACAAATCAAGATCTCCATTTGGTATACATTTTCAGAATGAATTAATGAACTGCAAGACGCTTGTTGGCATATTTGAAATGGAAGAACAGAATGAAAGCACTCCTAAAAACAACTACTACTTTCCAGATTTACCATCATTTCTTGTAACTCATTACATGCCAGTTTGTCCCCTCTGGTCAGGTATTATACTAGGCCCATCCTTGCACCCAGGTCAATATCACGTGACATCCACGAATGCAATTGCAGAAAACTGGATGAGAATTGTAAAGATAACAATTTTACACAAACAATGCAAACTAAGACCGGGAGATTTCATTCGCAAATTAAGGGAAGGTATTGTTGGTAGAATAAAGGCATTCGAATTTGCATTCAATCCATTGAGCCTTAAAGTTCTCAAGAGACAAAAAACACAACAACCAAAAGATTATGATCAAATTGATGAAATGTGGAAGAAGAAGAAACCAAGACAGACATACTTCAAACCAGGAAAGCCAATGAACTCTAACAAACAAGCTTCACTTAAAAAGTTCAAGAATCCAAGACACGGAAAACTTAATCATTTGCCTTCCATAATGGTCACTAGCCCTCAGGTCAACTCAAAGGCCGTAACATTGTACACTGATTTGTCTAATGACGATTCTATTCCAGATGAAACTCTCTCTATAATAGATGTAAAAACCTATTATCATGGAGAATTCAAGACTGTAACTCCGAGTTGGCAAAGGGAAAAGTGCAAGGTGATAAGACTAACATTTACAACAGGAATAATATATGAAAATGAAGCCGCTGATAAATCTCTTGAGATTCGACAATTAATTCCTACAAAAGAAAAAAGGATTTCACCTGATGGGAATTGCTTGTTTCGCTCTTTATCATATATAATTACTGGAACAGATTACAATCATAAAGAAATACGGGAGTTAATAATTGATAAAATGAAGGGCGAATATAGGAAATTAGCCACCAATTACGTTCAAGCTCGAAAAGATTTATTGCCAGAGGAACGTTGCAATTCGATTGAAGATTATCTGAAAGCAAGCAAAATGGACCGAGTAGGATCTTGGGGTACAGACCTAGAAATATTTTTAGCAGCTATCATCCTGAGAACAGATATCTTTGTCTACAATGATGAGGACCAATCCTGGTTGAAATTCTCAGGACATGGATTCATTGATGCTAAATCTACACATGATTTAACAGAACGCAAGAGCCACTTTCAGCCTGTCATCAAGGTTAACACCAGAACTCAAGGGCTTTCAAAATAAGAAGTTTAGTTCCATAGTAAATATACTATGAAGTTAGTCACATAGAAATTTAGAACTAGTACACAATTATATTGCAATTCTGATTCAGCGCGTCAAGAATAGAAATATTAGCATATTCATAAATTTGTATTGTGAAAATCGGGAATTTTTGCAAAGTCACTGTGAAGTGGTTTTTGAAGAAAGGGACAAAAAATTGGAAAAATACAAAACTACCTCGCTCATAATGCTGTGATACAAATTTGAACAGGATATTCAGCCTAAGCGAAAAGTTATAACCAGTTATGTCGTGCTCAGTCAAATTGTATATGAATTTGTATAGTGAAAATCGGGAATTTTTGCAAAGTCACTGTGAAGTGGTTTTTGAAGAAAGGGACAAAAAATTGGAAAAATACAAAACTACCTCGCTCATAATGCTGTGATACAAATTTGAACTGGATATTCAGCCTAAGCGAAAAGTTATAACCAGTTATGTCGTGCTCAGTCAAATCGTATATGAATTTGTATAGTGAAAATCGGGAAATTTTGCAAAGTCACTGTGAAGTGGTTTTTGAAGAAAGGGACAAAAAATTGGAAAAATACAAAACTACCTCGCTCATAATGCAGTGATACAATTTTGAACTGGATATTCAGCCTAAGTGAAAAGTTATAACCAGTTATGTCGTGCTCACTTTTCGCGCTGCTAACTTCACATCCATGAAGAGGAGTGGTGTTTAAATGGTGCAATAAAGAAGATTGGAGCAATTTTCTTCAGTTTGGGGTAGGAATAAAGTTAAAGGTGTTTGTTGGAGATTTTTAATTGGGTTTGGTAGAAAACAAGGTGGATTGCTAAACCCTGTATATTTTAACTGTGATAGTCGACTTTGAGCGATTCGATATCTCTATGGAATTTTTTAAATAAACAGATTAATACTAGAATGTTTGGAAAATGCATGCAACCTCCTAGGAGTTAGTCGTGCATGTACTAGGGGCTTATAAATATCATATGTAGTATATCCTCATGCAGATGAACGTATTTAATAAATGCTGAATACAGTATCAATATGGAACATTTGATTAAATATTCACATTCCTCCTCTAGTAGTAATGCAAGATGCCAACCTCCGCAAGGAAAAAATAGGGACATAAGTATTTTAGCGGGACATTGTATATTTGTATTAGTCCTATACACTGAAAAGCGGGACAATTCCACTTTTTGGAATATTTTCGCGGGACAGTTGGCAAGTATGGTTTAATGGCTGATGACATCCTAGAATTGCTATATGTGGAGAATGCGCGTCTAAAACAGTATATTGTGGGTACAGGAGGAATATGCTATTTAGAAAATTGAATGCTGTTGAAGAGGGGTTGGTATTGTGTCATGTTTGTGAAGGTATTCTGCGAGATCCAAACATATATCAGGGAGAAATAACCTGTCTCCATTGCGCACCTAATGATGTCCCCCTCACCATGTAAATAGAGTAGTTAACGTTGTACTGAACTCAGTCTAATGCCCCCTGGCCGGAAGAAGAATGTGGATATATCAAAATATTGTGTGCTTGCAACAGTCTGGTGGAGAGAAAGGATATTACAAAACACTTTCTAAATGCAAGTTAAGAAAAGTGAGATGCGATTATTGCAATGAGACCTGCAGTGCTGAAGAGATGGCTACGCACTTGGATGAATTCCTTCACTTCCCAACTGTTTTTTTGATTTGAGTAATTAGGGGGGGTGGGCATTCGATTGTCCAAGAGTTAGAAGACCAACGTTAATGCAGGGCATAGTCATGAATTTGGATTGGGGGTCATAAGCGAACGAAGCGAGCAAATAAGGAATTTTCGGGGCTTGGCCCCCAGAAAATTTTAGAATCTTAGATGCTGAAAAGTGGATCTACAGCTATCCTAACCATTTATTTTGATCTAATCTATCTTATTTTTCATTCTTTTTGAAGCATAAAAATCAAGATAAAAAGTAGAAAGAAACTTAATGACTTAAAGGAAATAAACGGAATATATCCGGACTCCATCCCTTGAATGAACGGATGGAGTTGACGTTAGGAGGTTAAAGTGAACGAACCGAACGGGTGTCAAGTTGAGTTGAGCACAATTGCGCTGTTTTCACACCGTTCGCGAACCTTCCATTGCCTAGATAGGGTTTATATATTTTGCGGAGTTGACTGTACTTTGTTTATTATACTACGTAGTACTACATGGTTTCTAAAGCTTGTCTGGTCCCTATATACGTAAAGTAATGGAATAGAATTGATGTAAAATTACGGACATTTTATGGTAACTTTATATTCTAGGCAGATACATATACCGTAGTATATATTGGTATGCATAGCAGTTGTGTTTAAAATTGAATGGCATCAAAATATATTTCACCTACAGAAGAAAATGAGAGAAGTTTCAACCAACTGGAACATAAAATCATTTCGACTTTTCAGAAATTAATAGAACATGTAGAAAAACGAAGAGATAAATTGTTAACAGAATTGAAACATCTTAAATGTGAACTTGATTGTAGAATTGCAGTTACGCTTCAAAACATTAGTAATCTAGAAAATGTCAGAAAAGGGATTGAATCATTGGAAGTAGAAGGAAACGAAACTTCTGACACAATTCAGGCCAGCCTTTATCCAATAATTACCAAGATAGAGGAACTAGAAAAACAGATTCCGTTACTCAATTGTACTTTTGAGTGCAACCTCAATCCTCTTAAAGACGAAATTGATAATTTAGGGAAATTATTAAGTGTTAAAAAAAAGTCTGTAGTTGTAAAGCCAGCACCAACAACATATGCAGAAATTAATGACTTATCCCCACAGTATGAACTGCCCCCCATCCCCGGGAGAAAGGCACCTCCATTGCCTCCACCAAGGTCCCAAAGGATAACCCAAATCGAACGTGCTAGATCCCAATCTCTGACACTAGAAAAATCCTATGAAGATGATCCTAAATCCCTGACCACCAGTTCTCCGTCTCGATATAATGAGACTAAAGGGTCTGCTTTTTGCTACGGAGATGGAAGCCGTATAAGCAATCCCAAGTCCACCTGTTACGATAGAGTCGCTAAGAAGGTGTACATTATATCGTATGATGATCCCAAAGTGTGCGTTTTCTCCTCGGACGGAAAGTTTATAAAAGAGTTTGGTGAGAAAGAGCTTCAAGGGCCAGTTGGCATATGCGTCTTCCAGAAGAATGTTTATGTTGCAGATGAAAAACTAAACACAATCTTCAAGTTCAATACCGAAGACTTTCATTTAACAAGAAAGAAGTTATTTATAAGGGGATCCAGTCCGCATCAATTGGGCCTATTCCGAGGTATCACTATGGACCGAATGTCTCAGATCCATGTAGTAGATAACGAGAACCATCGCATCAGTGTACTAAACAGCGATCTCAACAACCTCAGAGTGTATGGACAAGATTACCTACAGCATCCCAAAGATATATGTACTTCTAACATCATCTATGTTCTGGACTTAAGTTACCCTCACTGTCTACACGGGATTTCATGGGAAGGAAACAAAATACTCTCTATCATAAACCACGACGAGATTGACACTCCACTCTACTTCTGCATTGTGCCTAATGGAAACTTCATAATTAGCGGAGTATTTGAGCAGAATTTGAAGGTTTTCTCTGAAGAAGGAACATATCTGTATACAACTGAAGTCAAAGCACGGAAACCTCGAGGAATATGCCTGATAGATAAGGATACGATTGCGTGTGCATATGCTGAAGGAAAGTATGTTATTTACAACATTAAAATTTAAAAACAGCTGAACTATACTCAGATTGTTTATGTTGTGAGAGAATTCATATTTGTTCCTATATGATCTTAATATAGTCGGTATACTTGTATGTATGTATACATATATGAAAGTACTGTGTGTTGTTTTTGAGTATGCATGCAATAGTATAATGTGTTATTTTACTGTATTTCTAGTATACATGAACTAGATTGTTAGATTTTGAGAACAAATTAAGGGACTAGCGAAGCTGAGTTTCAGAAAATCTACACCAATGCACAATGATAACCACCAAAAGCTTCCCTTGATAGTGAATTTTATCCAATTTATGAAGTCACTAAGCTTTTCATTTGCCACTGACTAGAACGAACTTGGAGGTTACATTTCACTTGTTCCACACCCTTAACAAGGACTCTTCACTCGTTTGAGTTGCACGGTTTTCAGTATAACATAGGTTTTCCCCAGTCAAAAATATCAACCCTCGATTGATCTATATTTTCCAAAAATATTTGGAAACAAAACACCGATTTTGTGGGAGCGTTTTATTGAAAATGTTATTCCGGAGTTCACGTAGACCTAATTAGGCAGTGGAATAGCTAGGAGGAAGGGAGCAGCTGCCCCTAGCGACAGTTTTTCATGGGCGGAATTTTGACAATGAAATGTTAAATTTTTGACAATCCTGGAAAACCTATGCTTTGTGCCAAAATTTCACAAACTGTATTCCAGCATGAAACATATCATAGTTGCGTCATTATGTGATTGTTATATTCATTCTGATTTTGATAAAGGGTGGTCATGACCTACTTAATACACGGCAGTGAATAAGTAGGCCATGGGGCGGAACATCATGCACTTAACGGTACTTTGCCTAGCTACGCCACTTGGTACTTTGCCTAGCTACGCCACTTTTCCACTTGGATGTTTTCGAGGCGACAAGGTTATTTGATATAAATCAACCAGTATTGTGAGATTGTGGCAGTTTCCTTAGATATACAGTAGAACGTCAGTTATCCAGACCCCTTGGGTAACCAAACTACCAGTACTGACTAAAAAATTTGGAAATGATTCTACTTGAGTCTAGAGAATTTAAAGTATTAAAAAACAAATTTCTAACCACTCCCGATAAGACACATCAAAATCTGCTGCAAATCGAACCCATAAATTAAGAATTCAATAGAAATACGTTGAATATCACATTCCTGGTTCGTTTCTTCACTTTTAAAATAGTGTTACTTAACCACATTAAATAAATTATTCTCAATTCAACATAAATTATACTTACTACTAGAGTAGAAAGTCACTTATCTGAACTCGTGTTTTTCGAACTTCAGTTATCCGAACCCCCTTTGGTCCAACCACGTTCAGATAACTGATGTTCTACTGTAATAGGAATATCAGTAGTACTGTTGTGTGGTATTTTGAGATCCTAGTACAGTACACCCTCGCTAATCCGAACAGCTCTGTGCCAATGATCGAAAAAATCGTTCGGATTAGTGAATTTGTTCCGATTAGTGAAATAACACTAATTAAATGGGGTATTAACTATAAAAAATTTGAAGTGTTAGAATATTAAGGATAATAATTTGTTATAATTGCTTCTCTAATGAGGTTTCCCAATCTTATTGAAATATATAATTAATAAACGTTGATTTAAAGCATAGAGGCGAATAAGATTATATTTCGGGTGTTCGGATTGTAAGAATGAAGTGTTCGGATTAGCGAGGGTGCACTGTATTAACTAACCATGGATCAAAACCCTCCGTTACCCCAGGAATGTGTCGCGTCATTTCCGGTTTAAGCCATTTTGGGTGGGGAAGCCATAAAAATTCGGGGTATTTACTATAAATAGGAAAAAACCCAAGCCATAGGGGGAAATAGTATCGTGGTATTGTTAGATACTACCATCGTAGTATTCTGAGATTTTATTTCGCTTACTCAAATGGCTTTGTGGTTCAATCGGTTTCATCGTAACTTGATAACCACCGCCTCCAAATTGTGGCACATGACGCCATTTGAGGCCACGCTACACTTTTTAGTATTTCAAGTATTTCTAAATGTACATAAATAAACAATGAGAGTGCAAATATGTGCAATACACGTCAACTGTTAGTATATTAACTGAGATTTAAATGCTTGGATGAACGGGGGTCTCCGGATATTGTTCCGTTTTACATCCGCTCTGTATCTCTCTATGAGAGGACGAGTTATACACTCGTTGACATGGACATAAACTTGTCTTCTTATGATCAGTCTAGAAATGAAGATATTCACTGATGGTCAAATACAATTCAAGCTGTGTGTCAACTTGTATAGTACAGGAACTGTTTGCATATTTTACTTTCAACGAGTAATTATTTGGATTATTTATAAATGCCCGATATACACTACTAACGCCAAGCAATAAGCAACTTATAGCCTCGAAGCTGTAGACGATTAAGATAAAACTATGAATCAAGGATTTTATTTGCAGGTTTTTCTTCACATTGCTGAGGTCAGTTGGGAAGATTGTCGATGCTGGTATACTCCTTAGCTGACGTACAATGAAGATTTTTCGGTATACGAAGTATGGTATTGTAATTGACATAATAGCCAAATAAGGGATTAACGCTAGGACGATTCTAGGGGGTGCGAGAAAGTATATACTGGTATTAATTGCTATGCTCCAGCCAATCGGTATCGACAGAACAACCTATTTTCATCCAGAAGCTCTGCTAGCATTTAGGCTATCATATTAGCAAGATACAATGAATCATGTTTGTATGACAGAGTATTGTAATAACATAACTCAAATCATTAATTAATTTGGATTCTGTAAAAATTAAATTTGAATCCACATCATCAATACAAACACAAGAACTAAATTTTAAAATACCTTTCAGTAAAGGTTTAACCAGACTAGCTGGACCGGCCATAAATATTGGTATGGCCATGTCCAGACCAATATATTCGCCGGTTCGGCCAAAGATTGTAGTTCAACCATGGCCGGACCAAATTGACTAGTCAAAAATTGGTCTGGCCAAAGCCAAAGCGGCTCTGATCAATTCGAGATGTAATAATATAGTTTTGAACTTTAATCTACGTAATTACTACGAGATCGAATACTTGCAGAAGAATGCTATGATAACTAAGAAAATGTAAGTGGATACCATTACAGTATCTCGAATAAATATCTTATTTCATTATTAGGACTTTCTTCATTTATTTACCATTTTCTTTTACTGTATTTACTTTATGTATTTGGTAAATTTATAGTACATTTTTATTACTCATTATTTTCTGAGATGAGATTCCTATTCTTATGCTTGATTGTACTTGCATTAACTGCCAATGTTGTTGATTCAGAAAATTGTAGCATTCGAGGACTGTTAAGATCTGATCCATTTTCCTTTGGTTTTACTTGTAACATTAATAACTGTGATACTATTCAAGTCTGCACTAATGTCACGGGTTCCTTAGAATGGACTAATGTTTGTTTTGATGAAGATTGGGATCAGAATAACATCAATGTGTATTGTAGACAGTTTGGATATTCAGGAGCTAACTCTGTATCTGGGAGTTTAGATGGCGTTTATAGATCCATTTTTATTTATGGCGCTAATGAAGTTAAACTTTCTAATGTTGATTGCGTTGGTGATGAACCTAATTTGCTAAGTTGTGCATATACAACTACAAACTTAGCATGTAGATACCCACTCTATGACCCATCTACACATTGCTTCTCTTCAAGTGTGGTCACTAGCACAGCTAATTCAACTACATTCTTCCCATCCACGTACACTATACAAGCGACAAGTACCAACTCAACTATTTCTGCATCACTAACGAATACCGATACACCACCTACTACTTCCACTTCTTCTGGTGATAATGGCATAGTGTCATCCATTCCATCTGAAAGCTATAGCCTAAGCTCTACATCAACCGATTCCATCCCTAATAACGTAACGTCCATATCTACCTCGTCTCGTAGTGACTTACTAGTAACTCCCACACCACCTCCTAACATAACTCCCAGTCCTGGCATACCTTCGACTTCCTCCACTACTCCCTCCTCTAGTTTGTCTACTCAATCTGTAGCTTCAACTCAGCAGTCAAGGATATCGTTGATGCTGATTCCCATTTTAGTTCCTATCATAGCCATTCTTGTCATCCTGACTATTCTCACCATTGTCATTCTGGTACTGTCGTGTATATTCTGCCCTCGTAGGAAAAGAACTACAGATAATGACGAGACCGCCATGTATGCTGAGTTATCTGAAATACCGAGTTTGAATAGTAAAGTAGAATATCAAAATACTGTCATTATCAACCGAGACGCTGACTACACTGCTATCAATGAGTCTTCACTGATGGATAGAGATTATGCTTATGCTGAGATAGGAAAACGAACTTTTGAATGTGGAGATGTCCAAGAATATCTAGTGCCGACAATTACTAATAATTGCATCCTAGAAAATGATGAATTTTGTGAGGGTCTGGTAGAAGGCGAAGTGAGTAACTGGAACTCGTGTGGACAATTACCTGGAATGGGTCAGGTAGCTTATCACAATTTGGCTGCAATTAGCTCAAGTACACTCGAGAATCCTCTGCATGACATACTGGTTAAAGAATCTCTTTACGAGGAACTCATCTACATAGAGCCCCCTTCTAGTCTGCCTCAGCTAGAGAACGTGTTCGGACAATGTCTGAACGAGATCAGGAGGAAGGACATCCAGATGGGAGAAGAGTTCGCATCCGGACAGTTCGGAGTGGTGTATCGGGCTGTCTACCACACTGAGAAAGGAGACATTCCTGTCGCCATCAAGACACTGAAGGAGGCTGCCAACACGGACACAAAGGTGGCATTCATGCGAGAAACTGCCATCCTAGCTCAGTTCCAGCACCCTAACGTCCTCCGGATGATCGGAGTCCTCACAACTCAGCAGCCCTACATGATGGTGACGGAGCTACTCAAGACAGAACTGGCAGATTTACTGTTGAAAATGAAATCAGCTGATCCCGCACACAGACAGAATCTCCCTCTTCTACTCCTCAGATTCTGTCAAGAGATAGCCGCCGGAATGAAACACCTGTCAGAGAAACACTTCATTCACAGATACCTGAGTGCGAGGAATGTGTTAGTGGCAAAAGATCTCTCGTGTCGAATCGCAGATTTCGGTATGTCCCGTGAGCTCCACTCTGACAGTGAGTACTACACCTCGTCAGGAGGTCGTGTCCCGTTACGCTGGACAGCTCCTGAAGCCGTCTTCTACAAGAAATACTCAGAGAAGTCGGACGTGTGGTCGTTCGGGATGACGATGTATGAGATATGGTCGTTGGGAGATAAGCCTTGGGGTTTGTATACGAACGATGAGATCGTTGAAGGGATGAGTCAGGGTAAGAAGTTGTCTCCTCCCACTGGTTGTCCACGAGACGTGTACCGTGTCATGGTGGAAACCTGGAGAGCAGATGCTTCCGTTCGTCCTACTTTTTCTGATGCACAGGTGATGCTGACTGATATTCAGCTCCCTCCTCCTATTCCCGGTGTGAATGAACCTTCTCTCTGTCTAGGGAATGACCCTGTCCTAGCTCAGGATCTCTATCCTGATCTCCAACAGGTTCTGTAAGAATCTGATCATTTTTACTTTTTGTTTATGTTACCGTTTTCTTTACCCCCTTTGCTGATTGTATCATTTTGGTTGATTTCTTCCCCTATTGAATATTGATTAAGCTACATATGTAGCTGTGTTTTGATGATAGTCTGCTTTGCTCATATTTATAGAAATACGCACAATATAAAAAATGTCGGTCGCAGACCGATGCTGCAGCTTCAATAAGTGACTTGGCACGCGGATGTGAATATCAAAATACATCGCGAACTACACAATTTATAAAACTCATAATATATTCATCGTTCAAAGTACAAAATCGGATTCTCCACATTGAAATACGCTATATTAGCCGTTGAGAA
Organism: Aphrocallistes beatrix; assembly: GCA_963281255.1. Taxonomy (NCBI): domain Eukaryota; kingdom Metazoa; phylum Porifera; class Hexactinellida; order Sceptrulophora; family Aphrocallistidae; genus Aphrocallistes; species Aphrocallistes beatrix. The sequence continues at coordinate 2,644,065 of OY725501.1, forward strand.
CTCACTTCTAGTTTTTAAAAATATTTTCTTAAAAGGTGTGAGGATACGTACATTTTATGCTCTAGCATAGCCGAATAGATTCATACACGATTAGCCTAAAATCGTTAACCACGTAGAAATAGGCATTAAGAATGTATTACCACAATATATAAACACAGCATCAAAGTATATATATAAGGACAGTTTTTTAGCGATTTTCTAAGCTGTTCTAAGCCTACTTCTAAATGTTAATAAGATATCATTTTTGTGTAGAACTAAGATTAGTACTAGTTGATTTGAAAATTTTAGAATTTTCCAATGGAATACTGTTACATCCCTGCGTTGCTATGCTAAAGCATTTTGATCAGTTTGAGTCATATCCTGCAAACTGTAATAACTAGGTCTTCAAATTTTATCGTATTTGATAGGCAATTGGCTACTTCCTATTATGTAATAATACAATTTAAACTTCTAAATTCACAGACTATAGAGTTATGCGACAAATTAGTGTTTTGGTCACATTCTTAAAATTAACCCATAACTCAAAACTCGTTGAGTTTAGAACTTCAAGTTGTACGAGGGTCACTCGATAAGTTTTGAGTCTGGAGTAGTTGCTTCCATTTGATTGTGTTGAAAATTCCTAGGATTATTCATCTACCTATTATTACTTGTATCTTTGGCTTTGAGTTAGATTGGACAAGTTTCTAAAATATTATGCCACATTTAATGGAGTGTCCTTGTAGACTCCGACACATTTGCAAGCCATTTCCTATGGAATTTTATTTATTCTCTTTATGGAAAAACGATAGTTGGCAACAAACTTTTGATAATTCAATATTACCAATGATGCGATATATTCACAATCCGGGGGGATTGTTTTGACAGAAATGGTCCGGGGGGACCATTTCTGTCAAAACAGGATTCTATGATTATCCATAGCCTACAGGGTTTCATACAGAGGGTGGTAGGGAGGGCACTTGCCCCCTGCCCATTAAAGTGCCCCCCCCTAGAAATAAAATGAAGAAATACAATGTAGCATAAAATGAAGAGATGTGACCTAGTACCTGCCCCCCTTAAAATTTTGATATAACAGATTGCCCCCCTTGCATGCAAATCCTGTATGAGACACTGGCCTACTCTAATAATGCCTCAGTAGACTGAAAATCATGGACTAGGGATGAAGTAGTAGCCGAATGGATTAATACACGATTAGCCTAGAATTGTTAACCATGCAGAATAGGCATTAAGAATGTATTACCAGCATATATAAACATGGTATCAAAGTACATATATCCGTTGGAAAAATTTCGATTAGTCATCATATCATTGCGCAACAGGTCATTCTAAGGACAATTTTTCGATCCCCGTTCTCCATCCAAAGGATCCTGTTGAAGGGGATACATATAAAACCAAAAGTGGGGACTGGAGCTAAACCATATTGCCTTTCATGGTGTCCTCTTAATTGTTCGTCGATATCTAAAATAAACGGACTCTGTTCTCTGGAGTAAAAGGAAGAATATTGCTTAACAAAGGAGACTCCTAGCTTGAAATATGAGATTGAGGAGAAAGAGAAGTACCTTGTCAGGAATTTGCAAGATCTAAAAGGTAAGTATATTTGCTTTCAATTAATACTAGCAAATTGTATTTGTTCCATCTGACAATTGTATCCGAATAATTATATTCTGGCAAATCTTAAAAACATCTCGGATGATGTCATAGACAGCGAATGGGTCCTATCCCCAAGGGGCTGATACTTTGAAAATAATTGTTTAGAATGTGTGGGAAAAATTCTGGGTTATATTTTCACATGTAGGTCGCTTGGCCATAGCAATATCAATACTGATGATTATATATGAATTTCAATGAAGTATTCATTTCAGTAAACACAGTGGGGGAGCTCCCCGACCTTCGGCGTCTATGATGTTTTCTCGTTTATCCTGAATAGTCATTTTTATCTGCATATGTAGAGGGTGCGTCAAAAGCAACAAGGAATAAAATGTATTATTGAAAATTGTTCTACGAGAGATCTAATCTGCAAAGTAAAAGTTAATTGTATCTCACAGCTTTCAATAAATAAGCGAAACATTTTAGTTCAGTTTAAATTCAGATTATCTAGTAATAGTTTACTATGATCATGGCCGGCGATATCCAAACAATATTCTTCATAAGTTATGAAAATTATATCTAAGGAAGTTCTTCGGTCTAAATCAGGGTTGCCGTGGGAATGGGAATCCCCATGGTGATCCCCATTCACACAGGGTCCTAAGGAGATTCCCAGTGTCCTATAGGAATCCTCATGGAGATTCCCACAGGATTCCTATGGGAATCCCCATGGGGATTCCCACAAGAATTCTATGGGGATGGAATGGGAATTTCATTCCCACGGCAACCCTGGTATAAATGCATTTGTATCAATACAGCAAAGACCCTGGCGGAAAAATAGTTCCATCACAGTAACTCAGGGTTGGGGTCAATTACAATTATAATTGTGTAATATAAATTAATTACAATTACACTGTAATTGAAGTGTAATTGTAATTGAAAATTTTATTTGCCTTGAAATTGTTTCGTAATTATAATTAAACAAATGTAATTGACCCCAATCGACCCACCCTATCAGACAATTTATCCGACTTTTGAAAATATTAACCATTTGATTCAGTCTTGTAGATATTATTACTTGTTGACCTCTTTTCTAGAAACAGACCCTTGGAACATCATTTTGGACTGTTCGTGTGATGTCTGTTTCGAGCTATCAAATCTCATATTTTGAAATATTGAAACGGACATATTCATATTTACTATTCACCATGTGTGTACAGAGAGAGAGAGTAGGAGAAAGAAAGCAGAAAAGTATCGTGAAGACCTTTTTTATTGCCATTTTAACCTTTCTATTATGTAATATGATACATGTTGTTCTTAGTTATTCATTAAATATGTTCAAAATAAAATATTAACTCTTATTAGAGTAGGGAATAATGGAAAACAGACTATGGCTTAGTTATTTAATGGCCTAATTGGTTAATATACACATTCTTAGAATTTTAATTTCCCGTCCTCTACCGCATCCCTGGTACATTAGATGTTAGGCCTTATATAGAGTAGGCTATGGCTAATCGTGTATTAATCCATTCGGCTATTACCGCATCCTTGGTTATTTTACTGTGAGGCATTATTAGAGTAGGCTATGTATCGTGGTATTGTTAGATACTACCATCGTAGTATTCTGAGATTTTATTTCGCTTACTCAAATGACTTTGTGGTTCAATCGGTTTCATCGTAACTTGATAACCACCGCCCCCAAATTGTGGCACATGACGCCATTTGAGGCCACGCTACACTTTTTAGTATTCAAAGTACAGTACTTCTAAATGTACATAAATAAACAATGAGAGTGCAAATATGTGCAATCAGGCTTTCATCCAGGCGTACTGGGCGCGCCTAGAGGCGCGTATTTGATCCTATGGATCATAATTAGGCGTATGATTTTTTTTGGGGCTAGGCGCGCGGCATACGCCTACTTAGGCGCGTGGCATAAAACATACCATAAACTGGGGGCGACTTTGGTCCTAAGAGGTGACTTTGTCCCACAGTAGCAATTTTAATAAAATAACTCAAACTTATGAATCAATGTAATCACATTGATAATATGTTGAATGAAACTCTCAATATATCCACAGCTATTTAAACCGCAATATTTCTAAGTTTGAGTATTTTTTATTAAAATTACTATTGTGGGACAAAATCACCTCTTAGGGCCAAAGTCGCCCCAGTTTACGGTATATGAAAATGCTATATAAAAATGAGTCTAGGCGTGTCGAAAATTGGTGACGTTCATTTAGGCGTATGACTTTGGAAAGCTGGATGAAACCCTGTGTGCAATACACATCAACTGTTAGTATATTAACTGAGATCTAAATGCTTGGATGAACGGAGGTCTCCGGATATTGTTCCGTTCTACATCCGCTCTGTATCTCTCCATGAGAGGACGAGTTATACACTCGTTGACATGGACATAAACTTGTCTTCTTATGATCAGTCTAGAAATGACCCAAATGAGTATTGCTAGATTTGAAAAAAATGCTATTCCACTAAAAATTAACATGCACACTTTCTGTAAGATCATAATGGAGTAAGCTGCCTTATTTAGGAAATGCGATAAGCTACTCGGTACAGTCAAGTTGATGGGAGTATTCGGAAGTATATACTTGAGCAAATAGTCGCTGTTCTCTATTAGTTTCTTCGCTACAGGCATAGACCCAATCACTGACATTGCTATAGCGAGCAAGAAAGTTAACAAGAGAACCATTCGTGTGATAGCGAATATTTTGGTTGTTTTGTGTCTATTTCTGTATTCTTGTGGCGAGAAATGCAACTTAGCTTCTATGCTCATCCCTTTCAATAGGAGATAGAATTTCTTGCTTGAATTGACGTAGACACAAAAGTCGAAGATTAGGAAGGGCAACTCGATTAGAATCTGAATATGGTGTGTGTAGTAAGCCACTAGAACGATGCAAACCAGTCTGAATATGAAATAAACCGAGAAACCAATTATCCATCTCTTGTATGGACAATTCAGGTAAACTCTTCTTAATACGATGAAGAATAAGTTTAAAAAGATAGGTAAAGGAGTTACAATATATTCACTGATGGTCAAATACAATTCAAGCTGTGTGTCAACTTGTATAGTACAGGATCTGTTTGCATATTTTACTTTCAACGAGTAATTATTTGGATTATTTATAAATGCCCGATATACACTACTAACGCTAAGCAATAAGCAACTTATAGCCTCGAAGCTGTAGACGATTAAGATGAAACTATGAATCAAGGATTTTATTTGCAGGTTTTTCTTCACATTGCTGAGGTCAGTTGGGAAGATTGTCGATGCTGGTATACTCCTTAGCTGACGTACAATGAGGATTTTTCGGTACACGAAGTATGGTATTGTAATTAACATACTAGCCAAATAAGGGATTAACGCTAGAGAAGCAATTTTATCGATGTGAATATAGAAAACTGAATCCATTTGTATTCTTTTCGATTGAAAACACATTTCAATTATTTTATACTGAGCAATAATTTGGTAGCAACCATACAAAGCGAAATGGAAAGTGTATTGAAAGCAATTAATATTAGTCTCAATATTATGCACATTCCATTGTGTAAGATATTCTAGTGAGTATTATACAAGTAATAAACATAAATTAGGATTTGTATTTTTGTGTTCCTAAATTACGGTATTACATATTTTTGCAATATAAAATTTCTTACTTAGCAAGTTAGCAATTTTGCAATTAATTTTAATGTCTATCTTACATGTAATTAGTTACATACTGTAGTTACAAAGTCTCAGATATATCCGTTACGGAGGGAGAGGGATGTTATCAGGGTCTTTCAAAAGTTTTACTTTAGGACTTTCACTGACACTCCCTAAAGTAAAACTTTTGAAACACCCTGATAACCTCTCTTTCCCTGCTAACTTGCTAAAGTAAGAAATATTATATTGCAAAAATATGTAATAATGTAATTTGGGAACGCAAAAATACAAATCCTAATTTATGTACATATATTACTTGTATTAGTATAATACTCACTTATAATTTTAAAATCAATGACATAATTTATGAAAAAAACTATCCGAATATTTTGCATAATAACCTATGACAGATCGGATAACTAAAATGCTTACTAATGATGACACAATCACGAAATACAAGCTCCTATCGGAATAGACACGTGTTTATGTGCGTTGAGCTGCTTCCAAGTTACATTCTTAGCAACTCTAACCTTAGAAACTAATCTCTGTTGACAAGAAACAATTTCTGGTAACTCTTTATATATAGATTTCAGCGATTGATAGTCTCTCCTACGAGTGAGTGAAATCCATTTAGTAATCTTGAGTAAATTAACCGCTTGTTTGCCTCTGAGGATGAGTGGGCACCGTCTGATCAGGAACTTCATGACTGCATGAGTGTACGCCCCGGGATAAGAGAGCGCCAGTTGAGTGAGATATGTACAGAATTGGAACATCTTCTTTTTTCTTGAATTAATTTCTGCTCTTCTAGTTAACCTTCTTCTCTGTGGTATAACAGTTAAATGGTTGAGAGCCAACCTAAGCCACAATCCATGGTACAGCCTGTGTGTTTTATCCACTCTTAAGCTTGAGTCCCTCTTCAATATTAGAGTAACCAGATAAACGCTGAGTTTCTTCGAGCAAATGGTATCTAGAGTTAGCAGCAGTTTCGACCAGAAAGCGTTGAGTTGAGAAAGGTTAGAGTGCAGCCTAGGCAGAGAGGCCACTGGAAGAGAAGTGTTCTGATAGAGGAGAGAGGCTGGAACTGCATCTAATATGGACACTGATAAGATATCTACATCTGGAGATTTCTTCACTAAATTCACGATTCTATTTTTCAGATAATAAAACTGAGTTCGATTAAATCCTGTAAACTGTTTTGTAGCTTTTCCAAAAAATTGGCTGAATTTTGCATCAAAATCTTCCTTAGAAATACGCGAGTTAGGAACACAACTTTGAGATTCTTCCCAATAATAAGACTTAATCCAATCAAAACAGAACTCCACTCCGCTCTCAAGCAGAGACAGGCAGGGGATTGCATGGTGCGTAGCGTCGTGACGTTGGTCGCAGATCCACACAGGAATGCGGAGGGAAAGTAAGATGTTCTTAATGGACCTCGGCGTGAGGTGAGTTTGATGCAAATCACTGATAGCGTTAACGAATCTAATCAAAGCAATTGAATATATTCTTTGCAAAGTGTGTGAAGAAAATGAATCGCCATCACTATTTTCACCTAAAAAAGAGGTTAGTTTTGCGTGAAGAAGTTCCGCGGTTACTTCAACTCCTACCGGAACTGGGAATCTAGCCTCCCAACAAGCTATGCTGTCCAACCCAGCTCTGATGTCTTCAGGAGATCCGCTGTAGAGCTGATCGAACACTCGATCCCAGTCGCTCTGTGTACGCCATGCAGTATTCACATACACAGACATATGGGAGTAATAAGCCAAGAAGATAAACGCCTATTTTCTCAAAAAGTTTGATACTTTTAAATCTGAAGTAAGAGGTTAACTTTCGAAAATTTTGTTGTATTAAGGATGAAAAATTTTATTCCCAATCTAATCAAATTGCGACTTTTCTGGTGAAATAGATCAAAATCTAATAACATGTATTTTTTTAAAAATTACAATCAGGGCTGGAGTTGGTTAACTGATTTTAGGGCTCAATTACTTCGGTTTCATCCAGGGCGGTTAACCGATGTAACAAAATTTGTAGAAATAAGAATTTTTGAACTAATCCTTAACCTGGTATTGAAAAATAATAATTTTCAGTGGTCTCAAATATACTATATTATTAGAAAATAGAAATTATACTGTATCAAACTTTTAGTAATATCCATGAATCTCAAAGCAATGAGAAAAACAATGAGATTAGTGAAAATAAAGCAGATCGGCTAAACGATCTAAGATTTTCTTAAACGTTAACCGAGATTGATGGCGGTTAACCGATTCCAGCCTTGTTTCAATAAATTTGTTATTTTATCTATGGGTATTTAATTCATACAAGTAATCTGTGAAAATCTTATTGGGAGTAATGACTATAACGAACAATTTATTAGTACTAAATACATAGGACTGCATTAAGCATGAACGTAGGTGTTTCTGAGTAAACATTTACTGAGAAGATCTAATAACTAGGATAGAAAGAGGTCTGTGATGACTGTCTCCGTCTAGTGTCAAGGGTTGCTCGATGTTTCTCGATCAGAGGACGAGTGATCCAGTCATTGGAATGATTGAATTTTCTTCGTTTGTTGATTAAGTTTATTACGATCTCAATACAAAATGTTAAATATGTTAAGAGAGTGAAAAGGAAATAACATAACACAAATATTGAAGAGAAGAACAGTGGAAGCTGACAGTAGCTGATTGATCCTGAATTCTCCTTTTAATGTTCAATGTAGCAATTAGACTGAAGGAAACAAAACTCCTGTAACAAGAGTTATATCTGAATATTTAGTGTATATTGGAGTTCGGATAAAACACAAAACAATCAAATTATAAAGATACATGATAATAATGAAATTCGTGCACAGAAAAACCTGACGATTCGATATTTTGAAGATAGTCTCTTTGGAGATTAATGGAACCGTGCCTCGTCTCTTCTTCCTTTCAACAAAATGTAGAAATAATTTGAGCAAGAAAGATAGATGATAATATCTAGCACAGTGAAAGCAAAATAAAGCAACTGAACAAGATGCCAAGTTGCATAAAACAAGACACAGTGATCATGAGAACGATCTTAATGTAAAGAATAGAATGTTTATCTTGATCCGACGAGTTTATGAGAGGAAAGGGAAGCTTTCCTATAAGGATGATTAGAAACAGATTCGCAAAAGCTGGAATAAGGCCAAGGAGGCAAGGACTGCTATATAAAGACGGACTAGGTTATAAAACAGAAAGTGGATCTTATCCTCATCAGTGAGGAGAGATGGATTTCACATTTAGAAAACTCTAAAACGAATATTTCCAAATGTATTAGGATATCACATTTCGTGCACTATCCGCGACAGATTTTTCCCATCATTATTATATGCATGGTCTGGTATATATAAAGATAAATAAGAAAGAAACGACTGAAAGTTATTGCTTATTCTTCTTTTTCCCTATCACTGCCTCCCGGAAAGTTGCATCTGAGTTCTTCAACTCTTTTAGCCTCTCTCTCGTTCTCACTATATTCGGGTGGGAGAATGCTTCAATTGCATCTCTGTAGCTAGGTCTCTGCTGCAAAGCGCGCCAATAGGATTGAATATTTGTCCTCGAATCATCTAGGAAAATGTCTAAAACGTCAACATCGTTGAGATGATCTAGGATTGCCAGCATTCCCACATCAGCTAAAGTGAACTGATCCCCGATAATCCATGGTCCACTGCTTTGTGAGAGTGCCGCCTCAAATCTGTCAAGTTGAACATGCATAGCATTCCGACTCTTCTCAACTATGCGTGCAATGTATTTCAATGAGAGTGTACGTTGCGCGCCTAACATTTTCATTATCAATAGAAATAATGGCCGTTTTTTGTCAAAGTGGAATAGCAGACCTTCCAAGATATCGCGAGTTTTAACGAACTTAGTCATAACAGCAAAAAATGGAATACTTAGACCAACGAAAGAGTTTCCTGGTCCTTCTTTCATCGCCTTTATTAGATCCCCACTAACCATGGATGACTGGCTGATCCAATGCTTCATCAATTTGCGTTTCTCTTCGCTCTCCGGTACCAGTAAGCCCGGCGGATCTGAGTGTGCAGAGGCGTAGAAGAGTTGCTCGTGTGACTCGTACACAGGATGTCCGTGGTGCACGAGTACTGGGACCACAGCAGCAGGATTAACTTTGAGATAGTCACGCGATACATTTTCATATTTTCCTGTGGAAATTAACTCTATGTGATGGCTCTTGTACTGAATTCCGAGCTCTGACAGACAGACACGTGTTTTTTAGAAAACAAGGAGAAGCAGTTATGATAGAGCTCCCAAGCTTCTTCGTGTGGGAGTGTGATGTCTTCATGGATGCCACCTGCCATTGTGTGTGTCACACGCCTGCTTCTCTCCCAAAAGTACAAACAGAGCAATACAATGAGTAAAGAGATGAACAGACTAAAAAGATCAAACATTCTAATTCGAGATGTAATTGAAAGGGATAAATTCAGGAAAAGAGTTACCGTACATACTCGAATAGTATACAGTCCTCGACTAATCGCCCCCCAAAGAAAGTGCTAAATTATTTTTAATAGAACGCTATGACCATCCATATTATCTTCAATTTTGGTAAAAAGTACTACTTCAAATCATGAAAAATATTATCAAGAAAGATAAATTACGTAGTATAATTTTTTCTCCTTGGGTAGCAAAAAATAGCTGTAGATCGATTTTTGAGCGTCTAAGAGTGAAAAATTTTGTAAAGATCTAAGGAAAATTTTTAGAATTAGAAAATTTTCAGAATTATTGTTAGAATCCGTTAAGTATCCAAGTTTGGAATTCTTAACGAATATTCAAAACTTTTCATCATTCTAAGAAAATTCTCTCTGAATAATTTTAAGAGGCCCCAGTTCTTTTGTTAATTAACCCTACTTGGACTTGGGGTCAAAGGTATAAATAGAAAATTCCCACTTTCATTTTCACTTTCAGTTCACTTTCAATTAACTTTCACTTTCACTTCAACATTCCAAGTCCAACTAGGGTTAAAAATCGCATTTTTTACCTATGTCAGCCAGACACTAGCCAAACCGTACACGACTAACTTAGGGTTTCCCCTTGTTGGTCGTTACAAGATAAGTCATAGATCTATGTACAGTCGTAAAAACGAATTCCACTAACAATAAAACTATTCAAAGTTTTACTTAGTTTGGTTGGCAGTTGACACTCTTCTTTCTGTAGCAAGTCTCAGCCTCCTTCAAGAGACCTGCTGCCTCGCTTCCAGTCTTGTTCACTAGTCTAGCTAGGTACCCGTTGGGATCCTGCAACATCAGCCATGGAGTCCCATACTCCTTCACTCTCCCATTCCCCATCACGATAATGCTATCAGCATCAATTATAGTATTGAGTCTGTGAGCTATCATCAGCACCGTAGCATCCTTGAATTGGGTGCGTATGATGCGCTGGATGATGGAGTCAGTTAGCATGTCTACGTTGGAAGTAGCCTCGTCTAGCATGAGCACTTTGTTGTTGCGGACAAGAGCACGAGCTAGACAGAAGAGCTGCTTCTCTCCTACACTGAAGTTGCTGCCCGCATCTGATACTGTGAACTGTAACTGTCCCTCTAGCCCGATGACCTTATCTTTCAATTGGACCTGTTCTAGAACATTCCAAAGATCTGTGTCTGTATATTCGTTGAATGGGTCCAGCGTGCGCCGGATTGGTCCACTGAACAGGATGGGGTCCTGTGGAATGATGGAGATTTGACTTCTCAAATCGTGCAATCCAACAGTACTAATGTTGGTTCCATCGATTAGAATGGATCCACTGGACAGTTCCACGAGTCGGAAGAGAGCCACCTGGAGAGAGGATTTGCCTGCCCCTGTGCGACCTACGATCCCTACTTTCTGACCCGCCTTAATATTGATATTGAGTTGTTTCAGTACATTCGGGAGATGAGGTGAATAGCGAAGTGTGACATTTCTGAAAACTATTTCCCCTCTACAAATGTGAAAATTTGTTTTCTTAGAGTATAGAGGAGGTTCTTCTGGAAGTTTCGAGTAAGCGAGGATTCTCTCTGCTGCAACCATAAACGTTTCTATCTGCGCACTGGTACGAATACAGAATTGAACTGAACCGGAAATGCTTAGTAAGAAAGCGATGGAGAAAGCTACATTTCCTGGATTCACAGTTTCACTCATTATGATGTAAACAGTTTGTACCAGGAGAACGTAGAAAGAAAGAAGCAAATCAATCCTCAATCCGAACCAGCGAGCCAGCATTTGATCGGTAGTCCAGATATGATAGTGAGCTTGTTGGTAGGAGTAGAACTTGCGAGTGAGAAGAGATTCCAACTGGAGCGTGTGTATGCACGGGAGGCCATGCAGAGTTGTGGAGATGTGGGTTAGGATGGGACTATTCGCTGCTGACTCCATTCGCTTAACCTGCCTGGATATTCTTAGGTAGTAGGAGCGGTATAGAAGTAGGAGTATAATGAGGATGAGAGATGGGAAAATGACGATCCATTGGGAGATAATGGCAGAAATTAGGGTATAGATAAATATTAGAATCGAATAAAAGAAATTTACACCTAAAAGTGGAATGATGTCATCGAGTGTACCTACGTCTTTTGAGAAACGATTTATAACGGATCCACTCTGATTTATGTCAAAGAAACGCATCGGGACTCTTAATATCTTCCACAGAATTGTGTCATGAAGACGTCTTGATGCATTCAAAAATGCACTGTACAATAGACTATACCCCACGTAATACAAAATTATAGAGGAAACACCTAACGAAATGAAGATCAGAACTCTCTCATGAGTTACTGTATTAGCGAGGGGATTGTAACCAGCTGGAGAATTGCTGGTTGTGTTGCTATTGATCTGCGGGATATCACAAATGGAATTGTTCGTTATGTTAACTTCTGTCAATGACGTCCATAGCACGAGATAGTAGTTGAAACCGATGTCTCCGAGAAGTTGGGATAGCATGATTACGATGAGTAGCAAAGGACCAAAGATATGAGCACCTTTCCAGAAAAAAATCAGATAGGCTTTAAAACTGACAGTTCCCTTTTCATTTTTCTCTGCTGAAAGATTGTTCTCATGATCTTCAAGTTTTTCTATTAAGCTTTCTCTCTCCACATCTTCAGTAGTCGGTAAAGATATCAGAGACAAGGTTAGCTTCTTATTGGGGCTGTCTTCAATACCTAGGGGAGAAGCGAATTCGTTATCTAATTCAACTGTTGAATCTTCAATATTCTGTGTGGGTTCATCGCGCACTTTTTCGAATATTTCCTTGCAAGAAGGATGGTCTATCACCTCAGTATAACTGCCAATACACTGTGGCTCTCCTCTATCAAGCACCAGGACGAGGTCGGAGTCGTGAATGAATCGTAGCTGATGTGTGACCAATACAACAATCTTATCATGAAGAAGTCCGCGGATGCATTCTCTATACAGTCTCTCCGCTACGATGGAGTCTACCGCACTGAGTGGGTCGTCCAGGAGGTAGATGTCCCTATCGGCGTAGACTGCCCGAGCCAGACTGATTCTAGCCTTCTGACCGCCACTGAGAGTGATTCCTCGCTCTCCGACTACTGTCTCTTCCCCCTTCATGAAGCTCTTGATATCATCCTCCAAACAGCACGCTTGTACTACCTTCTCAAACCAGACGGGTTCGAACTGTGTCCCGAATATGATGTTTTCTCTAATGGTGTCAGAGAACACCCACGGTTCTTGAAGTGTAATCGCTTTACTGCCACAAATCGACTTTGTACCATCGATTGGCACATTTTCATCGATCAAGCCCATCAAGAGAGAAGACTTTCCAGATCCCACACTGCCAACGATCGTCAAAATCTCTCCTGGTTTGACACTAAAGCTAACTTTTGACACCACACTCTCCTTCTCTCTATCTGCTCGCCACCCGCATGAGAAATCGTTTAAGCGGATGAATGGGGACTGAGCTGTTTCTTCATCTTTCCCATCCACTCGCAGAAACTCTTTACCTTCTAATACCGTTTGGACTCGTTTGATAATGGAATATATCTCGGAGCAGTTTATAATAGCATTTCCCAAAAGTAGATTGGGATGTCTGAAACTCCTTAACAAAGTTACTACCGTAAATACCCTAGCTGCTGTGAACTCGCCTCCTGCAAAAGCATACAGTGACAGACAGACAATGCCTCCTGAAATGGGAAATGTCGCTCCGAGTATTGAGCCACCTACTTTTAGCAGAGAAGATGTTAAATACTTTCTGAACTCACTTTTACGTATAGACCCGACAAAATTTCTAACCGCAAACTCCCATGCAAACGTTTTAATTATTCTAATACCTTCAATCACTTCTCTCATTACTTTGTTTCTCGTGTCTGTTACTCTAGCAATCTCTAGTCGTAATCGTGTAATGTAGAAACCTAAGACCATCCCAAGCGGAATCTGTAACAGGGCTACAAAGGATGCAGTCAGTGCGAACCATCCTATCTCAGACCACAGTAAGAAAGTGAATAATATCAAAGCATAAGGATAGAGCCATAAATAATGAACGAACATAATCCCTAGATCAAGTTTGTAGAGTCCGAGTGATATAGGAGTTATAAGTTTACCGTAGGATATGTTGTGTATTTGATCGTGACTGAACAGGAGCAGCCTATGGTAAATAGCGGAGGTTAGGATGTTGCGGTATTTAATCCCTAAAATTGACAGTCGGGCGAATACATTTTGCTGCAAGATTGATCTTAAAATGCTCATGATGTATATACCTAAAGCTATCCCAAATAGTTTGAGAGTTCGATGGGAAGATCCATGGCATTCTAAAATCTCTATAAACACACCCACGAGAAGGGGTAGACATATTTCGATTGTTAATGAACAAAAGTTTAAAACTCCACTAAATATTAAATGCTTGTAAAATAGATACAAAAATGTTCTCCAAAGTTTCGGATTCCTCCTCTTCTTTTCATGCGACCACACCTTCTGGAAATCTTCATACGCCCCTTCTGGACGATATTCAAAATGAACTGGGGCTAAGTCTCTTTCTGAAATTGATTTCTTGAATGTTGATTTTAAGACAAATAATTCCAACCACCCAAATAAGGGGGCACCTATATAACTGATGATTTGTTTAATCATAACATTAAAATGTTTCTCAAGTTATAATATCTTGATATTATACATATATAACTGATTGATGCCTACTACTTGTAGCTTTAATAGTACATAGCTATTATAACATTTTTTTCATTTTCATTGTAATCAGATCTGTAATTGAGCACGTGCCCGTCTACTACCACAGTGATTCTAAAGCTAATTTTCCCAGCAACCCCCTAACAATTGTCTAATTAACTCACGACTCAATTGTCCAATTAATTCACTAGTACCTCTAAATTTTCTTGTTAATAGAGTCAAATCATATGTAGCTAAAAGTGTTCATTAAAATTCATTAATGAGACGAATGTAGCTGTTTTTCCTTAACTAAATCCTGGATTTAAAAATAATACTGTGAAAGGTTTATTTATACACTGCATGTAAATTAAGAAGTCGAGTAGTAATTACAACCTAGGCAAAAAGAATAAACTCAGGATGCCACTTTTCATAGTCACCCTTTATGCGACTCCCTCCTGTCACATAATTTCGCTATAGAGACCCGGTGAATTCTAATTTCTACAAAGTGTTTGAACATTATTCAGAAGGTTTGACGTACATAGTGTATGAAAGCTATATTATTGAAATACACCTGTTACATTATTCACCGCTATTCGCTATGAGAAAATGAGTGTAAATAAGTAATTGAATTTGTTGCATATCCGCCGTTTGATGCCTCTATTCGGCCAAACAATAAAAAAACTTGTCGGTCCAGACCAGGGCATTATAAAGCCCTCCAGAGATACGCTCCTACCCTTAAACCCATACATACGCCAAAATGGCTAAATAACATTATAACATAGGGTAACGTAAAAATAATGACTCATCATTTGCACTTGAGAATTTGTAAAAAATGATTTAAAAAATTAGGGAGTGAGAGATTTTGGTGCTCTAAATGGCACCAAGTGACATAATTTTTTATATTTGAATCCTAGTAATCGATGGATACGCATATAATCCTTTAGAATATATAAAATAACAATTAAAATAAGTGTGAGGCTATTGGCACCGACCAGTCGGTGCCAATAGTCACTTCGTTAAATATTTAGACAACCCCAAAGTCAAAATTTATTTCTGCCATCCAGGTGATGATCCCACAACCCGTTTTAGCACACGACAAACGGCGACCAATGACTTCATACTTTGAACTGTACACAAACAAATTAGGAAGCAAACTGGATCACATAGATAGAATTGCACCTGTCTAGTATGTTGATTGTAATATTAATTAATAACCTCCTTCCTTATTCGCTGTAAAGTATTAATTAATGACAGATAATTGACTTTGGAATTCAAAAGTTACCAATCATCATTTCATAAACACAACAAAATCCCTCCACAAACTTTCCATACATTACTAACGACTTCGGTAAAGTCTCACGAACATATTTGAAGACCATAATTAATATTGTAACTAGATAGCCTTTACGTGTCTTCTTCTCTACACTTTAAACTTAGAGCATTATAATGTGCGAGCAAATGGAATCAGTTCAGCAAAGTAGCCATTCTGAGGTGATGGTTGAAGCCATTTTGACCAGCAAACAGCAGGGAAGGAGTGATGTTACAGAGGGTACGAGGAGGGGGGAGAGTGGTGGTGGAAAACAGCGGAAGCAGAAGAAACGGAGGCAGAAGATTCGCAAGTGGAAACCTTACAGCCAGATGACCTGGGAAGAGAAGCAGGAGTATCAGGAGTACGAAAACCAGAGGATGGAGCGTCATCTCCATCAGATGGAGCAACTTGGTAAGAGAAAACCTATTGCACCATACAACACCACACAGTTTTTGATAGACGACAAACCAAGCGAAGTAGCTTTCTTGAAGACGCCTCCGTTCGCATTTGCGCTTGACTCCGGCAATGAGAGTCACTCCTCCACAGACGAAGCGGTTGCCATCCTGGAGCCGTCCCCTGACTACCTGGATCACGACTTCGAATCCGCCTTCACAGCCGCACACGTGTCCAGGCTAGAAGCCATGAGCAAGGAGGAGCTAGTCAGACACTGCATGGGGGTGGAGAGACTGGTGCAGCTGGTGCAATCCAAGCTCTCCTCTTCCAGACAGCCGTCTGCTGACAGGGAAGGGATGACTGAGTGTCCAGACTCCGAGCAAGCAGAACGGCTGTTCAAGGATTTAGAGGAAGTGCTCAAGGATGCTAACTTCCCTATCATTTGACAGGTTTCGGAGTTTATCGTTTATTTGAAACTAACTCGGCCCCAACGCAAGACGATGCAGCAACTCTGACCCGAACTCTTCAATCGGGATTATTATCCAATCCGTCAATGTCTGCCATTCATTATCGTGTGCTCTATTTCTACATTATTTTAATTTTCAGATCATTCGACTGAGTCAGTAGAATAATAATACTTTCAAGATATTTCCCCGCCTAATTAGGTGTAGGAGCTAGGGCAAATGTAGGATCGTATGTTTGTCCAATTTATTCCTTGCAATTATCTAAAATGTTTTACAATCCAAACCATACCCTTAGTAGCGTAGTCACATTTTTTTAAATTTAAATGGTAGTTTCATGGCTTAGAGTTCTGCTCTTTAATATCCATGATTGCCTGGCGCCTCCGAATTAAAATGGACAATCAGTGTTATCTGGTATAAAATAATTTAGTTTTGTACCTGATGCACTGTCGAGTATTCCAGGATACTATCTGGTCTACTTAATACTCAGCCAAATAATTTCATACATGTAATTGCACTATAATTTCCACTTGGCGAGGGGCATGCCTAATTTACGGGACGGGACAGGATCATTCCGGAAACTTTGTCAGTACATAATTTGCCGGATGGGACAGAAAAATACCTAATTATACAGTCGAGTCGATTCAAGGTATTGTGACATCGATTAATCGCGAAAACTGCTTAAATCTCCAGGAATAGAATCAGGGGCGGTCACAAGAATTTTCTAAACCGGGGCAAGCGGAGAAACAAACTCGGGAAAATGACCCGGAAAATATATTATTAAATCTTTCTGAATAAACCTGAAAATCAACATTTTAAGTCATGGACTCGGTTGGCGCGGACGAAATGTCGCTGTAAAATATTTAAAAAATGAGGTGGACAGACCGATATTGCAGCTCCAGTAAGTGGCTCGAAGGAATGTGAAATGTGAATATCGGAATACTTTGGGAAATACTCATTTTAGAGCAAGTGAAATATACACATTGATATACTCTATGACGGTGCACACACCTATACCATAAAGAGATCCTAACTGCGAAATTTGGTAAAAATCGGACTGCAAGATGTCGTACGGGCATACATACATACATAAAAAGGATTAATAAGCGCGTATACAAATTAGGATGCAAGATTTAGCAACAATTTGTAAAAAAATAAAAAATGTTTCGGGATATAATTGTAAAAAATAATCGATAGGTTCTTATCTGCGATAAAAAGTGTTCGGGGAGTTGCCTGATTGGACATACTTCAAGATACAGCTAGGATTTAAGTCTCCTCTCTTTCTCTGGATCCATGAACACAGTCCCGTCTCCCTCCGTCATGCCCACCCCCTTCAGATCCAGCACAGCTCTGTCGGCCCATCTGTCCATGGGCGTGTAGGACGGGTGGTGGTGCGGGATGTAGGGGCTGTTGCTCTTGGCGTTGTAGCAGCAGATGATGGACCATCTCGGATCCTCGCTCTTGTTCTGAGCGCTGACGTGCAGAGTGTTGCAGTGCAGGAAGAACGCGTCTCCGGGACCACACACCACGGGGACTTTGCTGCAGCGAGTCAGACACTGCTCCACCCGACTCAAGTCTGCTCCCGCCTGCTCCCCTGCCAGGCTGTGGTTGATGCGCCCCAGGTGGTGGCTGCCTTCTAGCACCTACACGAACAAAGCCCGCTTGTCAACCTTGATGGCAAGCAGAGGACACTGTTTCTGCTGCAAACTCAGATAATAAATCATACAGAACTTGTATAATACTGTGTCGTAGCACTGACCTGCAGACACCCATTCTCCTCTGTGTGCTTGTCAATAGCCACCATGACAGATATCATGCGGGGCAAAAGACAGCCGTTATTGTACCAGTACCCATAGTCCTGATGCCACTCCCAGGCCCCTCCCACCCTCGGCTCCTTTATCATCACCTTAGAGTGGTAGTGGTACGCCTCTTCGCGTCCAGCGGAGAGTCCGTGGGACCACCCACTGAGAAGTGTCTCAACATTGTCCACGATACGAGCTGACCTGGCCACAGCTCCGTACATGTTCACGCCGGGATTGTTCCAGAGACTGAGCTTGCTGTAGAAGCCGACTGCATCTTTCCGCGTGTAGGATTTCCCCGTCACAATCGAGTCGTTCTTGATAGTGGAGTAGAACAGCTCCATCTCTTCTGCGGAGAAGAGTTGCTTCTTGTAGACGAACCCTTCCTTGTGGTAGCGAGCTATCTCCTCCTCTGAGAGGAGAGAGTGGGATTCAGCACGAGTGGCTGCTTCTCTCTTCCCACAAACTGCGTCTCTAGATTCTAGCGAGTAATTATCCATATGCGCTTGTAAGGAATGTTAAAGTTAAGGTCATACTAATTCAGACGTATTTTAGAATGTTTCGGAAATAGATTTCAGTTCAAACATTTGCACTTTCTAGAAAATACTAGAAGGAACCGTATCTCAAAGTTGAGCCACGAGTTCCTTAATCAAAGTGGCTATTGACACCGATCGGTCGGTGTAAATAGCCTCACCCAAATAATTTTCGCCTAGTATAAATACAAAAGCGAGCAGAAAATAGTCTAACAGAAGCTCATGAGTGTTCGGTGTTACTAAAATACATCAGTAGTCTCGCACAACAATAAAATAGCTGTAGTTAATAATTCGTATTGTATGAGGGCATGCCTTATTTACGGGACGGGACGGGACCATCCCGGAAAATCTAGGTACCTAATTTACGGGACGGGACGAGCTAAGATGCCTAATTTACGGGACGGGATGCCGTCCCGTCCCATAAATTAGGCATGCCCATAGTATGAGCAAAATGAGCGGTACATAACATCAATTGAGGTTAACATTCGGTAAAAAGGGTCGATTTTGAAATTTCATAAAAAGTTTCAGGCAAAGAACAAAATCGTTAGAGGAATCAACAATTTGCAAATGGATCTTTCTGCAAAATTTCGAATCCCCGATCCAGAGGCGTAGCCAGGGTGCGGCACATAGGGCCTAGGCCGCAACCTCAAAGGCTGTGCCCACTAAAATTTCACAAATTAGCATTGGGTGCCGCAACCCTCTCACGGAATTGCCGCACCCTAACAATTGGGCTGGCTACGCCTCTGCCCCGATCCTTCGTGGCAGCATAACTCAGCGAGTATCCATGCTAACTTGATTCTCTTGATGTGAATCGACGAGTGGTCTCAGCTTTTAGCTCAGCTGCTTAGAATCGAGATACAAGTTTTTGTCAGTTATGGTGTTTTAATGATATTATTAAGGTCTCCCCAATTTCAGTGATTTTGAAATTTAATAAACCACCATAACTCGCAAAAACGTCTCTTGAGGTTTCAATTTGATTAGCTAGCGCCGCATAAAAAGGGCAGTTCTATCAAGAAGAATTCCTAAATTTGTACAATATATAATATATGCATCAATCTACGGCTGCAATGGATTGTATTTAAGATGTTCAAAAAGTTGTCTCCTATCTCTGTACTTAGAAGATACTAAAATAAACATTTACTAGATTTATTTATGGAATATTTTAGAGGATTGGCTTTGAAATGGTGCATGATTTATTTAATACAAATACTGTGATTACTGAAGTTAACTTTAAATACCCAATTATAAGTACTTATAGAAAATTGTGGTTTTGGCACGGCGTTAGAATCTAATGATGGGATTAGTTTTGGCCTAAATTTGCTCAGAACTGAAATTCATCAAAGGGTAGGCAAAGAAATGTTGAAAAGATTACTCCTAAAACTGTGGAATCTAAAATCGAGTGTCGTAATCACAACAAACATTATCGGAGCAAACAAATATACCAGGGCCCAGGCAGAAGTTAATCCTCTCAATATTTCAATAAAATAAATGACTGTATTTTCATTATTTTTTGAGATACAGAGATGAGACGAGAACTGGAATATCCGAAGTAACGAAATACAATAACTAAATTCTGAATGGATAGGTGTGTGAGTGTAGTGTAACTATGTACAAGTATCACACACAACACGAATATGAAAACATATTAAACTGAAGTCCAACAACTTGTGACATGACTACTTGTAAATTCCTATTAGTCTTTCAATTCAAAAATGAAAGTTTACATTGTTTACTTCTATCGTTCACAGTGCGAAAGTCCAAACATTTTGCGAATGATCATAAAAATATTTCTTAGGTCATTTACTCGATTTTCGAGAGTGCGATTCAGGTACAAAACTGTAAATTAATTTGACTAACACTAAACCATGAAACTAACATTTAAATCTTAAAAATGTGTATTAAGGTGTTGTCATGGATTGTAAAACTGAACATTTTAGATAATTGCAAGGAATAAATTGGACAAACATACGATCCTACATTTGCCCTAGCTCCTACACCTAATTAGGCGGGGAAATATCTTGAAAGTATTATTATTCTACTGACTCAGTCGAATGATCTGAAAATTAAAATAATGTAGAAATAGAGCACACGATAATGAATGGCAGACATTGACGGATTGGATAATAATCCCGATTGAAGAGTTCGGGTCAGAGTTGCTGCATCGTCTTGCGTTGGGGCCGAGTTAGTTTCAAATAAACGATAAACTCCGAAACCTGTCAAATGATAGGGAAGTTAGCATCCTTGAGCACTTCCTCTAAATCCTTGAACAGCCGTTCTGCTTGCTCGGAGTCTGGACACTCAGTCATCCCTTCCCTGTCAGCAGACGGCTGTCTGGAAGAGGAGAGCTTGGATTGCACCAGCTGCACCAGTCTCTCCACCCCCATGCAGTGTCTGACTAGCTCCTCCTTGCTCATGGCTTCTAGCCTGGACACGTGTGCGGCTGTGAAGGCGGATTCGAAGTCGTGATCCAGGTAGTCAGGGGACGGCTCCAGGATGGCAACCGCTTCGTCTGTGGAGGAGTGACTCTCATTGCCGGAGTCAAGCGCAAATGCGAACGGAGGCGTCTTCAAGAAAGCTACTTCGCTTGGTTTGTCGTCTATCAAAAACTGTGTGGTGTTGTATGGTGCAATAGGTTTTCTCTTACCAAGTTGCTCCATCTGATGGAGATGACGCTCCATCCTCTGGTTTTCGTACTCCTGATACTCCTGCTTCTCTTCCCAGGTCATCTGGCTGTAAGGTTTCCACTTGCGAATCTTCTGCCTCCGTTTCTTCTGCTTCCGCTGTTTTCCACCACCACTCTCCCCCCTCCTCGTACCCTCTGTAACATCACTCCTTCCCTGCTGTTTGCTGGTCAAAATGGCTTCAACCATCACCTCAGAATGGCTACTTTGCTGAACTGATTCCATTTGCTCGCACATTATAATGCTCTAAGTTTAAAGTGTAGAGAAGAAGACACGTAAAGGCTATCTAGTTACAATATTAATTATGGTCTTCAAATATGTTCGTGAGACTTTACCGAAGTCGTTAGTAATGTATGGAAAGTTTGTGGAGGGATTTTGTTGTGTTTATGAAATGATGATTGGTAACTTTTGAATTCCAAAGTCAATTATCTGTCATTAATTAATACTTTACAGCGAATAAGGAAGGAGGTTATTAATTAATATTACAATCAACAGAGTAGACAGGTGCAATTTGTGTACAGTTCAAAGTATGAAGCCATTGGTCAGCCGTTTGGACAGAGTTTTGTTACTTGGCCCCATCGCACCTTTTGAGGGGAACGCTGAATCTGTCCTACGCCTGAGTTCGGAATCTGTCCTACGCATGAGTTCGGAATCTGTCCTACGATTATTCCGAGTTTTCCAGTGGGTTTTGTGGGTTTTTGTGTGGATTTCTGTGGGTTTTTGTGGGTTTTTTTGTGTGGGTTTTTGTGTTTTCTTTTTGTGTGGGTTTTTGTGGGTATTCCCACTGATATCCTGTGGGAATGGGTTTTGAAATTATATTTCCACGGCAACCCTGACAGATTCCGAACTCGAAATAATCATAGGACAGATTCCGAACTCAGGTGTAGGACAGATTCCGAACTCGAAATAGTCGTAGGACAGATTCCGAACAGTTTGGTTGTAGGACAGATTCCGGTAATATCGTTGTACAGAATCAGGCGACTCCTTTTGAGAAGTTTTATTTTATGCTTGAAGCGAGTTCTCAACGGCTAACTAATATAGGTATTCCAATGTGTAGAATCCGATGAAAATTGAGAAATAATCCAAAAGTAGAATCAGGGAGAATTGTAAATGAATGCAACTCAAAAGGAGCGCCCCCCGTGCCCTCTCCCCCCAAGACACCACTGGTGGCATGATTATATACTAGTCCAGAGCCGGCGCCACGGGTTTAGAAGTGGTTCGGTTTTTACCTAACCAACCGGACCACTTTTGCAAAGTTGTCCTGTTTACCATGACCAACCTGGGGCTACTTTTGAAAAGTGATCCGGTAAACCGGAACAGTGGCGCCGGCCCTGTAATCATGTTAACTAGGGCTAACATTGTTAGCACAATCATAAGTATTTATATCATATGTTAAATCTCGGTGTACAGTTCAAAATAAAAAAATGTTTGACTTTCGGACGGAAATAAGGATGAAATTTGTAGTTTTGTCCAATTGGCTCAATAACTTTGAAAATCAAATTTTAACAAAATTTGATTTCAAAGTTATTGAGCCAATTGGGCATTTAGGTCAAAAATACTCCAAAGGGTGCTTGGCGGGCATTATCCCCGCAGACGGGATGTAAGTATGTTTCCACATTCTTGGGTTGGTAAGGAACGTGATTAAGTGTGCAGTTAATTAGACCACCCAATAATTCACATATTTTGCTACTATTTAAATTCCTTTAAACAGTAGCAAAGTCATAATTGAGTAGTCTAATTATGTTGATTATATAATTAATTGTGTACCTAATTAATTAATAGATACTAATTCGATTTAATACTCTTCATATACAATGATTTGATCAACTAATTGAGAATGCTATGCAGTATGGTAGGCTTAGCCGCAGTGCAATTAAAAGTACGTGTACGGGTATATTATTTTTACTTCATATATTGAAAATCACTATTCGCATGCGAATAACATGCCATTATGCCGTAATGTACAGCTGACCGCTATATAGAAGGCACATACCTCACATATGATGCAACTATCAAATGATGACTCATCACTTAGTTATGACGTCATCATTACTCATCTAAATTTTAAAAATTGATAAATTTGGTGATTTTTCGTGCGATTTCGATTATAACAGTAGGACAGACGTATTTAGAGATGTTATCTCCCTAATAATTAATCAATGTGACCCCAGGCGCCCGCAGGGCGCCTCCGGCGGACACCAAGTGTCCGCAAGCCGCGCAGCGCAAGCAAGCGAAGCGCGCTTGTCATTAATAAGATTGCAGAACACAACGAAGGTATTGAACAAGGATACAATAAAAATAGTCAAATGATCATTATCTACGGTTCTACGTACTTTAGACGATCATGATCTTCGTACTATGGGATCATAATCTACATAGCTTAGGATCATGATCTTTGTACCTAAGGATCATGATTTTCGTACTTTACAGGGTATTTCAAAAGTCTTGGCCCCTCAAACATTTTAAATTATATATTACATAAAATACATTCACTCTAAATCTCATTTGCCAATATAATCACCCTTCAATTCTAGAACTTTCTCAATTCGATTTGGCATACCACTCACTAAATTTTCTAAGATATCACAATCAATACCACTCCAGACTAATTTCAAGTTCCGAGTTAGGCTTTCCAAGGAGTTTACTTGCCCCAACTTATCCAGGTTATTAGCTAATATTGACCAGAGATTTTCGATGGGATTTAGGTCAGGAGAATTCGCTGGCCACTCACCTTTCTTCCAATAGCGGGGAAAATTGTTTCTACACCACTCCTAAGTAGTTTTCGCCGTATGTGCTGGAGCTCCATCCTGCATGAATAAAAAATCGGACATGTTTGACAACATCGATCTCTCCAGTACACCTCCTGTTGTGCAAGAACGATTAACGGCATTAAGACAAGTGATACCCAATATATTGTCGCGTTTACAGACTGCTTCTGGGGAATTATGTGCAGTTCTGAGAGAGCACGGTGTGACGTCATGCCCCATACCATGACTTTAGCAGGAAATTTCACCTTGAGAACTGGGCTGATATCTTTGCCATTTTTGCTCCACACTCGATCATTCTGTCGGTTTGTTGTTGAAAATAGTTCAAATGGTGACTCATCTGACCAGAAAACCTTTCTCCAATCTTCAACAGTCCAATTCTTATGATTACGGGCGAAAGAAAGTCGATTCTCCTTGATCCTATCTGTAATTCGTGGTTTTTGAGGCCGTTTGAATGCCCTAGCACCTAGATTTTGTGAAAAATGCCGGTAAACAGTTGAGGAAGAAGCAGCATAACCTTTTTCAGCCAGGTTCTTGGTAATAATCAGTGTTGAATGTCTTCTTTTGTCTAAATATTTCGATATTACTATTTTGTCGGCCCGATTAAGAATTTTCGGATGTCCAGATTTTGCCTTTGTTTCCATTGACTGACCACGTTTAGCTGCAGCCCACCATCTTTTTATGGAACGTAATCCGGCACCTACCCTGTGAGCTACATCTTTATGTTGTGCACCAGCTTCCAGCACGGACAGAAATACCATAATCTCCGACATTCATTTTGTTAGGATTGATAAATGATCAGGCAAGGTGAAATTTTTATAATAATCGAGGATAAATGATAGTAAATCGTTGTCGAAAATGCGTATAAGAATATGAAAGCTGTGATTATATTATGAGAGGAGTGAGATCTTACTCTGTGAATTTGATTTCTAAGTTTGTTGGTTCTATTAGAATAGGTGCCAAGACTTTTGAACCACCCTGTATATATACTATACGTATACACAAATACAATCAATCGAGTTTTAATAGTAAGGATGTTGTCTACCTTATAATTAATCAATGTGAGCCTAGGCGCCCAAAGGCTCCTCCGGCAGGCACAAAGTGTCCGCAAGCCGCGCATTATGACGCCATTGTCGCATTTTTAATTATCAGAAATTTCTGTTTTTCGACTATAACTCAGTCATTTTAGGCGATAGAAGGCTGAAATTTTAATAGAATGTACTATATATTAATATTCTTCACATTTGATACAGCTATCATTATAAAATGATGACTCGTCACTCTGTTATGACATCATTACGCATCAAAAATTGACAAATTGACAAATCTGGTGATTTTTGAGTGATTTCGATTATAATAGTAAGACAGACGTGTCAAGAGATGTTACCTATCTTATTATTAATCAATGTGAGCTTAAGCGGCCAAAAGGCACCTCCGGCAGACACAAGGTATCCGCCAGCCGCGCAGCGCAAGCAAAGCGCGCTTGTAAAATATAATACAATATGTACATAACAATTATAACATAAAATCAAAATAATTTCCTTGTCACAATACAGGGCCCACTTTCATCATATTCTTGTTTGCTTTTCCACATCCTCTGGAAGGTTTGGAGAGAGGCGAGATTAGCTCCTCCTATCCACACGAGGAATCTCCTCTCAGGAGGTGCCAGCACACGGATACGGTCAGCGGGGGGAGAGAGGGAGGAGATCTCCTTCTCTACTCGCTCACGCATCCCCGGAAACAAGGTGCTACCTCCTGACAGGACAATGTTAGCGTACAAGTGTTTCCGGATGTCCATGTCACACTTGAGTATAGACGTGTTGAGACATTGATGGATGCCGTCAGGATCAGAAGTAGGCAGTCCCCTAGCCGTCTCTCCTCCTACGTGAGGAGTGGAAGGGTGGTGGAAGAGAGCCTCAGGACACTGCGACAGCTCTCTGTCCACAAAGATGGTCTGGCCGTCAGGCAGCTGGTATTGCCTGACTTGCTCTGTTCCCTTCTCTTCTGGTTGATGTTGGAAGTGGAGAGGGACGTAGGCGAGTTTCTCTTTGATGTCTCGTACAGTGTCTGTGATTGTGTGTGGATGTGTGGGGTTGAGTGAGTAACCGCGTTCAGTCAGTTTCTCCGCGAGGTAATCAGTGAGATGGCATCCAGCGAAGTCGAATCTCTGAACGGCGTGAGGGAGGACGTAGCCGCCATAGACGGGGACTGTGTGAGATACCGTGTGACCGGACTCCAGCACTACTCCAGTGATCCGGCCGGACCCATAGAGAGAGAGTACGGAGCTGACAGAGATGTAGAGAGCAGGTGTGTTGAATGTCTCGAACATGATCTGTGTGGTTCTCTCTTTGTTAGCTTTTGGATTGAGTGGTGTCTCACTGAGTAAGACGGGATGCTCTTCAGGCGCAGCACGAAGTTCATTGTAAAACATGTGATGCCAGATATGTTCCATGTCATCCCAGTTTGTAACCATACCGTACTCAATGGGATATTTCATGCTAAGAGTTCCTGTTCTTTCCCTTGCTTCCTCTCCAATATATGAATCCTTACCACCCATTCCGACCATTACCCCCTTGTGTGCGGGTCTTCCTAGCACACAAGGAAAGTTGGCAAAGGGCAAATTATCTTTAGCAAACCCTCCCTTCATTGTATCACCACCACCATCGATTATAATCGCTCGACAGTCTTCTTCCCCGGACATTTAATTGAATAGACAGCAGCTAATTTAGGAGTTTGACTATAGCATCATTATTTATAGGGTCTGACTGAATGGTGGAATTCGGTGGAATATATTGGAACTGGGAGAATTTGGTGGAATCGACTGAATATTGGTGGAATCGACTGAAATATTCGGTTGACGCCCTGATTGTAGACCATCAGGCATCAGCATAATTCTATCTTGGTTAAGCTAATTTCTATGTACCCAAAAAAATACGAATGATAATAATTTTTGGTTAGCTGACGAAAAACTTGTTTGAAATTTCATTATACAGATTATGAGCTACTGTTCCCAATGAAGTTCCAAATTTTCTCATCAATTCATTAAAGTTAGGATGCTTTCATTTTTGAAAATCTAAAAGATAATAATTGCTATTGTTAAAGACACAAATGTTGGAACTTCTGTGTACGAATCAATTCAATTGAATCAATATATGTACAAAAACTCAGTAATATTTGATTATTCATCATGACGTCACTAGGATGAAGGCCCCGAGATCCGATATTCGGAACTCGGGACCTTCATCTTAGTACTGTTGCGTAGAATTTTCAGACGCATATAATTTTCAGACACTAGTATTATGAAACCATGGATTCATAATACAGTGTCTGAAAATTATTCGCAACAGGACTAACGCATGCGCCCCCCGTGCAAAATATCACGGTACTAAATAATCCATGGTTACTTAATATAGGAATCTCAAAATATCATACAACAGCTCTATAGTGATACATATGCGGTGCGAATTGGACATTGTAATGATAAATTTATTTGTAGAAAATTTCCCCGCGTACCTCCCTCCGCGCAGCCACTGTTTATCAGCTTTCACTTCAGTAAAATTTCACCAGATTCCACCATTCAGTCAAATATTCCACCAGATTCCATTATTCATCGATTTTTAGAGATTCCACTAGTTTTCACCATTCAGGCGATTCCACCGAATTCCACCATTCAGTCAGATCCTTATTCATGTACTAAGTAACATACCTGCCAACTGTCCCATTTTTGGCGGGACGTCCCGCTTTTTCGGACATATTTTGAAAGTAGTGCCCCACAAAAAGTCCCCAAAGTGGAATTATCCCGCTTTCAGTATATAGGACGAATACAAATATACTATGTCCCGCTATATTGCTCAATGTCCTGCTAAAATACTACTTACAGGGTGATCCATAAGTTCTGCAACAAATTTTGCTGAAGTATTATACTTATACGAGTAGATCTAACATCCGACATTTTGTTTTACTTGAAATTCTAAGGATTATTTGAATTATTTTGCAATCCAATTGCCTGTATTTCTGAATATATTGGCTAAGGTGGATCATAAATGTTTGTGTGTTTAGAAAAAAGAGAAAAATCAAAAGAAAAAAATCTCGAATGCTATATACATTCTATGATCATACTTGTTGTTCTTATTGGTGATTTCCCGTCTATAAACTAAAAGAAATAATACTATTTTAGTATTTTGAATTAATAACTGACTGTAGGAACATTTAAATATATTTAATGAGGAGAAAAAAGTTATTTTCGAACTTGACATTTTTGAGATCAGATTATTGGAGTCCCGGGTATATAATATTTCAAAAATTTGTTTTAAAAATATTATGCGCAATAAATAGTGTTCATTTTTAAACTACTTAGGGCATTCAATTAGTTCGTAACCCTCGCTTTTACTTATATTGTTTAACTACATTTCTCCCCTATTTGCTTCCAATTATATAGCTTATCTATTATTCTAGTAGGAGCAATTTAGTTTGATAGAATCGATTGATTATTTTCCAAGTAACGTTTTCCTAAAGATTGGCTATAGTAACCACAGAAGAATTTATGGCTTCAAAATCGAGCGAAATTTTACTAGAGCAGAGAGCCTACATCAAAATTCGCTCATTACTCAGCGATACTCCAAGGAATATCCACCAAGATTTGGTAACCGTATTTGGGGAAGAGGCCTGTTCGGAATCGACGGTTAAGAAATGGAGTCTTCGTTTTCGTGGAGGTAGGGAGTCGATTGAAGATGACCCTCGGATGGGACAACCCGTTACTGCTACTACCTCCAACAATATTGCTCTTGTAGCTGAAATGTGTGATTCTGATCCGCATATTACAGTGGAACAGCTAGCTGGCACCCTGGACTTGTCAACGGGAAGTGTTCATACTATTCTGACAAAGCATCTTGGTATGTCAAAGGTTTGTTCACGTTGGGTCCCACATTTCTTAACACAGGCTCAAAAGAAGAACCGACTGAGAATGGCCAAAAACTTGCTTGAAAAATATGAGCATTGCGATGAGAGGCGATTATCTGAAATATTTCCCGGGGATGAAACTTGGATAAGATATTCAGAACCTCCACGCAAGCAACAGAATAAGGTATGGGTGGCAAAAGGGAGTGCTCCCCCAGGATTACCGAGACCCGATCGCTGGGCTCCCAAGGTTATGTACACGATTCTTTTTGATGCGTATGGTCCAGTGTTCCAAATCTGTGCCCCAAAGTGGCAAACAATCACTGGCAACTTCTACGCAACAATTGTTCTTCCTGAGATCCAAAAACATTATTTTAAGCGTCGACCAGCCACCGGACTCAAAGGAATCAAACTTTTGCACGATAATGCCAGACCACACAAATCTAAGGAGGTGAAGGAAACAATTGCTTCTATGGGTCTTGAGGAGTTAGAACATCCACCATATAGTCCTGACCTAGCACCCTGCGACTTTTGGCTCTTCGATGGGCTCAAAAGACATCTAGCTGGATCAGTTTTTGAGGAAGATGTGCAAATTGAAAGGGCAATTCGTCTGTATCTCAGAGACATCCCCCAAGAGGAGTATAAGAAGACTTTTTTTAAGTGGATTGAACGTTTAAAGCTAGTAATTGAGCAGAAGGGAGACTACTTTGAACATTTAATGTAGTTTTTGATGTTTAGGTTTCCTAATAATAAAAATAATTGCAGGGTTACGAACTAATTGAATGCAATTTGCAAACCGATTTAAAGTTAAACTAAATTATCTTAGTCCAATCAATAGAGCAAAATTTATTGTTGCAGAACTTTTGGATCACTCTGTGTGTCCCGATTTTCTCCTTGCAAAGGTTGGCATGTATAAAGTACGCATGTGTAATATAAGTTGTACATGCATTTTGTCATTTTATTGAAAAGTATATACTAATTTTGATGAATCTGAGCATAATATACTTAAGTACAATAAATGTTGTCAGCGTCCAGGGGCCCCTGGACACTGACATCCATTATTTCAATTTATTAATGGAAGAATTTCCAACTTTTGCAATCGAAATCGCTGAATATTTCAGGTGACATACATTGGAAGAATGCGCCCTAATCATACCCGTAAAACACCACCATTTCCAATTCGAATTTGGAATTTATACGCAAGGGTTAACTTAGAACTCGCTCGGACAAACAATTCTGTGGAAGGATGGCACAATGGATTTCAATCGGGCATTAGTTGCGCACATCCCAGTTTCACAAAATTGCCTCGATAAATACAGTTGGAAAAACTCTAAAGGAAGCGATATTAACAAAGTGGGAATCTTGGGAGGTAAGCATATATTAACGATCATCTCTGACTTTGGAAATAGAGAACCAATAAGTTATCTAAAAGGAATCACAAATCATTTTAATTTCTAAATCATTTCTTAATATTTATTATTTCATTATATTTATTCATTATTACATATTTTGATTATTGGATCTCATTTATTAATAATTGCTCACCCTAAATTTACTCCCTAGCTTACTATACATATGGTACAACAAATTGGTTTTCGACTAAATATCCACTACTATATCCATTATACCACATTTCCGTTAGACGAAATGTCCGCCATTCGCTTCCGGCGTTCGTCTCTCATATCAGCACACCCCAGTGTTGATCGTAAATGATATCATATACAGTGGAAACCGGTTATAGGAACATCGTTCTTATAACCGGTTTCCACTGTATATCCACTGTACCAAATTAATTGCAAAAAAGTCTCCCTGTAGTGAGTTGTGAGTGTGTTTCTACATTCTTGGGTTGGCACGCAATTTGGTGCGTAGTTATAATTAGACCACCCTACCAGTGTTTAAATCCATTTTAAACAGTAATACCTAATTTCCGGGACGGGATTCCGTCCCGTCCCGGAAATTAGGCATGCTCATAGCAAAATAATAAATGGTGGTCTAATTAACTACGCACTTAATTATAGAACTAATTTGATGCATACATGCTGACTTTTTTTCTGAGCCATGAAAAAAGCGGGACACGGCGTTGAATTTCACGGGATATGGCGGACGCAATGGAAAAGTGTTATACATTGAGTCCAAAAAATCGGGACAAAATGGGAAAATTTCATGTCAAAACGGGACACTTGTCAAAATTAGCTCAATAGAAGAGAAAAAAAATCGGGACGGTTGACATTGTATATTGATGTGTATCTTTTAACAAGGTCGGCTGAAGCAGCTGTAAAGTGGTCAGGCCCATTGCTTCACCATCCCTACAGTGGTCAGGCCTCCTACGCCTTTTAGCATTATGCCTTAACATAAGTGGTCAGGCCATGGCCTGACTGGCCTGACCACTTCCGCCGGCACTGTAATTTATATTGTAATGGAATTAATTAACTAATCGAGAATAGCAAGATAGGATAGTCTGTCTGGCTGCTCGTGTGGTTCAAAATACGTGTATCATATTTACTTGACATATTCAAATATTATTTACATAAAAAATATAATACATTATATATATTAGATGCACATGAAATCAAAATATTTTCCTCGTCACAATACTGGGTCCACATTCATCATATTCCTGATTGCTTATCCACATCCTCTGGAAGGTTTGGAGAGAGGCGAGATTAGCTCCTCCTATCCACACGAGGAATCTCCTTTCAGGAG
Source organism: Aphrocallistes beatrix (assembly GCA_963281255.1). Lineage (NCBI taxonomy): Eukaryota > Metazoa > Porifera > Hexactinellida > Sceptrulophora > Aphrocallistidae > Aphrocallistes > Aphrocallistes beatrix. The sequence goes on from OY725501.1 coordinate 2,675,953, forward strand.
GTGCCAGCACACGGATACGGTCAGCGGGGGGAGAGAGGGAGGAGATCTCCTTCTCTACTCGCTCACGCATCCCCGGAAACAAGGTGCTACCTCCTGACAAGACAATGTTAGCGTACAAGTGTTTCCGGATGTCCATGTCACACTTGAGTATAGACGTGTTGAGACATTGATGGATGCCGTCAGGGTCAGAAGTAGGCAGTCCCCTAGCCGTCTCTCCTCCCACGTGAGGAGTGGAAGGGTGGTGGAAGAGAGCCTCAGGACACTGCGACAGCTCTCTGTCCACAAAGATGGTCTGACCGTCAGGCAGCTGGTATTGCCTGACTTGCTCTGTTCCCTTCTCTTCTGGTTGATGTTGGAAGTGGAGAGGGACGTAGGCGAGTTTCTCTTTGATGTCTCGTACAGTGTCTGTGATTGTGTGTGGATGTGTGGGGTTGAGTGAGTAACCGCGTTCAGTCAGTTTCTTCGCGAGGTAATCAGTGAGATGGCATCCAGCGAAGTCGAATCTCTGAACGGCGTGAGGTAGGACGTAGCCGCCATAGACGGGGACTGTGTGAGATACCGTGTGACCGGACTCCAGCACTACTCCAGTGATCCGGCCGGACCCATAGAGAGAGAGTACGGAGCTGACAGAGATGTAGAGAGCAGGTGTGTTGAATGTCTCGAACATGATCTGTGTGGTTCTCTCTTTGTTAGCTTTTGGATTGAGTGGTGTCTCACTGAGTAAGATGGGATGCTCTTCAGGCGCAACACGCAGTTCATAATAAAACATGTGATACCAGATGTCCTCCATGTCATCCCAGTTTGTAACCATACCGTGCTCAATGGGATATTTCATGCTAAGAGTTCCTGCTCTTTCCCTTGCTCCCTCTCCAACATATGGCTCCTTACTACCCATTCCGACCATTACTCCCTTGTGTGCGGGTCTTCCTAGCACACAAGGAAAGTTAGCGAAGGGCAAATGATCTTTAGCAAACCCTCCCTTCATTGTATCACCACCACCATCGATTATAATCGTACGATAGTCTTCTTCCCCAGACATTTAGTTTGATAGAGATACCAGCTAATTTAGGAGTTTGACTATATATTGGTATTCTGTGCCTCGAGTAACGAATACGTACTTATATTCGGTTGACGCCCTGATTGTATACCATCAGGCATCCATATATTGAAAATTACTATTCGCATGCGAATAGTAGTTTTTAATACCTCCAGGCATCAGTATAAATCTATCTTTGTTAAGCTAATGCTTTCTATGTGCCCAAAAGAAATACGAATGCAAATATTCTCAATTTCTTATTTCTATCATTATACAGATTATGACCTACTGTTCCCAATGAAGTTCCAAATTTTCTCATCAATTCATCACAGTTAGGACACATTCATTTTTGAAAATCTAAAAAATAATACTTGCTATTGTTAAAGACTCAAATGTTGGAACTTCTGTGTACGAATCAATTCGATTGAATCAATCAATATATGTACAAAAACTCAGTAATATTTGATGATTCAGCATGATGTCACTAAGCTGTCGGCCCCGAAATTCGATATTCGGAACTCGGGACCTTCATCTTAGTACTTTAGTTGAACCCTCGCAAGAGAATTAGTTAGCTTCCAGATAGTAGTACAACGATGTCGAGTATCTAGATTTCCGCCCCGAAGGGACGAATGGGTTGCAGACAAATGTGCTGGGTGCGAGACTGGACGGACCGCACAATTGTAAAGATACGAATTCGGTACCGATTTTACTAATTTACTACAACATACTGACATGTTTCATAATCTATTATTTATTAGAACTCTATAGTGAGACATATGCGGTGCGAATTGGACATTGTAATGATATAATTATTTGTAAAAATTTTCGGATTTCAGTCCCCGCGTACCTCCCCGCCGCGCCGCCACTGTTTACCAGCTTTCACTTCAGTAAAATTCCACCAGATTCCACCATTCAGTCAGATCCTTATTCATGTACTAAGTAACATACCTGCCAACTGTCTCATTTTTAGCGGGACGTCCCGCCTTTTCGGACATATTTTGAAAGTAATGCGTCACAAAAAGTCCCAAAAAGTGGAATATCCCGCTTTTCAGTATAAGTATAGGACGAATACAATTATACTATGTCCCGCTATATTGCTCAATGTCCTCAGAGGTTGGCATGTATAAAGTACGCATGTGTAATTTATGTGTTTCTGAGTTGAATTTTTGCACAGCTACAAACCTAGAAAGATGGACTATGCATGGATAATGTACTACGTCTGTCCGTCCATTCGCGCGATACTGTGATATCTACCAGTCAAATTCTAAAAAATTAGCGCACTCGATAAATTGTCAGCAGAGTTTCTCAAAACGGACACTCTGAAAAGCGAACAACCCTTCTGCGATGGTAGGAGATTGGATAAAGCTTGTGGCTAATAAAAGGTTCAGTTTTGGTCTCTCTACAATATATGTTAATTATGATAACATCATGATGACAGTTAATTTAACTGGGGCATGCCTAATTTACGGGACGGGATGCCGTCCCGTCCCGGAAATTAGGCATCTAGATTTTCCGGGACGATCCCGTCCCGTCCCGGAAATTAGGCATGCCTATTTAACTGTATCTAATCTTGTCAAATTTCAATCCTTTCTGAGCTTTAAAAATTTATGCCGCTATCATTTTCTAAAATATTCGATAGCTAATATCTCACGAATAGGAATAGTTAACATATGATTCATAAAATGTTTAGGCTGAATAACTCTATGATGCGAATTTTATTATGATGACGTTATGATGCTACATGTGTAGCAACACGTGTAGCTACATATGTAGCAACACGTGTAGCAGCATATGTAGCTACACGTGTTTATCTGTTGAAATTCGATTTGGAGGTAACTTCAATCACCGAATGCTCCTTTTGCAAAAATTGTCCCCTATTAGATAATCCTGCAAAAGGAATATCTGAATCGATATGACTTGTAGAATGTCTGAGGTATTCCTGAGAGATGGGTAGGCATCTTCCTTGTTTAAATAAGTTTAATCATCCAGTTAGCCAATGAGATAATCAGCGAGTAACCTATATAGGCAGGGGCGTCGTGCCCATAGTCCCAGGGGGGACCGGGCCCACCCAAATTTTTTCTAGTCCCCTAGATTTTCACTTTTTCCTCACAGATCTTCACTTGTGCCAACCAGATTTTTATTTGCCCCCCCCCCCCCCCCCAATTTTAGAACCACACGACGCCACTGCCTATAGGTACTTCAGATTGGTATTAGCACAAAACTCGTACTGTTGTTTATTCCCATCTTTTCCGTTGACAAATAATGAAAATGCACTCATTCACACATATAATTTTAGGAGTTGCTGCAGATTACGAATCCTAATTTTTTAACTGATCGTTTGGAACGGGGACTTCCAAACGATCAGTTAAAACAAAATTAGGATTCGTAATCTGTAGCAACTCCTAAAATTATATTTGATTACATGTATGTATATCATTGAGTATAACCATAAGGGTTCTAATCAGACTATTAAAAATTGAATAACAACATCTGCATACATACAAGTAACTATCTCAACCGGGATATCAATTACTAATAGCTAATATTAGCTACCTACTGAGTTTCAAGCATTGCTTCCTTCATCATTTGAACAACTACGAGTTCAATCTCGCTTGGTGTCACTTCGTTCTCGAAAATTTCTTCACTCAACTGATTCAGAACTTCCTTTCTTTTTACATTGCACTTCTCAGCATACAGTTTGAGAGCTTGCTTTCTCAATTCCTTCTTACTTTCCTCCTTTACCATACTTCCTATGTACTAACTTTCTAAGCGCGATGTCGCATTGGTGTGTGATACTAGCATTCGTTTCGTTCCGAGCTGCTTCTTTATGGGAGAGGATCTGCTCAGAATCTGCTAAAGGAGGCGGTAGTTTTAATGAAGATTCCTGCATTTTTGTGGCAATTGATCGAATTCAAACTCTTTAGCAGTATCAATCTTGATTATTTCTTGTTCCCATTTGAAAACGGACCCAGCTGGATTAGACAATTGTCCATGAATGTTTACAATAGTTTGCTCAGGGACTGGGTGTTCTCTTGCCTTGTTGCGGACTATGCACTCTTCAAGACTTGTTTCAAAGCAAAGCTGTAAGAAACCAGTTCTATGCTTCCTAGCAAGTCTGTAGTATTCGTACCGCATGCTCCTGTAGTGGAATGTATCGTCAAGGACAAGTATTATGGCTTTATTATTGAAGTCTGTATGCAGTTGTGACATTAGCAGTTTATCAGGGCACTCTCCAAAAGGATAGCCTAAGAAAATGTCAATTTGTTCTCGGAAAAATCTCGATGCTTTTTCCAAACGAAAGTTTCATCAGGAGAACCTCCAGCTTGACATCTAGTATCCCTCGGAAGAAATGCATCGAACTCAACACAAATTAAATTCAAATTAGACTCAGTTGATTCGAGATAGCTCTTGAAAGAATGAATGAAAGTGGACTTCCCACTTGCTGGAATGCCAATCAATATGCAGAGCAATTTAACACCCAGTTTCCAACTAGACGCTGAACCTAAGCTAGCCATAATATATATCTTGTCATTTGAACAAACTGATAAAGACAATCTACAGAAACACCTGTTATTAACGGTAAACGGATGTTTCGTCGCTGATATCTCTTCTAATGGAATTACAAACTATTGGGAAACATGAATTGGTTCTCAAGCTGAATAGAATTAATAGGAGTGAGGATTTTGGAGAGTATTATGTATAAGAGCAAAGAGAAAGTGGGCATTTTGGGTTTGAAATAATACCAAATGGCACGCGAGAGTGGTATTTTTATTTCGTGAGGGGGTGGGTGATTGTCATTTATTATTTGTTAGAATGAATGGGAGAATGAAAGTGAGGATTCGATCATTTAATTCAAAAAAATATCAGCGACGAAACATCCGCCATTCGTTATTAACCAAGTAGGATATAACGAAATGAGGAGGTATTAAAAAGTCCAGAGAACTTATTCCTATAGTCCAGAGAACTTGTTAATATGGTCCAGAGAACATGTTCCAATAGTCCAGAGAACATGTACCCCCGACATTTATGTGCCTGCGGACAAGATTCCACGCCTCTAGAGCTAGCACGATCCATCCAACTAACTTACCCGTCCGGCCCAGTTCAGATCGAGTGTAGACCACATGGAAGAAAACTGAGTCCGCAGTCCCATAGGACTGACACATCTTTTTGGTTGTCTTTTTAGTGAAAAGGTCAATTTGATTCATAACTCTTTGCAATAGTGTGGCAACTATGTGACACAATTTACAATTATCATTATTAAGTATCGTATGTGTAATTGAACTTTGAAGCAGTTCTAATGTCATCATCTTTCTCTCCAAATCAATGATAATTTAGCTTCATCGATTCCCTTGGGAGAGCGAAATGATGTCCTTTTTTCATCCTTACTCAATAATGAAAACTGAAATAATCTGGTTATTTGCTCCGAACGACAGAGTAGTTGAACGACACTTCCCGGGGTAAAAACCTTAGATTAACCGTTGAAACTAGTTTCCAACATATTTTTGAGATCTATTCACTTTATGTACAATATATACATAAATAAATAATTTATCATACAGTTGCGGAAATAAAATATTCAGAATTATGTGTAATTACATTTGTAATTACATGTGAAATTACACGTGTAATCACACGTGTAATCACATGTGTAATTGCACGTGTAATTACATGTGTAATTACATGTGTAATTACACGTGTAATTACATGTGTAATTACATGTGTAATTACATGTGTAATTACATGTGTAATTACATGTGTAATTACATGTGTAATAACACGTGTAATTACATGTGTAATTGCATGTGTAATTACACGTGTAATCACACGTGTAATTACATGTGTAATTACACGTGTAATCACATGTGTAATTACATGTGTAATTACATGTGTAATTACATGTGAAATTACATGTGTAATTAGCTAATTACACATAATTCCGATTATTTTATTTCCGCAACTGTCGTTCAACCAAACGCAGACCTATAGCCATAAATACAAACAATCTTTTGAGCAGTAGCAAATTTTAAGGTGTCAATATAGTAGTATATCTGCCAAAATGCACACCAGATGAAATACTTGTATCTTTTCGACGTAATTCCAATCGATAAAATCTCCGTTGATGTAGTGTCCTCCATTCCATTTTAGATAAATAGGCCGGATTGAATTATCCTTCTTTGTCCATTGCAAATCATCTCGCGCACTGACGTATCATATTTGAGTTGTAATTGTACATTCAGAAAATTCAATAGCATAGCTATGTCCCATACATTGGTTGATTTCACTGTATTTCTTGATACGTAGTACTCTATTGGATACGTCAGGGTTCTATCTGCAGGGGGGAAGCTTCCCCCCCATTTTAACATCCTAACCTTGTACGTACTGTACTACCATGTACAGGGCTATCAACCTGAGGTCACGAAATCGTGAGATTAGGTTATTATACGCAGATAAGAACCTAATTTTTCAACTAACTTCCAACAATTCTCAAATATATGCAACAATCATTATCTACGTACTCAAGGATCATGATCTCCATACCCGCACTTAAGGGAGACCGATCATTTAAGAGTGGTCCATATATTTCAGTATAACTTTGAAATATTGGTCCCGAGGGGCCCAAATATTTCGAATTGTAAGGACCGGGAGATACCATTCCAGGGGCCGTAGACTCGGAATGTGGATTGGGTGGGGCCATGGGCCTTTATGTTTGCATGATTGGTATGGCCATTTTGGACAAATTGTATCATATGATACAATATGTAGCTAATAAGGTAATAGCCTTCGGCTAATTCATGCAAGGCATATACTACGTAGTAGCTTATTCGCATGCGAATAGTAGTTTTTAATACCTCCCTCATTTCTGAGTTTTACTGTTTTTGCTCAGTTCCTCCATAAAGGTGGACTAGCATGGACGGTGCTCTCCGCTGGACGCGAAGAGGCGTACCACTACCACTCTAAGGTGATGATAAAGGGGCCGAGGGTGGGAGGGGCCTGGGAGTGGCATCAGGACTATGGGTACTGGTACAATAACGGCTGTCTTTTGCCCCGCATGATATCTGTCATGGTGGCTATTGACAAGCACACGGAGGAGAATGGGTGTCTGCAGGTCAGTGCTACGACACAGTATTATACAAGTTCTGTATGATTTATTATCTGAGTTTGCAGCGGAAGCATAGTGTCCTCTCTGCTTGCCATCAAGGTTGACAAGCGGTGCTTTGTTCGTGTAGGTGCTAGAAGGCAGCCACCACCTGGGGCGCATCAACCACAGCCTGGCAGGGGAGCAGGCGGGAGCAGACTTGAGTCGGGTGGAGCAGTGTCTGACTCGCTGCAGCAAAGTCCCCGTGGTGTGTGGTCCCGGAGACGCGTTCTTCCTGCACTGCAACACTCTGCACGCCAGCGCTCAGAACAAGAGCGAGGATCCGAGCAGTGGCGTACCGTGACCAAATGCCGCCCGGGGCGGGAATTTTAGAATGCCGCGTTGCCGCCCCTAAGTGTGAATTATTTAAATTATAACTTCGCGATTCACTTTCCTATTTGCTTTATTTTGCTTAACAATATTATAATAACTCGCTACAAATGGTTAACAAATAGTTCTTCTCGCTTTCAATGCTGCTCATTATTTGAAATTGCATGATGAAATCTGAATAGTTAATATATTAAAACACGCAAGAAATCTATAAATGCGACTTAATATTGTCATTTATATCTTACAGTTAATAATATCACTTCTACAAGTATTATTACTATTATGTTATTACAGTAAGGTTGTGGTTTGTATACTAATATATGTTTTCATTATTTCAGAAATTGAAATCATTACAATTGATTTAGAAGGATTCTTAATTATAGAAGTGCAGTTATCAATTGTTATTTGTGAATTGGTAATAGTGCAAATTGTCAACAGACAATAAACTTTGATCAATTTAATTCAACACTGGATTTCTACATGCATTAGGAGAATTTAATTTAAAGTTGTAAATGCAATTTGCCGCCCCCTTGAAGTGCCGCCCGGGGCGGGCCGCCCCCCCCGCCCCCCCCACGGTACGCCACTGGATCCGAGATGGTCCATCATCTGCTGCTACAACGCCAAGAGCAACAGCCCCTACATCCCGCATCACCACCCGTCCTACACGCCCATGGACAGATGGGCCGACAGAGCTGTGCTGGATCTGAAGGGGGTGGGCATGACGGAGGGAGACGGGACTGTGTTCATGGACCCAGAGAAAGAGAGGAGACTTAAATCCTAGCTGTATCTTGAAGTATTTCCAATCAGGCAACTCCCCGAACACTTTTTATCGCAGATAAGAACCTATCGATTTTATGACCTGTACAATTGTAAATACGTAAAATTCTAAATTGTATACTTGTGCTGAGTATCAAGACAGGATAATTATCAGTTACAAAATACTAAATAGAACTTGGTGCACTGGGATATTCAGCCGAGTATCTAGCTCACTGTACGTGTCATACATTGTGGTAGGTAGCATGAGTGCAGTGAAGTTCGCCCCGAATGACTGGAAGTACTCCAATCAAGTGATGAGTCTGAACGCAGAGCGGCAGCGCTCCGTCTCTAACGACGTGAGACAGACCAGCCATGCTCTGCGCAACGAGACCGAGGCGAAGACCAAGTGGGAGCAGGAGAACACGGACAAGGCGCTCAAATTGCGCATGAACGACGTGACCGCTTGGAGAGACAAGGTGGAGCTCACCTTGTCCCGCACTGACGTCGAGATCTCTGCTCTCAGCGAGCTGAAGGAGACAGCAAGACAGGCGTACGAGAGCGACCTGGTGCCTCTCAACATGGTCACGCAGTGCCTGGAGCTGAGAGAGAGACGCGTCTCTATCGACCTGGTGAGGGACTTCGTGGAGGCGGAGCTGAACAAAGAGAGAGAGGTGAGCTTCTACCCAGCAGTAGCACGTAGTTAGAGAGTTGGAATGGTCTCATTCGATTTTCTTCTCACAGGTTAGCTAAAGTATACAAATTCCACACAAATGAATTGAGCGATTTGTAAAGTTTTTGACGTCACAATCTATTGTCAACTTTTCCAATGTGAATGTATCAGGTGATAGAGCTGATACGGTGCAAGCTGTATGAGAAAGTCAGTGAGGCATACGACCAGGAGACGAAACTGCAAGACTGCCGCAACCAACTACAGGTGGACCTGATGGACAAGTGCCAGGCGCTGGAGATAGACGGAGACACCCTGAAGCTGAAGGAGAACACGGGCAGCCTGACCTTGAAGGACCACTACACGCTGCACAGAGAGGGCGTGACGGTGGACAGCTGGAACTCCTACAGCTCCTACAACACCCTCAAAGCGGAGGAGGAGATGCGGGCGAGTGCCGCCCTCAGGGACGCCATCAGACACACTATCAAGCAGACGGCGCTAGACTTGGACACGCAGCTCCAGGTTTCTATGTTCTGTCAATTCGATTTGTGAGTCCCCTAGTCGGGTTCAGGGACTTTGCCTTTGGAAGCTGACGGCATTTGTTTCCTAATAGCAAGATTCTTCTAAGTTAGTATATACTTATCCAGCAAATGATGGAATAAATGTAATATTTGTCACAAAATTTAGTAAATTATCAGAGACTAATTACTTTTTCCAACCACAAAAGTCTGAATTTTCCAGTGCATTTAGAATAATCTCCAACTTAATTCAATTATTTATCTCCATGACCTATCTGTGACCTTCTTGATAATTCGCATTTAGAATTTTTTGGGAGAGGCGAATGGCCACGCCACTGGATAGAGTCATCTGCTAAATTCATTTTACAGTGTTCGAAATTCGGATGTAGTATTTGCATCTAATTTAACCTTAGAAAATCCGTAGTTGCTAATCTTTTTTAGAATTTTTTTCGTTAATACAAAATGATGTCATGTTCTTGCGATTTTTCGAGCAAATTATTCATCTTCATAGTCCCCTTATGACACCAAAGGTGCGATTGATGGACAAATAAATTGACTCAAAATCCCTGGATCCAGTGTGAAATCCAGGGATTCGGTGATGGTTGGTGAGTACGCGAATCTTTCCCCATTATGTCCCGCTTTTTGGATTCCATGTATAATACTTTTCCATTGCCTCCGCCATGTCCCGCGAAATTCAACGCCGCGTCCCGCTTTTATCACGGCTCAAGTTGGTATGTATGCATTGGTCTACTGGTAGGTAGGCCAGATTTTATTTGGCAATTTAGCCAATTGAAAAGCCATTTGGCCTCCGAAATTTTCGTTTGGCCGCTCATCAAGGGACGAATTACTTGATCGCTTAAATTTAATAATAAAATTGTGATTAGAATGAATCAAGTTTATTATGTAAATTTAGAGAATCTTGTTATCAACAGAATACATATATGAAACTGAGTAAATTGTTTTAAAATTAATTTAGCTGAATATGTTGGATAATAATATTTAATCAGTGCCTATAATGTCCTGACACTACACACTACTGGGAACGAGCACTGATACTTCATCCTACGTTACACCCTAACCTGAAATATTATTAAAAGGTCATTGCCATGAAGATACAAAATCCACTTACTAACAACAATAATCTCAATACAATAACTTCTATCCAGTAATTCTTTTTCTATCATTTCTACAAGTATCAGCAGAAATAATGCAAAAGCAGTTCAAATATATAATTTTCAACTCAGTTCCTTATAAGTAGTTTGTGTTTAATTGGCACCTCAAATCAATGAGTCGATACCAAGATAAGACAAAGTGTGCCCTTTAGCTTATCAGATTGAAATTTTTCATTATTCGTGTAGATCAGTATCAAGCTAAACTATTATTAGTTTGTTGGTCCTCTGATAAGACAATAATTTCACATTTAAGGAATTTGGTCTAATTTAGCCGATTTGAGTGAGCGGTCTGGCCTTCTGGTCTGGATATATCAGAAACCCTGACTCTTATAATTATTATTAATAAAGCTCACTTTTTCAAAAAGATTTGTTACCATTCCATAATATCAATTAGAATGCTTGCCTACACATAAAGTCCCATACTCCCTCTCACATCCTCTACAACTGCTGGTGTGTGATATCTGCATTCATCAGTTGGATTGGGAGGTGAAATGGTAGAGAGGCTTTGGACTGATATTCCATTCCTTCAGAATATCAGTTCACCTGACTCTCTAATATTTTATTATTTATTATATTCCAATAAAACTTCTTTGTCCATTAAAAAATTTCTTAGGATCTCTTGAATACGACACTGCAATTCAATTTGAAACTCAAATAATGAACAATTAGAGAAAAACACTATCAACAAACCTATCTAATTGTCTGTTCTCTAATAGTCCACTCATCAGTGGCGGAGCCAGGGGGGCCAGGCCCCGGTATGGACCCCATCGCTTCAGTATTTCTGCATAGCAGGCCCGCTGAAATATTTGAGTACCCCAGGTGTCCCAGGTTGAGATCAACGTCTGGCTACGCCACTACCACTCATTAGTGTACAATTAGAGTTAACTAACACCCCACACTGCCACATAAATACGTCCTATCTCATGTAATGTCACATCTTCAGCTATTAAATTTTACAGGATTAAAACATTATACACGTGCATTCCTCATTACTACATCCTAACGATATTACAATGTTTGTGTCGATTTAATGTTTGCATTTCCTCGTTACTTCTTCTTCCTGATATCGGCAGGTACTCAGGTAGATAACTTAAGATGACCGATCGATTATAGAAGTGTTTTTATATTTTACTCCAAGCAATTAAGTAGTTGCTAGGAATGTGACTGGTCCATAGCTGTGCCTGAACTGATCTTGTCTTCAAGGCTACCAACTATTCATTTCGGCGCAGAGTCCACGAGACAGAACAGACGGTGAGAGAGCTCGAGTGGCAGAAGAATAAGACCGAGCAAGAGATCTCGGACATCAAATCTGAGGTGGAGAGGCTGGACTCGGCTAGTTCGCAGAAGAACATTCCTCTCATGATCGTTCAGACCCGGCTGGACACTCGTCGCAACCGACCCAACGTTGAGTTATGCAAGGACGCAGGAGAGTACCAGCTGGCCTCGGAGGGGAAGGAGATCGTGGGGAGCATCCAGGCTCTGAATGAGAAGTTGGCAGTGGCTAACAACGCACTGGCAGAGCTGCACCGCACCCTGTCACGGGTGGAGGAGAACCTCTCCATCAAGAACTACTCCCTGCAGCTGGATAGGCACTGCATATCCATACGAACTGATGAGGAGGGGGCGAATGGGACAGAGGGGGAGAAGGGACCGGATTCAGATAGGTCTGAACAGCAACCAGATGCAAACCCATAAGATACTACACGGCTACCCGATCTCTATGCTACAGTCCATATATACACGTAATACATAATACGCACTATTTATACTGACTAACACAATATTATTGTAATAGTTAAACAGATTTGCTGTGGATGAATTGTATTAAAATTCACTTTCACCCATAACTCAACCAAGCTACTGATAAATGGACATACCTAATTTACGGAATGGAACGGAACGGTTCCGGAATTATAAATGCCTAATTTACGGAATATCCGTGAATTAGGCAGTGTGCGAAACCATTGATGAAGGTGAGTTCCTGTCTGTTTTTAACATATTAACGACCTGTTGATTCGATATAAGTATTGCTTGAAGGATTCAAGAACATTTTGTGTGACTGGATTAGATCTGATATACAATTGAAAATAAAAACGCATAGGGCCTGATTAACGAATCTGATTACCTGAATGAATTTTGGAAGAGAGGAGGGAATAGCTAGATTATTATAAATACCAATACAACTTTTGGCACCTTATAACTATATTTATAATCGAGAATGAAGGATAGTATCCGTGTACTATTCGAAGATAACTTTTCATGATCTCGTATTTCTTATGCATAAATTTATAAATAAATAAATATAAATGCTCCTATCCCCCAGTTTTTTATAAGATAAATATGATTGGTGCTAAACTTGTGCCGTAGAACGCTAGTGCCGCCTCTGATTTCAAGCGACAAAATATTGCTGTAATTCGTCAATTTGATTAATTAAAAAATGTTTAGAATCCGGGACAGAGGGAATTCAACCGAAAGGGGCCTAATAATGTACATGCATAGCATTCTAATCAGGGTTGGAATTTAACCCGGGTTAAATAGGTTTTGCCCAGCCCAGTGGGTTAAACCCGGGTTTAATTAGTTTAACCCGGGTTAAAACGGGTTTTATTCTCCAGAAACGGATTTTCCCAGTTATTGTCCTTGTTTTCAAATTCAACGATATGATTAATTATATAAGCGTATTTATTGTAAGAGGTGCATATCAAAATCTAATACACTAATGAAAATCTAAAACAAATGAAAAGCAAATCACCAGTCAAACTCCACTGAACCTCTCAATTCGCGATAACATGTTACCAATTTTGCTGTTTTCTCTAAGCCTAATCTATTTCGAAGTTTGTTCTGGACTAAACTAAAGCTAGAAAATATCCGCTCAATTGAAGCATTTATGCACCTCACCTTGGACCTTCTACTTTTAGAAAAAAGCTTTGAACAGGATCACTGGGCCACCAACAAAACTAGCATTATACATGTAGTAGTAACCGCTATGATTAGAGTAGGTAAGGTAAACAAACTGCTCTACATATATAATAGTAGTATCCTTTGATTGTTTACTTAATGCACCTCAGATTGTTGTAACTTTTAAGAAATTCCATTGTTCGTACATCAGGTCTTATTAAAAACATCATTACGGAATCTCAATATCATACTTGCAGGATAAGAATTTTCAATCCAAACAATTGATATTGCTAAAATTAACTTGTTTTACAAGTACATTAGAATAAAACCCACTTTAACCCAGTTTAACCCACAAAAGGGGGTTTTGCCCAGCCCGGGTTTAACCCGGGGGGTGGGTTAAATTAGCCAACCCTGATTCTAATAGAATGCTATAGCACATATATAAACATCTTAATGAACATGTGCACTGTACTTTCTAATACTGTACAACAAGGGTGCTCAAACGGTGGCCCGCGGATAATTCGCTTGTTTTCATTATTCATATATATACAGTAGATTGACGTGCTTCAATCGTCAGATAATAATTGTCATTTATCTTATATATTAAAATGCTAGGATTTTTTTGTTTGTGTGTTTGTCCGAATTGATTGAAGAATTGGGAAGTCATAGAGGTGTGAAAATTGCCATGTAGGTGTCAAATGATATGACTACAATTAAGTTCTAAGATCTAAGCGAAATTTTCACATCTCTGCAAAAAAAATGGAAAACAATTTTTCACACCTTTTCTATACTAAATAAAGGACTACACTATCACAATATAAGTCATTGTACGACACTACAATAGATCGTCATTGTTAATTAATACTTCAAAGCCACAACTTATGTTTGATATCTTAAATGTATTATAATGTATGGCAATAAAAAAAGACTATGTGCATATTTTCACACCATTTGATGAATTTTGAAAATAATGCTAGAAACTTGCTTTCAACGGTTGGCATGGGGTTTTCAGGGGTGCAGATTTCGAATATCATATTTCGTGTAAATTTGATAATTAATTTGTTTACTTTTGTTTACAATAGATACATAAAGTAAACAAATTACAAAAATAGGCTAGCGACTAGCTTCCAACAGTTGACATGGGGTTTTTGGTACTGTTGATTTCGAATATTATATTTTCAGATCCATATGAAAAATTAATCGTTGACCTTTTTACAATATTTATATAAAGAAAAAGAATTCCCAAAATATGTTAGATTAAGTAACTCCAGGCGCCCGCAGGGCGACTCTGCGGACACGCAGTGTCCGCAAGCCGCGCAGCGCAAGCAAGCGAAGCGTGCTTGTATATATAAAAAGCTAATTTTTGGCATGTCAGAGTCTTTTGGCTATGGCACCACTAGGTTCTGAGCTCAGAGCAAAATGTCGGCTCATCATGGAATTATAACGTCATTGTCACATTTTTAAAAGTTAAGCAACACAGTTATTCGAGCATAACTCAGCCATTATAGGAGATCAGGGTTGGCAGGTTTTAACCAGGTTAAAACCGTCCTGTCCAACACTTGGGTGGACAAAACTGGACAAAACCTGGACTAAACCTGGACTAAACTTGGATATAACCGTTATATCCAAGTTTCGTCCAAGTTTTGTCCAGGTTTTGTCCAGTTGTTAAAACCAGGTTTTGTCCACTGCCCTGTCCAAAACCTGTTTTGGACGGACAAAACCCAACCCTGTAGGAGATAGAAGGCTGAAATTTTAATAGAATCTGTATACTAACATATCTCACATATGATGCAACTATCATCAAAAAATGATGACTCATCACTTTGCTATGACGTCATCATTACTCATCAAAATTTTAAATTGATAAATTTGGTGATTTTTCAAGTGATATCGATTATAAAAGTAAGACAGACATATTTAGAGATGTTATCTCCCTTATAATTAAACAATGTGATCCCAGACGACCGAAGGGAGCCTGTGGCGGACACAAAGTGTCCACCAGCCGCGCAGCGCAAGCAAGCGAAGCGCGCTTGTATTAATAAAAATCCCAATATAATATATATTTTTTATTCCGGGAATTATTTTTTTAAATCCTTAAAAGATAGACTGCATGTACGTAGTATATGCAAATTCCACCAGATTCCACGTCCACCATTCAGTCGACCCGAACAGTCTAGAACTCTCCTATTTAGGATATCTGTTGAACTAGATCAGTGGTTCTCAACGGGGGCGATACCGCCCCCCGGTGGGCGTCCAGAGAATTTAGGGGGGTGCTAGGGGAAAAGGGGGCGCTAGGGAAATATTTCTTTCATAATAAATTATTTGTATAACTTTGGATTGAAGTATAATTTGATTGAGAGGATAACATATAGGAGAGTATTATCATAAATTACTGAACCGAATGTGGCAAAACTTGTAGGCGACCACCAATGTCAGGGATTCCATTATAACCTCATTAATAATAAAATTTTGGATACTTCATCTATGCATATATAATTTGATACATAACAAATTAATACATGTGTGATCTAAATTTGTAGCCTGTTTATTCAGTAATACGAGAAGGGGGGCGCTGGAAAATTTTTAAATACATAAGGGGGCGATAAGTGAAAAAGGTTGAGAAACACTGAACTAGATGGTAGTTTAGGATTACTTCCATACTGATCCGTTATCTGTATTACTAGCTGGGAGGAGGATAATTATTAAGTAACCTACCGTACTTGTGGTAGACCGTGACATACAGAACTAGTTCCCCTCACTGATAGCAAAGCTATGCTTATCTTACGTGGTTGGTTCCTTGTTGCACGGGTTTCAATTAGACCGTTTATAAGCCGTCCCTCCCAGCTCTACCTCATGTCCCACACGGCCGACCCTTCTCTCGCCGCCCGCTCCATCTGGACGGGGAAGCAGCACGTGTCCGAATCGGACCCCGTGCTCTTCTCCTTGCTGCAGGAGGAGAAGCGGAGACAGATAGAGGGTCTGGAGCTAATCGCGTCGGAGAACTTCACCAGCCAAGCAGTGCTGGACTGCCTGGGCTCTTGTCTCACTAACAAATACTCGGAAGGGTACCCGGGCCAGAGGTATTACGGCGGGAACCAGGTCGTGGACAAGGTGGAGTCTCTCTGCCAGCAACGGGCGCTAGAAGCCTTCAAGTTGGACCCTGAGAAGTGGGGCGTGAACGTGCAGCCGCTGTCTGGCTCCCCTGCCAACTTCCAGGCCTACACGGGCCTGCTGCGACCGCACGACAGGATCATGGGACTGGACCTGCCGGATGGGGGTCACCTCACGCACGGGTTCATGGCGGGGGAGAAGAGGATCTCTGCCACTTCCATCTACTTCGAGAGCATGCCCTACAAGCTGGACCCGGCCACTGGGCTGATCGACTACGACAAACTGAGAGACAACGCACGCCTCTTCAAGCCGCGCATCATCATAGCCGGCATCAGCGCCTACTCGCGGCTGCTTGACTACAAGCGCTTCAGAGAGGTATGCGATGAGGTTGGCGCCTATCTGCTGTCGGATATGGCGCACATTAGCGGGCTAGTGGCGGCGGGGGTGATTCCATCTCCTTTCGACTACTCGGATGTCGTCACCACGACCACGCACAAGTCACTGCGGGGCCCGCGTGCCGGCATCATATTCTACCGAATAGGTGTTAAGGGGATGAACCAGAAGGGAGAAGAGGTGTCGTACGACCTCAAAAAGCCGATAGATTCGGCTGTGTTCCCAGGCTTGCAGGGGGGTCCGCATGAGAATACGATCGCAGGCATCGCCACCTGTTTCAAGCAGGCCATGGAGACAGACTTTATAACCTACCAGGAGCAGGTTATAAAGAATGCCCAGGTGAGCATCAGGCTACAATGTCCCAGTATACTGCTGCTTATCATCTGGTGTTATGCCTGACGTAATCCTTTAGGCCTTATCTGCTCAGCTGATGGAGCTAGGGTGGAGTGTTGTAACGGGCGGAACGGACACACACGTATTTCTCATAGACTTGAAGCCAAAAGGACTGGACGGAGCTCGAGCTGAATTCATGCTAGAGCTGTGTAACATCACAGTGAACAAGAACATGGTTCCAGGGGACAAGAGCGCCCTGTCGCCTGGAGGACTGAGGATAGGGTCCCCCTCCCTCACCACGAGGAATCTGGACGATAAAGATATGAGACAGGTGGGGGAGTTCATCGCCAGGGCGTTGGAGCTGGCTGTGAAGTCGAAGAAGATGTGCACTGAGCGACTGAAAGGGTGGAAGGAATTCGTTCAGGATGATGAAATGAGAAAGCTATGGGAGCCTCTGAAAAATGAGGTTCAGCAGTTCTCTGTTCGATTTCCCATGCCTGGTGCCAATAACTACTGATTTATGCCCAGGGTGTGACGTGGTGTGGTTTGATAGGACACTAATTACCCGTAGATCACTTAATAAGTAACTACTAATTTGTTCCTTAATATAATTTCGAATCTTCGTTTTTGTTAAATTATCATATTTTTATCCATCTCGTTAATGTAAAACAATCAGTGGGCATGTCTAATTTCCGGGACGGAATCCCGTCCCGGAAATTAGGCATGCCCACAATCAGTGTATGTCTTAGTCGAGAAATAAATCTAGGAAAGGTGCATTAAAACAATGCACGCCGACAACGGTCTATTGGCTTCTGAAGCGAAAGTATGGGATAGGAAAGCACCTAGACTCTACCATAGCATTATATATACTGATAGAATGCTATGGCTCTACTTATACAATGTATTACAACTCTTCCTTATTTATTTAGCCACAATACTTGGTTATGTTTGGGCATCTGCTATGCCATGATCAAACTTTGAATATAATAATCGATTAATCAAGTAGAAAAGTGACTACTCTGCACAAGGAGAGGTATTTATATCTTTCTGAGGCCATCGATATATCAAGTCTTGATTCTGTATAGATACATACATAGACCTTGCATAACGAGACAACCATAGCCAATATTTCTACGCATATTAAAGTCGTGTGTACATACTAAACTGTTTAAAATGTGCTTGAGGCACTATTGAAACTGCCAGCCGCAAAAAAGGATGTGGAAGCATGTTGACCACTAAATTCTAGTTTTTCGACAATATTCTCTTCCTATTTAAAACGATTATTTTCATTAAAAAAATCGTAGAAAACACATAAAAAGGCTAGGATTGTTCCTTATATACTAAAGGTACTATTGGAAATGTTTGAATAAATACGTGTACAAGTGTTCCTATAGACTATCTTCTGCATTCATGAACTCTTGTTTCATTCTCTCCACCATTCCCTTAGTGGAGGCAATATCTATCACCGTACACGCCATGGAGATAGCCGCCTTCAGAGTTGACTCGTGTGCTTCTGCTGTATTTGCGGCAGCAGTGAATCCGCTAGAATGAGGGGAGAAGTCAGTATTAATAGAGTATTTAGGATGTATGCTGGGGACCTCATAGGACACATTCCCCATATCTGTAGATGCACCAGACGTCTCCTTATCTGCATTCCTATCTTGATGCTTGACACCCAACTCTTCCGCGTTATTCCTATACAGTTCTGACATGATGCAATTCGTCTTCATATTGCTATACGGTATATCTCCTGCTGTGTCTATCTCCACCGTGCAACCAGTTGCTAGAGCTGCTGCCTGTAGAGACATCGGCAATAACAACAGGAGCAATACGATAATTCTGAGGAATATTAAGAATAGAACTTTATACAAACAAGTTTAACTTCTGTTATCTCATTGTGAGTTTGTGACCCTCATGATGTGGTTAATTTTAACGCTAAAGGGAGTTTAAGCTTTCTCACAATCTAATTACCTCAAAACAGCCTTTCATCTTCCTTTTGAGTTCCTCCAGCTGTTTGTTATTCGGCGCACGTAGCATGTAACTGAGCTGAGAACATTCAGGAATGATATTCGCCTTTACTCCTCCATCTGTGATAATCCCATGAACTCTCCAGCTAGGCTTGAGCTGCTGGCGCATGTGTGACACAGCGGTGTAAGCGTTGACTGCAGCGTCCAATGCATTGACTCCTTCCCAAGGAAAGGCCGCTGCATGTGCTGCTTTTCCTTTGTAGTTAATCTTCCACCGTTCTATACTCAGGACATTGGGATAGATTATATTACTTTTGCTTGGATGCACCATCATTGCAAAGTCTACATTCTTGAATGCGCCCGCTCTGATCAGATGGATCTTCCCACCGCCTCCTTCCTCGGCCGGAGTACCTAGATGGAATTGTATGTATACATTTGCTATATGCAATATTCCGAGTACAGTCAGGGTCGCTTATTGTGAACCACCAAGGGACCAAAAAATCTATTCATAATAGAGATACTTCATATTAAGCGAACTTGATTCAATACAAATCTTGTCTAAAAAATGAAATTGGGACCAGGAGGTTAGCTCACAATAAACGAATGTTCATAATAAGCGACCTTGACTGTATCTTTTTGGGATAAAATCTATCTCTTTAGCGGCAACCTACCCATGACGATGAGCTTGAGTCTGAGATCGGGATTGGTTTCCATCACAGCTTTGATGCCTATAGCTGCAGCCAGACCCGATTCTGCTATCAGATTGTGTCCGCACGCATGTCCTATTTCTGGTAAGGCATCATACTCACATATCACGCACGCATGGATAGCAGTAGGGTCGTTCTGAATGGACGGGGTCGAGAAGGTCGCTCTGAATGCAGTTTTCAGAACGAACGACTTCTCCACAGCAAAACCTTCTTTCTCCAAGAATTGTGTAAGGATTGCGTGCGCCTTTACCTCTTCCATCAAGGTTTCTGGGTTCATCCAGATTTCATTGCTCGCTACCCTCAACCGCTCCCGAGCTCCTTCTACTACTCTTCTGATCACTAACTTCGCTTCTGAAATCTTACCTTCATTATTTTCGGATTCGCCAATTTGCATTATCCTGAATATTTAATGAAGTTGGAAGATAAATCAATTTTAAATACATATAAGTATATTTTTGAAATGGGAAGCTAATTTTCTAGATAAGCAGTTTAGCCTTTAAAATGTGTACTTCAAATGCAAAATCCTACACATTTTACTCTTCTGATGCCCCCGCTCTGAGATATCCTCCGCCCTCTGTAGTACATCTGTAGTATGTATTAATAACTGAATCACATCATACTGTACAGATATATATATACCGTATTGCTTCGAATAAGCGCCCGGGCGCTTATTTATTTCGTTCACCCTTTAGACCCGGCGATTATTCAAACCGGCGCTTATTCAAGCCCCGGCGCTTATTTTTTTCATTCACTATTTTGACCCGCCGCTATTTTTTGGTTACTACATTGACTGGCACTTTTATTTTTGCCACAACTGAGAATGTTAGTCTTATTAAAAAAGGATAAGGTAATGTTTCAAAAAGCACTGTATATATCCCATTACTGAGAATACTAGTTTGATATGATGTCCAGAGAACTAAAATGCCCCGGCGCTTATTCAAGCCCCGGCGCTTATTCAGGGAAATACGGTATATCCTTACTATTAAAACTCGATTATTGTATATTTATATATATATATATATATATATCTGTAACGAATTGATTGAAGAAACTGCCGGGCGCAGAAGGCTGATTTTTGGCATGTGGGAGTCTTTTGGCTATGGCTCCAGTAAGTTCTGAGTTCAGAGCAAAATGTCGACTCATCATGGAATTATGACGTCATTGTCACATTTTTTAAAAGTTAAGCAACACAGTTATTCGGGTATAACTCAGCCATTATAGGAGATAGAAGGCTGAAATTTTAATAGAATCTGTATACTAACATACCTCACATATGATGCGACTTTCATCAAAAAATGATGGCTCATCACTTTGTTATGACGTCATCATTACGCATCAAAAATTTTAAAATTGACAAATTTGGTGATTTTTCGAGTGAAATCGATTTTAACACTAAGATGGACATATTTAGAGATGTTATCTCCCTTATAATTAACCAATGTGACCCCAGGCGACCGAAGGGAGCCTCCGGCGGACACGAAGTGTCCGCCAGTCGCGCAGCGGAAGCAAGCGAAGCGCGCTTGTATATATATATGTGCAGTGTATTAGAGAATTTAGTGTGTTCGCAAATACATCATTATTATTTGGTGTGTTTGCGTACACTCTAAATTATTTGGTGTGTTCGCGAACACATCAAATACAAACAATGTATTAGAGTGCCAAATATACTATGGGTCAATTTTAATATGAATGAAATTCACAAAGAAGAAGAGTTAGTATGAGAATTGAACCGAATGTGGCAAAACTTGTAGGCGACTACCAATGTCAGGGATTCCATTATAACCTCATTAATAATAAAATTTTGGATACTTCATCTATGCATATATAATTTGATACATAACAAATTAATACATGTGTGATCTAAATTTGTAGCCTGTTTATTCAGTAATACGAGAAGGGGGGCGCTGGAAAATTTTTAAATACATAAGGGGGCGATAAGTGAAAAAGGTTGAGAAACACTGAACTAGATGGTAGTTTAGGATTACTTCCATACTGATCCGTTATCTGTATTACTAGCTGGGAGGAGGATAATTATTAAGTAACCTACCGTACTTGTGGTAGACCGTGACATACAGAACTAGTTCCCCTCACTGATAGCAAAGCTATGCTTATCTTACGTGGTTGGTTCCTTGTTGCACGGGTTTCAATTAGACCGTTTATAAGCCGTCCCTCCCAGCTCTACCTCATGTCCCACACGGCCGACCCTTCTCTCGCCGCCCGCTCCATCTGGACGGGGAAGCAGCACGTGTCCGAATCGGACCCCGTGCTCTTCTCCTTGCTGCAGGAGGAGAAGCGGAGACAGATAGAGGGTCTGGAGCTAATCGCGTCGGAGAACTTCACCAGCCAAGCAGTGCTGGACTGCCTGGGCTCTTGTCTCACTAACAAATACTCGGAAGGGTACCCGGGCCAGAGGTATTACGGCGGGAACCAGGTCGTGGACAAGGTGGAGTCTCTCTGCCAGCAACGGGCGCTAGAAGCCTTCAAGTTGGACCCTGAGAAGTGGGGCGTGAACGTGCAGCCGCTGTCTGGCTCCCCTGCCAACTTCCAGGCCTACACGGGCCTGCTGCGACCGCACGACAGGATCATGGGACTGGACCTGCCGGATGGGGGTCACCTCACGCACGGGTTCATGGCGGGGGAGAAGAGGATCTCTGCCACTTCCATCTACTTCGAGAGCATGCCCTACAAGCTGGACCCGGCCACTGGGCTGATCGACTACGACAAACTGAGAGACAACGCACGCCTCTTCAAGCCGCGCATCATCATAGCCGGCATCAGCGCCTACTCGCGGCTGCTTGACTACAAGCGCTTCAGAGAGGTATGCGATGAGGTTGGCGCCTATCTGCTGTCGGATATGGCGCACATTAGCGGGCTAGTGGCGGCGGGGGTGATTCCATCTCCTTTCGACTACTCGGATGTCGTCACCACGACTGATGGGAAGCTAATTTTCTAGATAAGCAGTTTAGCCTTTAAAATGTGTACTTCAAATGCAAAATCCTACACATTTTACTCTTCTGATGCCCCCGCTCTGAGATATCCTCCGCCCTCTGTAGTACATCTGTAGTATGTATTAATAACTGAATCACATCATACTGTACAGATATATATATACCGTATTGCTTCGAATAAGCGCCCGGGCGCTTATTTATTTCGTTCACCCTTTAGACCCGGCGATTATTCAAACCGGCGCTTATTCAAGCCCCGGCGCTTATTTTTTTCATTCACTATTTTGACCCGCCGCTATTTTTTGGTTACTACATTGACTGGCACTTTTATTTTTGCCACAACTGAGAATGTTAGTCTTATTAAAAAAGGATAAGGTAATGTTTCAAAAAGCACTGTATATATCCCATTACTGAGAATACTAGTTTGATATGATGTCCAGAGAACTAAAATGCCCCGGCGCTTATTCAAGCCCCGGCGCTTATTCAGGGAAATACGGTATATCCTTACTATTAAAACTCGATTATTGTATATTTATATATATATATATATATATATCTGTAACGAATTGATTGAAGAAACTGCCGGGCGCAGAAGGCTGATTTTTGGCATGTGGGAGTCTTTTGGCTATGGCTCCAGTAAGTTCTGAGTTCAGAGCAAAATGTCGACTCATCATGGAATTATGACGTCATTGTCACATTTTTTAAAAGTTAAGCAACACAGTTATTCGGGTATAACTCAGCCATTATAGGAGATAGAAGGCTGAAATTTTAATAGAATCTGTATACTAACATACCTCACATATGATGCGACTTTCATCAAAAAATGATGGCTCATCACTTTGTTATGACGTCATCATTACGCATCAAAAATTTTAAAATTGACAAATTTGGTGATTTTTCGAGTGAAATCGATTTTAACACTAAGATGGACATATTTAGAGATGTTATCTCCCTTATAATTAACCAATGTGACCCCAGGCGACCGAAGGGAGCCTCCGGCGGACACGAAGTGTCCGCCAGTCGCGCAGCGGAAGCAAGCGAAGCGCGCTTGTATATATATATGTGCAGTGTATTAGAGAATTTAGTGTGTTCGCAAATACATCATTATTATTTGGTGTGTTTGCGTACACTCTAAATTATTTGGTGTGTTCGCGAACACATCAAATACAAACAATGTATTAGAGTGCCAAATATACTATGGGTCAATTTTAATATGAATGAAATTCACAAAGAAGAAGAGTTAGTATGAGAATATTTGGAGACTGTAGTTACAGTTCATAGAGATACATACTAACTTTGTGAGGTCGAGAATAGCAATACCTCGAGGCTGATGTAAAGCCCCAAGTTGATGTCCGAACTTTCCAAAAGTTCGCATAGGTTTTCCCTCAGGAGAAAAAAATTTGATTTTGTCATGATTGTTGTCACTAATAATAATATTGTCATTTCCATCCAGACAGAAAAAATATGCTTGCCAAATTCCAGATATGACAGATCCAATTTTCTCTCCTGTTAACGTGAAGATATGTAGACATGGTTTGTCTTTAGAGCTCAAAACTAGAATTCGATCGATTGCGAACTTAACATCGACAGGATGAGTCATTGTTGCATGTGCTAACGAATCATTTTCGAGGCACAAGAGAGCCATGTCTTCAACGAAATCGTTGAAACTGAGATCCTCATCAAGATACATCACTCGTTTACGTGAATTTATTAACGAATCTCTTTTAAAGCGGCTGCGAAACATGATTCTAACTCTATTGTTGAAACTATCAGCAACATAGAGTTCCTTGTCAGGAGACATCGCGAGTTGACGAGGATGATTGAAACCTCCAAACTCGTTTATCAGAGAATAGTCGGTAAGTGAGAACTGGAGCAGAGTGTGGCGTCCCCACTCCGTGACATACACGCTGTATTCATGAATGAGGATGCCATATGGAAAAAATAACCGATTTGAAATTCCAAATTTTTTGAGGAAGTCGCCATCTTTAGAAAAAATCTGAACGTCTCCATTATGATATGCGACGTAAATGTTTCCGGTGCTTTCTTCTATTGCGACTCCTCTCGGATATTGACTATAAAGAGGACTGCTTACAGCCACGAGGTGTTCAAACTCGTCGTACTCAGGTATGAGATTGTTTTTAGGATGTTTAGTTCTATGAAATTGATCTACCATATATGAACTATATTGAGTTTGGAAAAAATATGCAAAATAAACATTGATTAGTTCAGAAAATTATTGCATCAAGATAATTTATCTCGGACTAAAAAAGATCGCGATCATTCAAAAAATAAAATCGCTGATCCTCATTCGATCGTTAAAATAGGACCGCGATACTAATGCCCTAGATTTAGATACCTCAGAGGTAGAAATCCAGGGATTTAGGCTGGGGGAGCGTACGGGGGCCAAAAACTTTTACAATACGTTCGTAATTCTCTTAATTCTATCCAACGAACTTTGTTTGTTCATCCGTTGTCAGCCAGTACAGAATAGGTGGTGGGGCGAAGAGATTGGCTTTAAAACTTAGTTATTTTTCAATTTAAAATCAGGTCACGTCCCGCGTCACACACTGGCATGGCCGTAGGAAGCGGTGCAGCTGTTATGGAATACCACTTTTTTACAAACTGTATTAGTTCTATGGGCGATAAGGTGGATGAGCCTTACCACTTTTTATTAACATAATGGCAATGGCCTTACCACTTTTATGAGCTTCCGATGGCAATGCACCGTATATCGACAGAAGCGAGAAAATACCTTTTATGAATAAATGTCCATTGTAGCAAATACCTTTGTTCAATCAAGGCTGGATTCGGTTAACCGGCTAACCGCCGTCAATCACGGTTAACGGTTAAGAAAATCTTAAATCGGTTAGTCGATCTGCTTTATTTTCTAAATATTAAGATTAATTTCATTGCTTTTCGATGGAGATTCTTGAATATTACTTCTAAAATTTTGATAATACAATATTATTTCTATTTTTCTAACCAAATAGTATATTTCGAGACCACTGAAAATTGTAAATTTTTCAATATCAGGTAAAATATTAGTCGACAAATCCATATTTATATTAATTAATATTGACATCGGTTAACCGGTTAACCGCCCTGGAGGAAACCAAAATAACCGACCCCGAACATCGGTTAACCAACCCCAGCCTGGTTCATTTATGAGAAGTCTTAACCCTGCCTTCATGATAGAAGTTACGCATTAAATTAATATCATCATACAGAGTAGAGATGCACGATACTATGCTATCCAAAATCCACTTGAAAACAAAGATATTAGTGCAAGTAATGCAAATAACGAAGAAGATGAAAATATTATAGTCTTCATTTCACTGATCACATTTCATCTTGTACTTATTTATAAGAGTAATGATTTCGTGCTAACAAGAAGTTGTCCCTTCCTTTAGGGGAAATATAGAAGCAGAAGTATCAATTTTCTTTTCAGAACATTGTGTTATCATAATTTAGGCTCAGCTTACCAATTAAACTTGTAGTACTATAAGTTTATTAAGAATTATTCGAGTCAGAGATGTGACTAGGGGATCCTGACCATGCTCCTAAAAAGTTTTAAAAAATTATCAATGAAACGTTATTGCATGAAATCTGAGACAATTTAGAGCAAATTTAATGTTCTCTCCTCTGTCTACAAATGACAGTTCACAAAACATAGTTAATAATTCTAGCTAAATAAAATGAAATTTATCAGCATATTAGTATGATGATCTATGTATTTGTGTGAAAATACATATTAATTAAGAGTGCCAGCGGTCCCCCGGATAAGGTTTCTTCCGGACTCCTGACCCCTGACCCCAGTGCCACAAGTCCGGGGAGACATCATTTTTCTCCATCAGGAGCGTCAAAAATTAATTTACTGGTCCAACAACAGACCAGACTTATTTTTTCTTGACTAATACGCCATTCAAACTAAGTATTGGGATTCTTCTTTTAGATTTTAGAAAATCTCTCTTGTTAGTAGATTTACAATGAATGACATTCAATTGGACCGCGGAACCGAGCTTCCTCACCTGGGAGATGAGGTGTACCTAGATAACGCAGGAGCTGGACTGCCTCTCAAGTCTCATCTGAAGCGTTTCAGTGAAGATCTGACAGAGAACTTGTACGGGAATCCACACAGTGTGCACACACACAGTGATCGCACAGGGAAAATAGTGGAGGGGGTGCGAGAGGAGATAGCCTCCTTCCTCCACACGGACCTCTCTCAGTACACTGTGATATTCACTGCTGGCACTACGAGCGCATGCAAACTGTTGGCAGACTCGTTCTGCTGGGGTAGAGGTGTGGGTAAGGGTCTGGATGGAGATCCTGGACATGTGTATCTGAGCTCAGAGCGGCCTGAGTTCAGAGAGAATTGTCAGGTGCTGCAAGAGGCAGTGGAGAAGAAACGAAGCTGTTATCTTTATTTGGAGCCAAATCATACCTCCGTGGTAGGGGTTAGAGAGGGCGCCAAAGAGAAAGGGGGTCTCTCTGTTTGTGTGAGAGAGGAAGATTTGTTTCCTGGTTCGATTTCAGACTCGGAAGCACCAATTCCTCCAGTTAACAGCTTACGTCATGGAGAGAACATAGACGTTATAAGGCTGCTGCGCGATTCTCCCACTAAAGAAAATCCTAGCGAGATATACTCAAATCTGAACAGAGAGTTCAGAGGTAGAGAAGAACAAGTACGGTCAGAAGGATTCCACCTACTGGCTCATCCAGCCACTTGCAACTTCTCCGGGAAGAAGTATCCGATAGGAATTATTGAGAAACAGTCCAGGTCAGGTGTGAACATCTGTGGCGTCCATTTCCCGCCTAACTCTGTCAAAGTGTTCATTGACGCAGCAGCAGCTCTCAGTAGCAGTGAGATTGATCTGAGCAAAGACTCGCCTCACTTTCTAGCCGTTTCGTTCTACAAGCTTTTCGGTTTCCCGACAGGAATTGGCGCCTTGTTAGTAAGAAACGACACCCACCACTTATTGTGGAAGAAATATTTCGGAGGAGGAACTGTTTGGAATTACGCAAGCAGACATCATTTTCATTTACCAAAAGATTTAATTAATCAATATTTCGAAGAAGGGACAATCTCGTATCAGAGCATCTTGGCATTGTACCATGGTTTTGAAACATTGAAATCACTAGGACTTTCAATCAGTCGCATAAGTTCACACATCTTCTCTCTGGTCGAGTACACCTACTCACAGCTCCGCTCACTCAAACACTACAACGGAGCTCCCGTGCTTGAGATCTACACCAGCTCCCCTCACCTAGACCCCACAACACAGGGCCATATTCTTAGCTTCAACATGCTCCGTTCTGATGGGACATATGTGGGGTATAGTATTGTAAACAAGATAGCCAATTCCAACAAGATTAGCCTGAGAGTTGGCTGCTTCTGTAACATAGGCGCTTGCCAGAAGTACATGTCAGTGAGTGATAAGGACATGGTGCTCTTTCTAGAGGCGGGTCACAGATGCGGAGATCAGATCGATCTTGTGAACGGAGTCCCGACAGGAGCAGTGAGAGTGTCGTTCGGTTTCTACAACACGAGAGAGGATGCAGATAGGTTGCTGTCCATGATTAAGAGGAATTTTATAGAATCACAACCGATTGAAGCTGTAGTCGTCTCTAAAGAAGACACCACTTCCTGCTCAGATAAGGAAAGTGTGCGTATCACAGAGATTTGTATCTACCCAATAAAGTCCTGTGCTGCTATGAAGGTGGAGAAGTGGCCCGTGTGTGAGACAGGCTTCCTCTACGACAGAACGTGGGCAATCCTGGACAGTAAGAAAGTAGTGATAAAGCAAACCGTGGATAAGAATCTGTATCGAGTCCAGCCCCTGATTGACCTCGAGTCCGGTAGCATGCAGCTGAGTTATCCCGGTATGGAGCCGATCAGCTTTGAGCTCAACCCAGGTGACGACACCAGTCAGGTGGTGAAAATTCGTATTTCTGGTGTGAGGGTGCAAGCGTCCGCCGCTCCTGATGCAGTCAATCAGTGGCTGTCTCAGGCTCTGGGGTACTCTGTCATCCTCGTTAAGCAAGTCTCTCCACGCTACGCTATTGACAAGCCGCAGGGCGTAGTCGATAAAATTCCTATGACGCTACAGTGCAAGACCCATATGCTGCTTAATACACTGGCTAGTGCTAGAGGTATGATAAAGATAACTAGGAACAGTTTTGGCAAGTTCGATGAGACTCCACAGGATTTCATCAATAGGATGAGAGGGAATTTAGTAGTAGACGGGAAAGACATGGAAGCATTCGAAGAACACAAGTGGAGGCGTGTCTCGATTAATGGCGTTACAATGGACTACGTGCTTGATTGCTCACGTTGCGAGATAATCAACATACACGCCACTAGTTTGACAGTGAATGAAGCGCCAATGATTGTTATCGGAAAGGAGAGGGATTCTATTTTTGGAGTGCAGCTGACGTTGACTATTCAATCTGGCGATAAGCATCCACTCATCTCAGTGGGAGACGAGGTCGTTGTACATGAGTCTGTTTAGATTTATCCTCGATTATTAGAGTTTCGTGGGAATGTGCAGTACTCAAATCTCTAGTTAGGTGTGTATATCGCGGATACATTCCTTTAGTTTTAGCTTATGTTGTTATTATTATTTATTGTGTCAAATATAAGTTCTTATAACTTCTTAATTTATCGACTGAGAGGACGCTATGGATTAGTATCAAGGTTGGCAGGTTTAACCCACCCCCTGCGTTAAACCTCATTCTAAGCGAATAAACTTTACTATGTCATATCCATTTTGGCATAACATAGAGAATCAATATTCTGTCAATAGCTTCATACAAACTAAACAGGAATAGGTTGGGCTTAGAGAAGGAATCGTAACTTGTTATCGTGAACTAGGAGGATCTGTTGAGTTTGACTGGTGACTATCATTAATTATATGTAGTAATTGACAGTTTTATTAAAAATGTATTCTGACACTGACAGTCTCTGCATCTATACATATTATTATTTAACGTTGAATTGAGACCCAACCAACCCAAGGATTAATCGAAAAAAATAAACCCAGTTAAACCCGGGTCAGCCAGTGAGCAAATTTGAAGATTATCTAATGAAGGTTGAATAAGTTATTGATAGGGACAAATTCCAGTAACGCTATCGGGCGGATATTTTCTTTTATTTTTCAATTTATTAACATATTTATCCTTACCTTCCCTCTCAGTATTCATTATTCATGGCTATTGCAATTAATTGGTAAGCTGAGCCTAAATTATGATAAAACAATGTTCTGAAAATGAAATTGATACTTCTACTTCTATATTTCCCCTAAAGGAAGGCACAACCTAAAGGAAGGCACAACAAACATTGAGGAATATAAAAAACTTTCACATTTCTCTTATTTTAGGCAAACAACGATTCTATACATTATTCCAGCAATTTGTGTCTTTATATCATTTTCTCTCACTATCAGTGTGATGAAGCTAACAGTCGCTCAGTTGAAGTTCGTCGATGCGTGGGATCGAGTGAGAGCCTCCCATTACAGATGGCTCCTGGTATCCGTGTTACTTTGGCTGGCTTGCGTTATATTAGCATTTATTAGCTACACGACTTTATTCGTTCTCCCCATCATCTGCGTAATCACACTGGGCTACTTGCAACAGTTCTATTTGAATACAAAGAGGCTGAGGAGGGCATTGATGCAGTATGCAAACGAAAGGTTAGCTCAATTCGGGCAAAATCGAGCTGAATTGTTACAATTGAAAAGATTCACGTTCACATCTTCATTACTGACTCTAGGCTTGTTGTCTGTTGCCCTTAATAGCATCGCCAATGTGATGCTATTTATAGTTGTTTCTATCCTCTATTATGGAGAATGCTTCATTCCACTAATCTATCCAATCAGCTATACGCCACTTCTTTCCACCACACAACAGCAAGTCATTTTGTTCAAGTTCATTGAATATTTTACGATTGCCTCTGTCTTAGGCTACGCAGTGACAGCAAGCTCACTCCTAGTTCCGTTCTACATAGCCACATTCGTAATCATGTTTACCGGTCTCTATAAGAAGGTGCGTAAAGTGAAGACGAGATTCAGCTATGAATCTCTTGATGAAAACCTGATAAGCCGAACCAGTAAGCAATAGGATGTTAGATAGCGATGTATAGACATCGAAATAATGCTAACTAATAATAAGCAGTGCATGTTAATTATATACATCTACTTTAGTAGTAAAGAGTTGTATCTTATTTACATTATTTGCATTTTAATTAAAGTCTAGCATAAACTTGTACAAGGGCGCATGTATGCATATTTACCAGAGCGAAGAGATAGGAAGCTTTATCTTTAACTTAATAGTATGAATTAAACTCCAATGAATAATATTGAGAAGAGATGCCTTATCTGCCTCTATGGTAGCAAAACCCAAGTTATCAATTAAAATTACTTGGCCGAAAATGTATATTCTTAATTATTAAAAGCTGACAATAACACCATTGGATTTAGTATGCTATTATCATGTGAGATATGTTTTATACATGCCCTTATTATTTTAATTTGTAACGTATATCATAAAGACAGAATTAAGACTTCTCATTTAACAAAATTATTTATTACAATGGACATTTATTAATAAAATATATTTTCTCGCTTCAGTCTTGCCGACACTTTGTGTTCACCTTTTTATGATATATGCTGTGGGCCGCGGGACGTGACCTGATTTTAAATTGAAAAATAACTCCTAAAACCAATATCTTCGCCCCACCACCTATTCTGTACTAACTGAGAACCGGATGAACAAACAAAGTTAGTTGGATAGAATTATGAATTAAGAACGTATTGTAGCCACCAAAATCTTACAAAATCTGCTGGCCCCCGTAATTGGAGGTTTTACTGTATACACATTAATCGAGTTTTAATAGTAAGGATATTTAAATATACCAACCGGACCAAAGTATTTCAACACTTGATATTATCTCCCTTAATTAATCAATTTAACTCCAGGCACCCAAAGGGCGCCTCCGGCGGACACAAAGTGTCTGCCAGGGATTTAGGCTGGGGGAGCGTAGGGAACACTTTTGGGACTGCTGAAAAGTGTTCCTAATATGGAGGTGTTCCTGGATAAGAGGTCTGCCTTTTAGGGGCCTGTCATAAACTTTATGCGGTGTATGAATGTTTGTTTGTACACGTTTAACAAATCTGTATTATTAAATGTAATAAGTAGTCCAATTGATTAAACTTTGAAAAAGTCAGTGAGACATTTCTGAGACATGTGGCAACGCTTTTCTACAATATGTCCATAAACAACACTCTCAGTATTGATGATTGACCCGAGGACACTAGGATTGTGAATCGCATATAACTTGAGCACCTCTATAGCACTGATAACGTCCTTGTCAGACGGCACTGAAGGTTACGGTAAGTCCTGAGAAGTCTCATCTAGTGTGATGTCCTGATCATTGATACATGAGTGAAGTTCAGCTTCCCAGTCAGTTGATTCCGAAGTATGAACCTGGTTCCCACTGTCAATGTTCACATACTCCTCGGTGTTACAGGACTCTGTCTCGGTAATTACACCGCATAAAGTTTATGACAGGCCCCTAAAAGGCAGACCTCTTATTAAGGAACACCTCCATAATAGGAACACTTTTCAGCAGTCCCAAAAGTGTTCCCTAATTGGAGGTTTTACTGTATATATATATATATATATATATATGTAACGAATTGGTTGAAGAAACTGCCAGACACAGAAAGCTGATTTTTTTGTATGTGGGAGTCTTTTGGCTATGGCTCCAATAAGTTCTGAGCTCAGACGAAAATATCGACTCATCATGGAATTATGACGTCATTGTCACCTTTTTTAGAATTAGAAATTTTAGTTTTTCGACCATAACTCAATCATCTCAAATATGATTCAACTATAATAAAAAAATGATGACTCATCACTCTGTTATGACGTCATCATTACGCATCAAAATTTAAAAAATTGACAAATTTGTCGATTTTTCGTGCGATATCGATTATAACAGTAGGACAGATATATTTAGAGATGTTATCTCCCTAATAATTAACAATGTGACCCCAGGCGCCCAAAGGGCGCCTCCGGTGGACACAAAGTGTCCGCCAGCCGCGCAGCGCAAGCAAGCGAAGCGGCTTGTATATATTAATCGAGTTTTAATAGTAAAAATTTGTATTCGTTTAAAAATAAGAGCAAAATATAATTAGTTCCCTCCAGTGTATACTCTTTAAAATCCTGGATTAATCGCTGAGATGTATTATATTGATGCAATAATTTTCTGACTAATCAATATTTATGTTACATATTTTTCCAAATTCAATATAGTCCATACATGGCAGATCAATTTCATAGAACTAAACATCCTAAAAACAATCTCATACCACTCATCCCTGAGTACGAGTTTGAACACCTCGTTTTGGAGAGTACGGACATGAACTCGGGAAGTTATATCAGCCTCGAGGTATTGCTATTCTCGACCTCACGAAGTTAGTATGTATCTCTATGAACTGCAACTACGATCTCCAAATATTCTCATACTAACTCTTCTTTGTAAATGTTTGTATTGTTTGCTATTCCTGCATTGTAGTTATTCGAGTATGGATATTTGTACAGATTCAATTCATTTATTTTAATATATACTACACGTATATTTCATCTACAGGGGGAGGATATCTCAAAGAGTGGGGGCATCAGAAGAGTAAAATGTGTAGGATTTTGCATTTGAAGTACACATTTTAAAGGCTAAACTGCTTATCTAGAAAATTAGCTTCCCATTTCAAAAATATACTTAGATGTATTTAAAATTGATTTATTTTCCAACTTCATTATTAAATATTCAGGATAATGCAAATTCGCGAATCTGAAAATAATGAAGGTAAGATTTCAGAAGCGAAGTTAGTGATCAGAAGAGTAGTAGAAGGAGCTCGGGAGCGGTTGAGGGTAGCGAGCAATGAAATCTGGATGAACCCAGAAACCTTGATGGAAGAGGTAAAGGCGCACGCAATCCTTACACAATTCTTGGAGAAAGAAGGTTTTGCTGTGGAGAAGTCGTTCGTTCTGAAAACTGCATTCAGAGCGACCTTCTCGACCCCGTCCATTCAGAACGACCCTACTGCTATCCATGCGTGCGTGATATGTGAGTATGATGCCTTACCAGAAATAGGACATGCGTGCGGACACAATCTGATAGCAGAATCGGGTCTGGCTGCAGCTATAGGCATCAAAGCTGTGATGGAAACCAATCCCGATCTCAGACTCAAGCTCATCGTCATGGGTAGGTTGCCCCTAAAGAGATAGATTTTATCTCAAAAGATACTCGGAATATTGCATATAGCAAATGTATACATACAATTCCATCAAAGGTACTCCGGCCGAGGAAGGAGGCGGTGGGAAGATCCATCTGATCAGAGCGGGCGCGTTCAAGAATGTAGACTTTGCAATGATGGTGCATCCAAGCAAAAGTAATATAATATATCCCAATGTCCTGAGTATAGAACGGTGGAAGATTAACTACAAAGGTAAAGCAGCACATGCAGCGGCCTTTCCTTGGGAAGGAGTCAATGCATTGGACGCTGCAGTCAACGCTTACACCGCTGTGTCACACATGCGCCAGCAGCTCAAGCCTAGCTGGAGAGTTCATGGGATTATCACAGATGGAGGAGTAAAGGCGAATATCATTCCTGAATGTTCTCAGCTCAGTTACATGCTACGTGCGCCGAATAACAAACAGCTGGAGGAACTCAAAAGGAAGATGAAAGGCTGTTTTGAGGTAATTAGATTTTTCGTTAGTGAGAGAAAATCTAAACTCCCTTTACTGTCAGCGTTAAAATTCACCACAGCATGATTCGAAGTGATTTCTACATTGCTTCTAGCTCTACTAATATATAAGAAACATTAGGAACAAATTTGGAGAGACACCGGCACTCGTTTGCGGGTCACAAACTCGCAATGAGGTAACAGAAGTTAAACTTGTCTGTATAAAGTTCTATTCTTAATATTCCTCAGAATTATCGTATTGCTCCTGTTGTTATTGCCGATGTCTCTACAGGCAGCAGCTCTAGCAACTGGTTGCACGGTGGAGATAGACACAGCAGGAGATATACCGTATAGCAATATGAAGACGAATTGCATCATGTCAGAACTGTATAGGAATAACGCGGAAGAGTTGGGTGTCAAGCATCAAGATAGGAATGCAGATAAGGAGACGTCTGGTGCATCTACAGATATGGGGAATGTGTCCTATGAGGTCCCCAGCATACATCCTATATACGCTATTAATACTGACTTCTCCCCTCATTCTAGCGGATTCACTGCTGCCGCAAATACAGCAGAAGCACACGAGTCAACTCTGAAGGCGGCTATCTCCATGGCGTGTACGGTGATAGATATTGCCTCCACTAAGGGAATGGTGGAGAGAATGAAACAAGAGTTCATGAATGCAGAAGATAGTCTATAGGAACACTTGTACACGTATTTATTCAAACATTTCCAATAGTACCTTTAGTATATAAGGAACAATCCTAGCCTTTTTATGTGTTTTCTACGATTTTTTATGAAAATGATTGTTTTAAATAGGAAAATAATGTTTGAAAGAGTGGGGGCGGCATCAGAAGAGTAAAATGTGCAGGATTTTGCATTTGAAGCAGCACAAATCTTAATAATAAATTTAAGAAGATTTTTTAGATCGATTTATCAAATTATAACCTCCGAACTCGACTTAAATAGTTTTTGTTCTTACCGCGTAAATAATTTTCCAAAAGATAGGAATAAATACCAAGACGGACCCATTTTTCTAATCACAAATTTGAAAAACAAAACAAATAATAGTGGAAATACTTAATATATGCTTAAACCTCTGATAAAAATAATAACTTTTTTATTTAAAAGGGAAATCAAAACTTTTACTGGGTGTTAAGAACTTTACGCTCACTAATTTTGCCTACATTTACAAGCACGTAATATTAATTCAAATTAGAATTTTAAATTATTTTACTAGTTATAGTGTTAGGATTCAACTCAATATTGCATCGTGTTTTGTTTTTGTTAGTGAACGACCGAAATTGATTTTGCTAAAATTTCGGTTTTGGTTTCGGTGGTTTTACCGAAATCGTGCCAATATTGTAATACGAAACCACCTTTCAGTGCCGTTTCCCAATATTTAATTTGCGAAGTATACTTATTGGCCTCATAATTCAGTTATTTATGAGTAATGCAATTCACAATCAGTCAATATTAACAATCTTACAAGCTTTGATTATTTAGCATCTTTAATGAGAAAAAAACAACATAATTTATCCCACGTAAATTGATTTATAACCAAACTGTATAAACAATTCCTAGTTGGACTACTAAGTTCTATATCAAGGCCGTAGGCACCAGGTTTGAAGTGGTCCGGTTGAAACCGGGCCAACCGTACCGCTGGCTCCCTGTGTATACATATGTTGAGCACCAGAGGTATTCAAACTGGGGTACGCTAGGCTTCTAATGGTGGTACGCCGGCTCTAGTGTACGCATTTCTAGTATGTTGGAAGTAGTTGGATTTCAAATGTTAATGTATTAAAATATTCAATTTTCGTAATGAATCGGAAAGTGTTTTAGGAACTATAGGATCGGTATAGGCCCGTCGAGATATTATATGTTAAGGTCGTGGAAAATAAATTACTTATTTATCATCCCTGATTTTTATCCACCACCCAGAAAACTTATTGGGTATTTAGGTATACTAACAAAAAGATTAACTTACACTCGGCCATCTAAATAATTAAAATTATTTATGGAAAAATTATGAACGAATAAATTATGAGAAAGTGTAGTTTTACTTTGTTTAATATATGGTAAGGATATTATATCTGGATTTACAAAGCCATTATAATGCGATTATGTACTTGTACGTAGTATACAGATAAGATCACTTATTGAACTACCAGGAGACCAAAAAATGTGATAATAGAGATTTCATCTTAAAAGCGAGCTCGTCTCAATACAAATCCTATATAAACAATGAAATTCGGACCAGGGAAGGTAGTTCACAATGAGCACATGTTTACATTAAGCGATGTTATTGAATAGATTCACACCAAAGTCACCAATTGAATGTTTTTTAATTCAGCACATTGATCTGGACCCCTAGGATTTACTCTAATCCCAATGGAAATGCACCTGATTTGCAAACTCTACCCCAATCACTTGAGGTCCCCAAATTGATGGCACAGCTAACTGAGCAAAACAGTATACTGAATTTGTAGATTGTAACAATGATATAAAATATTGAAATAATTCATTCGAAATTAATAAATTGCTCCAGGCCTCGAAAATATAGTAAGGTGGAGATTGTAAAAAATAATAGAAACTATTTTTTAAAAAATATAACTATTTTTTAGGCTAAATCTAACTAAACATGTAAACTAGCTACACAGCTAAAGCTAAACGTATTGAGTAGGGGTAGTTAGAAAAAGAATAAGGAAAGTAGAAGAGAGAGAGTTAGGTAACTAGCATGTATACTAGCCGCAGAACTAGGTATGAATTCCAACTTCTCATAGAATTCAGTCGTTTCCATACGGAAATTTCCACACTGCTGCAAGTTAACTGGAGGTGGATTCTGTCGTTCTGAAGCCTCATTTATAATCAATGACATCCCTTCTAGCATATGTCCGAGGACATGACAGTGCAATAACCAAGACCCGGGATTGTTGGAAACAAATCGAATTACGACATAGCCGAATGTTGGAATGATGACGGTGTCTTTCCTTGGAGTTTTCGAGCTCAAACTTATCTGAGGAGCAATTCCACCAGTCCAGCTTGGTTGAGTACATTGCTGAGGCAGGCAATTAGTGTCTGTGCAAGATTGATCCGAACAAAATATTTCAGAATTCTGAGTATCGGTGAATCCTGTAGTATTCGAATAAGTGGGATAACCAACTTTAACGACATAGAAATGATGACCGTGCAAATGAACTGGGTGTGAAAACGGGATCATTCCACGTGAACTCAGTACAATATCAATTGTTTTGTCATAACCGACCTCTACGATGTGTGTACAAATACAATGCAAGTCAAAAGGGTTACATTTTGTATCTCGGTCACAAATGACTGCTTGCTTGCTAAATTCCTCCGGCTGTGTCAGTAATGGCACTGGAGGAGAGACGAATTGACGGCCATTTATAGCACTCGTAGCTGTTTCGGATTCGAAATTAAAATTGAAAAAGAAAGTGTAATCAGCAGTTTGACTCGGTAGCTCTGATGCGGGAGTTTCAATCAATAGCTTGAATGCACCGACATTAACACACTCTGTATAATATGATGGGTGAAAATACTCAAATGGACAATTCACAACTCGACAAATACTGGGATTTGAGCACACTCTTTGTTGAGAAGCACGACTGACAGCTTCATAATCACTTGATGCAATTCCTCCATCTCCAGGAGCTGTTTTATAGTGGAGTATAGCCTCGGTTCCAAAGCCTAGGTTTTCATAAGGAGGATTGCCGTTGGTAATGTTACTGTCAATTGTTTCTAGCCAAATGAGGTAGTTTCCAATGGTCTGGTTAGCTGTGAGTAGAAAATCATAGCGTTCTCCCGAATGGAACATGATATAGTCTACATTACGAATTGGTTCAATAAAGTAACCGTCTGTGGCTACTACAGTGAGCTTGTGCCCGTCAATAGATAGCCGATAAATAGATTCCTTTTGAGCACCGATAATACGGAAACGATAGGTTTTGGAGTATTCTACTGTGAATTGAGATAGTCGTGATTGGATATATGGCACAGATGGATGCCTTCCACGCCCGTTTATTAGGTGAGAATGAATCGGGAAGAATGAAGAGAATGACCTTTCATAGCTATTGATTGGAGCATACAAATCGTGGATGCCAGGAATTGGAACTATTCCAAGAGGAGTATCTGGATAAAATATAGTTTTAGCATTTTGCAATATGAATTCTTCATGTGCTGACCTACTAGCCCAGTCATTTGCTATTATTGTATGGATATTGGGCAGGTCTTCGAAAGGGCCAATCCCGAAATTTAAACTCAGTTCAGACATTACTTTGTTAGTAGTTTGAGCATTTTCTCGAATTATTAATGAACCGAAAAGTCCATCTCCTCTCTGGGCACCAGTGTGAGAATGATACCAGAAGGTTCCAGCTGGAACTGCTTTGAAAATGTACTGAAAACTTGTCAATGGATTTATATGGCATTGAGTTATGCCACCAACACCATCCATCCAAGGTGTATTGAACTGCGGCATGCCATGCCAGTGAATGGAAGTTCCCTCTTGAGTGAGATTGTTATGGACATTCACAATTACCGTTGCTCCTTCATCAACAATTAAATGTGGCCCAGGCAATTGCCCATTTACGCCTATAATCAACCTAAACGAGAGACTATTCGTCCAGTTTGGTACAGTACAGTTATAATCTTCATTATTCTCGAAATCGCGACATTTCTGTGGAAGAAAGGTCGGAACTGGAACTGCATGACCACTCGAATTGATATTAAAAATGACTCCATGAGACCCACGAATCAATGTCCGTTTATCTCCTAGTATTTCGTAACTAGTGAAAGAGTGGAGTTCATCAATATCCAGTGAGAATTGGCATTCATCATAATCTGACTCGCACTCACAAGTTGGGTTTCCCCATTTACAATCTACTACACAGCGAGATTTTTGATTGTCCGCGATAAAATTAGATTCACATCTAGCTTCACATTGTTGAATAATGCAAAGGAGAACCGTTATGGATAGAACGATAGATTTGAATCTTGACAGAATATTCTTAGTGTCGTTCCACATTTTACTCTCTCCGTTCCTATATAAAATACATTCAATATATTCTTAAGTTTATTTAATACAAGCGCGCTTCGTTTGCTTACGCTGCGCGGCTTTCGGACACTGCATGTCCACAGAGTTATCCTACAGGCGCCTGGAGAAAAAAATTTCTAATTCTGTACTAATTTCTAATTTTGTACTAAAAAAAGTCATTAATCCACAATGAATCATGAATTCAGAACTGGAGAAGAAAAAATGGGTCCATGATAAAAGGAATTTGAAATAATCTACACACCTAAAAACCCCATGCCAATACTAGTAGTAAGCTAGTTTCAAGCATATTTTTGAGATTTGTTTACTTTATGTATCTATTGTAAACAAAAGTAAACAAATAATAATGTGACATCTGCGGTTATTTAAAGATAATAGTAAGTCGAAATTCTTTAATGGGAACACGAAATAACCGAACATATATTGTATCCCCTACAGGCGAAAATACTTTACATATAAATCAGTACTATGTATATAAATGATTGCTTAAGGGGAGTACATACTATTTATCCTGATTGGAAAGTAAACATAATGATAC
This sequence comes from Aphrocallistes beatrix, assembly GCA_963281255.1. Lineage (NCBI taxonomy): Eukaryota > Metazoa > Porifera > Hexactinellida > Sceptrulophora > Aphrocallistidae > Aphrocallistes > Aphrocallistes beatrix. Next base: position 2,716,264 of record OY725501.1, read on the forward strand.
TACATCTATGAGAGCTATTTATGTACAGACATATATTTACATATTGACGCAATTATATATATATTTATTTAATTAATTATCAATTATATTTATAATTATCAGGGATGGTAGAAATGCTGTTAACAGAAGTTTTGCTGTGAACTGTTAATAGCAGTGAACAGCAAGACTTTCTTCCTCTAAAGATTCCAATTATAGCGAGATAGTTCCTACTTTACTATGACTGTTAAAACAACGAATTAGTTTCTTTCAAAGTTCAATAAATATTTGCTGTTTACAGTTGTTAACAGCAAGTTAGTTGCGATGAAAATTCCTTCAAAAATTTAACATTGGACATTTGCATCAACGGAAATTGAAAACCTAAATTAAAATCGTAAATATGACTAGTTTTATATCAAAACACGTTTTCGGATTGCTGTTTCCATCCCTGATAATTATACATTGATATATTTATGTACAATTATCAATTATATTTATTCAATCATAATTTTGTACATATCACAATGGACCGTTATCGAATACGTATAATATTAAGTACAATTGTGCTAGAACTCATCCTAATTAATGATAAATGGAGTAGTATCGTTCTTCTTCACCTGGGTCATGCATGATAGTGTATAATTATAATTGTTGTGATGGAATTTATATAGTATGGAAAGTAAAACTACGTAATTACATACTTTGTTATTGCTAGTATTGATTTGATGCAAAATGTATGAATTTCACGATGACTATATGTAGTACACGAATCTCCACATCCCCACGGCTTCAACAACACTTTCAAATCTTAATCGTTGTGTATTCGAATCAATGAAAAAGAATATTATAAAATATTAAAATTAAGCTCTCTCACAATCTCCAATCTCACACTTGCATTTGGTAATGGGTGTTAAACCCAGAACAATAGAAATCTATTTGCAATACATAGTGTGAGATGAATAAATGATTTTAAAATCAAGTATGTGAAAACATGGTACGTGATAGAAAAAATCTGCAACTGTAGAAAGTGTTAAAATTTGCTCATGCATCTTATGTACCAAAATTTGATAGAGTTGCCATCATGAATTCTGTGTTTAATACCTTGTCTGGACCTTCAAAGCCATCCCATTTTGTCATTTGGTGTTGGATCAAAAATTATAGAGTACCTTCGTCTGCCCATGAACAATTCAGACCTTCTCTCTTAATTTCATCCTTCTCGCACTTATGGTATTCCCGAAAAACCCGTTGTGGAGAAAAAAACAAACCCAGTTTGCTTCCACTTTTATCGAGCAGTCGACAACCAGAGATCCCACAAAAGCGGCGGATACCAAGTGAGTGTCTCCTAGCACAGTGGGACTTATTTGAGAAATAACTGAGCCAGACTATACTCACTTGGTATCCGGCGCTTTGTGGGATCTCCGGGTGGCGACTGCTTGATAAAGGTGGAGGCAAACTGGGGTATCTTTATGATATTTTGATTCTGTATATAATAATATTATATTGCGTCCCGCCTTTATCATGACTCAAGTTGGCATGTATGATAGGCTCGTTGACACATCTAGAAGTTACTTACCTGTTGGTGTATTCAGTTGAAAATAAATGATCAGTAGAGCAATGCTTAATTTGCGAAGTATTTTGCTTCGTATTTGTATTTATTAGTAATGCTTCTGTTGCGAGAATACTGTGCAGTTAGGCACAATCGCGGAGGGATCTTGAGTTGCCTAATGTACTACTTGTATGTATAGTGGCCTAATTCTGAAATGAATGCTTCTCTATATGTTATATTTTTCCTCCATAAAGTTTTTTTTCGGGAATACCATAAGTGCGAGAAAAATGAAATTTGGAGAGGTGTTAGATGTTTATCGGCAGACGAAGTTACTATACGATTTTTGATGCGACGCCAAATGACAAAATGAGGAGGTATTAAAAAGTCCATTCCTCATGATCAATCGTCACACTGCGCATGATCAATTGGCACATGAGACATAGGGTGCATAAGACAATTTTAACACCTTCTGCAGCTGCGGATTTTTTTAGTCCAATCTGACACTTATATGGCTCCTAATAAATTTCGACAAATTTTTGTCGTTTTCTCAATTGTTCTAAGACCGAGCACTGAGGTGGTTTCTGTCATGTAATAATGGCACAATCTGACACTTATATGCAGAGGCGTAGCTTATACCTATGTCGCCCGGGGCGGATGTATTTCATGCCGCCCCTCAACACATATTTCTACCTCAACTTGGCAAGTGTATTAACTTAATTTGTGGTGTGTTTTGTGTGTTAATTTAAAATATTATTCATACTCGTATTAGCTGTAAAAAGCATGTTCAAATTCAAAATACCTTGGAAAAATTCTGAGTTTACCAATATATATTTTATGAAACACAAGGTCAAGTGCCGCCCCCCTAGCTACGCCACTGCTTATATGGGTCCTAATGGCAGCTTGAGAATTATATTTACATAAGAAGTTTACACTCGGGCTCCTTAATCTTTTTCTCTATCTAAGCCCCAAAGTTCCTTATCAGTTCCTTATTACTGTATTACTATATACTAGCAAAATATCCTGTTTTTTATTTATTGATTTGTGATCCACATAATACTTATTGTATGTATCTTCTTAAGATTTGTCTTGTGATCATTCTTAAAATTTTTATTTTTAATTAATTTAATCTGATTTTAGCTTCCGATGTCAAAAAATCCGACGCAGGTGAATTGTCATTTATTTCATTATAGTTAGTTTCTAAATTTGATGTAAACTAGCGACCACTTATTGTCCACAGATTTTTTCTTGCATCTCATTCTCAGCCTGTGTAGTTCATTAATGGTTCTTTAATTGTTGGACAAAATTCAGGTTGGAGTTTAATATAAAGGGGTATAATTAAATGAAGTGCAGTTAATTTGAAACCGTAGTCATAGCATTCTAATACACTAAGGCAATGGCGCAGACCTTTTTTTCTGGACCATGGATTGGTTAAACGAGCTAAAAGAATTTTTCTGAAAATGGTTGGATTATGCTGGTATTTAACTTCGTATATCATATAATGATCCTTTTCATTAATTCTGCATCGATTTTCTTCAAATTGGTTCGAGGATGGCATTATAGAGAATTTGTGGTTAAACTAATTTTATGCAACCATATTGCTTATATATTAACATACTACTTACTTGTTTTGTTTTAAAATCAACCACATGAATTATATATTTATTTGCTACCTTGTTGTGAAGTTTTACAAATCACTGTCTTTTCCTATACACGACTCAAAGTTGATCCGAAACACTCCACATAAGCATCCATCTGTATTACTCTTCCGGAACGACAATGTCCTGTGTTGTTCCAGGCTGCAAGTCCAGTTATAATAGTGGAGCAGAATATCCCTCTGCTTTTCATTTCCCAAAGAATCGTTTAGGGTAATTCCACGCCCACGGAAAGACTAGGAAGTAAACACGCTAATGTGAGTAAGTTTCTATCATTTATGTGTTATACGTATTAACTGATTGTCACATTTACACTTCTACACCGTTTAGATATGTATACATTATTTCAAACCAGATGACATCGAGAGAACCATTACCTACAATGACGGGCTTCGTACTGTTACAGTTTCCAGGATAGAATAGCTCTGAAGAAACTTGAGTACTCATACTCCCCGACTACCCTTCCTATCTTTCTGAATGGAATTCCAAGCCTAAGAGACTATCTTTGGACCACACTGAACGATTGCTGATGGAATCTGCCTACTCTACTATGAGCGTAACTGACAACGAAAAAAGGTAGATAAGTTCTTAGTTAGTTCATTTTCAGATCTTCTTTCTTAGCTTAGCGACCTCGACGCTCGACCTACGAAACGCCTGGATAGCTCATGTGTCCAATAACTATTTTTTATTAAGATAATTATTTCAGAAACCTATATTTACTAACAGGCTCGAATACAAAATGATCCATTAAAACGGAATAAAACATCATTTCGGCTTATATTCAAACTACAGTCAGGGTCGCTTATTATGAACTAACCTCCTGGTCCCAATTTCATTTTTTAGATAGGATTTGTATTGAATCAAGTTCGCTTAATATAAAGTATATAATGAACAGATTTGTTGGTCCCTTGGTGGTTCACAATAAGCGACCCTGACTGTATAATATTTCTTATTGTCAAATTTTGGATAGTGAACGTCGACTTGAATTATTCAATAATCTCAATTTTTTTTTCGATTAAACAACATTCCAATAATCCTAGTATTGGACTTTTAATTAGGACCGTGTTTCTCCTCGCCCGCATCTATATTCAGCTACCGCATATATTATGTCATTTGGGATCAGTATCCCATTATATTTCAGGTACAAGGGTTTATTGCTAGAGATCGAGTCGATATACCAGCATTTCAAAATATATTGATGGTTATTGAGACTTCAATGCGTGAATTGAATGTTTGTAGCCAATTATATATCAAATTATCAGCCTTGATTATATTATAAAATAATGAGATAATGGTCATGATGTAACGCCTGCCCGCATCCCCACTGAAGGTCTTTTTAGAGCTGAAACAACTTTACTATTAACAGTAGTCATAGCTCTTAAAGTATATTTGAATAGTTTGCAGGGATTTTAATGAAATGTACAGTGCACCCTCGCTAGTCCGAACCCTCGCTAATCCGAACACCCGAAATATAATATTATTCGCCTCTATACTTTAAATCAACGTTTATAACATTATATACTTCAATAAGATTGATAAACCTCATTAAAAATGCAATCATAACAAAATATTATCCTTAATATTCTAACAATTCAAATTTTTTATAGCTAATACCCCATTGAATTAGTATTATTTCACTAATCCAAACGATTTTTTCGATCATTGGCACAGAGCTGTTCGGATTAGCGAGGGTGTACTGTATTTAATAATTCACAAATTGAGTACCTAAATAACGTGGCTGGGTGTGCAGTTTTCTATTATACAAAAAATCCAACCTATTTAACAACTGATAAGGGATCTCAATAAATTATCATAGATTTATTAGACAGGGGTCACGTATGTATCCATATATTGCTGTTATCGACTGCGTTACTACTTGTATTATCCATAAAACTTTCATCAAATTGCTAACTCTCAAGTTCTTCGAAAACAGTTTTATCCCGGTTCAACTCGTACTAAATTACTAGTATTAATTTTAATCATAGTTGATGACAAATGGATTGATATGTGTGAGAGAATTGTGTTGTTGTGAAGTATAATAATTCTTCTCTTTCGTAGGAATGATGTGACAAGACCAGATAAAGGATGAAGAAAGAGAAGTGATGTCTAACGGAATAACAACGTTTTGATCTTCCTTAATCTCATTAGTAGAATATTATCTTCTCTTCATAACATCCTTCAGTTTACTAATTTTAATTCATGTAATTCACCATTTCAATAATGATTATTCCTACTTAGTGTCTATTTGTTAGTCTTGCCGTGCTGTGCTATGAATCTATTTCAAATGTATTTGTTTGTTTGCAATTAGTATTATGATTATAATCGCTCATTTATTAAGTACTTAACCTTTTGGGCTCAATGATATGACTTTAGTAAGTGTGGTGGACAAATAGAAAGCGAATAAATGTTAAATTGATTTAGTGATAAATTCACTTAGCTCGTTTAACCAATCCATGGTCCAGAAAAAAAGGCCTGCGCCATTGCCTTAGTGTATTAGAATGCTATGCCGTAGTTTATGTAATATATTCTAATTTTCAATATCACACATACAGCATATGATTGTGAATCCTTACTATTAAAACTCGATTATTGTTTGTGTATATACAGTCGACTCCGCTTAATAGGGTCACATCGGTCAGAGGACATTTTGCCCAGATTAAGCGGAGAACCCTATTAACGGAAAATATTTTGTATTAGCCTCTATGTATGAGAGCTTATATATATATATATATATATATATATATATATATATATATATATATATCTGTAACGAATTGATTGAAGAAACTGTCAGGCACAGAAAGCTGATTTTTGGCATGTGGGAGTCTTTTGGCTATGGGTCCAGTAAGTTCTGAGCTCAGACGAAAATGTGGACTCATCATGGAATTATGACGTCATTGTCACATTTTTAAAAGTTAAGCAACACAGTTATTCGGGCATAACTCAGCCATTATAGGAGATAGAAGGCTGAAATTTTAATAGAATCTGTATACTAACACGTCTCACATATGATGCAACTATCATCAAAAAATGATGACACATCACTTTGCTATGACGTCATCATTACTAATCAAAATTTTAAAAATTGACAAATTTGGTGTTTTTTCGAGTGATATCGATTTTAAACTAAGATGGGCATATTTAGAGATTATATATCCCGTTTAATTAACCAATGTCACCTCCAGGCGATTGAAGGGAGCCTCCGGCGGACACGAAGTGTCCGCCAGCCGCGCAGCGCAAGCAAGCGAAGCGCGCTTGTATCAATCAAAATGCTACGAACCAATAATATTAACATCACTTCTTGCACTTACTGAAATAGTCCAGAACAACATTTACAAACTTATCGTAAATATTTACCAATGAAAATAAGATAAATAGTTCCCAAAAGATAGATAGCCAGTACGAATTAAGAAACTTTTCTACCTCAATTAGCGAGAATACAATCTCCAACCGAGATTAGAGAGAGTTTGTCAATAGTCGATATGTCCAATGCCAACTTTGCATAGAGATTAGAATCCTTTGTACCATTTATTGACTCAATATTCATAGTTACTTCAGCATTGTTTGCAGAATCAAACATGTAGTTCATCCCAATGCCATTCATAGAGACACGCCTCAACTCGTGTTTAACCAATGTTTCCATTTCTTTTCTATCCACGACCAGATTCCCTCTCATTCTATCGAGCAAATCTTGTGGACTGCCATCTAGCTCACCAAATCCCTTACTAGTTGGATCTAGCACACTTCTTTCGCTAGCCTGTGTTGTAAGCAACAGGTGCGTCTTGGACTGAAATGAAGGAATCTCGACAACTTTAGATGCATAATTAGTATCTTCCTTTGTAAGCGTAACTGGATATCTCAGAGCCTGAGACAACCAATGGTCCACTTCCCGTAGTCTCACTTCATAAGCCCGCCTTTTCACCTGACTGGTGTCGTCACCTTGATTGAGATTAAAACTGATCGGCTCCATACCGGGATAACTCAGCTGCATGCTACCGGACTCGAGGTCAATCAGGGGCTGGATTCGATACAGATTCTTATCCACGGTTTGCTTTATCACTACTTTCTTACTGTCCAGGATTGCCCACGTTCTGTCGTAGAGGAAGCCTGTCTCACACACGGGCCACTTCTCCACCTTCATAGCAGCACAGGACTTTATTGGGTAGATACAAATCTCTGTGATACGCACACTTTCCTTATCTGAGCAGGAAGTGGCGTCTTCTTTAGAGACGACTACAGCTTCAATCGGTTGTGATTCTATAAAATTCCTCTTAATCATGGACAGCAACCTATCTGCATCCTCTCTCGTGTTGTAGAAACCAAACGACACTCTCACTGCTCCTGTCGGGACTCCGTTCACAAGATCGATCTGATCTCCACATAGATGGCCTGCCTCTAGAAATAAGATGACTTGTTCGTCAGTTACGGACATGTACTTCTGGCATGCTCCGCCGTTACAGAAACAGCCAACCCTTAAACTGATTTTATTTAGGTTTGCAACATCGTTCACTTTGATATACCCCACATATGTCCCATCAGAACGGAGTATGTTGAAACTAAGAATATGGCCCTGTGTTTTGGGGTCTAGGTGAGGGGAGCTGGTGTAGATCTCAAGCACGGGAGCTCCGTTGTAGTGTTTGAGTGAGCGGAGCTGTGAGTAGGTGTACTCGACCAGAGAGAAGATGTGTGAACCTATGCGACTGATTGAAAGTCCTAGCGATTTCAATGTTTCAAAACCATGGTACAATGCCAATATGCTCTGATACGAGATTGTCCCTTCTTCAAAGAAATCCTGAACCAAATCTTTACGAAAATGAAAGTCGCGTCTACTTGTGTAACTCCAAACAGTTCCTCCTCCGAAATATTTCTTCCACAATAGATGGTGGGTGTCGTTTCTTACTAACAAGGCGCCAATTCCTGTCGGGAAACCGAATAGCTTGTAGAACGAAACGGCTAGAAAGTGAGGCGAGTCTTTGCTCAGATCAATCTCACTGCTACTGAGAGCTGCTGCTGCGTCAATGAACACTTTGACAGAGTTAGGCGGGAAATGGACACCACAGATGTTCACACCTGACCTGGACTGTTTCTCAATAATCCCTATCGGATACTTCTTCCCGGAGAAGTTGCAAGTGGCTGGATGAGCCAGTAGGTGGAATCCTTCTGACCGTACTTGTTCTTCTCTACTACTGTACTCGTTTCTGAATCGAGCGAATATTTCATTCGTTTTGTCACATTTTGTTGGCTTTTGCAGCAACTTTAACACATCAATGTTTGCATCACTGCAAACAACATTATCAGAGTCATTTATAGACTTATTAACAGAAGGGGTTACGCTCCCAAATAGATCTTCTTCTTTTACCCAGACAGAAAGTGCCCCTTTATCCTTTGCAACTTCACGCATTCCAATCACGGAGGTGTGATTTATCTCAAGATAGAGATAACAGCTTCGTTTCTTCTCCACTGCCTCTTGCAGCACCTGACAATTCTCTCTGAACTCAGGCCGCTCTGAGCTCAGATACACATGTGCAGGATCTCCATCCAGACCCTTACCCACACCTCTACCCCAGCAGAACGAGTCTGCCAACAGTTTGCATGCGCTCGTAGTGCCAGCAGTGAATACCACAGTGTACTGAGAGAGGTCCGTGTGGAGGAAGGAGGCTATCTCCTCTCGCACCCCCTCCACTATTTTACCTGTGCGATCACTGTGTGTGTGCACACTGTGTGGATTCCCGTACAAGTTCTCTGTCAGATCTTCACTGAAACGCTTCAGATGAGACTTGAGAGGCAGTCCAGCTCCTGCGTTATCTAGGTACACTTCATCTCCCAGGTGAGGAAGCTCGGTTCCGCGGTCCAATTGGATGTCATTCATTGGAATATTCCTTAAACTGATAATGCTGGGGGAATATTTGTTAATTCTAATGAATCTGAAGTTGTTTATGATATAAATATCATTTTTTCTATCAAAGTAGTGAGTATAGTATATGTCTATCTAAAGTACTACGTACTACTATAATGTAAAATTTTAATATGCATATCAAGTATAGCGAAGAAAAACATCATTTCCAATGTTTTGCATCAAGCATAATATTTAAATCACCGGTTTTATGAAAATAGTGAAGTGGATTGGTGATTTAATTGCAAATTTTAAGGGTAAATGATGGCATAGAGGTCAAAATTGCAAAATTGCAAAAAAATCCCGCTTTCGGAAGGAATGAAGTTAAAATGTAAACTACAAATATCATCCTCACTCCCACCCGAAAGTGGGATTTTTTAACAAATTTTCAATTTTGACCTCTAAACCGTGATTTAACATTAAACTACGTATATTTAAACAGAGTTGAAATGTAATTACCCCCAAATAACTTCTATTTATAATCCATCTGCTGTTGTTACAGATCGGCGCCTGACTTACTCTTAGTGGATGGTCAGATAGTCAAGTTGCGTAATACAGTAGAACCTCGTTAATACGAACACCGACGATTGAAATTTGTTCGTATTACCGGAGTGATTTACATATATTTTCCTCCGTAGGGGCTTGAATATATGTTCGTATTATCCGTGTTAGGATTAATTATTAATTAAATTTGCACCTGAGATTTTTCTATTTATAGTAACTACCTCAAACTTGTGGCTTCCATATGGCTTCCCTGTTAAAATAGGTTAAACCGGAAATGACGCAGCAAAATTCCAAGGCAACGAAGGTTCTACTGTATATTTCCGTTGAAATTCTAGTTAGTCAAGATTTGTATTTGACTTCTGCTGTATTTAGTATGTGCCCTTGTACGTAGATAAGTAAAATTTAGAATTAATATACGTAATTGAAAATGTCTACATAGACTAATTAAGATATAGCAATGGGCCAGAAACTTGATTGCTACTTGTTTACCACGATAAGATATAGCAATGGGCCAGAATCTGTATAGCTATTTGCTTATCAGAATGCTTTCTATTGTCATGATTAGATATATCGGATGAAGAGATTATAACCTCAAACAATTTTTAACATTTTTATCGCAACCCGGACTAAATAGGAAATTGATCTACATTGAATTTGTATTTATAAAATAACAAAGTGAGTACATCATTTATATGACCAAAGTTGTGGTTGTCACTTCTTTTGTAAAAACTTAATGCATTCGCAATCAAATATATTTTAGCTTATTTGACTTATAGTATAGTTGTAATCTGTATTTTCTGCATCATAGCTACTGATTCATGGCTTGTTAATGGGAGATAGTTCTTCCTGCAACGAATCATATAATGCTTTTCTAGCCACTAATTACAACTACGTAGTATGCCATCAAACAAAGATTAGATGCGTTTGTGGAAGTTGCTTGTACAACGATTATTTGCATTGGTAGATGATAGAACTACACTGCCTGGACAAACGTATTCGTACACCTTAATAGTTTCCATCCAAATTTTTATAATACTAATCTATTTATGAAGTCAAAAACATTTAATCAGTAACAGATCCACTAAATCTGGCTTCAGATTCGTTTTCTTCACATTCAAATTACTCAGTTTATAAGCTTTGTCCAGGCAGTATACATGAAACGATACAGACACAATACTCGTACGTACAACCAAAAATTGTGTTGTATGGTGTTGAGTATTCCTGTCGAAAATATTTTTGTACTTTTGCTTCAGGTTTCTTGTCACCTGTTTTGTGTTTGTGTATATTTGCCATATTCATGTTCACGTTTAGGTTTATGATGTGTATTCGGCAATTGGAGAAGGTCGTTTTTAATTATACGTCCAAAGATATGCGAAGAAAATTAGATCCGACTCGGATCTAATTAAGGGTTGATTTTCTTCGATCGTACTCGGATCATCCGAGTACGATCGTCTATCTCAGTGGTTCTCAACCTTTCATGGTCCGTGGCCCCCTGCCCCTCAATAAAAAAACGTAGATTTCGTTTTTAATTGGAGATGGGAGTTAATTTCAATTGGACAGTATGTTTGAGTCAATACTTAAACATAGCCCCCCCAGTGAAGGCCTCTGCTCGTGGCCCCTGGCTGAGAAACGCTGGTCTATCTTATCAATAATTGGCGTACTCAGTAGTTAGATATATTCAGAAATATTCTTCTATACTACAAGTATATATGTAATGCCATTTCGTGATTAGATTTATGAAATTCATCAGGTTAATATTAGGAGTGTATTAGACATGCTGCATAATGCCTTGATACTTGTAACAATAATAGTCACATCTTTGATGAGAAACGGAAATTATATGATCATTTGACGATTAATAATATGGCTTCCCAAGTTCTATAATTAGGCCGGACTTTTTTTTATCCGGACAGTTTTTACGAAAGAGTATAATATTTCGAAAAATCTGTCCGACCGGACAATTTTCAAATTTTCGAAAACACTATGAACATCTGGCCTCCTCCTGCAACTATGGGTTATATATAGTTACATCATTTTCAGCCCACAACATCACAACATTTATTAAATATTCTGTCAGTAATGTACAAATATATTTTTTACTTCTGCTGCTAATCATTAATTATTTATCCACTGTTAACTGTCACAAACCATAACATGCTATGACATAACTTAATTTTTGTTCAGCATCCACGATTTGAACATTTTGTTACATTAAATGGAAGCCATTCGTCAACTCGAACATTCGCTATCCCGAACAGATTTTGATTTCTCCTGGGGGTTCGAGTTAAAATGAAACGAATTTGAATACTTATAAATCCAAGGTCTCTACAAAGCATCAACTGAGAGCTATTCCCTCCTTCTACTAAAATAATAATTTGCATATGTAAATTATTTATATGTACAGCCGTAACCGGATATTTGCCTCATCGGGTTATTTTCCCTCATTTCCCGCGCATGATGTTTTTCAGTGATCTTATGTATACAAAGCCTATCGGGTTTTGTTTGATTGTTTCTTTTTTCCCTCAATTATTGTCAGTCTGGTTAGAGTGGTCCATGCTAACCAGACTATATTGAAATGGAAAATCTTGAACTCAGCATCAGAGAGGTGGTACAACCACTAATTACTGTTTTCCTTCCCAAAACTGATAGTTCTTCATAATACGTATTCTTATTCAGGGGCGGCGCCAGCCTCAAAACCCTGGTGGGGCGAAGCGTGGGCGGGCCGATTTCTGATGGGGCGAATCAATTTCCCTTTGTTTATCAAAATCGCTGAGACACTTGAAGTTCCCGTAATTATTCAACATTTTTTATATAAATTTTAGTCATACGCTCATACCCACATAAATTTTATAAGTTATCCTTACAAGTTACTTAGAATGCAAATTACAATGGTGTGTGCATAGAAAACAGTAAGCGCCGTGTACGGATAAAGATACCTCGTGGCATATGCGACATGCGGATCTGATTGCATATTCATCAGGCATGTTCGTCTGCATGAACATGCAAGACATGAAATATTGCGCAGTATTTTCAAGGAGATGAACATACAATCAGTTTCGCAATTACATCCCGACATTTCTGTCATGTGAGTAGCTGTAGCAATTAATCAGGGACATAACAGCATCGTACCGGTGTATACATACATAATATCAGAATTTTTGACTAAAAATAAAATTTAAATTAAAAATAAATAAATCTCGCCCCACCGGAGGTGGGGCGAGATGTTTGGCTGGTAGGGCGGTCGCCCTACCGCGCCATACCCTGTCGCCGCCACTGTTTATTATTCTTTGTTGTTCATGGTTCTTGACTCAGAGTGGACCATGGGTCACTGGGTCATGGGTCATGGGTCACTTGGGTCACATAAATCGCTGGGTCAGTTGGGTCATGGGTCACTGGATTACAGGGTCATGGGTCACTTGGGTCACATAAATCGCTGGGTCAGTTGGGTCATGGGTCACTGGATTACAGGATCATGGGTCATGGGTCACGTACTGGATCACTGGGTCATGGGTCATGGGTCACGCATGCAATGGGTCAGATGGGTCATGGGTCACTGTAAGTGGCCCATGGTCCACTCTGGTTCCTGTACTCTCCATCACGTTGACTTCATAGACTTGAGAAGTACACCATATGTGTAGTTGAGGATAATTATAGGCAACATCAGATTAGCAAAAAAGTCAGTTCCGACTGTGGTATTTATACAGTATTTGTCTGAATAATCGAAATACGGTCATTATGTTAACTAGTCGTGTAGATACGTAGTTTACTGTATACTACTATTTAGAAGATATGGTATCACAATTTTATAAGTAGATCTGAGTAATGTGGCGGGGAGGCCTGAATAATATGAATAAACTTCGTAAAAAATGCGATCCAATATATTCACTGGCTGCGCACCTGAAAATTTAGAGTGTGCTCCCCCTTGGTTCCCCAACCGCCAGCTCTAAAGGAAGGTCACTTCACTTAACCTTTCTTTTATGCCAAATGTTCTTTGGAAGTGTGCATGGCTTGGAACTATCTAGTTGTTTATAAACACAGTTCTTTGCCTATATGGTTTTCTCCTCTTTGTGCCGTATATCAAATAGACTAAACGCCAATTTCGATTTTATTACATAACCATGAAAGGTTGTCTAACGATGATCGATGATCGGATTGATCGCATAATTAATAAAAAGCTATTATCTCAGAAAATGATGAATTCTCTGAGATTCGAATTTGCGAAGACATCACACAGAAAGCTCAGACATAGAGCAGAGAAAATATTCATCTAAAAGCTAAACCAGACCCAACCTCGTGGAATAATAACAGAGATCCTATTTTCTAGAACTCTAGAGAGCAAAAGGGCGATTATTTTTATCTATTGACAACATAGTCAAAATCGTTTAGTCAATTAACAGCATCTCTATGATCCAGTGTTTGCAATAACAGTCATTCTTAATTAATACATTACTAATACATTAGTAAAGAAAATGCTTTCCGTGCAGGATTCGATTCAGCTAATTAAATACATCAGAACTATGCTTTTAAATAATTAGTGTATTAGTGATAATGGCCCTCATGGAGGAGGTGGGAGTGTGCTTTAAATACATCCTAGAATCATGGCACCATATTAATATCTATTGTATTATGTATCACCTTAGGAATTTGTAGAAGCCACTACTATATGCAAAAATGCGATTATTAGATTTTTGCTGCTCATCACGATGAAAATGACATAATATTTAATATTGAAGTCAGCAATACTAATCACTTCATTAATTAGATATATGTCCAATTTTATACCTAATGCAAAATAAATAAGCTTTGAGCATCTAATGAGGAATCGGAATAAGACCTAAACCATTCGAAGTAGGAATAAGATCTAAAACGTGCAAAATAGGAATAAGACCTAAAACGTGCAAAGTAGGAATAAGACTTAAAATGTGCGAAGTAGGAATAAGACCAAAACGTACGAAGTAGGAATAAGACCTAAACCATTCGAAGTAGGAATAAGATCTAAAACGTGCAAAATAGGAATAAGACCTAAAACGTGCAAAGTAGGAATAAGACTTAAAATGTGCGAAGTAGGAATAAGACCAAAACGTACGAAGTAGGAATAAGACCTAAAACGTACTAAGTAGGAATAAGACCTAAAACGTGTGAAGTTTTAGGTCTTATTCCTACTTCGAAATTATTTTAGGCTTATTCCTACTTCGCATATTTTAGGTCTTATTCCTACTTCGCACATTTTAGGTCTTATTCCTACTCCGATCGAATTAGGGATTAGAAGAAGTATAGTATAGATTGGTGATCATAGGTTTTGACTAAATCCTAGATATTTACATTCCCGACTTTTCCCGGATACGCGCTAAAAGACAATATTTTTTAATTCCTTTTTTGTTGTGCTGATCCTTGGTCTGAACTTTCAATGCCTATATACATACTCTGTCAGTTTGCAGGAATACACTAGCCACATCACAGCATCTGTATGGAGAAAGTCCAAACACAGATAGAACTATGAATAATGTTCTAAATGTATGGCATTCAAGGTGCAATAGTCACTCTAGCTTTGGGCACAATTAAGTTGATATTCTATGTACCTGCAATCATAGGCATAGCTAAGAGGTTGCTAGGGCAGCTGGCAACCTCAGTTCGCTTGCTAGTAACCCCAGTAATTAATGGTTTACACTTTCAGAAATCCCAATGAGACTGCCAGCAACCCAAACGAGAAGTGCTACCTACGCCTGAGCCTGCAAGACTGGTGGGTGGGTTGGAATTTACTACATCTACAGTTGTCTAGTAAGAAAGTGTAATGAATGAACCCGAACCCTGCGTAGGATACCCAAAATAAAATAATTGGAAAGATCTTCTGTTAGGTATTAATTATAAAAATCCATTCAACAAACACTTCAATACTTGACATTCACAAATAAAACTAGAATGATAATTTATTAAACATTTGAGAGTGCCTACTTCAGTAAAGTAAACATAGAAAATTTCATATTATCCCAATGAACGATTTCACCAATTCTTTCGAACATTTAGCGATTAATTTTGAACTGAGAGTACAATGCAGTGATTCTAACACTTGGGGTGAGAGGTGTTGATGGATTAATTAGGTGTAATCCTTTGCTTAATAATGTATTGATTGGGTTTGCAGTTGTGTCGACAAGATGGAAATGGAGGCTAGTTTGAAATTCCGAGTTGATGTTGTAGCATGCGCATTTGTTCTTTCATCTTCTCGATCTAAAGTGTAGATTAGAATTTAAATGTAATGACTCGCTGTGAGTATTCTCTAACGATTGATTTTGTATATTTTAAACATCTGTTGAATGGTTTAACACTGAGAGATTGGATAACTCACCTCAAATTCTTTCTCTAACAAGATACTGTCAACTCCATCGGATTCATCTCCCCCTTGAACCGTCGCAGATCTATAAGTACAGGAGTAATTAAATACACATTTACACGTCCTATGTAATTAAGAACCATCAATCCTATGATGTTCTTAATCAGATGAACTTTTGTCCCGACCAGATATCGCCTTTCCCCGAGTATCTACTACAATTCATACCTGGCGCCGTTAGTTTCAAGTTGGTTTTGTCTATACTCCTCATAAAGATGTTCATGTGTGGTTTCCTGTAGATCATTCATGTGGGACCTATGGAGCAATTGCATTGATAATATAATGTTCTTATCTACATAACCATTAGACAATTAGGTAGCACATATGTCTCCACTGGGATAAACAATCGTGTAAAATATGCTGGATGCACATGTGAAACAACAAAGCTGTCGCGGTTGGTTACTCGGTTTCATGGCTGAGTTGGGCAAAGTTTGGGATAGAGAGTATGGGTGACGCCAATTATAATGCTCTTTGCATATTTTGTTTGTAATTAAAATCCAATTAAAGCAATTTATTGTGGTTTTTAGGACCTACGTGTGATAATTAGGGGGATTAGCACTAGGATTGTTACTTATGTAAATCTGAACTCTGCACTTCTCAATATATTCTCTGGTAATTTTAGTACGTAGACACTCGTTTAAGAATTTATGCAAAAATATTTCTCACAATTTTAAGAGCTGAGAGTACATTCAATGAGGTCTTGTGTAGGAGTAATGTATTCAGCTGATTGCATAGTAACATAACCCAACTATTAGATAATCGACCTATACTTATGTTTTGCTGAGGGAACTAACCTGAGTAACATCGACTTGAGAAAAGTGAAATCACAATGAGCTGGATTCTCAACTAAAAATATAAATTCATATCATTGTAAGATTCTGTAAATTGAAGTCAAAATAAATTTGTGGGATCAGATTTTTATTAATCTTACAAATAAGTGGATGAAATTTAATATTACTAGTTACAAATAAGTGAATGAAATTTAATATTACTAGTTCATCAAGTGTGTATACAGTCGAAATCGACGTGAATAAAACAATTTATACTACAAAGATTTGATGACAAAAAAACGATTTCGACTGTATTGAATAATAAAATTCATTTAAATCCATTTAACTCACTCTCAACCAGTCCCCACGAGTATTCTCTTGCAATCTCATTTCTTCCATTTTTGACAATCACTGTATTTCCTCCAATGACAGAATAGGGGAGCATTTTCTACATTAGGTTAATATATCAATTAAAAATGATATACAAATTGTGTATCATGTAAATTTTAATTGAACAATACTTTACCTTTATTTGCTCCCTCTCTTCCTCGCCCAAGTCATCATCATCAGCTGTACAGTCATAAATTCGAATATTATTCTCCTCAAATTCTTGTCTCACCTGATATTACATAAGAATAATAATCACAATATTCAGAAAGCTTTCAATTCCCAAACACAGAGTATAGACATCACTGTTTAGTCTCTCACAAGAGAAAACTTATTGTTCATTGCATGCATAAGGTTGGGAATGGTGTACTCGTTAGAAGGACTGATTAGTTCAGTTGTAAAGTGGTTTAAAGATTTCAGTTGACCATGTAGTTATTAGATAATACCATACTGTTAAAAAATGTCAAAAAGTTTTAAACTGGGCTTCCTTTTATAGATGAACTTTTTCATGTCCACGTTTTTTCTATGTACTCTACTCGTATTGTATATAGTTTACCTTGGTTTTCAGTGACGTCAATTCACTTTCGCATAAAGTATCTGCCTTTGCAATGACCGGGATTATGTTGACGGATTCGCATAGATTCTTGAGAACCAAGATGTCCAGAGGTCGAAGACTAGACAAAAGTGTAATAATCAGTAGTATCTATCAGCTCGCGAGTTAATATTATTTCTAAGGTTTAAAACTCGACCGAAAACACACTGTTATCGGTCATCTATGAGGAAATGAATTGATCTTCTCCCTAAATCCATTCCTTTATCAGCCATTGAGTTTTGACCCGATCGCTGTTCAATAAATGAACTTTAACAGGGGTATGCCTAATTTATGGGACGGGACGGGACCGTCCCTGAAATTAGGTACCTGATGGTTCCGTCCCATCCCGGAAATTAGGTGTCTAGATTTTCCGGGACGGTCTCGTCCCGTCCCGTCCCGGAAATTAGGTATGCCCCTTTAACAGTTCCAATTTCGACTATTTCAGAATAGAAATCTGATAGAATGTATCATACCAGTATAATTATACCATTCTTTTTTCTCACAATTTTTTTCCAAACCTCAATAATATCCCCGCGTTAGATAGCAGGAAGAAGCAACTCACAATACGATGATGGCAGTGCCAAATTCTAACTTATTATCTCTCGACCCGAATAACATCACACCTCATAAGGCTCGCTGGCAGATAAAGAGCAACGCCTATATGCACAATACGCGTCCTGTGAGCAAGTTCTCACTAGATTCCCCGAATGTACACAATGCTTCAAAATCTCCTAAAACGCCGTTGAACAAGAGGATCAGTGTGCTGACAGGGAAATACTGTTCTGTGTATCGGAAGAGTCCCTGTGAGCTCAGTTCAAACAAGACTCCTGGAGCGAAGAAAAACGTTAAGAACCCCACTCCCGCTCCCAGCAGCAACAGAAAGACCCCTCACCGAGGATGTCGGTAAGTTTGTGTTATTGTATTTACTTGAGTCACATGTTTAGTGATATTTTTCCAAACAATTACATTTCCGAATTCAAAACTCGTGACTGTAAAATCGTACTAAGCCAGTCCAATATCGACAAGGTGTGGACATGCCTAATTTCCGGGACGGGATGGGACCGTCCCGGAAAATCTAGATACCTAATTTCCGGGACTGGACGGGATCCCATCCCGGAAATTAGGTATCTTAACCCGTCCCGTCCCGGAAATTAGGTACCTTTTCTGTCCCGTCCCGGAGATTAGGCATCTTGACTCGTCCCGTCTCGGAAATTAGGTATCTAGACCCGTCCCGTCCCGGAAATTAGGCATGCCCACAAGGTGTATTTTCTAACGTCGTCTTTATGAAAAGAGAAAAAATGAGAAAATGATCTCAGAAAGACGATATTAGAAAAATACTCCTCTGATTCATGCATCCATCCGTTTCAACGCCACAGTCTCAACATGAGATATGCCAAAATCACAACTCTGAATTGTCGAAGTAACCTATTTCCTGAAAGAAAAGTTCCTTGGGGGGGGGAGGGGGACACATTACTTCGAAGTCCTCGCGGACACTTTTCTTCAGTGGACAGGGTACTCGGAGACAGAGCTTGGGACTAGAGCTTCTGTAGGAGCTGAATCTACTCCAAATTTTTTGAAAAACGCATTGAACCACTTCAATGTCAACTTAACCTTCCTTCAGGTTGTGCCATGGAAAGTGAATACAAAGATTTCCTCAATTAAAATGATCGACTCTTTTCTAACCACGATGAACTTTAATTATTGGAAATTAGTGAAATTCAAAAAGTTTTGGACTTTTCTACTTACTAAGTAGAAACAGGAGTATCTAGTTACATCTCATAATTGAGGGAGGCATTTGAGGTATGGATGAAAGAATTCTTGATCTCAACTCACATACTGTTACTTTTGTAATTAATAATGATGGAGCAACTTCAAAGAGAACTTCATCAGAAAGCACATATCGTGTATGAGGCGGACCTAATCTGATTACTGTGTGTGATATACAATTATTTAAATGTAATAATACTCACGCTTTGTTAGATGAGCGACTTGAGCAAAGTAGTTTGATTTGTGTTCCTATCCTCTCAGGTTCATTCCTAACCGCGGCCATTTGGACACAGAGTTTGCGCGGTTCCAACTCTCCAGCTCTGAGGACGAGCCGGAGAGAGAAGAGAACTCCCTTTCTCTCAACCTAGACAGCACACGCATCCTTTCCTTCCAACCGGTCAAGAAGCTGAAACCTGAGACGAGCAGCATGGAAACTCTCTACACTCAGAACTCCGCGGATCTGTTTAATATACGGACGCGGGCCAAATTAAATCGTCAGATCCCCTCCCAGTCAGACAAGATCCTGGATGCACCAGGGATTAAGAATGACTTCTACCTCAACTGTCTGGACTGGAATCAGGACAATATCATAGCTATCGCACTGGAAAACGAGGTTAGGACTCAATACGTGTTACAGACCTCCCTCAAGGCTATGTCCTGATTTATACTGGGAATGACTGTACTGTGTTGACAGGTTTATTTGTGGAATGCTGGGATCTCTAAAGTGGTGAAACTGAACAACGAAGCTATGACGGCCGCCTACGTGTCTAGTGTGAAGTGGTCCCCCGTCAGCTCGTTCCTGGCAGTCGGCACCTCCTCCGCACAGGTGGAGCTGTGGGACGTTAGGAAGCAGGTGCGGCTACGAGTGATGGACTGTAGCGGTTCGCGGGTGGGGTCTCTCTCCTGGAACGGGAACACCCTGAGTACGGGGTCACGTGACGGCACTCTCTGCCACCATGACGTCCGAGTGGCAGACCACCTCTTCATGCAGACACAGCACCACGAGCAGGAGATCTGCGGCTTGGCCTGGTCAGGGGATGGCCAGTACCTGGCCAGCGGAGGGAACGATAACATGATCTGTGTGTACAACTCCATCTCGCTAGAAAACCCACTGCACACACTCACCGAGCACACGGCAGCTGTTAAAGGCATTGCTTGGTGTCCGTGGCAGCCCAATCTCCTCACCACGGGGGGAGGCACTTCAGACAGGTAGTAGCTTTATTCTCAATTACTCGTGCCGTGGTTCACACGATTATTCCCGCTCCCCATTAGGTACATCCGATTCTGGAATGCTTCTAATGGCAGGTGTCTGAGCTCTGTACACACCCAATCACAGATCTCATCTTTGGTTTGGAACCAGGAGTATAAGGAGCTGGTGAGTGGACACGGGTTCGCTAACAACGAGATTTCTGTCTGGAAGTACCCTAACATGGTCAAGCTGGCAGATCTCCATGGACACACGAACCGTGTCCTCAACATGGCCATCAGCCCTGACGAGACCTCGGTCGCTTCGATCGCTGCGGACGAGACACTTCGTATTTGGGACCTCTTCCCACACAGAGAAAGCGGAAACGGAAAAGTCGAATCCAAAAGTACGTCATCGAGCTCACTTTCAAAATTTAGTTCTATCCGCTAGCAACTCAACCACTGAGAAATGCCTGCAAAGAGGTGCCTGTAAATTCACCATATTTCAATGCACAGCTACTATTAGGAACACTTGTACTCAAATGTTATCTAGTTTCGTGCCCTGACACACAATTAAACGCTAACTTATTGCTCTCGTCTTGCTTCACTTTTTACCCATCGACTGAGAGAGTTCGTTATTGAGTTTATTTCCATGTCTTACAGGAAAGCAGCACTCATTCCTAGTAGCAACTAGATTTCCATGTTGTAATCCCAATTGTTACAGAATAATCGTTACAAGACCGCGTGACCAAATTATGTGATTTGAGTAATAGTTATCAACAATTTACACATTTGTAAAATCCACTTACCAACCCTCCCTTTCTAACCTCGGACGTACCTTATTTCCTCCTTAAAGGCAAGTTACAAAATAATGCTACGCACACAGATAACTTAAGTTGAATCAGAGCAAGGAATGATGTGATCATTTTTAGGGATCTACAACAGTTCGTAACAGAGAGGTTAGGTACGTCATTTAGACACCATGCTGAACAACTTTGATTTAGATATCCACATTCTACGTAATTACATGTTTGCTGATTAGGAATGCAGTTTTACATCGGCTATACCATTATACCATAACAGATTATTAGCATTGTCATAACTTGTAATATAATCTTACCCATGGCCGTTAGGATTGATGAAATAGAGACACGCGTGTACTCTTGTGTCGTGTATGTTCTTCCTGTTCAGTCCTGACTCGTCTGTGTAGTACCTCTCAAACTGTTCGTTGATGTAATTGAGAATTGGGATACAACTACAGGGAAATAGCTCGTAAATATATAGCTATCCTGTCTGCGTTTTTTTAATTAGTATTGAAATTCCACCTTTCTGATAAAAATATACAGTCTCGTTTTTTGGATTAAGTAAGTATAATTATTCCTTAATTGGCGTTTTTTATACTATAATTCATTAAAGCCATTAGCGATACATGAATATCTCTTTGACGGTCATTTGGAAACCTGAATTTGTTGCTCTTATCTAACACTATTCAACATTTCAAATAACAAAGAGAGTGCTGTTTAGCTGTGATATAATCAGTGTTGTGCATAGCTCTGCATATGTTCGTGTGTCGTGATAAGCTTTCAGTCTAGCTAGCTAGCTAGCCTTGAAACACTCGATTGATGCATCCCATTCTAATAACTTCACTTAATTCAACACCTGAGCAATTCACTATTCATTTTAGTATATTTAGCTTTCTTGGATTAATTAAAGGCATTAATTTGAAAAAAATAGATGGTCTGCTTTGTCCATAATAAAGATCTACAGGATGTCTCGTATTCAAGAGTTCGAACGTTTGAATGATCTTCAGATTATCTACCTTGACTCACCCTTTAATTTTCTCAAACAAAAATTCCATTATCGCTGTCTGTCAGAAATGGATTAATTTCGTAAACAAATAACGCGTGCCAAAGTGAATGTTTATATTTCAAAGTCACTTCACAATTTAGTTGCTTATAAAAGGTTCATTACCGCCTTTGCTCAGACTATTACTTACTTAAAAGTGTTATCTCATTTAAAACTATTTGATATGGCTTTCTCATACAAATTGTATTACTCAATAATTATGCAACACCCTGGGATTGAATTTGTTTTCTCATTAAGGTAATGACATTTGTTTTTTTTGTAATCAGCTCTATTGAATCAGTTCATTGAGTGAGGTTAGTGCATAGTACGACTTTTTGTATTAACTGAAACCATACCACTTTTATTTTCATACATTTTTTGCCCAAAGTTTAAGTGTAATGCAAGTCAGGTCTGGAATGAAACCTTAATTACCGATGTTAGAGTGCGATTTCTAACATAAGCTACCTTGATGTTTTACTTGTTACAATCTATAGAAATTTAATCGACTTTGGTTGATGATATTTTTACACTCGTACCCGTTTTCATGTATGTATCATCATCTAGACACACGCATAAACCCGGATGGCATTCGTAAGCTGAATGAAACCTCGCCCAGTGTGTTTACATTCTGTAGATTATAGCGCTGCATAACCTTAATATAACTACATTTTCGTAAACAATTCGAATTCCCATGAATCTCGAATATGTGACGCTCGAGTAACCATGTTAATGCAGTATGATCGCATTAAGAATTCATTATCCCACTGATAAGGATGATTGCATTCGATTTGTATTTATTACTTCAGATAATAATTAAAACTTGAATAAATTGCTAAGATTACTTCCTATTCGATACCCAATTGCTGCTGATATATCAGCTGTAGTTCCATATCACGGCGGTATTATCTCGACAACATCTGACATTAAATGTTAATGTAACGGGCAGGAAGATGCATTTCTTCATGTACAGGAAATTTCCACCACTAAACTATTGAACTGGTACTTGTTTGTTACAAATTGTTTGAAATTTTGCTGATCAAATTTACAGGTGCACCATTTTAATGCCTTGTTAGCTTGATTTTAAATTTCAACCAAACAATCTTTTCTATGATCAGCTTGCTTTTCTTTAACAAATGTTCCCAAATAATTGCGCACCATCTGGGCACTTGGTATTTAATTTGGTACTGAAGTTTCCTGTAAATTCAATTATATTCTATTTAGTAATGGTCATCGTTCTCAAATGCAGCTTTGTTCATTTAATTCAGTTCATAGGTATGTGCAACTTTCTAAATTATGTGCAGTTGGATCATCTGCCGTTAGAGTTTAATTAAACCATTTAATTAGCTCTGCTTTGTGAATCGTCTACATCGATCGGTTTTAACTAGTTTTCATATATTTAAATTCTCTATTTTAAAAGATTTTGGCTCCACATGTGCTTACAATAGAGACTCTCATTACATATAACGACACATTGAAATATACAAACTGAAATGATTCTTACCTCTCAGTCCCATCCATCGCATCTCCGAAGCCTGGAGTATCAATAATGTTCACTTTCATGTTAACTCCTCTCTGCACGAGCTCCACTTGGAATTTCTCTATTTGTGTGGTCTTCTGATTCTCACGTTCTAAGCAGTACAATAATAACAATAGAAATAACTGAATCGAGAATGTACTACACATATCGGACACTTACGCTGTACTGAAGGTAGATTCCTTGATAGGCAACGGTCCGATTCAAATAGCGAATCAATCAGTGTTGTTTTACCGAGACCAGCTTCTCCTAGACAATAAATAACCAGCTTCAACCTCGGTTTACCACACATCATTGCGCAATTCCCGTAGAGTCAGGACTAGACATTATTGGCCCAGTTTCGATCTAATATTGCGTTTTGGTGCAATTAGAATCTAGATATAATGGAATGTTTACCCAAACTTTACGCCTGGTCCGAGTGGTCCTGTCTAATAAATATATGTTGAACTCTAGCATAGTACCCTACTGTGTAATTGATATGCATCATTCATGAAATGCGAATTTCGATGTTCAAGTTTATGAATATTGACCATATTGGTGGGAACTAATGTTTAATTAATTCTCGTTTCTTGTGATTTAGCTAAATGCCTGGTACACACAGATTCGCAATGCATCACTTAGGCATCTGTACTCCTGAGTCCTGTGACGTGTGCATGTGCAACTCTTGATTTCAAGTGTGTTAATTTATAATCGTAGAAGTTAATTAATGGATATTATTCGCTCTATTAATTGTAAAATATATTCGTCTAGCGTCTAGCTCTACGTGTGTTCGCAAATGGAATGCAAATATTCATTTTTTTTTAGGTTTTCAATCTCACACAAGACATCTGCGTTATGTAAACTTGTATCATTCCTGTACTGAATGTGTTACTTCATTCTACTCTTAATCTATTCACGGCCTTACTAGTGTGATTCAATGGTCACAGGTAGTAAAATATTGCTCTGGAATGCTGTACTTTTAGAAAATGTGAGAATCCTAAACATAAGTATACGGTATTTCTTTTGCTTGTGTAAGATTTATTATCTAAATTTTCTTTTTTTTAATGACAGGGATGTGTATGCGTTGTAATCACATATTTTCATGATTAGGGTGAGTTTCACACGCGACAGTCAAAATCATTTTAAACCAGACATATTAATTAATAAAATGCACATACGTTGTTTATGACCTTTGTTTATGACCTTTTTATCCTTCTATTTTGTCGAAATCATTTCAATTATGTCATCGACATGCGTATGCCACGTGTATGAACAATATAACTTTCCTTAATCATTCAAGTTTAACATGTTTTGTCCAGTTCCTTCACTTAGAAGGTTGTTGTTAGAACGTTTTAAGGTTAAACTAACCCTTAGACACAACATGCTAACCCTGATTGTATTGATTTAGACTTAATACATACATAATGCCAAAATAAAATCTGAAAATAGGATAGTTGATTTAGTGACAAATGCAAATTCATTATATTTTATTTATTACAAGACAATTGTAAGAATATGGTTTTGTCAGTTGTTAAGAAACATTTATTTTTACATTTATTTGTCTAACCCCGCGCTGTAAAGGAAATACGATAAATTATGTCGCTAATTGCAATTTAATTTATTTATTTATTATTTCTTACACAAGCGTGCACGTACAATAGGAATTTATCTGGTTAATTAATGGACATACGTATAGCATTGCTAGTATATGTGGCTATATGTGGCAGAGGGCCAGGTGGGGCTAACAGTCTAAATTCTGCTGTAATGTAGTTTGTGGGAAACGTTTGACCCAGATTATTTTGTCCAGATATTTTAGGAATGTACTAAGTTGGAAATGCAACCATGTGGAACATATACTAGATGCTTGTCATTTGATCATCAATTATGTTTTAATTTAACTTACAATCTGATATCCGAGTCGTAGAAAAATGCTAACTGCAGAATTCTTCTGTCGACAAAACATAAAAATGTTAATTCGCACTTAATTACGAAAGAAAATTTATTAAATATCTGGATAATTCACAATGTTTGAAAATACCATCGTTATAAAGGAACTGCCATTTGGATTTCTCGAAATGATTACCTTGTTCTTGATTTGGGAGCAAGAATACTGCTATGAAGACAATTCAATTCATTATATCTTACAATGTGTATATGTATGTTCTATGTAGCGCTTGTCATTTTCAGCTATTTACGCAGTACGAGATTAGAAATCGAAATTCCAAATGTTAAGATTAGTTGTTCAAATAATTTGAATATTTCAAAGCGCTCGGCCCCAAGTTCATTGAAAGTATTCCGAATTACTACGTGTAATACATCATATATGATACCACTCACAAATCCTTTGAATTATTGAATTATGACGAAGAAGATACAAAAGTCTCCACTAGAAGTCTAACTAGTGGATGTTATGTCCTCTGAGAATTACAGAAGAACTGTTTCACTTCTACTCTGGTCTGAATAGAGCGGTATGAATTCTCCCAAATGCCACAGAAACCTATTTGCTCATTTTGACATATCAATCGGTTCTAATTGCTCGTTGATAACTTAATTAATTAGATATCTTTTTATTTCAATTTCTTAACCTCTGAATGAAATTAACTTCCTAATGCAATGGAATAACCGTTTTAAATGAGAAATGGAGTATTCGTATTAATATAAACTATTGTACTTACCTACTACCAGAAGCGTGAACTCTAATCCTCTCCTCAAGCTCTTTTTGAATATCCTATCGCTTAGCGTATTGAGCTGTATGTAAGAGGATATCGACTTTTCTTCACTTGGAGCAGCTTTATCACTTCCAAGCTTGGCTGTTGTCCTGGGGGGAGGAGGAGGGG
Source organism: Aphrocallistes beatrix (assembly GCA_963281255.1). NCBI lineage: Eukaryota > Metazoa > Porifera > Hexactinellida > Sceptrulophora > Aphrocallistidae > Aphrocallistes > Aphrocallistes beatrix. Next base: position 2,743,116 of record OY725501.1, read on the forward strand.
GAGGGGTCGGGGAGTCGGACTGAGGAGGGGTCGGGGAGTAGGACTGAGGAGGGGTCGGAGAGGTCGGTGTGATATCAGTAGGTGAGGGCGGGAGGTCATCGGGTGTGATAGGTTCTTCGATCTTTGCTCCTGGTGTGGATGTTTGTTGAGGTGTTACTGGTTCCTCTGGTACCGGTAGATTTTCTTCTGATATGATGACGACTGGTTCAATTGAGGATTTGGTAGTGGCTGGTTGGGGCTCAGATATCGATTCTTCTGGCTTAGGGCGTAACTTTGGTTTGGGTTTAACGACTGGAGGCTGGGGAGAGGGGGGTTTCTCTGTTGGCGTAGATGTACGTGCTTCCGTGAGAGAAGGAATCGGACTACTGCTTGCTGCTGAGTTAGTAGGGGAAGTACTCCCGGAACTGATGCTGGAATGTTCGATCATTGGCTCGGGTGTTTGGGATTTTGGTTTGACAAGGTCCCTACTGTCTGGTATTAAGATATGCTCGCTATGATGTCGTATTTTGTTCTTATCGTTTCTTTTCACTACGTAAGACGTTGTGACGGTTTTAGCAGGAGAACGAGTTTTTATAACGATGCTGGTGACTTGAGATTTAACCGGAGAGTCTAGGGCTGTGGAACCATCGGAGTCCTGGCTTGAAGTAGAGTTGCAAGTCTGCGGTCTCTCAGAGACTGGAGAAGTTCTAGCCTCAGAAGTGTCTGTGCTGCTAATAGGGGACTTTAGGAAATCGCTCCTGTCTGAGATGGAGCTGATGTCAGAGTTGGTTGAGGTGTTAGAAGGGTTGCGGAGGCGCCTCTTTACCTCGTTAATCTGTTTGGTAGGAGTGGTGGGCTGAGAGTGGAAGTGTGTCCTGTTGTATCGTTTCACAAGCGGACTTCCCTCGATTTTAGTCTCATTATCTTGCATTGCAATGTTATCCTTATACTGCTTGAGACGTTCAGATACAAGGCCTTGTCTTGGAGTGGATCTTCTCTTGTCGTGTTCAGGATTTATGGCCTTATCACGCATACAATTAAAAGATTGTTGCATTCTGCGGTTGAGAATTGGTTGTTCTTAGAAATAAAGAGAAATTGTCAAATTCTTGTAATAATGATATTTTCAATGACAAATATGTGATTGATCCAAATTATAAGATTAACCAAAAAGATATAATGAATATTACAGTTGTGACTTGTGCTTTTATTGCAATAATACGCTGAATGCACAAGTTTTATAGTAAACTAACCTAAGTACTGCTGATGTGGAAGAGCTTCTACATAGCTTCTATGTATTCATTAACGTTGCATGGAAACTGTGGTATATGGTAAAATACAACATATGTGGCGTAACTTGATTCTACTGCACTTGCTATTCTATTGTGCGTACTCTACTGTGCAAATCATTTTTATGTATACTGAATGCTAGCCCTATTAATTGCGCAACTTTGAGACCAAGGATTTCAACTCAACAAATCTGGCAAGGAAATTAACACATCACCCAGACTTAAATCAGGAAATTTGGGTTATGAATGGATATGGCGAATGATTTCTGCATGAAGTGGTATATGCTTCATCTTACGAATATTTGTTGCATAATTATTCTTAAGGAAATGCAAGATTCTAACCTATAAATATTTATTCGACAGAGTAATGTTTAGTAATATATATATACATATATATAATATTATTCATCTACTTATTAACTGAGCTATCCTGTGTTGATTTTTTATCAGGTCGTAAATGGGGCAAAAAAATAATAATCGCCTGGCTACCATCCGATAATATAGGGTATTCACATTTTCAAATGGTAGAAGACATAATGAGATCTCAACGGATAATATAGTATTCCACTATGTAGAATATTTTCACTTAAACTACTAAAACTTCTCCCAATGAAAAGAAGTCAGTTGTACAGACGTAATTACATACGTATGTTCTTATTAAATGTGACTATTCATTACTGAGCTCATAGTGACCTATACTAAATCTATTCAAATGGATTGTCTTGTATCATTGATGGTTTCTGAGACTCGTGCCATACAGATTGTCATGTCTTCTGACTGGTCTACTCCATTCGGAGTAGTGCATGGTCTAAATTGCAATCAAATCTCTTTCCACTTGATCGGATCGAGTCAATATTAGGAACACAATTGCGATAGCTCTTCTAGAGATGATTATATGAAAAAAGTAACTATTTTATGATTTACAATCCTATATTCTGAAGCAATATTCCCGTGTGCAGTTTCACTAACACATAATATGTTGATGTACATATCATCGACACTACATTACGTATATTCCTTCATTTTAGAGATTCCCGAGTATGCTCTACAAGTCTAATCATAGCAATGTTATTTTTGATTATTTAATGTAATTTTTAATATTATTTTTGTACTTGTAATTTTGCAATGTTTTTGAAGTTAGATCAGGATAATGTCAGGTTTAGCGATTATATGCTAATGAATGAAATAACAATTAATCCGTCTAACATGTAAACTTTCTTAATGCAATAAGACTCAATCAGTCAGGAACTTATTACATTACGTCTGAACTCATGTGTCTACGTCTAGCAAGCGCAGATTCTAATTAATTTCTCAAAAGAAATAATTGTACGTATGAACCTATAATCATTGAATTTTACTTCCAGAGGTCAGCACTGACTTAGTTGACGGTTGCACTAATCATTCACGCGCTACAATGATTTCATCTATTGGTATGAACCTTGCGCTTATTTCAAAAAATTCTGATTTGATGAAGGAATGATTTAGGTAATCTAGGCAGTAATTACTCTTGTGAGTTGAGAAGTCTCCCTCCGTAAGAGCGAATTTCTCAAATCAATCGCATAGTCAATTATAAGAGTAGTAGTTTGGCTACTGGACAGATGGAGTGCAGAATGTGGGACTTACAGCTTTCCCGAGAAGCTGAAATACTTTCGTCTGTCCAGGGAGCCAGCGCAGATATCCCATATACGCAGAACATTCTATGAAATACTTCTTCTGTAACGGAATACACACTTATGTGATGGCAGATATGCTGCGAGTCCGTGGCGCACGAAATTTTCTGCTTACCCTCCTCCTACTCCATTCGGATAAAATATGGAAAAAATATTTCCAACACAAATATTTACTTTCATCTCATTGTCCCTTTCTGACCCCTAGTTGACCTAGTATGTACAATTCCTCAAGGAGGGAACACTGGTTGAGAACCATTGACTTAGCCGGTATTATGAATTATAATGGATTGGGTTTTTGAATTTGAAGAAGTATTTACAGTATATATACATATGTATATATGATTGCCAAAGATAGCACCCAAACGGTCAAAAGGTCGGATTAAGACCTGATATCTTGACTTTGATTCTGAAAATCTTTTGAAATGATAACACTTAATTTAACCTGTTCAGATCTCAAAAGACACACTACACATTTATCTGTTCTATCAAAATATTATTTTTTTGGTTTAAAATGCTCTAATAATACCTATTTAAAATCCTAAATTCGGCCTAATACGAGTATTAAACAGAACACCTGATAGATCCTAACGCAGACGTATAACACCATCACATGTTCGTACACACTGGCATTACTACTTTTACTTCCTTCAAGCATGTTGCTACCTAGAGAGCACCTGCATACCTGCTCGATACGCTACTGTTGGCGCTGTTTTCGTGTTGTGGTCAGACCTAGCGCACGGAAACCGCAAATCTAGGACAAGTCAGGCTTTGTCTTCACTCATAACCATCTTTCTTGGGAAATTGCAGAATCACTTTCATGATTACATCAAATTTATTGTGTATTCGATGAAAAACATTATCAAAGAATTTAATTCTGTGTGTAATAGCAATATCCTACTCAGTACTTGGAAAGCAGTTGAACTTAGAGAATTTGTGTCACATTTGAATTCCTTTAGCGAAACTGATTTAATCTTATTTATACAAATTAGCAATCTCTTGTTAAATAATCCAACTAATGTAAACAAATCACTTTCACGTGTGCCGTCGCAATTTTTTCATTTCGTCCGTTTTGTACAATACTTGAATATCTCAGAAGAATATTCGTGCTAGATTATGTAGGATAATTTTTGGATTCAATTTAGGTAGTATTTCATTGCCTTTAATTAGAATAGTTACATGCAAATCATTGCGTGCGCATAAAATAAATCAACATAAGACTTACCGAATGTGGTTTCATCTTCTGACGCAGTACTCAACGCGTTCAGACTGCTAATACTCGGGCTCTTCTTCTTGATGATTAGTCTACGCTTTGAGTTCGGACTCTTTGGCTCGGGCGTGACTGGGGTGGATGTGAATAAAATGTCTTGATACGCAGATCTAGGTGAGTCAGGAATTGAAATATCTTCTAGGTCAAATTTTGACATCTTTTTAAATTTTCGACTCGATGTATTTTACAATCTAAACTAGCATCTAGGACTATTATAGTACAACGTATATATAGCCAGAAATAAGATACCATGTTGCCCACTCCTATTCAACACAAATAAGGTATTGCATTACTCGAGTTTGTTCTAAACATAAATACGCCCCTCTATCTCCTCATAGATTGTACTTCAATAAGTGTCCTGCTACTTACTTGTTTTAAACTCAGGCGTAACTATACATCTTATCGTATAAGATAATACTGCAATAGTCAAAATAACTATTAATTGAGAAAGTTTGAACTTTTGAGAGTATTCTGATATAAATGTGTGTGCCAACCTATAAACTGTGATATATTGGGAAGGATTTGGAAGGGTTGCTTTGTAAATATTATATTATTTTGATATCCGTTCAATAAAATAGGACTAGAGTTTTTCACCAGGGATTATCTATACTATTATCAAACTTCAATGTTTGTTTGTATGCTCAGAATTGATTGGAAAGACCATACAACATAGAAAACAGATTTGTATACAGGAGTAAGTTTACACACCGGCAACGATATATAGTTTTTGAAGCGATTGTTTAACTTTCTTATTTGACCTTGTCAGCTCGAAATTCTGTCAGTATATAGAACCACTTATGTTTAATCGTTCTACTAATTCTCATGTTGTTTTTTCTTGAAAATTTGGAGTGTTCTAAAAGAATATGTGTTATAAAATTATAGTCACAAGATGTAATTTGGAAGTTTCGCACATCGGATGTTTTAGGCCACAAAATACAGTAGAACGTCGTTTATCCAAACCCCTTCAGGGGCGGCACACCCACTCAAAAAGTGGTACGGCGGAATATTTGGCACATATCTTCCAGTACAAATTCAAAACTGATCCGACTACGCCGAAGCAAGTATTTAATACGGTACAATGGGAATTCACTTAATCATCGTATATTTGCATAGACATATTGCAATTACGTCATTGTTTCACTTAGAACAGATTAGTATAGTACAGCAAAGCTGAGCCTTTCTAAAAAGTGGTGTCCTGCAGGACCGGGTATGCCACCCCTACCTCGGTTAACCAAACTTATAAACATTTGGAAATGGTCCTACTTGAGCCAAGAGAATTGAGAGCATTAAAAGCACCAAATTTTTAACCATTCTCGATAAGACACATTCATAATATGTATGTTGTAAATCGAAATAAATAAATTACGTACTCCATAGAAATACGTAGCACATCACATTCCTGAGCAGCTGGTTCGTTTCGTCAATTTTCGACTGTATCACATAAATTATTCTCAGTTCAACACTAATGATACATACTTATCACAGTAGAAAATTGATAAAGGCACTTATCTGAACTCCAGTTTTTCGGACTCCAGTTATCCGAACATTTCACTTATCCGAACCCCCTTTGGTCCCATCACGTTCGGGTAACTGACGTTCTACTGTAGATTACTAATCAGAGTTTGTTGTGCCGTCTAATGAGGTTTTACATAGTAACAAGGGATGCATAATAATTATCCTTAATTTAATACACGATGCATGAATTTCAAAAAAAGATTAAATAACATTATATTCACTCTTCTACATACAGTGTGTCTGAAATGCTCTGAAGGCCACGAAGCGGCCTTTGTGAGTGAGTTCCTGTCGCAAAGCGAACTAGCCCTACGGGCAGGGCAGTACTGTAGAATATGCATAACCCGATACACTCTTTGGGGATATACTGGGTTGCCATGGGAACGGGAAACTTTTTAGGCATTGGTTGCTATTAATTGGGTTAAATTATACCTGTCGAAACTCAAATACAGCTTGCTTCCGAGATATCCACTGTACGACGCTAAACAGTATATTATCAATGAAAAATGATGTTTGTATGAACACAAGTGAATACTTATGTGTGTTTAGATATAACTCAGTTTTAACAAACTATTGAATCACACATTATCATATATGTCAACTGAAGCACGTTATTTACACATGATTTATGTGTCTCAAAATAGCGCCTCGCGTATCCCAGGCAGGAATCCTGATATAATTTATGATTCAGTTTACGTTATATTTAATGTTTAAGGAAAACTTATACCAATTTTTTCTTAGTTTAGAATGTTTCAGATGTCATTTTTAAGCTTTTTATCGGACTTCTCGCTTTAAAATAAGTCCAATCGACCTAATTTACATAAGAATTGTAAAATTTTGGTTCATTATGCCAAGGTTCACTCAAATTGTGTATGCTATAGAGCCACATCTTTTCCAATCCGAGATAGTTAAAATTATGAAGGTCTTGTTCAAAGAGATTATATTTTATTGTGTGATATAACTTCAAAAATTTTGCTGACTCTTGTGAATCTACTCAGCCCTCGTTTAATTCAGTTAAGAGACTAATATTGGTAAAAGTAATCTTTAGTCACCATAATAATTAGTTGATGGATAAGATAAACCTTCAATCTTGCTTTCTGTTGACATACTATATTAGTAAGTCAAGTAAACCTTGGAATATGGATATTAACTTGGATTTGCAGCTGAAGAAACTATTACATTCCGAAAGTGTATCTTTTTACGAGTGTAGAATATTTTGAGAAAACATGTTTTCGATGATCTGATGGTTGCTGAGTTTGTAGAAAAACTGACTCTACAAAAATCAGTGCTCTGGGACTTTAATTCCTTACAAGCGAAACCATATCCGCCTATGCATCGCTACATCCATGGTTTAGGCAATGCTAATAGACATCCACAGGGGCACAAAAGTGTTCGCCAGCTTAATAGAATTTGAAATTTAACTCATTAATCAATTATGCAAGAAGATAAATTGTTTGAATTTATATTTAACCAATGAAAATCCTATAATACGTAGATATCATAAAATTAATCAAACCTGAATATAGACCTTTGAGTGATTTTTTCAGATAAACTTATACCTAAACCAAGTAAATACTTAGTTTTTGCGCTTTCAAATATTTAATTTTAAATACTTGTTCTACTATATTGATGAATTTTAGTATAGGAATGCCCCACCTGGCCCAATTCACGCTACGCTACAGTATGACACAATCGAAAACTTATAATTCAGAGTGCACCAAAAATATTTTAGAATAAGATCCGAGTGATATCCTAATGAATTTTATTATTATTCACCAAAATTCAAGTCAGATTCAAATTATTTTTTCATGAGTTCTAAATTCTAAAAATCTTGGAATCGGTATTCTAAACGAATTCAAAGAAAAATTCTTAGAATTCGGAGAATTTGAAAAAAAGAACTTGTTGATGCTTTTAGGTCGAGAATGGGATTCTAAGAAATTCTTACCAACTCTGATGAAAACATTCATATATAGTTCTTCAATAATAGTGAACTCTATCAGTATGATTAAAACCGGTGGGTTTTTGGAAAAGTATCGAAGATACTTTGTCAAGCGAATTTGCTGATAACCATATTGTTATTGAAATGATTTTTGTGAAATTGTTTTGGCCAGTTCTGCCAATAAATTTAAGGTAAATGTTTTTGAACCTTTTGAACCTTAATCTTATGCCGTCTTTTTTTCTGGAAAGTTTTTACAATCATATTTGTTTTGATATGGTCAAAATAGCTACGATATATGAAAAGAACACTAAATGCGGCTAAGGTACAATCTTAGCTATCATTTTACACTCTAGCAACATATTGAATGGTTTGCTAACAATATTGTTTTTAAATTAAAATGTACTTCTAAAATGTTTGTAGTATCATATAACCAATGTAGCTAGTAATTCAAAGTGGTTTTGTGTTGTCACCTTTTAATTATAAATCTGGATGTGTATGTTCCGCTCCAAGTAGGGATATTCTTACTTGGCACAGCGCCAATAAGAACTCTTGACGCAACAAAAGTTCGAATAAACTTACATCTAGAAAATTCCAATTTTGTTGCGCCAAGTAAGATTCCTACTTGGTGCGGAACATGTACATTTAATTAATAAGTAGGTAGAATATAGACAATGAAAATAAACAACAGAACAATACACCAAAAAGGCCTAAGGTCCAATTCCCACAGAACAAATGCGACTCACCTGAAATATTCCAAATCCCCAATACCTTTTGAGAAACAAAATACCCAAAATTTGTTTCGACTTAAGGATATCATACAAAATTATAATTACAATATACTAAAATTAGATCTCATCCCGGAATCAAATGATTATGACGTCATTGTCATATTTTTAATGTGCTTCCTACACTAATACATTGGATCAATAAGCCATTGTAATTGTGTAAAAGCACAAATCAATAAACCATTGTAATAGTGTAAAAGCACAAATCTAAAATGAGTATAGCGTCCAGACGTAATTCCCCTAGCAAGACAGAATTCTAAGTATATTTAAATATATCATACGATTTTCGATATTTTCTAAATCATCACGAGTAAGAGTGAGTTTATAGTTTTTTATATTGTTTATTGTACAAAAAATATCCATCATCAAAGGCATTTATTTACACTAAAGGAAGATAGAGACAGGAATCTGGAATCTGTTCATTCCCAATTTGATCGGGCAATGCCTTGATTGAATAGTTGAGGTTGAAAACACAGTGGTTTAGAACCAAAGAATAGGAAAAAAATAGATCTCCTTTCCTATGATTTTATTCGATTACTTATTGTTTGAATAAAACTTGTTTGAATTTTCTAAGCAATTGAGTGCCTAGAAGCAGTACAATTACACTTACAAATATGCATGTTCATTTTAGCTAAAATTGTGGTTCCGGGGAATTCTAAATTTAACCTCAATTCAAATAGAAGCAAAATCATTTTCTAACAATACAAGACGAAAAATTCAGTTTAGTTTATACATTTAAAGTATGCTGAAACCGAATAACCTGTTTTCATTCAAGTATTTTCAATATTTCAGTTGAGAAATTAAATTCTATACTTGTTGCTAACTTAGAATCAAAATTTATTTGATAACAAATTCAAAAGTGCTCGCAAAAGTAAACTTCACAAAACTTCAATTAGATATTGATACAATATACCCCTAACTAGATCTAAATTCATAGTTTAAACGGATACGCCCCGAAACAGTGCGCAAAGTAAGATTTTATATTGAATTCCATTGTCATATTTTTGTTGTTAGGCAAATTCCATTGTCAAATATTGTAACTATGTAACAAAACAAGATATTATTCTTACAACCACACTCATCGTATTTCAACTCAAAGTATGAACACTATACCGATATTATAAATAAATGTCTGATGATGTAAAAAGCTTCAGTATTGGAATCTCTTAATCATTATTCATTGACACATTCCTCATGGCTGAGAAGTTATCTTTCCCAAATTCCCGTATTGAATTTGCAAGACTCTTAAAAGAAAATAACAATTGTATCTTGACAACGGTGAATTACCTACAACAAAACTTCGAATTAGATTTCGATAAGAAAAGTTTGGAATCAATACTATTCAGAATTCGAGATAGGGTCAAGAAAGCAAAGAAATCTTTAGATTGTTTAGAGGGAGAATGGTGGCACTCTAACATTTCCACTGAACCAGAGGTGAAAAGAAATCGCATTTCTGACTCCCTTGAGTTGCCTTCAGACGACGAAGCAGAAGTAGCCACACTTTCTGTGACCCATAGGAAGACCCTTGATCATCTTTCCATGCAACAGCAACGTTCTCGACTCTCAAGTGTGCTGGAATCTATCAAGTCACTCTCACTGATTGAGAATACCTCTGAAATCAAAATCGCGGCGCTTGCCTTACAACTGTTATCCAATCTAACAGAGAATCGTGGGATAGCAAATGTTTCAAAGTCAATCGTGTATGATAAGTTCCCCGGTCAATTCGGGAACATATTGAAGAAAGAACTGGATGTCAGCAAAGCGTTATTCCTTGTAGATATGTTAGAGATTGGGAGGAGAAAGTATACGAACCTACGCCATCACTTGCTATCTAGCGATATTTATTTCCCCGCATATCATAAGGTTGTGGAACAAAGGAACAGCATTATTTTACGAAATATTATTCAATTATATCCCAATCCTGCTACTCCAGTTGGTGCGCACGTACCATATGCACAATACGTCCGTCATACACTCGACCGAATCTTGTTCACCATACCTCCTCCTGCAGCTCAAGACTTTCCTCTGCGATTTCAGATTGCAGATGGACTAGATGGCTCCGGAAGTCACAGAATTTACAACCAGTCTAGCACGAATACAGAGACTAAAGCATACATCCTATTCTGTTTTAAGGCAGTGCAGATTACAACCTTCAGCGGTCGAGAACTCTGGAAAAACACCAGTCCGAATTCTCCCTTCACCCAGCGACCCATTTTCCTTCTCGCTGCGAAGGAAAATGAAAATAATATCAAGCAGTTCATGACCGATTTAATCAATCCGGAAACTGAGTTAATGAAGAATGAAGGATTTTCTCTTGGGGATAATCAACAAGTGCATATCGACATTGTTCGGTCAATGTTTGATGGGAAAATGTCAGCAATTCTATCTGGAGCAGGTGGGGCAAGTTGCCAATTATGTACCGCTACTCACGATGAACTGAAAGATCGTGAATTGATAATACAGGGATTTCCTATCAATAGACGCATCACTGACGCCATTCAACTATTTGGAGAAATCGAAGATAACGATTCTTTCTTTTCTCTACCCTCAAACGAACGTTATAACCTCACCCACGAACTAACTTCCACTATAAATATCCTTCCAGCATCTCCTCTACACTCATACACTTGTATCTTCAGGTGGTTTACTCTACTAGTTTATCATTTGAGCTGCGGTAAACTTACATGGTCACCAACATCGACTGCAGTTAAAAATTCGATGGTCTTTGTCAGAACTCTCGTACAAGAGAAGACTGGTTTGAAGATAGACCAGCCTGATCCTAAGGGGGGTACTACCTCTACTGGTGGTGTTGCGCGTCGAGCTTTTTCCTCCGAGTCAAAATTTATTGATTGCGTTTCGTCATGTGTTGCGATTGAGTACAGGGAGACACTTTCACAATTACATACACGATTGTCAGCTATTCTTAGAATAATAAATTCAGACAGGAAGATACACACCGAAGAATTTGGCGATCTATGCACGAACACCTATCTCTTAATTCTGGACTCGTTTCCTTGGGCAGGCGTTACACCGACATTGCATCGCGTATTAGCTCACTCAGAAGAAATTTTGAACGACTTGAATTTCGGACACGGCTTGAAATGCTTCTCTGAGGAAGGTTCCGAGGCTTGTAACAAGCTAATAAGAAAGTACAGGGAGAATCTCGCTAGGAAGTGTTCATTTGAAGACAATGTGGTCGACATTTTTGTGAGATTGGCTTCTGAAAGTGACCCCATACTAAATCTATTCCGATCAAAGTTAGTTTGCGAAAGATGTGGAGAACACGGGCACACAAAAAGAGCTAAGTGTTGCAGAAATAATTCATCACTTTCATCAATAGATACAATTGTCGATACACTCATAATTAACACTTAGATTTATAGGATTAGTACAATATTTGTGTATGTGTGTTGTCATCATCATTAAGAACCATTGTGTCTTCATTTGACAATCAAATTATCGTGTACTGCGGGTTTCCCCACTTTTGATGTACAGTTTATCTCATAATATTTATACGATTTTCTGAGGTTGTGGAAAACTTTTTTGAAAAATGCAATATAAAATATATTCACCAAATTCTAGGTAAACCATATCTCGAAAAAACGAAGACATATAACAATTCTGAGTGCACTTATGGCTTTCTAGGGGTTGATAACCTATATGAATCTAATACATTTCATGGAGCTAATAGCAAATCTGAAAGAAATATGAGCAAAAGAACAAATTTCGGCAAAATATGGGGAAGCCATATCTTGCACAGCTGAAGCCATATAAAATTTTTTATTATGCCAATCGTTTTCCAAGGGTGGATAACCTATATGCATATAATACATTTGATAGGGCTAACGTGCATCTATATACCTATTCTTTACTAACTGTGTTTTTAAACCACTGTGGAAAATGATGTGTAGTCATCATCTAATTTGAATATTGCTTAAAGCTTAATAGCTTTTGGATAAGGGAAGATAGAAGTGAAAATATGATTGATGAAATGTTCAAAACAGATAGTTATATAATTTTATGACATTATCATAATGACGTCATGCTGACACAGTTAAAAAATTGAAATTCGACGTTTTTATCCTAATAGATGATATAAAAAAGTGTATGGGTTTAATCGCTGCACTATACTACGTAATCCCAATTTGATTGGATTTTGCCACTTTTCCTTATCTATGTTGCGTCATTTCTATTTTCAAAGGAATAATTATTTAGTAAAAAACTAAATTGAACATAAATTGTGGAGACAAAATTTACTAAATTCTATGAATTAGACATATATAAATAATCTCTAACCTCTTTCTAGCATCGATCCACTCTGCTTTAATTCCACCAAAAACGATGCAACAAGGCTGCGGGCATCGTTTCAATTCGCACATACAATAAATACTGTTGTTTGACAATATTTGCGCAACATTGCAGCTTGCAACATCTTTTTAATGATTTTGCAATGAAGTTCTTTATTGACATTGAATATTATTATTCAATTTTCAGACGTCAATTCTAAAGTGCCTTCAAATCAACAACGCGCTCTAAAAATAAACAATTGGTATCTCTAAATTTAGGATCATTCTGTGCTAAGTCAGGAGTGATTTACAAAAAAACTGTAGTGATCATTCTGATGTGTTATATTTCAGCAAATATTATTTTAGCTCATTAGAACCTTCCCTTGACTAGGATCCATTATATTTATAGTGACCCCACATGTTTATGGCTTCCCGCCCAAAATGACTTAACCTGACAACTAAATGACAACTAATTTGGTGACAAAGAATGGATTGGTTGAAGTATTCAAGGTTTACATCCCCTTTCTCTCTCTTAGAATGCAGTGGGACCTCGCTACCCTTGGGAGTTGGTTGTAACGATCTATCAATTGCTGTCAAATACAAATGACCGTTCTGAATATCAGGGTGGTCCCTATTCTGAGGCGGTCGTTACGAGGGATTCTGCTGGATTGTATGCAGCAGCGGTTTTCAACTTTTTTTGGTTGTGGAACCCTATAGCAATATTTATATATTATAAGACTCCTCCCATTAACCGCAATGCAAAATTTCAAACCCTGTGAACCACCTGATGTCTTCCGGGGACAACTTAGAGGTCCATGAACCCCAGGTGGAACCACTGGTATTCAAGCATATTCAGCTAATTTATTTTAAAAAAGGACAAAAAGAGGACTGCAAGCATGGAAATATTTCCTTTGGAAAAAAAAGGATACATGGCAATCGTGGGCTTCTCATCATGATAACACAGCAAAAATAAATTTGGGTCAACTACCGAAATAAGAATAAGTATACTCGACTGATATTATAGTAGAAGTCTATGGAACTAAAAAGTATTTAAGCATCGTTTTTTAACCTAACTCAAAGCAACTAAGATTACACAGATAATAAATGGCAGTCTTAACAATTCTTCAATCAATTGCATCCACTATAGTGTTGATTGTACACTTAACTGAATGGAGAAACCCGAACAACCTGAATGAGTCAGCAAATCCGCCCAAATCAATTCCGCTTGATTTATTGTTGCCACGGATTGTGCACATCACTACCATAGCAACACAATTATTCTTTGATCTTCATCTATGGGTAGCATTTCTACATGGGGAGAATGCATGTCTGCTTAATAGTGTATTCGTGGTGATAGGATTATTTCTGTGCTTAATTGGTGAGTATATAAGGTACTCATGCAAACAAGAATTAGGCCGGTTTTTCACGTATGAGGTAGGCGTGAGTGAAGGCCAGAAACTCGTCCAGAACGGATTCTACACTTACCTGATGCATCCAAGCTATCTGGGACTATTAAGCATATTCTTGGGTACTGCAATATTCTATTCTTCAACTTTTCTGCTTGTTTCTTTCCTTCTAATGACCGCTTTAATGATTTATAGAATTTGTATAGAAGAAATCGTACTTGAGAATGGATTTGGAAGTGAATTCGTGAAGTACAAGTCTAGGAGGTGGAGGATGGTTCCTTATTTGTATTAAATGTCAAAGATTAAAGATTGTTTACTGTAAATGTATACCTTAATTCTTAAAACTTATTATCATATAAATATGTTTGTTAAATTGCTGTGTGTATAATTGAAAGACTAATTCCATTTTGTGTAGTAACTTCGTAATGATTTCTTATGTAAATTACATTGTTTTGATTAAGTAAATTTCTCTACAATGAATCATCTAGATTCTAGTGTATAGGGTGTAACCGCCGGAAGTAATTTGTGCAAAGTAGAATATTCCTACTTCATGGCCGGCGCCATGTTTTATCGGCAGTCGGTGTCCTAAGAGGGATTTCCCTAAAAGTGGGTGTCCATTTATGGAGGGATATATATTGTGCAATATGATAAAACAAGCGCAGTGACTGTCTGGATACCCAGGACACCCCCGGTGGCGCCGGCCCTGTACTTTACACAGTGCAAAGTCGGAATTGCACATCGGCAAGATATTACTTGCTTATTTAGTTTCTGCTAGATAGCTAGAATAATCGGGAGTCTACCCTCCGAGGGAAATGTATCCCCATGGGGATATATCTCACTGGGGATATGAAGGTAGGCTCGAGTATCAGAGTTACAATGTGAGAGTGCCAGCGATCCCCCCGGATTCGCTGGTGCGGTGTCCCCCGACTCCTCACCCTAGTGCCACAAGTCCGGGGACATAGCACTATGACGACATACGTAGTATGCAGGAGCGTAGACTGGAGTGGGGATAGGCTGGCCTTTGCGCTACGACTCAGGATTGGTAGGGCCATTCGGACAATTTGTAGAATGATCAATAGAAGATAATGACTCATGGCAAACTGTTGGTAGGGCCGTGGCCCTACCAATCCTATCGATGTCTACGCCCATATATGTATATTTGTTGTTATTCTATCATTTAAAGTATCTTATATATTACTTAGGGCGGTCAGAAAGTTCTAATCAGTGTTATCATACACTCTTATTGTACCTTATTGGATCGATATTGAAGCTTGAATTTACTTCTTAACACATTCACAAGTGATACCAATTTACAAAATCAAAATCTAGAGAAAACTCTTTGTATACCACTTCCTATATATTGTGTCGCTTGAGCCACCGTGTAAAATTATGGCCACAAACCACCCGACCTTCCCTCAAGAGTAACGACATTACAAGGGCATTACTAAGCGATACGAATGCTCAAATACAAATCAATCTTAGGAAGTTGATGGGACTGATACTCTCTCAGATTCAAATATCTGATAATGGAGCCTACTTTTTAGGGAAGGACGAGTGGTGAACGGGTGATTTGTGGCCATAATTTTACACGGTGGCTCAAGCGACACAATATATAGGACGTGGTATACAAAGAGTTTTCTCTAGATTTTGATTCTGTAAATTGGTATCACTTGTGAATGTGTTAAGAAGTAAATTCAAGCTTCAATATCGATCCAATAAGGTACAATAAGAGTATATGATAGCACTGATTAGAACTTTCTGACCGCCCTAAGTAAAACGTTAGGATTTTGTTTGTGTGAATTGATTGAAGAACTGGCAGGTCGTAGGGCTATGAAAAGGTATGTAGAGACTAGCTTTCAGGAGTTGAGCTGGGATTTTTAGATATGTAGATTTCGAATACCGTATTTTTGAAACTATTTGATGAATATTTTGTTTGTTTTTGCTTACAATAAATACATAAAGTAAACAAATTTTATAAATACTATACGATAGCTTTCAACTGTTTGTATCATGGGCGATATAATCATGAATATCCAATTTAGAAAGTATGTTTGGATTCTTTGGTTCAAAATGTTATTTTTTGTTATTTTTAAGGCCGCGCAGCGTAAGCAAGCAAAGCGAGCTTGTATCAAGTTAAATCAACTACATACAAGAATATGCATATTATATTTAATAAATTCGATTTCTGAAACTTGCAAACGGACTAGTAATTAGCCAAATGAGATTACAGGCAACCCTCTTCTTTCACGAAATTACCAAGCTCGACTATTGGTTTTGCCATTCTAAACGAACAAGGAACATCAATTCCAATATCCAAAGAACACATATTCCGGTTTTTCGATTGGCTTAGTCATTATGTTCCATGCCAAGTAGCAATTGCGCAAAGTTGGAATAATTGGCATATCTGGTATTCCTAAAAATTCCTACATGGACAGCAAAGTTGAAATCATTTGTATTCTGGGAATATCCTTTACTCAGGAAATATTTCTACTTGGCACAACTTCCACTTGCGTGGAAGACACACGTACATTAATGCGGACGGAAGTGTATATGGAAGCTTGGCTAGAAAATGATAAAATTGCGATTGCGATCATTTTATTGAATCAGAGAGCATTTTTAATTGATATGATAACTCAGGCGAGTTGCAATTTTAAAGCTGCTTCAGCAACATTTCAACTTTGTAGATAAACTACCTTACTTATGACACTTAATATGACATAATAAAGATGATATGTTTGAGTTGCAAATTTCACTTTCAAAGTCAGTATATTTAGTATATGGCTGTGGCGTAAAAATGATTGCCCAAGCTCTAGCAAGACTCGTGCGTGTTGCAGTCAGAATGCGTTTCCTGGAAACGCATTCTGACTGCAACACAAGAGAACAAAGATCATTTACTGATACTGTGAAAACAGAAAAAGCATTATCAATACTCAACGAGCCTACAAAAGAAATTATGGTAGTAAATCTGTACTGCTGCCAGAACGATAAAGAAAATGGTTCAGAACTTTGAGCATGGAACTGCTGCAGATAAGACCAGAATTGGAGTTCCAAAGACTGCTAGGTCTCTAGAAAGCATCAAACATGCAGAAAACCATCAGAAATCGTGGAGGCAGGATAGAGCACATCATCAATGACTAGACCCCTGTTGAGGATGGATTCTATTTCTCCCAAGTGTAGAATATTGAATACTTTTTACCAAATTAAGTTGCCGTTATTCGTTTGGAAATGATAGCAAATCAAAATTAGGTCACTACTTATGGACCACCCTGTATGCTATATTTATAAAGACCAAGGATTAATAAAAACTCACAAGCGGGATTGGGTGTGCTTCCATTAAATATTGGAAAGTATACTTATTTGTACATTCCTGATCTTCTATCAATTTGGACAAATTGGACCACAATAAAACATTCTCCCAGAGCACTTGTGGCTCATTGTTTTCATGTATGAATGGCGGGTGTGAAGACTTATGATCTGTAGACTGAACAGCATGACTATTTCCTGTGTCCCGTTTTCCCTATCTAGAGGGTGACTCTTGACCTTGTAGCCAGTCCCGCTTTCTTATCGCACAGGTAGACTCCATAACGGCCGCTCCCACTTCATACCACCCTCAGGTTTTCTAATCAACTGGAATATAGCTTATTGCGCAATAGTATGACCAATCATAATTCCAACGGATATGTGTACTTTGCATGTTTGTATACTATGCTGTTAATTTCTTAAGGTTTATCTGTATGGTTAACGAGTTTAGGTGATATTAATATATGTACACATTGGACAAAAGTTCCAGGACCCGAGTTGAGAATATCGAAATAATATTTAGTTAGATCTTCTTTTTATTATCATTCTGCTACTCTAATTTTAATTATGTAATCATAAATAGTGAAATGTCAATCCTAATCAAATACATATCCTGAAGTATTTTTTGAATTAAAAAACCCCCTAAAAACTAACAAAATATTAATTACGAAATATTCTCGACAATGTTGCAATCAGCAATAATTGTTTCGTGCATCAGTAGTTTACGTAGAACAAAGAATAATGTATGGTACAGTTGGATCATAGCTTCAGCTGTACTTAATGGCTTTGCACGTGCCCTGTTTCTTAACCGTCGATGATATTATTCGTTTGCACTTTTATATCATTAAAATATCCAAAGACTTTTAATCAAACAATCAACCATGTTACGCGCCACAATTAATTTTTGAATAATCAAGAAAACCCCTAACCTTCCCAGTAAGCTCGGAGCAGATGGATGAATAAAGTTTAAAGATTGATCCACTCTGTTGAATAGCGCTGCGGTTTGCGATAGTTTTCGATTCTGCTAGTTTTCGATTCTGCGTTTTCGATTCTGCTTAGACGTTTTGACCTGCGCCCTATCAGATTAGGCAGACTTTGGTCGGTGTGAAACTTGTGATCATGAGGACCTTTCCTGACTTCAGCAAGATGAATTGCATTTGTACAATACAACATACTAAGCACCTCCTTCCTCACTAGTATCAACACAACGACACGAGCATTCTCAAAATGGAAATAAAGCTAATACTGAAGCTCTGTGTTTTATTTCGTTTGTTAGACAGGAATGCAGAACTTATTGTTTGATGGTACATGCCATGCTATTTTCATCATGTCAGGACATTGTACCTGCTACCCAACCACTTCCCCCTCCCTACACCACACAGTGGTGGAGTGGTATCGTTTGAAGATAATTGAATACTACATCAGTGTTTCTATATTTTTCTAATATATCTCGTATCTAGTTTCCAAACCGGACCAGCTTATTCGGATATTTAAAACTTCATTTTCCGGGGCAGATTTGCTCTAGAAAGAATGCATCTAGTATATTTCCCAGAACCAAACCGACTAAATCCTTAATTTAGGTACTGAGATAATCCCGAAATTAGGTATACCCATATGATATAGATGTAGTACAGCTCGAACTAAGCTAGCTTTAATGATTTATCAGAATGACCGAAAATGACAATTATAAAAGATTGTATGAAAATATAAATTTCCTACACAAGGTAAAATGGCAGATTACTTTAAACTTGTAATGGCATCACACGTGTGCTAAACTGGTTCGCTGAATTGCAGCGAAACTAACGCAAGTAACATTCTTATCCATGGTCCGTTTAAGGTACTGGCATAAGGAAAGCATGGAGAATTGCTGATCTTACATCTGCGGCATTTCTGTCCCCACCCCTCCCACGTGTAGCTAGAAGTCCAATCCCAGAGACATTCCTTGCACCGAAAGCGTCCATGGTATCTGGTGGGGTGCTTGACACGTTTAGGGAATGAGGCGTAAGAGTGTCGATCTCCATTCTCGTAAACCGGGATTCTCAAAGGGGTCCCCTCAAGTGGGGAGGGAGTGATCGGGGTGCGGTGTGAATGAGGGTGGAGGGGAGGGGTACATGCGATGAGAGAGCGGGTGCTCCTTGATAAATGCCCCCTACTGTCCTGGTAGGGAAGCGAGCGTACCTGAGTGAGCGCCTCAGCAGGCTTGGTTTGCAGGTTGGAAGGGACAGATCGAGAGTTGGTCTTCTCTGCGATTGCGCGTGCTGGGCTGTGTCCCAGCGGAGACTCAACGTCGTACTCAGAGGTCAGGGTGGGAGTGAGAACGCCGGGGGAGCTGTCTGTGTGACAGAGAGAGGGCAGAGAGGGCAGGGAGGGGAGGGAGGGGTCAGTAGTGAGACTGCTGCTGCTCGGATCTGAGCTAGACACAGAGGAGATTTGGCTCCTGAGTCTGAGGTTAGGGCGCCTGGGGTCTGAGGGCTGGCGGAGCGGGGGGTGAGGCTGCATATTCGATACTACACAAGACTCCTTTTTCGCAGTGGGACTGAGTCCTGCATCCTGTGAAGGAGGAAGGGTGTCTGTTGATGAGACTGGCTGAGGATTCGATTTGTGAGCGTCACGCGGGAAGGGAGACTTCGTGATTGAGATCTCTTTCTCTTTGTTGACTATCTCAATGCTAGAATGCTCGAGCAAATGTTTGGGTCGAGATATCGTGTATGTGGTGGTGTCGTCAGGATTGAGAGTCAGCTTGATTGTGACATGAGACACGTCTCTCAGAATTATTTCTGTCTTGCTGTCAGTGGACTGGCTGGTTGGGTTGCAGAGGGTAAGAGGGGTACTTTCGTTTGAAGCGACTTTGTAATGTTTGTTTTTTGATTTGAGTTTGGGTTTACGAGATAAACAACTCCCCATGTTTGAAAATGGACTTGTGAATAACCAAAGTGATCTATAGGCTACCAGGCAATAGTCAATAGAATAAAAAGCGGGCATAATTCGAAACTAAAATTCCTAGTCAGCAAAGTAGTCAATCGCGATGGCTAAAGCTAAAGCGGGCCTGCGTATTTGGAGTTTCAGTAAAAATTCAGTAGAAAGAAAAAATCCGCAGGCCTACAT
The DNA here is from genome assembly GCA_963281255.1 of Aphrocallistes beatrix. Classification (NCBI taxonomy): domain Eukaryota; kingdom Metazoa; phylum Porifera; class Hexactinellida; order Sceptrulophora; family Aphrocallistidae; genus Aphrocallistes; species Aphrocallistes beatrix. The sequence continues at coordinate 2,763,651 of OY725501.1, forward strand.
TTGCCCCAAGGAAACTCATGTAAAGTGGCAAGGCCTTTGTCGTCATTTTAATCAAAGTGGTGCGGCCATCCACCTCATCGTCCATAGAACTAACACAGTTCATAAAAAAAGCTACCAGCCCCACCGCTTCCTACAGCCCTGGTTTGAACGACCCTTTTAGAACTAAAAATAACGGTTTGCGATCGGACACTACTGGTAACGGGACAAGTTCGAATAACATCACACCTGGAAAATTAGTATGAGAACGTTGATAGTGGAGCATTGGCAAGACATTACAAAATCTATTTTCAATCGTTATTTAACCTGGTCAAAATTGCTGCAGGGATTTGAGGGAATCAAAAAAGAAAATCAGGCGGGATGAGCCAGGTGTACAGGGGCGGGCAAAAATTCCGATAAAGCTGCCCACGTAGTCTGAAAAACAGTTTGGCGCAAGACTGCTAAATAGGATCAGTTAATCGACCCACCGGGTAGATGCCCTGTGTCCTGACGGCCCAATCCGCCCATGCAGGTGTGCGACCTAGATTTCTGGAAATAGGTATGACCATATTTCCCGGAACCGTACCGCCTATTTCCGTAAAGTAGGTATACCCTAGAATTAATTTATTTATACTACTGCAAAATCACTGAAATACATCGTGTGTGGGAACTAGATATACCAACTCCTGAAGGTGTGAAAAATCAATTTAAAACCTTAATCAGTAAATCCTTAGAAAATCTATTTGTTATGGGACACCGACTAGTAAGAATCCTTATACGGAGCTGAGTAAGTTAAACCATTTCTTAATTAATACTATATTACTATTATGTACTGTATCTGTATCTTGTCCACAGCTACCACGCAACCGTAGGAATCAAGAAATTTGCCCGCGTTGTGTCATAACTGGTCCGGCAATGACTAAAGTAAGCTAATTTTGATAATTCTTGAATAAGTTATTTAGCTAATATTAGAAAAAATGTTCAATATGGATATCTCAATATGGATTGTCACAATATTATGCTAACGTCATCATGATGACGTAACGAAGACATCGTAAAATACAAATTAGTGGCGAAAAAGTGTCCGGCACAGACGGGATGGGAGTGTCCTTATAATTAGAAATTTTAGTTTTTCGACTTCAACTCAGCCATTTTAGGTGCTAGAAGGCTGAAATTTTAATAGAATGTGTATAGTAACATATCTCAAATATGATACAAGAAGTCTCATTAAAAAAGGATGACTCATCACTCTGTTATGACGTCATTATTACACATAAAAAATTGACAAATTTTGTGATTTTTCGAGTGATATCGATTATAACAGTAAGACAGACGTATTTAGAGATGTTATCTACCTTATAATTAATCAATGTGAGCCTAGGCGCTTTGAAGGTAGGAATTGTTTGCATCATTTTTATGGGCAGAATCATTCGTGCGTAATTCATGACTGCATGTTTAAAATTTAAGATTTATAAACTACGTAGTTGGAATCCAGATTCATCAACAGAAACATCTCAAAACTTGGTCAAAAAATAAAAATTAGTTGAAACGCTTGAACCCTATCTAAGGAATAAGAGTATATTTAAATGGTGACTTAATCTCAGGATATAGAAGAGAGACGCAATTGGTATCAAAGCGCACATCTTAAATCTCCTGTGAATAGGTATATATTTTCGTGAATAATTTAAACAATTGTAAAGAGGAAGGCATCGTTATTGAAATATTTGCTCGCGACCATCAATAAAAGTCAGAAAATAGAGACTATGGAAGATTATATTTATTAAATATTATTATTCGCATTGCCTTAGGTTTAATTTGAGTGTGCGGGAATCTCATTAGGAATGTAAATCTCATGATACTTGGATATTCCTGGCATATGATCAATTGAAGAGTGCAAGGATATCATGGGGTGGGGAGATCTCATGTTACTAGGATATTCATGGTCTACTAATATAAGGGTGTAAGAATCTCACGGGTGCGGAAATCTCACGCAACAGTGCTAGTAATTAGATTGGCATGTTATTTCCCATGAAGACGTATCCTTATGCAATATGCTAAATATCATCATGGCCATATGTCCTAAATTTATTTGGCTAAATCTCGTTACGTTGTTCATTCCGCCCTCATAGTAATTATTTCAGTTTGAACCAAGTTGTGTCTGACTAGGAGAGTATGATGGATGTGGTCATCATATTTCTATAAATAAGTGGATTATTCTACCAAACCAGTCTTAATGCTACCTTTCGTATAATAAAGATGTCCTATTTGGAAGAAATTCACAAGTATTGTACATCTATGGTGAGTGTGTTAGCACATTATACTAGGAAATGTATAACCACTAAACTTAAGTCCACCATAGGCAACAATGACGCACGTAAAATATTTCTTCATTCAAAGTTGATTTTATAGGCAATTATTGTAGGAAATACTCTTGAAATTCCATTCAACGCTTTTCCTCTAGACTTAAATAGACAATATTTTGATTTATTAGTAAATCAATCCTGGTTCTGTATATTTTTTTAAAAAACTCAGGTCAGAACTTAGTGGAGCCAAGAGGCGGATTGATAATTTTGGTGAAAATATAATAGCTCCATAAATATTACATCAGCTTATTAATCGGGACAAATTCTAAAATCACAAATATAAACTTAGCAACTTGGACATTTTATTTTAGCATCGTGGACATAATATGATATAATATTTGTTTACTAACTTTTCTGTTAATGGAACCGATAGCATAATACATATTTATTAGTTCAATTTATTCTTAATTATTCGCCAGTGTAGTAAAAAGGTCAGGAGCTAATAAGAACTTTAATTGACAAAGTATATCGTTACAACATACCCTGCAGCAATTGATCATAGATAGCATCAAGCATCATAAACATCATATTAATTAAGCGGTACCGTTCACTAGCAAATATATAAAACATCTAGACTAATTAAATACCACAATTAGCTGAAGTGGATTTAGAGGATGAGTGTACATTATACCGATTATTCAATAAGTTAGAGTAAAATAATATTTCTTGAATTAGGATTTATAGTACGTATATTAGGGTCATTATTTTGTGATACAGAACACCCTCGCTAATCCGAACACTTCATTCTTACAATCCGATCACCCAAAATATAATATTATTCGCCTCTATGCTTTGAATCAATGTTTATGAACTTCAATAAGATTGAGAAATCTCGTTAAATATGCTATCATAACAAAATAATATCCTTAATATTCTAACGATCAAATTTATAGTTAATACCCTATTGAATTATTCACTAATCGGAACAAATTCACTAATCCGAACGATTTTTTCGATTATTGGTCAGAGCTGTTCGGATTAGCGAGGGTATACTGTACTTGTATTTCCAAGAAATAAGCTCCTTATTTGATATTTATGAAAAAATTAAATTCAAAATGTAAATTTGTCGTTCCTCGGAAGACACAATTTGTATTGCACCATATAATTTAAGAAGCTAGTTTTTACTCGAAATCCACAAAAATTTTTAATTTGTAGTTAATTATACGTACAGTATATACTTAATTTGAATTTGATCCAAATTCCTTTTACTCCAACTTATTGGGTCCTCAGTATTATATTGCTATGGTAGATCACTTCATGTACGTACGTACAGACATCCACCTAAAGGAACTGGGTAATACAGGCGGGGTGTGTTATTACTTGATATTTTCTTTTGATAATCCAATTTGCTCGATCCACTGACGCCATAGTTCAAGATGAATATCATTTTTTGTAGAACCTCCATAAGTGGGGGAACTCGGGACGGCGAAAATGTACCTACTCCCCATTCCCCACTCATGATTGTGTACAATAATCACAATATATTAAGCTAAAATGGATTGAACAAATCCAATATGTCATTTCTCCCCCATTCCCAACTTCCCCACTTATAGAGATTCATTCGTATGAAAACGAATAAAGATGGCCTAAATTTCCCCCACATAAAGAGGTTCCCCAAATATAGAGACCCCACTTATGGAAGTTATATTGTATCCAGGAGTGGAAACAGCATTCATTGGTATACTATACCAGGGCTGTCCAACTATATTTACTTCAGGCCGCAACTACTTCATTCCATTTAGTGGCGGGCCGCAATACAGGGGCGTGCACTCGGGATGGGTATGGATAGAGGCATTTTGGACGCAACGCGGGCCGCCTGTTGGACAGCGCTGTACTATGCCATACAACTAGTATGTGATCTTCTCAAAAACATTTACTGCAATTTACAAGTGTAGCTTTAAAAGTTGTTTAATTTTCATCCTTACAATATTGCCAACTATTACCACCGTGTATACTGGATGTTGTTAACAGCTAATTGGAGCTGTTAACAGCTATAATTGAGTTGTTAATGGTTCAAATTTGAATTAAATCGCAGTTAATTAAGTTATTTTGTGAATTGGTTAAGACATTTTGGCTGTTAACAGCCAATAAGGTACAGAGTTGGCGAATCAGTTCATCAGTTCAATTTTGGCTGTTTACTGTTAAGAGCACACTACAGGGTGTCTCAAAAGTTTTTTCTGGTTTTATATTTAATCAAAATATTCCTTTTACATCAGTGCTTGTATTTAAACTCGCCCTTTTTTGATAATATTTAACTTGAACGGTCATAATATTTGAATGAAATACAAATCAATTGTATTTTTTGACATCTTGACCTTACTTCATCATCAATATATAGTTTATATAATGGATGTCCAAAATTCCAGAATTGGTAAGAGATTACGTGCAATCGGTATGTTAGAATCTGGTATTAGCCAGAAACAGATTGCTCAGACCTTAGGAGTTACTATTAAGACTGTTTGGAATTGGAAAACGAAGATTCTATCAGGCAAATCCATGGCGGGCAAACCTCGGTCAGGGCGTCAATACTATATAAAAGAAATTTTGGAGAAGTTCCAACCTTAAAGAGAAGGTAAACAGGCCCAATGACAGAACGGAAAATGTGTCGCTTGATGTCCGAGGCTATTTTTATGCAGGATGGGGATCCTGCCCATACTGCCAAAAAGACGCAAACCTTTTCAATCATATTCCAGGCTACTGGGCAAAAGGAATTTGGCCTAGCAATTCACCAGATTTAAATCCCATTGAAAATCTTTGGGCGATTATTCAAGCAGAGTTTGACAATATGAGACCAGCCACCAACTTGTTAGAGCTCGCTAATTACCTGAAAAATATCTGGAATGGACTCACGCCGTCGATTTTGGAGAATTTAATCTCAGGAATGTCTGCTCGAATTAATTCTTGTATCCAACTTAGAGGAGATTATATTGGCAAATAATATAAGATTTCTATACTGTAGTTTACTAGTTATGGGTATTAGTACAACCGGAAAAAACTTTTGAGACACCCTGTATTGGTAAATTTATTCTTAATTTTTTTAAAAATTCTAAATATTTTTAGGTTGTTATGACCCGAAAGATAGAAAGATAGCATTAAGATTCACAATTCATGGGTAAGCATAAAATGCAAAATACAAAATACACATTCATCCAAAGCATAATACAGTATTTAAAATTAGACTGACTTGGGATTAAACGCCTATTTTTGTAGACACTCTTCTTCAGGTTGCTCGAGATTCACACTGGTGAAATGCAGATATATGCTGGTGTCCGTCCATCTCTCAAGTATACTTGAGAGATTTAGAAAATTTTGAGCCTTTTGAGTACTCATTTCTTTTATATAGATTAACGCATGGATGTTAGTATTCTAGTATTGTTTGGTTGACCCATTTTCTATTTTGTAATATGACTCATATGCTTACTGAGTATTTTATGTCTAGTGTACAATATGATTATACCTCCTAAATGCTATCCACTTGTTCTTAATAACAATACAAAGTCCACGAGCACTACGAGGGGATATCGTAAAGTTTTAATTATCACCCGGAGGTTATTGAGCTATGTCGATGACATTTTGTCAGTGTAATCACTGGTCATTATCCGCATGATGGTGCGAAAATGTTCTTTTAACTTCTTTTACTTTTTTAACTGATGACGCTAGATTTCAGTAACCTGCAAGATGGAGAAGGTTGAGTTTGGCAGCGTGAATAAGTTCCTGCATTTGAAGGCTTACAGTGCCTGGAAAATCCATGAAGAAATGAAGGCTGTCTATGGTGATGATTGCCCGTCGTATGACACTGTTGTGAGTGGAAAAGGAATTTACACGATTTGATGACACAGATGAGGTCATTCAAGAGGTGGAACAGTGGTTTTCAATGCAATCTGAGGACTTCTACAATTACGGCCTGCGGAAGATCAAGAAACGGTGGGAGAAATGTGTGACTCTGGACGGTGACTATGTAGAGAAGTCTTAAGTACTAAAAAACTAAATGAAGTTTCTGTCTCCTTTACTTCATGTTAATAATTAAAACTTTACGATACCCCCTCGTAAATATTTAACCAAATAAGAAGCTAACGAAAGTTTGATGAATTAGTACAGTCTAAACCGATTTTTTTAACTATTTCTTTGCAGGTTCAAACAGCAAAAAAAGTCGGTCTACAGATCGATAGTGCAGCTCCTGTAAGTGACAGCACGTGAGATATGAGCATCGTCATTCACCGGGAGCTACTTATTTTATGAAAAATCAGAATATATTCACATTGATTTGGAATTTTTAACACCATATATAGTAAGAAATACGTAGTAAGAAAACCCAGGTTTTGACTGTAACTTTAATGTATAAATCCTATTCATAGAGTTCGTAATTTGGCTGATGTTACTGATAGAACAAAAAATAAAATTAACAAAGTGATGCCTAAGCATGGGCGGATCTAGGGGGGGCCGACTAGAATTTGACAGCCCAGCAGATAATCTGAAAATTCTTTCTTCTTAAGTCTGCTGGTCATGATCTGACAATACAAGCATATTCGTTGTGCAACTTCTAAATACCTGTAAAAATCATATGAGGAATAAAATTGAGTAATAAAGTTTAGATAAATCAATAACTACATCGACAGTAAATTTTGATGACTACACAATCAGAGTTCAAAGTAATAATCTAATCTGCCATATGGATACAAATAAAACGATGAATACATCCCCTCGATAATCAACTCTATACACTACAAGAAGTACTCTAGCCCCCTTGATTAAACCATCCTCCTACGCCATGATAATTTATGACACACAAAATGGCATATAAGTAAATCAATTTGTGGCGTAGCATCAAAATTTACAGCAGTAGAAGGAGTTTAGTAAAACTTCCTTTTGATACGAATAATGTTCATGCTAATATTACGTATACTTGTATAATGGAAGAAATTCAGAAGAAGATACTGCATCAGTTTACATTAACCAAAATAGGCAAAAAAGCGTTTGCAAAGTTTTATAGGTGAATGGCTTAAATATATAAATAGGAAGTATTTCATTACATATTGCTCACTAGGGCAAAGACAACTCTCAATGGTGTCGCATCTCAGAGGTTTTCCTGCATACAGCTGAGGTGGGGGCGTTTTAATTCAAATAGTTTTCAGTACAGTCGACTCCGCTTAATAGGGTCACATCGGTCAGAGGACATTTTGACCCGATTAAGCGGATAGCCCTATTAACCGAAAATATTTTGCATTAGTTTCTATGTGTGAGAGCTATTCCAGTCCTGCCAAAAGTGACACGATTAAGCGGTTGGCCCGATTAAACAGTGACCTTATTAAGCGGAGTTGACTATATATTAAATACGTATTTGGCAATGATTGAAAATAATGAATTAATTAATAAATTGATCGTTCAATTAAATCATTGAACTGACATAAATCTGAACTTTCTGTAGGCTGTAGGAGTGTAAGATAAATTTGATCCCTTAACACATTTTCTATTTTTCTATGATTTGAGATTCGTATTTATCAATTTGTTACTCAAGAGTATCAAATTTTTGATTTTCATTTTTTGCCAAAATTATCCACTTGCCACTTCAAAAAATAATATTACTCACACCTGCTGCAAGTTATTCACTATTTATAATTCGTGACCCATCCATGGGTCACAAGTAGGGTTAAATGTAACGTGACCCACCCGTTAGTCACATGTCGGGTTTTGAAGCACAAATTTTTCAGAATACTTTTTGGATGTTTCGTCTGGGCATCTCAAAATACTGTAAAAATTTTAGCTCTTTTTGTTCTACCATAGATATTTACTTTCAGAATTTCATGTATACGTGTCTTTGTTCAACATCGCTATAAGTAATATATTCTATACAGGTATCCCTCGCCGTTCGTGGGGGTTACGTTCCTGAGAATTGTCGCGAATGGCAAAATCGCGAACGGCAAGATTTTAGTTCAATGAGAATAGTGGGGTTACGTTCCTAGATTATAAAAGCTAGATACAGTTTGCTAAAACGTTATTGATTAAATAGTTGAGTTGTAATACTGATACAAACACTGGCACAAGTGAAATTGTAGTAATAAATGAAGTGATAAATGAAAGATATAGATCCCCTAGTAGCAAACCTAAGTACCATACCTAAATAGTAAAGTCTAGCCTTTAGTACTAAACCTAAATTGTAGATACATATAAGGTGATGGGCTTATGCTAGCCCATGAAACTACTGAAGAGAATAACGAAAACCGCGAATACTCGAGGGAACGAGTCGCGAATAGCAAAAACCGCGAATACTCGAGGGAACGAGTCGCGAATAACAAAAACCGCGAATGGCAAACTCGCGAACGGCGAGGGCTGCCTGTATTATATACCTACAAGCGCGCTTCACTTGCTTGCGCTCCGCGGCTTGCAGACACTGCGGGCGCCTGGAGTTACTCAATCTAACCTATTTTGGGATTTTTCCCTTTATATAAATATTGTAAACAAAAGTTAACGAATAATTTCTCATATGGATCCGAAAATATAATATTCTAAATCTACACCCCACTAAAGACTACATGCCAACCGTTGAAAGCAAGTTTCCAGCATATTTTTGAGATTTGTTTACTTTATGTTTCGATTGCAAACAAAAGTAAACAAATTAATTATCAAACTTACTCGAAAATATGATATTCGAAATCTACATCCCTAAAAACCCCATGTCACCCGTTGGAAGCTAGTCTCTAGCTTATTTTCAAAAAATTCGTCAAATGGTGTGAAATTAGGTGTGAAAATATGCACATAATCGTTTTTATTGCCATACACTATAATCCATTTAAGATATCAAACATAAGTCGTGACTTTGAAGTATTAATAACAATGACGATCTATTGTAGTGTCGTACAATGATTTCTATTGTGATAGTGTAGTCATTTATTTTGTATAGTAAAGGTGCGAAAAATTCAAGGTTCAAGTAAGGCGGTGATGCCTATCGATCTATACCACGCTATTGTTTCAGAGGAAATAATGGATCTAATTGTGATTGAAACGAACAATTATGCAAAGGAACGAAATTCGAAATTTCGAGAAGCCAATATTGCCGAGATGCGAAAATTCTTAGGACTAGTTTGCTATATGTGCAATGTTCACCTCCCAATGATATCACTTTAATTGGTCAATTGATCCTCTCTATAATTTACCACTTCCACGTAAAGTTATGCCTATAGATCGATTCCTTAGTTTACTGCGCAATTTTCAAGGAGTTTTCTGACAACCATTCTATAGAATTTGGTCGACTCTCCAAAATTCAGCCTCCTTGATGGACTGAACAAGAATTTTCAACATGTATATGAACCTGGAGAATGTTTGGTGGTAGACGAATCAATGGTTCCTATTTATTAATTTTAGAAATATCATTATCATTTCTTTACGTATCTGCAATAGCAGGTAATTTTGACATATCTATATAAGATACATCTAATTAAAAACAAGATTTTGTGACCCACTGGTGGGTCACACAGTATAGTATGAAACAATAAGCTGTGACCCACCGGTGGACACACATTATTTTCTAAAAATAATTGTGACCCACTAGTGGGTCACGTATGAAAAATGTGTTAATTCAAAATTCGAGGCTAGAAATTAAAAGTAAACTTTTGGTCTATAGACCGATAGTGCAGCTCCATTAAAACTTTACCAGAGGTATGAAAATCATGCCTGCATCGATACATGAGTACACACATACCGTGCTTATTACATTCACATTATGATCATCTAAATGTGCATATCGGATTCTACTTAGTACATAGTGGGATACCCCATCATAGCTGTTGGAATCTAAATTTATACTTTTGAACAAATCTTTGCAGTGAGGGTGTTTACATGTAAATACTATAAGCTTATAAAAAACCCGAGGTGGTGGAATTTCGCACTTTGTCAACTCGTACCAATTACCAAGTATACTATACTTGAAAAAGTAGAACCATAAATTCTATGAATCCAACTTCCACAGGCTCACCGCATACTTTGCTGCCTGGCCACCAACGGCTCTCTAGACTGGATGCATGATTCTGATAAATTTGTAAATGAAGTGAATAATTTGATTGAAATTTGAAAACATCATACCCCGGTTATAGTACATGCATATGGTCTACAATTGAATGTACCATGTATTAGGTGGCGGACGAGAATTTAAACTCAAGGAAAGCGTTTATGAATTAAAAATATCATAAAGATACCCCAGTTTGCCTCCACCTTGATGGTGCAGTCGCCAGCTAGAGATCCTGCAAAAGCGCCGGATCCAAATGAGTATCGTCTTGTACAGTGGGACCTATTTGACAATAACTGAGCCAGACTATACTCACTTGGTATCCGCGCTTTTACAGGATCTCTGGCTGGCGGTTTGCCTCCACCTTGATAGGCTGCGCTATCAAGGTGGAGGCAAACTGGGGTATCTTTATGATATTTTTTGTACATGATAGAATTATTGATGAATGATTTTCTACTGATCATGAAAATTTTTGTATAGAAAGGTGTTGTAATGCCTAATGAACAATTCATCTCAAGTAACCTAATCTATATCTCTTCTCGTTTTCAGTTATTCCATTTTTAACACCTCCCGAGATGTCAAAAATTTTGATGGTTATGAGGAAATGTTTTTGGTAAACATTATATAAGATAATAATGCAAATTCAACATTTTGGATTTTTATGATGAGTCATCGGATATATATGATAAAAAAGACTTCACCTAATTAGAAATTTCAGTTTTTCGACCATAACTCAGTCATTTTAAGTGATAGAAGGCTGAAATTTTAATAGAATGTGTATATTAATATATCTCATATATGATATAACTATCATAAAAAATGATGACTCATCATTCTGTTATGACGTCATCATTACTCCTCAAAAAATTTGAAAAATTTTCGAGTGATATCGATTGTGACAGTAAGACAGACGTAGTTAGAGATGTTATCTAATGTCACAAGAAAGTTTGTTAAAGATTGCCAATAAACGATGGAAGTACTTGAAAACTACTACTGGGAAAATACTTGAAATCTCAAGTACTTTGATGGAGCACTGAAATACGAGTACATTGAAAAAAAGCAAAAATGTACATATTTAAGTACGTATACTAAGTACAAGCACTTAAGAATTTGTACTTAAATACAAAGCATTCGAACCCAATCGACTGCCACTTTCTTGAGATAATGCATCCCAGTAATGTGGAAGCATAGCCCCATCCTGTTTGTGAAGGACCATAGCCTTCTAAATATAAGACCATTTCACTGATTTTAACCAGGGATAAATATATAAAGTCGATAGCAATAATTAGTACTAAAGTAAATATCGAAAAATATGCATGATAGGCCTAAAGAATATAAATTTGAATGTCTAACTGCTATACTTTTTAAGATATAGCCGCAATTGCTGAAAATTGAACCTCTTAGCAACGCTGGAATGTAACAACATTCCATTGAAAATTTCCAAAATTTTCGTACTACCTGGTCTTGGTTCTGTGCGAAAACCATACGTTAATAAAGCTTTAAAATGTGCTTAAAACAGGTCAGAAAATTAGCAGAATTTGCTCTAAATATTGGTATTGCGCAATAATATGATGACTAATCATAATTTTGACAATGGATATTTTGATGGTCACTTTGATATCGCGTTTACATATATTGTTAATATACTCTTTAGGCTTATCATGTATATTTTTCGATATTTACTTTAATACTGACTATCACTTTCGACTTTATCTTATCCCTGGTACTGGTACAAATCGCTCAGTGAAATGGCCTTGTATAGAGAAGGCTATGGGAGGACCTTTTTGCCAATAATTTGATGCAGGACGTTTTTAGAACAAAACGTAGATTTAAGATTTTTGCTGTGTCATCATAATGTTATCATTATAGAAAGAATAATATTTCAACTTATAAATCATAGATAGAGTTTTGTTAAAAAATTGGAATTTCGAATGATACAAATGTGACAATGACGTCATAATTCTGTAATGAGTTGATATTTTCTCCTGAAACTCGAAATTGCTCGAACCACTCACAAACATCCCAGTCTGCCAAAATGAGCTTTTTGCGACAGGAAGTTTCTTCAATCAATTTGCGTCAGATATACACTGTATATAAGTACCTATGCTAATACACAAATTATTTAAATCGAGTTTATATAATCAACATATGTATATTAGACACAAAGAAAGAAGTTTGAAATTTGAATTACGGGTGTGTAATAACATCTCCCACAGATCCACATGATATTCGCGTATCATCATAATCCTAAAAATGGTCAGTCATCATTAAACTACAGTACACCCTCGCTAATCCGAACCTCGCTAGTCCGAACCCTCGCTAATCCGAACACTTCATTCTTACAATCCGAACACCCGAAATATAATATTATTCACCACTATGCTTCAAATCAACGTTTATAATATTATATATTTCAATAAGATTGAGAAACCTCATTAAAGAAACAATCATAACAAAATATTATCCTTAATAACAATTCAAATTTTTTTAGTTAATACCCCATTGAATTAGTGTTATTTCACTAATCGGAACAAATTCACTAATCCGAACGATTTTTTCGATCATTGGCACAGAGCTGTTCGGATTAGCGAGGGTGTACTGTATTGCATATGTTGAAAGTGGAACAAGTTTCAGTGATTATATGGGCATATGAGAATTACAGTTAATGTATCTGAAGCAAGGTGGAAGTTACGTGCTATCCCACTTATCATTTTAGTATCGGGATTTCTACTCAGGTCTGTCCCTCCAACTTTTTGGACTTATCGATCGGTACTAGAAAGGGATGGTTACAGCTATGCTCATAATCCTCTCACTGATCCAAAATTTTTACCATGGCCTGCTTAATAGTATAAGTATGCCATGTAGGTAAACCAATTTTGATATTTGTGAATATTGTCTTTTAATTAATCAAAAGGCTCAGTGTCTATTGAAAAAAAGTCATTGAGAGCCAGGAATTTGGATATTCAAAATATTGCTGGACATCATTTCGTCAACTCATTTCATACGAATCTGTATTTCAAGGTACTAGAGAGCAGATCTCAATGGCTTATATGAGGTATGTAACCTTGTAGAAATCGGTTTACGTACACTTAGAAAAGTGATACATTAATATTCTCTGTAAATTAATATATATCTAGGTATATACATAACTTGATTAATATTCTGCTGAATCGAAGACGTTTTTTATGCATCTACCCGGATTGAAGTATTGGGACACTTGTTTCACATGCAAATTGTACTAAAATGGGTATATTCATGAAGACGAATCTCAAGTGGGATCTGGGGCTATTGTTGTCACCTAGGGAAAAGAAACTCTCGGACTATAGTGGAATAAAAATGTAATTGGGATATATCTAGACTCAATTAACATAATTTTGGGGTTTAGTTGTAACCTATAAGTTTGTGTGAAGTCCTGCCATACCACAGCTTCCTCTACTGCTCCACTGCCGGCATCACGGCCCCCCACAGGCATAGGCGTCGTAACGCACCCGGTTACCCGGCAATTGCCGGGCGGCCCAGAGTGAATGCCGGGTACTACCCGGTCTAATGCCGGGTGCTACTCGGTAAATGACCGGGTACTACCCGGTAAAAAGCTTAGTGCTATTATGTACTGGTAATTGGCTGTTACTAATCCCTCATGTAGATCAAGGGTTCACGGCCCATTTGGCTGACGGTAACGCTGGATCAGCTGAAGATACGGCCCGATTAACTGACTGAACGGCCCTAGATTATTGTGGCCGGGCAGTCCAAGGGTAGGAAATAAAGTTTACGACGCCTATGCCCACAGGCTCCAAACCTGGGGGGGGGCGGCCCCCCCCAGGTACCCACACTTGGCGCCTATACAACTAATTGGGTTTCAGATTCGAAATATACACATTCGTATTATCCCTAGTGAATTTTATAATCAATTATTAATTCCCAAAATTATGATCAAGAATTGCCACTTTGTGCAACATATCTCCATTTTAACCACTATACATGATGGTAATGAATTACTTATATGCAAAGGTTGATAACTTTATTCATTGGGATTAGCAATTTATTAGAATGCTTCAACTATGACTAATTCGAGAGCGTAGATTCCGAATCTGAAATCAGACTCTTAGTATCTCTTAGAGTTTGATTGTATTTTCCTTCATGGGGAGACCCAATTTACTACTATTTGTATGGGAAATAATTAGGTGTTCAAATACTTTCGTCCGGTTAGTGTATTTTGTTACGCTCTCTAAAATTTACATACATCCCAGTAACCAGCCAAATGTTGGTCTGACCAGCATGATCAGAGTGATTACAAAAATCATTTTTCGCAATTATAGCTTAGTTTACTTATCCAATATCGTAAATACTTGCTCTTTTACAATAAATTAACCACTTTTGATGCAATTTATTGCCTAATTCCATCTATATACACATTTTCGATTTTATGACTATGTCAGGACCAGCATTTTCCTCCTGCCAAGTTGGGATCTATGAATTTACTCTTCACAAAACTTAACAGATGAAAATATTTATATCATTGAAGGAATGTACACTGAGTAGTGCTAATAAAATATAAAATCTGCTTTGAGTTCAAGCATCTACATACAACATTATACACATAAAAGATGCTCAGAGGTTTTAATTGAGAGTTTCTTGATATTGAATCATCTCAGGGTAGATTTATATTTGATCAAACATCCTCCGTTTGTAACTGGAAGTCAATGCTGCTCTTAGATTTGCTCACGCGTTTCTTCATGTTGTTAGCGAATCCGCCCAAAGCTAGAAAATATTGTTTGTAAAATGAGTCAAATTCATCAACAAATAACTTGTTAAGTGTCTATAATAGTAGGAAAGGAATAAAATAATAAATCTATATTTACTAATTAATGAATTTGTGATATAGAACAATCTATGCACCGATTTGATGATCCATTCATGATCACATTATATAGACATCTGCGGCAAAAAAATAATTACTCACTTGCTTAACTCTCATAGACATAGCATTATAATACATGTAGCATAAATCTCTAATGTCCTCATTATCAACATTAGAGTTCAAATATTCTATTCAGCCATCAACTTTATTCGATTCTCTATCCCTGTAATACTGTTTCTCATTCGAGATATTATTCTAGTAAATATTCACCCATGGGCGCATTAGGCGACACAATGCAACACATGAGGAGACACTAAATATCATTTACAGCCTTCTTCTAAACAAGCAATATTTAAAACTAGCATCCGATTGCATTACTGACAGAATAACGGAGTCATGGCTAATAGAAGATAATAGCTTTTGACAAATTATTGCTACCAATAATTTGAACGGTATTAGGCTAATAGAGAATCGATAAAGTTAGTGGCTGAATATAATATTTGAACTACTATAATGTAGATAAAGAGCACAGAGATTTATGCTACAGGTTTATGTCCATGGAGAGTTAAGCAAGCGAATAAATATTTTTGACCAGCAGTGTCAGTATATATGAAGTACCATATGAATTTTTCAAAACACAAAGCTGTTCAAGTTATTTTCTCAGCTATCTTAGTTTGCAGATAACTATTTTACCGCAGACTGAATTTGGAGATTGTAACAAGCCAGCACAATAACACAGGCAATTTAAGTTTATGTAGTTCACGTTTTATGAGGGTAATTAAGTGCCTAACTTCTCGTATCCTTGTGTAGGAGAGAGCAATTGAGAATTCACTGCCTATAATTTGCTTGTTTGCTCTATAATAATACGTCAGTAATTAAATTCGGAAATGTGAATTAGATTTACATTCCTGCTGGTTTTATACCATGTTATAATTAATATTTGCATTACAATCTGATTGCAGGATCGTTAAATAATTATTCTGATTTTCTTAGGATTTATTCTCCAAGTGTGGCGAATATTCGTGAACTAATACAAAGATGATTCAACTCTTCGAAAGCAAATAAACACTTTTTTACAGTTGTCTACTTAGAATATTTAATAATTGGAACGAATAATTTACTCAGTGCACAACGCAATCTGCAGGTGTACCTTACCTACGTTTTAGATCGAACTAGAGCTCGAACTTTTTGCTGTAAGGTTAAAACGTATTTGTGGAAGTGATATTTATTCAATCACATGGGAAGTGGTTTACAACCTAAAAGGTGCAATTAATTACATATTTCTATAATTGGAAATAGAATATATTTTCACGAGAACTTTGAGTCACATTGCTATTTTACAGAATACAGGAAAGGAATCTGGAATTTGGTAGAGATTTCAAGAAAATATGACAAATATCTATGATTTCTTAATTCTCAATATAAAGGAAGTCGAGTAACCCTAGCTTACAACTACTTAATCCTTTCTGGTAATTAGCCAATACACTATAATTATGGTCAGGTGAGTTGAAAGAATTGCTTCATGAAATATAAAAGTGAAATTTGATCCTTACTCTCAAGTCCAGCATTGTCAGTAATTACTGGTTATGTTGTATTGAACTAAATTAGAATCATTACCCTTAAATTGGGCTCAATCGCCGCCGTCATTATATAAATATAGTTATATGCAATAGACAAGTATTCTATTCCTCTGTTAGAAATGACTGATAAAGCAAAAGTAACCAAGTATACTCTCTTGCCACAGATATCGAGAAAAGATCCACTAAATGAGCTGGAGATCATAAAAACAATCGGAAGTGGCACTTATGGAGAGGTGTTTCAAGCTAAAATCAAAGAGACGGATGAACTAGCAGCCCTCAAATCGATCAAAATCGAGGCAGGCGATGATTTCAATATAGTTCAGCAAGAAATTGCCATCCTTGCCGAATGTAAGCACGAAAACATTGTGGGATATTACGGGAGCTATTTCAAGAGCGGGAAATTGTGGATAGCGATGGAGTACTGCGGAGGAGGCTCTCTCCAGGACATTTACCAGAAACACGGCCCCCTACCCGAAGACGCGATTGCATTCGTTTCCAGAGAAACCCTCAAAGGTCTCGAGTACCTTCACAGAGCTAACATGATGCATCGCGACATAAAAGGAGCTAACCTGTTACTGACATTGGATGGGGACGTGAAGCTGGCGGATTTCGGAATATCTGCCACACTCACCTTCACGATGAAACGGAAATCATTCATTGGGACCCCGTACTGGATGGCACCCGAGGTAGCAGCGGTGGAGAAGAAAGGCGGATACAACTCCCAGTGCGATATCTGGGCGGTAGGAATAACAGCCATCGAACTAGCAGAGACCCAGCCCCCTCTATTCGACCTCCACCCCATGACCGCCCTCTACATGATGACCAAGAAATCCTTCAAGCCTGAGAACCTGAAGGATAAGAAGAAGTGGAATAAAGAGTTCCACGATTTCATCAAGCACCTGCTGGTCAAGGATCCGATGAAGCGCCCCACAGCCACCCAAGCCCTATGCCACACCTTCGTGTACCGGACCATTGTACGCAGGGAGGCCATCAAACCTCTGCTCAAGTACGCCACTCTGCCCAAGGCCAAGTACCAGATTACCCAGATTATTGACGGCAGCGATGAAGACGAAGAAGAAGTGAAGACATCCAATCCTGTTGAAGGCGACGGGGAGCAAGGGAAAGTGAAGGAGCCCGCCCTACGCAGGATCCAATCCCGACACGGACAAGTGTTGAATCGGATTGAGAGCAACGATGACTCCCTTCTCGGAAAGATCGCGATGCCGGGTGATGTGCCGCAGAAACCGCAAATCCACCGGCTACAGTCTACTCAGGCGGAAGATGACTTCGATTCGCAGACCCAGTCTCCCTACATCGACGGAGACAAGTTCTCGCGTCCAGTGCCCAACCCGAATCTTGGACAAGCCGTCTCTGCTCCAGCCACCCCTCCTCAGAGCTACAACGGACAGGTGCCCATATATGGGCCTGTGGGGAAAGGTGACATGGACGATTTCTCTTCAGTTTACCAAGACCCAGTTTCCGTTCCGCCGAGGCCTCCTAAGAATATCTCCCTGAGGGAGGTCCCCCCTCCCCGTTCCAAAGTGGACCCTCCCTCTATCGTCTCTCGCCCCCTCCCCTCGGTTCCTAAAGAATCTCCTCGTTTACCCCCTGCTGTCCCCTCACACTCACACGGTGTCCCTAACGAGTACAGTTACGTGGATCCCGATTCGATCAACATCATGCACTCCAAGTTTGAAAACCTGATAGCTGGCCCCACCTCTCTCCCAGCAAGCATTCCACGCACGGCTTCCCAAAACAACTCCGCGGCCCCTCCTCTCCCTCCGCCGAAACGAGATGGAAGATCTGTCTCCACCACTTCCGCCCCGTCCGTACCCTCCTCCTTTGAGCCCCCTCCACTCCCGCCCAAAGCTCCCTCCTTGAGAACGCCCAATCCCGCGAAACAGCCCCCTAGGCTAGGCGGCAAGGACTCTCAGGCCTGTTTCTCTAAGATTTTCCACGGCTGCCCCCTGCACGTCAAGTCGGCGACCAGCTGGGTGCACCCGGACTCCAAGGATAAGTACGTGCTCATCGGATCGACAGAGGGTCTCTATTCGCTGCTCCTCACCAACCGGCTGGACGCAGAGATGGAGCAGATGTATCCGAAGAAGATCTGGTGGCTGTCCATATTCCAAAATGTGATGCTCTCCATCACCAGTTCCCACCGCTACATGTGCATGACCCTCCTCCTCAACATGTACGACCGCTCCCTCAAGGACACGCAGCAGTACCAGCACACGACCAAAGTGAAGGGGTCCAAGGGCACCCTCCGCTGCGCTGTCATACACAACCCATACAACCGCGAGTACTACTACTGCGGCATCACAGCCACCAGTGTCATCATCCTGCAATGGTTCGAGCCCAGAGAAATATTTATGCTTAACGTACTCATAGACTTTTCCTTCCCTTATGAAGTCAATCTGTGTGAAGGATTCGTTTACTCTACCGTGGAAAAAATGCCGCTTCCTGTATTAATCACTGGAGTAAGAGACAGTGGGAATAGCAACGTCACTTTTGATGTTTTTGACCCAAATGCAAGCGAGAATTATTTCAGCTGCATAGAAGAGTACCCCATCATGAAGATGACAGGCATAAGTCAATTGGAGCCAGACACTGTCATTGCTGTCCATGACAATGTGGTGAAGTTTGTCAATCTGCAGGGGAAGGTGAAACCGAATTTCGCGGGGAAATATAAAAACAAAATCCATTTCGATTTTAAACTGGAAGGCTACGTCAGATTACGCGAGTGCATCTTGATTTTCCATAGGCATGGAATGCAGGCTAAATCTCTGGTAGACGAGGAGATAACCGCAGAGGTGTTTGAAGAGAGCAAGGTTTTCAACCTCCTCGGATCAGATAGGAATATCATCATAGAGAGTCGCCAAGAATCTGATATGGATGGCCCCGCAAACCTGTATATATTAGCTAGCAAATAGCGGTTTCGCGAAACGTGAGGTGTGAAAGAACTGTCTCTTCTACCAGAATCTTATTGTAAATGAATCAAGTGTTGGTTTTACGATTCTTTTATTTTCAGCCTTAAATTAAACGCTAATTATTGATTCATCATTAGCAGAGGATGTTTATATCTGACATATATTATTGCTAATGTTTTAACAACATGTTAACACAGTATTAAATTAAGTAATTTCATCGTGTATTTGTTTCTATACGTTGTAAGGTATTCCTATAGTTTATTGGCAGTTGAATACAATGCTCTTGTTACGCATGTGCTAGAGGACTGCAGTGCCTCACCCAGGATTTTCTATTGAGGGGGACTAGCAACCAGCTGGGGGTCTGGGGGGTGCTGTAAACCCCCAGTGGGGTCCAGGTGCGAAGCTCTGGAAGCTGACAACACTTGTTTCATAATTTGCCCAGATTTTTATAATTTTGTCGTTGTAGAAATATAAATTAACTCCAAGGACAGGCTCTGATTACTGGGTGGGTATGCTCTATATTTTGTATAATGGATTGGTCAATAATTAGTCAATAATGGTCAATATGGTCTAAGTTTATTCTATTAGAGGTGTGTATATTTAACATGTTTTATTGGAAATTTATTTCAAAGGCAATATGACCATGATTAATTGTGGGAATCTAGTGGCGTCCTGGATAGGGATCACATCGTATTCCAAAGGAGAGTTCGAAAATCTCAAGAAACAATGCCCAAAAGGTGATCCGCCTCCTAACCACCAGCAGGCCTTCAGAGCAAGTAACATTACTCCTGAGTACTAGGAATTAGCTCCCATGGAGTAACTTGTTAAATTTGATAATCCCGATTGAACATAGGAATTTAAGTCATTTTGGGCAAGGAACCTTAAAAGGCGGGCTTTTACTATAAATAGACTGTAATTCGGGTTCTAACTAAATCTATTCTATTTCTCAAGATCTGATTGGTGTAGCTGTTGGGTATAAGATATTTCTAGTGAATGCTATACTTCCCATCCTACACCAAAGCAACAACTGTTGTGAATGAAACGTTCTTATCCTGCATTTTTCATAGAATTTCCTGCCACTACTACAAATCAGTTATCCAATCTTGAGTGGTATACCTGAGAGTTCATTACATGTGATTCGACGCTACTGATTAATTGAAATAATGATCTTATCACCCCATACATCAGTGTGTAGGTATGGTGCTTAGTAATTCCGGGAGCAGGAGCAGATACCTAGTATCTCCTGACGATGTATAAGATATATCACATGGTTTACTTTAAATATATAATTATGTGTAGGGTATTTTATTTGCATTTGCTCTATACTGAACGATGAAAGTGCAGCTATGACATATGTATTATTCTAAGGACTTCTTGTCCATTCATTAATGCAGAGTTTCGATACTGGTATAATAAACTAAGCAGATAAATAAATTTAAAGTTTGTCATCTGACCTATTAATAAAATCTCCAGTAATTTTATATGCAAGTCCTAGACCATGACAACTCTATTATGTAATCCATGCATTAAGAGTTGGAACACCCACAATTAGTTCATTACTACCTACCCAACATTTTATATTACAACTAATCAATGAGAAAATATTTTACTTAAAATGACCATGTATCACTAGAGATTAATTGGGCCTTGTTAAAAATGATACTTCAAGTCAGTGTTTAGAGAAATAAAGTGATTAGTTAAGGAGTTACAAGTTTACAACCCTAGCATCTACAGCAGAAAGTCCTTGGGATCAGGTGCGAACGCGAGCAAAATAATGTTATTTCAAATTAGCTCCTGCTCCCTATAAATTAGCAATTGTTTCGCCCTCAGAAACAAAACAATTCTTGATAGTAAATATAACTATTTAGCTACTACGATTAAAAAGAATGTAATAATATTTGAAATATTTCTAACCATTGGAATCGCATGGCTAGATTAAAACGGTATTAAATTGGTAGAGAGTTAATTAGTAAGGTTATGTATTATACTCACCATCTCTGAATGATTGCCTCAGACTGTTGTTTCTCTTAAATTTTGGCTGCTTTGATACGGTTGACGCTGTTACTCTTGAGCTGGCATATCCTGTGTCTCCTGTAGAATCAACCAAGTATTATTTACAAACCAACGACCATGCTAAAATGCGATGAAAAAAAAGCAAACATTTATGATGCTATATATATTATTCTGAACTTAATGGATTATCATTCGAACGGGAAGCTCCCAATTCTTGGTGAACATCTTGACTCGACTTATCCATGGTTAACTTATCATTCCCTGATTAACTAATATTTGCATTGTACACTTAATTAATACTAGGGATTAATATGTATCATAACAGCTAAGACATAGAACCTATCAGGTATCGCTATGTCGAGATTCATTATGAGAATGTATTCAATTGATCTCAATTCCCACCTGAATTGACTGAGACGTTGGTTGGACTGAGAACAAGATGGGAGCTCAGAGGGGAGAGTGAGGCTTTCGAAGCTTTGTTGAGCTGGGTATTGCTCTGGGAGAGTTTGAGTGAGTGTAGATCTGACAGCTTGAGAGGGACAGAGTTGGAGTTGTGTATGTTGAAGCTATTAACTCTACCACTCGCGGGTTTTATTTCCCTTAGCGGCCTGCAAAATAGATTAGTAAAGTGATTTAAGTACGTTACACTTGTATCTCAAAGTACCTTTATTTTAATGATAGTACGTATGTATTGTAACACTTATGAACATGTTATGTTAGTTACCTCATTCTGTACATACGTAATTTGTATGGAATTTAATTAACGTTCAGGAACTCACTCGAGAGGATTAGATACTCCCCTGCTTGCGACTGCTCTCCTGTGAGACCTGGCCTCGTACTGCAGTATTCTGAGGTGGGGCGGGGTCCTAACCTCTGTTCTCAACTCATGAGCTGTGGTGCGTCTCAACTTGCGTTTTGGATACATTTCTTTTCCATTAGGGTACATTGAGTGAGGTTTATAACTAAGATAATATTAGGACTTTAGTAGAGCTTGCCAAATTGCAAACGTAATTAATTATATTTTCGTTTATTTTAATGATATCTCTCACATCTCTGTACCAACAGTCTCAATTTAATATGGTTGTATTATTGGTAAACAGGTAATTATTAACCTGATTCTTTGTATATATTTTATTGGTCTAATAATCGCATTAAAATGGTTTAACCACGAACTCATGCTTTGCTCCGAATTTCAATTGAGATTAAATTATTTAAATGAATTAGTTATGAAAAAGATCGTTGGTGTATAATGCAATGAGAGACTATAATTTGGAGATATATTAGAAATATTTTTAAAAAAAATCGTCAGTCAATCAAAGAAAATGTAATATATATGTACAATATTTTTGCTTTATAAAATAATAATTCCTGTGTTATATAATTTCGAGCAAACTTCTTAGTTTGTTCAATGTTTTTCTAGAATTTAGAATTATTCGAGAATATATTTTCAGATGTACTACATATGTAGTAGTATTAAATGATTCCAATCAAGTGCGTTTATGGGACAGGCTAATATGTAATTAAGAGAAATGCTTTTATATCCCTCTTAAGCGGTTCTAACTGTAATTACCTGTGTGGAATGGTGCTGGATATTCTGCTAGGTCTGTCTTGCTGTTCTGCTGACTGGTTAGCGAACATCTCAACATCCACCCCTTGTTCTATCCCCAATTTTTCTAGGTCTAGCGATCCGCTACCCTTACTGGACATATCTCCCTCCATGCTATCTTTATTCAGGAATCTTGTCAATGAGTTAGATGCGAGGCCTTTTAGTTCTGCAGACTTTTCTCTATCCACGTATGAGTAACCTGGAATGCCACTGTATTCACTCGTTTTATCGATACTTTGATCGGATCTGTCGAGAGCTTGTCCATTTATGTAGAATGAGTAAGACCATGGGCCACCACTAAACAATACATTATGATGTTGTGGTGAATAATAGACTAGACCAAATGACTGCAATTAGGAAGTAAAAGCTAACCAATTGTGGTGGAATAAGTACGGATCTATCATTTAATGTTATTTGTACTAACCTTAACGGCGTTACAACATCTTCTCTATTCAAGTCTCGCGGGAGTGTTGAGTTCTGTAAGGTGGATTCTGATGCTAAGGTGTAGGCTGAGATGGATTCTGGCATTATGTTCTCCATTGTAGTCATTGCTTCCATTGTACTGGGTTCTTCTAACTCGCGAATGGCATACGACACCACGTCACTACGGCCTCCGGGTATGTAGTGAAAGATCCCTCCGATCTATTCAGTTAGAAAGTTATAAAGCTTTTTGCAAAGACGCACAAGTATGAAGATCATCCTAATTATTTGATTGATAAATCGTAGGTAGATCGTAGGCCAATATATCACCTGTTATTTTGTGCTATAATATTACTTTCCTGGGTTTATATTTGCTTAAACCACAATTAACCTAAGCACCCTATCCTCCTCTTATGTAGCCTCTTCACTGAAACATGTGTTTTATTGAAATGAATTTGGACTTGAAACCGAGGAGAGAGGAGAACATGATCAGATAGAGATGCTTTAACCTGAACAGCATGTTAAGTTCAAGAATGTCCGTACAACAAGAAATGAAATAACTAACAAATTGTTTACTCATATTAGTATTACTTGTTCAAATTAATCTCTGGAACCCAAATATTAACACTTCTAAACTAATATGAGTTCGTTCAGTTTTTGATGAAGAGCTCGTAGTATGCAAGCTTAAGTGATTGATTTAATGATTTTTTTTAAAATACCCTCATTGGATACATCATTGGTATGATATGGTGTTCACCTAATTCCTCTATATACGTAACTATGTTCAATAGGAAACAGGTGTTCTCCCTCTCTTTCAAAATATAATATTTCATTTCTTTGCGCTTACATTTTTGGAAGATTTAATGTTTCTATAACTGCAACTTGATCAATGTAAAACATTGGTTCAAAAAGATGGACCGTTTTGATTGGATGAAATGCGTTTGCATATTATTCGTCTGTTAATATGTTTATAACTTCACCTTGACAAGAAGTGCAGAATTTCTCGAATTATGGCAGAAACAACTAAGAAATCATTTAATATTGATTTAGACTTGAAAAGGAGGATTTCGCATGGTTGGCGTTGGCTCCAACCAAAATCGGATATAGCTCTCTATCCAATATTCGTATCTCTCCTCTACATCAGCAGCTATTCAGTCAGCTTCCTACTCGGCGGTTGGTTGGGGCACTTCGAGGATGGGAGATTCTTAGCACCTTCAGACCTGCTCGAGAGAAACCCAGAGAGGGGCTTGTTCAAAGTTCTAAGTTACCCGATCATCTTTGCCCTCTTCTTCGTCATGTATATCAAATTCAAACAGAACGAGCGGACGAGTCTCCCATTCAATAAATACACGTGGTTGAAGTACGTGTTCATCCTGCTGAACTACCTGGAGTTCTTCACTGGGCTCCTACTCCTACTCGGCATGATGGTGCACACCTCGTATCTGGACGAGACGACCGTTAAGTTGGCCGATTTTCTCAGACACGGAGGCAGTTTTACAATGCAGTTATTGACTGTTGTATATTTTGGATTACAGATAATCGTTACAACAGTGATCATTATGAAGAGGCCGCGAGAAAAGATTTCTTTCGTGAGGATAGGCTTCATTCTGATGCGCTGTATCTTCATCATGTTGTCTCTAATAGCATTACTGTTGCGGGTGATAGCTACTCCTATATGGAGGACGATGCAGAATTCAGAAATGGACGCGTTCATGTTAGGAGACGAGCAGATAATGCAGAGTGATGCTAAGAACACTGATGCTGCTGGGGAATGGATATTTATAATTTGCTTCACAGTTCTTATTCTCCTCTCGTATGTTGATTTCAGGGATACGAAGTACCAGCTGAGGGTGGGGACCAAAGATAAAGCTTTGTCCAAGGAGAGAGACATCAAGTATGAGATTCAGGAGACCAACACATTCTTTGTAGCGGAATGAGTTGAAGTGTTAGGATATGAACGTAGTACATGTTTAACAGTATAAGTAAGAACCTAATTCGTGTGATAATTATGCTGTAGTGAATCTTAATATCGCTGTATATATCTAGTTCAATTTCCTGGATCGATTTGGGAGTGTCGAAATACTAAAATTTAGAAGTCTAAACCTATGAAAGTGCCTTAGAAACTTTTCTAGAATGAACTTACGTCTGCTGGCTGTAGCGATGTGATAGAATTCTTTCCAGAATTGCATGCAGAATCGCCGTATCTCGGAGATGCGAGCAGAGACTCTTGCCTCATGAGTGACACGTTCTCTCTGGAGTTGTTGAGACTTCTCTGCCGAAATCTGAACTCTGAATGGAAGCTGATCGTCTTTGATAATTCTTTACTTTTCTGATTTAGTGACTTTGAAAGATATTCATCTAAATTAAGGATAGCAAAATTAATATTAAAAGTGACCAATTGATGGAATTACAATCTGATGCAATATTTAACCAAATAGTTCACAAATCTTTCGAAATATTGGGAATTAATTTGTAGGCAAGAATCACTCATTGTAGTGAAAGAGGACTATTCGCTCCAGATGTTGTATGAGCAGATACCACCAGGAGTTGTCTTCACTGATTGTTCAGCTAAGATCAAACGCGAGGCCATTTGGCAAATATTCCAAACCAGATGAAACGAATTTTCTGATTAGCTAAGACTTGCTTAATAATCAGCTACAGGTGATGAGTTCTTTTCATTTTTACTTCCTCGACCAATCAGCCGGAAATATTGCTTTGATATATGATCACTATTCAGATTAATACTGCATGGTATCATGGCACCTGGTCAACTCACCTCTGTTGTCTCGATTGGGTTTAAGTGAAGGATATTTACGACAAGTGGCCCAGAAGCAGCACGTCCCCAGCAGCACTCGGTATCCCCTCCTGTAGCTCTGCATCAGCAGCACGTAGACGATTGGGTTGATCACTGAGTTCAGGACTGCTATCCGCACGCCCAGGAACTCTAGAATGGAGTGGATGTTCTCGTACGGGGAGCAGTCGGGGAAGATAGTACGGAATGTAACAGAAACCTAAAAATATTTGAATAAATACCTCACCTGACAAAATTGTCCCGCAAACAAACTTTGGAACTTGCTGACTATCTTAACATTTATTTGAAAAGATCAGATGTTTTTCCGATTATTAGAAAGTGACACAGAATGGATGAGTATTGTGCAATGTGTTTATTTCATTGAAAATAGACAGAAACGTTTTCCTTAAATTTATTAAATATTTGAATCTTCTAATTATAAACTAACCAAGAAAGGCAGCCATCCGAAATTGAATATAATTATGATTAAGAGGAACTTGAGTGAGAGTAACAGTTCTCTTTGTTTCTTCCGATTCACATCTCCCGTCCTTGCAGTGTACTTCCTACGTCTGATCAGGAACAGAACAATACTACAGATGAGTATGGTGTAGCAGACACTAGCTATCAGTACCAGTCCGTAGCCATAGATCTGGATGAAGTAGGAATAGGCCACTGAACTACAAGAATTATGCAAACTCTAAATTCATGTTAGTTCTAAGGTATTAGAAGCTACTGTATCGGAAAGCTTTGATCTACGTATATGCTCAATATTATTTTTATTGTTCGAGGTATTCCAATGGCTATTTCTGCCCACCCGACGGATTGAATAATTGATAGGATATCAAAGATATTTCAGAAAGCGTTGATCACATCACTGCAGCATGCAACTGTACCCTTGTAGAATTAGCAGAATTACATTAATAACGTACTATTTGCAGATAATCAAAGGCTTTGAAATATAGTACATGAAAGATTGGGCTTGATTTCACTGAGGATATCATGTAACATTGCTCCATATGATTATATTGCAAAGATTCCGAGTCATATAGATAACGGTGTATGTAGATGGTTAATTGGGCTCCACAATGAACTACAGGTGTATGTTATGGCTGAGTCTCGCCTTATTTTTTTGATGTACAGTGGTAGTTGAGGTTAGCACTTAATCATTTTTTATGGGGTCAGAACAAGTTGAAACTCGATTAAGTAAAGTATCCTTTTAGCAGATCACTATTATATAAGAGGAGATATTAGAGTAAGCTTGTATAATATACATCTGCATGGATCACCACATCAAACATAAACAGTGGAGGGGAATTGATCATGCTTACACTAGCCATGAAGGACTGCCCACTCCAGACGTTGTATGAACAGAGTACCACCAGGGGATTGTCTTCACACACAACTCATCGCAGATGTTACGTTGATATAACTTGATTTGTACGTAGGCCTAGTAGTACTTGTTCTCCTGTAATACCTCATTTAAACGGATTGAATATTTCTACCTTAATCGTGTACATCAATGTTACATCAATGTCTAAGAACCTCAGAACGCCCTAGACTTCCAACTAATGGGGATTATAGTGTTTGCATTGTTTAATTGGAAGACATATTTTGTTCAACAAGAATGTCCGGTAACCACAAATGCATATTTAAAGTTCTTAACATTGCCTCATGAATCATGAGCTCCTCCTACTCTGCATTACGCTGCCTTACTGGGTTACCGATCAAATTCCTACTTCCTACGTATATTTAATGTTGTTAATATTTGCTGGTAAAATCAACAACGGCCATGCGTGTTGAGTCGAATTTGAAATATTTTCCAATTACTTGGAAATGAGCTGTAATTAATGTCACATGAGTGGTAATACTTTTATCAGGTTTTATGAACATTGTTTGAAATTAAGATCTGAAGATCTTATTTCGACACATCTGTGTCTGGTTTCACTATATGCTCTTAAAAGAATTTCACGTTCTCCTCAGAGAATCACAGCCCTTATGTACACTACGAGATCTTGCATGATAATGATAGGTTTGTAGATGTGAACTATTTAATTCCTCTTCTTGTAACAATATATAGAGGAATGTTTTTAAATACTATGTGAAATGAGACATTTTTGTAATCATGTTAATGATAACATATTCTGAAGATAAGTTAGATATCCAAGTTTGTTAGTCATGAACACAGTATTTCCTCAAATAATAAAAGCCTTTTATTTTATTAATAATATGGCGAATTAAATATGCATGGAACTATATTAATCATAAATGTACACGCGATTACTCACCCCTTGTTACTTGGATCATCATACTCAAAATGGCAGTATGATTTCTGCACGCCATATGGCTTCATTTTCGATAAGTATGGAATGGCAGGCAAAGCTGACTGTAGACCAGAAAATATAATGGCAATCAAAAGCACTATGCCCATCTTCCAAAGGGTCACTTTTTTCTTGTACCAGAAAGGGAAATTGATAGCAAGGAGTCTAGGAAAGATATGACTAATTCAACACTAATATATATCTATATACACCAAACCATGTTTTTTTTAAAAAAATGCATATTGATGCATTAAATGCTGTCATTTTAACTAACCTTTCAAATGGAATGATGGCTAAGATAAGCATAGATCCAGATTTGAATGTCAGAGCAGACCATCCATACAACGTGCATCCTATCTCCCCTCCTGTGATGAAGTAGGATTCCTCCACATGTGTTTTGTTTACAAACAGATAATAGTAATAGTTGTAGTTCGTGATTGGGAGTGGAATGACACCTGTCAGCGTATCAAACACTGCCAGGCCTAGAATCAACATGTCATAAGGTTTCTTCTCTTTGAATATTATGACCAATATCGTGGCAGGGTTTCCAATCAAGATGATAAGGTTGAGCAGGAGTAAAGTCCCAAATATCGCATAATTGTATTCTTTGCTTCTAAAACTGCTAAAAAGATCGGTTTTGTTTTCACTGCTGCAGTTGACACCTTGTGCAAGTGAATTGTGTAAGAATGCAGAAAAAGCGATTAAAAATATTACAAATTTCATATTAAAATTGATATATGACTGTTTACTTTGAATAAATTATCTTCGTAACCATATTTATACAGCAGAAGCACTGATTGTCTGAAATCAGTACAGTAGTGCCTACATTATGGCCAATGGCCTAAGATTCTAATTACAAGCATGTACAGAGTAATTCTTTGTAGTCTTCTCCCAGTGCACACCATCCGAGGGGTGAGGTAGACTCTGTAGCAGGCTTCTACACATCAGAAGCACCATTTACCGTTATAAATACAGAGCCACTGGGATAATCCGCTACCGCTGTGTAGTAATATAGTTGCAGCCGTTTAGCATGCTGCAACTATATTACTACATATATTATGGTATTTGAGATAACTTGCCAAATTGGGTAATCCCCACAGATTTGGCTGCACCAATTGCGGCGGATTATCCAGGTGGCACTGCATTTCAAAATTTCAATTATTATTTTTGAAATTATACAATTCATTGGAGGCAATATCCTGTATAACATGTAAGTAGGAAGCACTACGTATTACGTATTTGCAAATTAATTAAATATCAGTATGATATATGAGATATGAATTCTGATACATATTTGTACTCGTTTGATGAGTAAACGTCAGATTAACATTGATTATGCGGTATTTTCCAACCAAAGTCAGGTTGTTAAACATGTTTATTAAGCAGAGGAGTCCGACATCGAACTGAGTACTTTCAGATTTCGGTTTTTAATCATAAAGTTTGTGATGCTGGCAAATACACTAGCCCGAAAATGACCTGTTTGTTTTGTGAAATAAAGTATATAAGACCACTGTAATAGTAAGGATAAGGCCACTTATAAAAAGTTTGTTTCGCCTCAAAAAAGACCTCAAGTGGATTTCGGATGGGCGGTATTTCATTATCATGATCTCTAACGTTATTATCTCGTAACGTTATTTAATAACTTAATCTATAATTGGCTCTGCAAACAATTAACGAATTGAAGTCTCAAAAACTGAAATGCTAGTACTATATATCAACTGTGTATTTAAGCCAATCAGTACTTAAAATTGATTGTAATAATGGCGATATATTCGGGAAATAAATATTGATGCGGGCGGCGGAGCTGAACCATGTTTACAACTAACATAACAGTGGCGTGAAATAATAATTTTAGTGCAGTTCTCCAATTGGATTGTTAGCCTGTCACGCTCTAACTGGTCTGAGTTTTTTTATTTTACAAATATTAAACACTTAACAAAGTCTAAATGTCAAAAAAAAAATTATTTTAAAAATTATTTCGACAATCAGAATGATGGTCATTATAACTGGACCGCCCCGGGTCAGTTATTACGGAAGAATGATGAGTGATAGAAATGTACTTTCAGGATACCCGAACCCGTTGTAAATAAATTAATGCTAATTATCATGGTTATGACAAAGCCTAACACTGGGGATAAGTTAGATAACTTATATTTACACTATCATATATATTATGGTATATTTTATTACTTATTCTCACTTTCTTATTTCATATTTTACTCAATAGAATCAGTAGAATGGCATCTCGAATAGGAGCAGAATCAGTGCTGGGAGAGGAGAGAGTGGAGAGAGAGTTGGAGGAGTTGAGGAGTCAGGTGCAGAGAGAGAAAGAGAGAGTTAGAAAGCATTTCCAAGAGCTCCATCTCCTGCTAGCAGCTAAAGAACAAAGTGTGTTGCTAGAGCTAGATGAGATTGTAGAGCGAGTGAGAAGAGAGTTGTCAGAGAAGAGAGCTCTCCTCCAACAGCTGAACAGCCAGAGAAGACCTGGAGAGAGATCTGACTGAGAACAAGTTGAGAGAGCTGCTGCAGAAGAATCTGCGTAGTCTGGAAGATGGCGTTGGAGAGGTGTTAGGTGGAGAAGGTGTGACAGTTGGATGGGTAGAGGTGGAGTGGAATGAGGAGGGAGTAGAGTTCGCAGTGAGTGATGTGTGTAAGGTTGTGTGTCTGAAGGAGAAACCTGTTGAACCTGTGGACTATTCTCTGAAAGTACGTCCTGTCTGGTCTCGTGTTACTGGAGGGAAAGGTCCTGATCAGATTTCAGATCCAATGCAGATATCTATTGACAATACAACACAGAATATATTTGTGACAGATAATGAGTGTGGTAGAATTCAAGTTTTCAACTCAGAAGGAAGGCATCTATACTCTATTACTGACCTCATAGAATATCCTATTGGAATAGCTCTAACGAATGCATTCATATTCGTAGCAGTAGAGGGAAATTTGTTGAAACTAAACAAATCTACTAACAAGTTAGTCAAGTCAGTGGAAACAGAGAATCGTGTCTGGGGAATTGAGACTGGTGAAGACACAAATATTTACGGATGTGAAAGTAACAAACAATCAGTGATTGTATTAGACAATAATCTCAAATTCCTGAAAAGAATCAAACTGAAATCATCTCATTTAGAATCAACTACTCAAACTCACTGCATCAAATTCTATCAGAATGATATGTATGTAATGTGTGGTAACTATCCTTCTTACCATCTCCAGATATTCTCTCTAGAAGGAAAGCTGCTAAGATGTTTGATACCAAAAAAAGAAATAGACTGGAGTTATTTCTTTACCATAGATCGAGTGGGGAATATCATAGTAGCTGATTGGGGAAGGAATCAAATCAAGATATTCAACAATGAAGGAGATACAATACACACCATTAGCAATGCACACTTAGCTGAGAATGAGAAATTTGACCTTCCTCGCGGAATAGCACTCGACAATTCAAACAGGATTATTGTAGCACAGCGGAATCCTAATGGCTGTCTACAAGCTTTCTAAACGACTGAACTTGTAGTACATAATGTGTGTTCCCTTTCTATGAATGAGACTTCCTTCCTAGTAAATTCAAACCTTTTACCCCAATTACTGAATGTTTTCCTTATTTTTTTATGATATAATATTTAACTCATAGCAGAATTTGCAACGGGATCGTCTATCAATTCTTTTTCAAGATATTTCATGAAATCATTCTCTTATATCTAGAATTGTTATTACAGTCGACATCGGTTTTTTTTACTATCGGCTTTTTTTGACTGTTTTTGGTGCAAAAATATGAGTTTCAGGTACAGTAGACATCGGGGGTTTTTTGACATTTTTCCATGCAAATGGGGTGTCAAAAAACCCGATGTCGACTGTAGTATTTACTAACATGAAGGAAGTAATACTAATAAACCGATCCTTCACTCAACGCGTAAATAGTGTAATGTTGAAACAATAGTTAGGTCTCAAATGACAACCGCGATTCTTATCTGGAATGTTTCATTGAGTTTAAGTGCATTTTGAAAGGTGCCATTCATTTATGTTATCAAAATCTATACTACTATCATGCCATATACTCAACTTTATTGGCTATTCTTCACATACTTTTTAAGGATTTTACGTTTAAAATGTATACATTCTATCTTCTGTCCAGTCATTGGCCGTGGGGCATCTACTATCCCAGTTAGGAACATTCCATTATTTACAGAAATGTTTCCTATCAGCCGTATTTCATTCTTTGATCCTTATTCAGATTCCATTGGTACTAGTATGGCTGAGAAGATGACGTTCTTAGAAGCGAAGCAGTCTCCCATGATAGAGACTCTCATCCCCACGACTCATGAAGATACGATACACGATGCCGCATTTGATTTCAGTGGTAAGCATGGATTAGTGCCTTAAACTTATTGCCTTATAGTATTTTTTTGAATTTAGAAATTCTGATACATTATTTGTGTGGACTTGTAATCCATTGTTTGGGTATCTCCTTATAAGGTCAGAGACTGGCCACCTGTTCAGCTGATCAGCACGTGTGTGTGTGGGACACGAGGCAAGATGGTCAGTGGGAGTGCACCTCCAAGTTCCCCGCACACAACGGACCCATCTGGAGACTGGACTGGTCGCATCCTCAGTTCGGACAGCTGTTGGCGACCTGCTCATTCGACTGCTGTGTCAACATCTGGCAGGAGAATACGAAGCTGGAGACTTCAGGTGAGATTATGGAAGAAATGTCTATACAAATAGGTTCGATAGTGATGCCATATTCTGCTTGATTATGTCCAAATAAGGAAGTTGATGTTTGAACACTCAGGAATTGTAAGATTTAGTAATATCATCTAGGAATGTTTTAGAATTTTTTCTATGTGGAGGGATGAAAGGGCATCTTGGTCGATTTCTAGGCTAGGCCAGCTTCTAAGCACCTTTGTACGTAACTAGTTCCTTCAAATTCACTCATTTATTGATAGAAATATTTTCAGAATTCTATGGAGTGGCAAAAAACTCAAAGGGATTCAAATGCCTCCCCCGTTCCCCTAAAAATCAATGTATCATGTGCTTACAACCCATCCTTAAGTTGCTATACATATTACCATCTGAAGCAGTTCCATTCTGGCATCTGACATGACATCCTCCACTCAGGTAAGCACAGTCTGCAGTGGGAGAAAGAAGCCACGCGTCTAGACAGTCAGTCCAGCGTGAACGACGTCAGGTTCTGTCCCCACTACTGGGGCTTGCAGTTCGCTTCCTGCGCCAAGAACGGCTTCGTACGCGTGTACGAGGCTAAGGACATAATGCGACTGAACGACTGGACTCTGTCGCACGAGTTCCACAGTCTGAACGAGGCCTCCTCTCTCTGCTGGTCTCAGTCCAGCCTCTTCCCCCCTCTCATCGCCGTGGGGTCTGATGAGAAGGGGGCCAACTCCGTCAGACACCTCGGCGTATACCAGCTGCACAGGTTAGTGTGTATGTTGAGGAGATTTATTATGTGCAGCAAAGGTAATAATGGCTGTGGTTATAATGTCAATCTTATTGGCTATAATGGCAGAGTTATGGTTTGAAAAAAGAGTTGACATTTTCATTTAAGGCAATAATTAACTTGCTTGTGCAAGTCACAAAATACTCAAAGATTCAAAATCTATTCTACCACAAGCAATTTCTTCAATCAATTTTCTGGGATATAATGGTATGAATCTGGGCTACTAAAATACACAAGTGATACGCTCAGGGCCGCACCTAGAAATAGTTATTGGGGGGGGGTGTCGACCTAATTTTTCCGACTGCCGACTGAATTGTGAAACTTCCGACTATTTAGGAAATAACCGACTACATTAAAATAGTGGGGGGGTGTCACACACCCCCACACCCCCCCGTAGAACCGGTCCTGGATACGCTTGGCATGTGCTATTAGTATTGTATTTATTTGCTACACTACTCAGATCTAGCAACACGTGGAAATCCATCATTGATGATCAGACCGAGATGATGTTCCGTAAGGTGAATGACGTAAGCTTTGCTAACTGGATGGGTCGCAGTTACCACTCACTAGCAGTAGGCGGGAATGGACTCTATGTCGTGCAGATTAAACCTACCAAGCTCTCCAGCTCCTCTGGTGAATCAGCAGGTTAGTGGTCCTCATGTTTTATAATTATTCATTTCAAATTGATTTCAAATCATTTATTTGTCAGTATAATTTAAGTACAGGTCTAAATCAATAACTTCCGTAGAGTACCATTACAAGTTTACTCAGATCCCCCTGCGGGAGACAGACAGACAGACAGAGGTGTGGCGGGTGCACTGGAACATTACTGGAGATATGCTAATCGCCTCTTCTAACGACAGACGAGTTCTGGTGTGGAAGCAGTCCGGTCTCTCCAGTTTTGAGATCGTTAAGGAGCTGGTCGCCACTCAGGATTCACACAACCCGGTCTCTATTAATCCTGCATTCCATAGTGCCCTTGCGGTTGCTAGAGAGGAATCAATACAGGACACTGTGACATAAGACCTGGATTAGAATTTATAGTTTTCTTGTCGATTATTAAAATACATCATTGGTTTACTGTTTCTTCCCATCATTCCTATCTATCACGAATTAAGTCATTCATAACATAATGATGTAATGCTATCCGATTGAAATAGTGCCATGTCACGTATACAGAGAGGAATGGGGTTCTCAGGATTCTCTCTCAACGCTAGAGAGAGTAAGTTCAGTGGAAGCAACCCTCTCTCCGCTTCTAACAAGAAACCCGCCCCTACTCATCCACAGTCTCAGAGAGACCACCCAACATCCGTACAGCCACTTCCTGATCCTAGCGCCGGTAGACACCCGCGCTTCCTCACAGAGGATGAGTACTTCAATGAGTCCAGCAGTGAGTCGGAGACAGGTGGCGGCACCTGTGAGAAAGCAGACAAGGACTCTGCTAGCAGTGATAGCAACAGTGAGAATGAAGATCCTCTGGACGCGTTCATGTCCTCGATACAGGACCAGGTGACCAAACAGGCCGGCACTGAGGGGGGGAAGGCGTCTAAGGCGGTGAGAGGGGACATAGAGCAGGCGGATGATCAGGAAACCTACTTCCAGTTCTTGGAAGAGCAAGCTAGCAAGCTGCCCCCTGTCTGCTCTGACGAGGAGGACATAGACTACGACTCGGATGGATTCCCAATCGCCCCGGACAAACCTCGGTCAATAGAGCCTCTTCCACGCGTGAACCACGAGGAAGTAGACTACCTCCCGTTCGAGAAGAATTTCTACCAGCCGCACCAAGACGTGGAGAATCTCACACGAAGAGAAGTTGCAGCTCTGAGGGAGAGCTACTCTCTGAGAGTGTCAGGTGTGGACACTTGTAGGCCCTGCATATCCTTCGCATACCTGGGACTGAGTGAAGAGCTGCTGTCAGTTCTCTCCAAGAATCAGTACTCACAGCCTACGCCCATCCAGACACAGGCGTTGCCAGCTGCGCTGGCAGGTCGAGACCTGATAGGCATAGCACAGACAGGATCCGGCAAGACGCTAGCCTACCTCCTGCCTCTAATAGTGCACGTGCTGGATCAAGAAGAGATGCAGGAGGGGGAGGGACCCATTGGTCTCATCCTATCCCCCACGCGGGAGCTGTGTCAGCAGATCTACTACGAGACAAAGCGGTTCTGTAAACCGTATAACATCGGTTCCTGTCCCATATATGGCGGCACCAACCGATGGGAGCAGATTAAAGCTCTGAAACAGGCGCCGGAAATCGTGATTTCCACCCCCGGGCGCATGATAGACCTCATCAAGTCCAAGGCCACCAACCTACAGAGGGTGACCTTCCTCGTGGTGGACGAGGCAGACCGGATGTTTGACATGGGGTTCGAGGGTCAGGTGCGGAGTTTAGTGTTCAATGTGCGGCCGGATAGACAGACGCTAATGTTCAGTGCGACATTCCGCAAGCGAGTGGAGGGCTTGGCTCGAGAGGCGCTCACGGACCCGGTGCGTGTGTGCGTGGGCGTGGGGGGAGAGGCGAGTGAGGACGTGACTCAGCACGTGGCGGTGCTGGGCAGGGAAGAAGAGAAGTGGAGCTGGCTCACCAAACGGATCGTCAACTTCTGCACCGTCGGGAGTCTCATCGTGTTTGTAACGAAGAAGGCAGACTCGGAACTCCTGGTGAGCAAGCTCAGGACCAGGGATTTCTCTCCCTTGCTGCTGCACGGAGACATGGAGCAAGGCGCCAGGGATGAAGTGATCATGAAGTTCAAACGGAAGGAGGAGCAGGTGTTAGTGGCCACAGACGTAGCGGCTCGGGGTCTCGACATCCCGCACGTGCGGACCGTAATCAACTACGACGTAGCTAAGACTATCGAGACGCACACGCACCGGATCGGACGCACGGGGAGAGCGGGGGAGAAGGGGGACGCGTACACGCTGATCACCGGCAAGGATAAATTTTTCGCAGGGGACCTAGTGCGGAACTTGGAAGGTGCAAACCAGGAAGTACCACGGGATCTCCTGCAGCTAGCTCTGCAGAACGCTAAGTTCCGGAAGAGCAGGCGTGCGTGGGGGCAGGAGAAGGGGAAGAAACTGCAGGCCAAGAAGCGACTGCGTCCCGGGTTAGGGTCCACCGAGTCCGAGCCCGCCCCAGCTCGACAGGCCGGTCCGCTCACCAGCCGCATGGACATGTACCAATCTCAGTACCGAACCAACTTTGTGAAGGCCTCCCACTCCGACCTCGCCTCCACCTCCACACTCTCCACCTCTGCGTCACAGGAGCCCAGTCCCGCCCCAGACACTGAGAGCACTCAGGACCCTTCCCGGAAGCCCAAATCCAAAACTAGGTTCAGTAGTGCTGGTACGAAGCAAGATGACAATTCCGTGTTCAGTGCTCCCGTTGCTAGCCAGAGTGCTAAGCTGAGTTCTACCTCGAAGGAAGACAGACTGCCTCCTCCCGGGGAGACGAGACAAACTGACCCCTTCATCAAACCGCCCCCGAAGAAGAAAAAGAAGAGATGGGACATATAGTTTATATATTAAATTTCAAGTGAGCTTTCAATTTTTTTCAAAAATGAATATAATATAGAGCATTGCTTAGAATTTGGTTTATTATATCTCAAAGATGTAACCAATCAAAACGAGACACAACTTATTATTCCTCACGCACTATCCTATTTACTTGAAGTCCGCCCTGTACCTAACTAGACATTTATCCTGTTATTGGCGATAGAATCGAACCAACACACTGCATCGGTAAGGTCGAATAATCATGACCGGAGGTCTCTTCCTTTTCATCTGCCTACTCTTCCCTTACCTCTGCCTGAGTTCCACAACTGATGAATTCGTGACGTGCGGTTCCCTCGTGAAACTCCTCAACTCACACCACAACGTGCGGCTGCACTCGCACCAGGTGGCCTACGCCTCTGGCAGCAGCCAGCAGTCCGTGACAGGAGTGGCTGCGATGGACGACGTGAACAGCTACTGGATCCTGAAGGGACCGCATGATAAGCCGTGCGTGAGAGGGTCCCGTATTGGCTGTGGTGACCGTCTAGTGATGCAACACAGTGCCACCAGGCTGTTCCTGCACAGCCACTACTTCACGTCTCCACTCAGCCACAACCAGGAGGTGAGCTGCTTCGGAGAGAACAACGAAGGGGACGCAGGGGACTTTTGGTCGGTAGAGTGTCCCGGGGAATTCTGGATAAAGAAAGATAAGGTCCGTCTGAAGCACGCGATGACAGAGATGTACTTGCACATCCCAGGCGACACGTACGGCCGGCCTATCGCTGGGCAGAAAGAGGTGTGTGGCTATGCTAAGAGGCAGAGGGAGAACCAATGGAGCGTGGAAGAGGGAGTCATTATTACATTCCAAGAAACGTCTAACGATCATGTGCATACAGAGTTGTAGGAGTTAGGACAATTGTATTAGGTTTTGAATATAAAATTATGACATTGTTGACCTGGTTAGGGGAATAAAGCTTACATACACGGTGCAACTTTTTGCATTCGTTATACTAAGTACTTGTACGTGTAGTAAATCATGATCCTGTCTACTACCAGTGAAA
Source organism: Aphrocallistes beatrix (assembly GCA_963281255.1). Lineage (NCBI taxonomy): Eukaryota > Metazoa > Porifera > Hexactinellida > Sceptrulophora > Aphrocallistidae > Aphrocallistes > Aphrocallistes beatrix. Next base: position 2,802,510 of record OY725501.1, read on the forward strand.
TTGTCTCATCTCCATGATATGTATCTCTTCCTCTACCAAATTCATTACCATTTTTTTGACTATCGCCACAAAACATTACAGTAGAGTAGATAGATAATGTAACCAAACAATTATTTGTCTATACCATACATGTCAACCTCTGCAAAGAAAAAAGCGGGACATGAGTAGTATTTTAGCGGGACAATTCCACTTTTTGGAACGTTTTCACTGGAAATTCTTGCAACATAGTATGTCCGAAAAAGTGGGACGTCTAACCAAAAACGTGAGAGTTGGCAAGCCTACTGTTCCATATTCTAACCAGCAGTCATCAGTATACTAGTAATGGCCCTGAAGGCTTCCAGCTGTGCCTCCTGCAAGATCGGACCCTCCATCCTGAACTCGGACCTGTCCTGTCTCGCTGCGGAGTGCGAGAGACTGATAGCAGCCGGGGCTGACTACTTGCACCTGGACGTGATGGACGGACACTTCGTCCCTAACCTCACGTTCGGGGCTCCTGTGGTCAAGTGCCTCAGAGCCAAGCTGCCTAACGCCTACTTCGACATGCACATGATGGTGTCGGAGCCTGAGAGGTGGGTCGGTGACATGGCAGAAGCGGGCGCCAACAGCTACGTCTTCCATATCGAGGCCACCCAGAAGCCGGACGAACTGATCCAGCTGATCAGGTCGAAAGGGATGGAGGTAGGCATTGGGGTGTCCCCCGACACGCCCCTAGACAGGGTCCTGCCCTTCCTAGACAAGGTCGACCTCATCCTGATCATGACGGTGTATCCGGGGTTTGGTGGACAGAAGTTCATCCAGACAATGATGCAGAAAGTTGAGCAGCTGAGGAAGATCAGCCAGGCCCTGAACATAGAGGTGGATGGCGGCATCAACAAGGAGACGATAGAGCTAGCTGCTGCGTCGGGAGCTAACCTCATCGTGGCTGGTACCGCCGTCGTGAAGGCTGATGATCCCAAGTCCGTGATAGAACTGCTGAGGACGCGCGTCAACAAAGTCGTGAAGCAGGATTGATGCGTTCTGTTAGAGATACGAGCGCTTCTGAGTTTTTAGGCGAATGAGTGTATTATATTCTTTTACTGCTGATTGTTCCATTTAGATGTTAATTTTATCCGAGCTTATATACTGTGTTATTTTAATCAGGACTTATTCTGTTGTGTTCAACTTTCTTTTAGCTTATGCACTCCTCAGTGAATGGAAAACGAAATTATTCAGAACCAAGTAATATACATTAGTGCACTAGCGAAATCTAACAGTTCAATTCATTTCAAATTTGATAATTGCAAGAATTCGCAGGCAGAGGGTATCCGATAAATAAAATGGTCGGATGCCCTATGGGTATTCTTTGGATATTACCTAAGAAGATGCGAATCAAGTCATGCCAACCTCTGCAAGGAAAATGTGGGACATGAGTAGTATTTTATCGGGACATATATTGGTATTTGTATTTGTCCTATCCACTGAAAAGCGGGACAATTCCACTTTTTGGAACTTTTTCACGGGACATTACTTCAACATATAGTATGTCAAAAAAGCGGGACAGTTGGCGAATATGGTTAATAGCCTAGTATCGTATGCTTAAACATGGTGTCTTACAATTTAGCTGTTATGACTCTTAGACGAGTTAGTTTCTACTCGAAGAAAAAGCTCGCTTCAATCTTAAAAAGGGATCGAATTAAATCAGAAAATGAAGAAGCTGTGGAGAGGTTTCTTTTTCTCGTATGTGTTCTGGGACTGTTTAAATTCGGGATTGATTTGGACAGAGAAAAATCTGAATCCTCAAACGCTAATCTATCGCATGAACGCTTGAAGGAACTTGTTCAGCTTTCACTTCCTGTCCCGTCAGGCGAAGCGAATACAGATTGCGACCTCTCTTAACTCACATCTAACCACGACTCCAATCTCTGCCATTCTCGTGTCATGGGTCGCTTACTTTTATCCAGTATTCAGTTTAACCTGTTCCGGATAGGGTCCTTATTTACTAATAAAAGCACTTATGCACTTATTATTATTATTAGGTTAATCAGATTTGAAATGGAGGATATCGTTGAGGGATTTTAGTACAATTATTATATTATGATATTTCTAGGGGAATTATAGCCAAGTTCAGGACTGGTGTGGTTAACTGTGCCAATGGCTATCGGCAAAACAATAAAAAGAAGGAATAATACTGTTTTTTGATATATAGTCAGGGTCGCTTATTGTGAACCACCAGGGGACCAAAAATCTGTTCATAATAGAAATATTTTTTCGTGCAAAATATGACAAAGGAGCACTTAAAATTATTGAACGCAACAAAAATTGAATTTATTTCCAACAACAATCAAAGTCATATTCTGCTCTGCAGCATTAGGCATTAGGACATAGTCGGATGAGCGCCACTTCACACCATATGGCAGATTGTGCCAGGTTTGAACTGGTGGAAGAGATTGAGAAAGAAGCCTTCAAGGTCTCCAAGTTCCTTCTGCCACGAACTGGAATCCGAGTCTACCAGTGCAACGTGTCAGGTCCGCTGGTGAAGGGCTACTTCAGTCTGGCCACGGAGACTCACGACCACGACGGACTCCCCCACACGCTGGAGCACCTGGTCTTCATGGGCTCTCAGAAGTACCCGTTCAAGGGAGTCCTGGACAAGGTGGCGAACAGGTCAGTTTACCTACAGCATTCTACCGAGTAGCAGGATACTAGGATGATTTATGAGACTTTAGCTTTACTAATGGATTATATCCTAGTAATCCTTACTATTAAAACTTGATTGATCTATCTATATATATATTTATATATCTGTAACGAATTGATTGAAGAAACTGCCAGGCACAGAAAGCTGATTTTGGCATGTGGGAGTCTTTTGGAGTTCTGAAGTTCTGACCTCAGACGAAAATAGCTATGACGTCATTGTCACTTTTCTTATAGTAATTAGAAATTTCAGTTTTTCGACTATATAACTTAGCCATTTTAGTTGATAGAAGGCTGAAATTTTAATAGAATGTGTATATTAATATATCTCAAATAGGCGCCTCTGGCGGACACAAAGTGTCCGTCAGCCGCGCAGCGCAAGCAAGCGAACCGCGCTTGTCATATATAATTATGTCGATGCTGCTGCATCAATAGTGAGGGTAGCTAGTAGGAAACTCTAACAAAAGTGATACTTACGTCCTACTAACTCCTTTGTACGTTTGAGGAAGTGTACGATTTTAAGAATCACTAGGTTCAATCCTCCAGCGAATTAATACAAGATTTCTTTAAAAACGCGTAATTTTCTCATAAAATTTTTCATTTTAAATGATTCCGGCACTCTTCGAATAAATGTATTTGCGTTTTGCACGATACGTTATAAATAGAAATTATTTTATGAAGATCTTTCAATTCAGATGTCTGTCAGAAGGTACGAATGCCTACACCGACGTTGACCACACCTGCTACACACTAGAGACAGCAGGACACGAGGGGTTCCTCTCTGTCCTCCCCCTCTACCTCGACCACATCCTCTACCCCACCCTCACGGAGGCGGCCTACCTGACGGAGGTGCACCACGTGAATGGGAAGGGGGAGGATGCGGGGGTGGTCTACTGCGAGATGCAGGACTCAGAGCCCAAGGCGCAACACTTGATTCACTTTAAGCTGTGTGAGCACATGTACCCGGGGAGGTGCGGGTACAAGAGTAACACCGGGGGGAAGCTTGCGGACATCAGGAATTCCTGCTCCAATGAGAAGGTATAGCCAGTGCATGGTGTGTGACGTCATAACCAACTAGCATGTTACACTATTATATTGATAGGTGAGGGCCTTTCATAAGAAGTTCTATGTCCCCTCCAACCTCTACCTCATCATCTGCGGCTCTATTCCCAGAGACGAGTTGTTTGAAGTTCTGTTCAAGTTTGAAGACACTATTCTAGCCAAAGGTGCCCTTCCCCCAGCCATAGACCCGCCCCCCTGGTCCGCCCCGGTACCTGATCTGGAGAAGAGTGACGATTTGCGGGTAGATTTCGGTGCAAACGATGAGACAACTGGGGTGGCTCGGATTGGGTACAGGATCTGCGAGGGACACAACGTGTACGAGTTGAGTGCTCTTCAGATGTTAGGTAAGGAACTGAGTATTGGCCTAGTATTCAGTTACACTCAGTTTGTTCTTGATTGATGTTGATTGACAGTACACTTATCTTATTCAGGAGAATACCTGACCGCCACATCTGCTGCTCCCGTCCAGAAATTCATGATCGACTGTCCTGATCCGTTCGCTAACGACGTCTTCTACATCACCTACGTGCAGTCCTCCTCCAAGCTCGTGTTCAACTTCGCCTCTGTCCCCACCGCCAAGCTCAGCCAGCTGCCTCAGCGGTTCTACACCCTGCTGAAGCAGCTGGGAGAGAACACCCACGAAGACCTAACCTTCAACTTGGAGCGGATGAGAGGTATCATCCGGCAAGAGAAGAAGCGCTTTCTCTACATCCTGGAAGAGAACTCCCATCAGTTCCTCTGTAACGCCTGCATAGTGGACTCACTCTACTATTTCGACAAATGCCTACTAGGCAAAGACCTGGACAGTATAGCTAACTTCAATAAGCTGGAAAAGGAGCCCATTGAGTTCTGGCTGGCACTCCTGAATAGATATTTCAATGAGGGACGTCATGTCTCGTGTGTGGCAGTTCCCAGTCAGGAGTTCGCCAAGAAATCTGAGAAGGAAGAGGCAGAGAGAATTGAGAAGCAGCAGTCTCTACTCGGGGAAGAGGGACTGAAGAAGAAAGAGGAAATACTAACAAAAGCGAAATCCGACCATCAGACTCTCATTCCCTCAGATTTCCTAAATTCTCTCCCGATTCCTGATTCCAGCAAGATAGCAAAGCATGCCTGCTCTCTAGCATCCAACTTCCCCTCTAAAGCCACGGGCGCCCCTAAGTCATGGGACATTTCTACGGACATAAAGCTAGACAGTTTCAAACTCCCTCTCATCCTCACTCACGTCAAGTCGCAGTTCTGCTGTTTCGAGCTCTACTTCGATTCCACGAAGCTGCCCATAGCAGACAAGGTCTACTTCCCTCTGCTGGTGGAGCTGCTCCTGGAGTCTCCTGTCCTGCGAGACGGGAAGCTCGTCCCTTACGAGCAGATCACACAGCAGTTGAACGAGGACCTGGTTGGATATAGTTTCGACATTGGCACCAGTAACAACTCCCGTTTCAAGTACGGGAGCACTGTGGAATGTGTGATGCTCAAGGTCACACTCCCCATCGAGGACTCAGAGCTGGGTGTGCGCTGGTTGCACGAGCTCTGTTACAAAACGCAAATAACAGAGGAACGAATTCGGGTATTGTTAAAGATAATGATCAGCGCCATTCCTGAATTCAACAGGTCTGGTAACAAGGTCGCGTTAGAACTGCTCATGACTCTACTGTACAATAAAAATATTATGCAGAATGCAGGCAACTCTCTGCACCAGAAGAAGCTCCTGACTCAGCTTCTTAAAGATATCGACTCAGATGCTGGTAAGGTTGTTTCAGAACTAAATCGAATTAGGAGTTCCTTGTTTCAACTCAATAAAGTGTCTGTACACATGTACACGGACTTCTTACGTCTCAAATCAAATCCTCTTGTGACGTTCAATAATGTGTTCAAATCAGAGCTAAGCCAACTCGACGCAAACTATTCCATTGAACGTCATATCATAAAGACAATCAAACAGTTCCGACTGTCTCCCCCATCTTCCACTCACGGGCTAATATCTGGGGTAGCAGGTGTCGACAGCGGTTTCTTTCTGCAGCAGATTCCGCTAGACATCAAAGAGAACCTAGTGGAGGTGTGCGCGCTCCAAGTTCTCTTCTCCTGTCTCTCCATGATAGAGGGGCCGCTATGGTGCGAGATCCGGGGTGCTGGCCTCTCCTATGGCTACGGACTCGCCTATGCTAGCGTGGGAGGGTTCATCCTGTTCACGCTGCAGAGATCTGCACAGCTGGCGCAGGCGTACAAGGTGAGCAGGGACATCATCATGGGCTATGCTAACGGAGAGCGTAAGATTTCGCAGGAGGAGTTTATTGCGGGGAAAAATTCAATCGTGTTTGACTTCGTGGAGAGTGTGAGCACATTTGTTTGTGTGGCAGATAACGCTTGGGACTCCGAGCTACTTCCGGGAGTGATTGATGCCAACCTGAGTCTAGAGCTCGTATCTAAGCTCAAATTGAGTGACGTAGAGGTGGTTGTTAAAAAGTACCTCCCAATGATATTCAATCCCATGTTGACACGGTGTGCAGTGGTAGCTAACCCCTCTAAGGTGGTGGAGGTACGTGCACAGCTGAAGGAACTGGGGTGTGAACTGGACTTGGTGGACAATGTCGAGGTGTTCCATCTGGGAGAGGAACTGGGTGAGGTCCATGAGGGGTCCAGTGACAGTGACGGTAGTACAGACTGAGGGAGCAGTGTGTTAGGTGTTAGGCTATTCATGTGTGTGTGTGTGTGTGTGTTGCTAGAATTTAATGTTTCTTTCGATTGGGTTGTCAATGATCTCTCTAGATTGTAGATGAATTATAATATTTTTGAGTTTATGCTCGATTAGTTAAGATCCTCATAAATTGTTTTAAATTCATTTATACCATGAAATGTGTAGAAAATGTATAAAAGAGAATTTACAGTTAAAATAATTAATTTTATCATTTTCTGTGAAGTTTTTGAAACTTAAATACAGAATACTTTCAAGCAAATATTTATATTTTCCAAAGACTAGATGGCTTTCTTTGAAGAAATATGCGACTCCTCAAGTTCTGATAGTGGATCTTTGCTACAACAAATGGATAGTATTACACAATTAATTCACACAAGTTTCGACTCTCTCATTGATATTCTCACTAAACGTAAGCAGCAACATCTTGACCAAATGGATAGTATCAAGTCTCAATATGAATTCCACCTAAAATCACGAGTATCTAGTGAAGAAAGTGTCTGTCATGCTCCTCAAAAAGATTTTCAATTTTTCAAAATTTTATGGCGATTCGATGCAACGTTTGAAAATTTGTTGTCAAAACTGGGTCAGATTGATGTGTTATTGGACACTAGCATACTGCCATACCGAATATTTCCAGAAAATCCCGTGCTGAAAAGAAAAGAAATGAGGAAGGTAATGTCAGATGGGATGTTTAGAGAGAAGAAAACGTTCTACTCCTCAATAGCTCACTTCCGTAAATGCTGGTATGTCCTAAACGAGACTGAAATGGCTATTCTAGTCCTGGACGATTGTGGGAATGAGATTAAACACATTCCCATTAAGATCCGTGATGTGTCCATTAAAACGAGATCTCTTGCCGTCTCAGAGAAGTACATATTCACTTGGAATAAGCAGGAGAATGCTCTGCTCACTTTCTCACATGATGGGCACCTAATGCCTCACATTCCACAAGCAGTTGAGTTCAAGTTTCCCACTAACTTAGCTGCTGGTAAGGACGACTATCTGGCCATTTCTGACTCGATTAAAAACCACGTTGTGCTGCTACAGCCCTACCTGAATGATAAGCACAGAGCTATTGGGTTTGCAAGTCATGACCCTGCCAACTTGATGCGTCCTAATGATGTCTGTTTTGCAAAGGATAATTCTATACTTGTAGTGGATTATAACAACCCCTCTGTTCACATGTTCAGTATTAAGGGGACCTGGATTTGTAGTTTTGGATCTAACCAGATCGGACAAGAACTGAAATCTCCTAAGAATGTATTGATAACTGATCAAGGTTAGTCAAGTGCTAAACGCTATGATTTTAAAATAATTTACAATTATTTTTAATTTGTTAAGATTATATCATATAATATTCGTGCTATCAACCCAAATCAAGAGATGATCTAGGAGCGCGAGACGCTCCTTTAGACGTATGCTTTTAAGCTCGAAAGTGTTTAGGAATTTATGGGTTTGAGACTAGGAGCGAATTTCTGGAGGGCTGTATAATACTTTAACCCAAATACTGTGTGCTTTAAAACCGCGAATAGTCGGGGGAAGACCACCCGCTTTATTAGAGCATCACGGATGAGCTTGCTTGTTATTGTAGGTTATATCATCCTGTCGTGTGCACATGGATACCTGCGGATATACGACCCCAACATCACCGTAGGCTACAGGATTGGAAGAGGGAGCTCGATGAGTAAGGAGAGGGGACAATTCTCGTTCCCCTCAAGGTTGGCTTGCTCTGAGGATGGGAGGTTTGCTGTATGTGACTATGACAACAACAGAGTACAGTTCTTCAACCTCTCAGAGATTGTTTCGAAGAATTTTTTTGTTTAATTATATACGGATTCGTTTGGCCATCACAGATGCTCTGTCAATTTGTTTGGGAATCATTTTAATTAGGTAGTATAAACTTGTTTGTATTGGTTGTATTTGCCGCTGGTATTCCTTGCTAAAATGCGAATTTGCACACCCACATCTGTAACGAAAAATTATTCACCATTATTTGAGCAAATACATACGTGATATTGTGAATATTTACAAGCGCATGTGGATGGGGCGCTTGTAGTAAATATAGCATGTACACATGCTATATCTACGTATACGTTATGTCGATTTTGACGAAATGTTGATTTTGTGAAATCAACGAATTTTTTGATAAAAAATAAGTAAATCAAGGCTTTGACTTCGATTCTACAAATCAACATTCAATATCGTATCCCATGCAGCATATATACGTAAGCAGTTTGTAATGTCGGCGTCTTCAAAGAGATCTCAGAAGAGAGCCGCGCCTCAAATAGATAGGAGTGACATCAAGCGCGTCAGAGATGCAGACGATGACGAGGAGAAGGATGAGGAGTTCGGAGATATGGGAGACGCCGAGGACTTTGGTGAAGAGGAGATCAATCAAGTGGCAGACTCCACTTCCTTATCCATCCAAGACCTGGTGTCATTTTCTAAGGAGTGGCAGAGGGCGGAATGTCCCCCTCAAGACACAAATGAAGACTTCATATTCCAGCAGATAGAGATTGATGTGTGTTCTGGAAAGCCGCACTCTACGATGGCCAAAGGAACTGATCCGAATGAGGCACCGCATATCCGTCTGTTCGGTGTTACGAAGGAGGGCTACAGCGTCATGACTCGAGTACACGGGTTCATGCCGTACTTCTATGCAGACTGTCCCCCCATCTCCATTGCTAAACAGGTGCGTGTTCTTCTATTTATATTCTCTAATGTTATCTCCCACTCTCTCAAGGCTAGGACTCCATGTAATTGGGACAATTCAGTACGTAGGTTCTCTCCTTACGATCAGAAGGTAAGAGTAAGTTCTGTCTAGCTGCTTGTCATCCCTTCTTGGCAAATACAAGCATTTTCTATTTTACAAGTTACGAGACTAAATTATTGTACTTGGAATACCACTCTTAACAGTGATAATTTATGCTACAATGGACCATCTCGATTTTCCAAAAAGTCAGGCGGGTTCCACTACAATTCAATCCTTAGATGTCCCAACTTTTTGTCGGTAGCAAAGTAGCAGTTTGGTTAATCGAGCTTAAATCTCTATTTTTTAAAGATCTTATTCTTTCTAAGACCTTACTATTCTAACATAAAAGCAATTTGTGTATTCACACTAACAGCTTCCATTTCTTCTCAGACTGTTACGTCTATGCAACTTAAAGTTGACCTATAGCATTGAATTTAGTTAGCTAATAATATGCTAAGCTGAGTCTATCTCCGAACTTTATTCTGGCTAACACATAAATACTCATACGCACTCGTCCAGTGATGATTACTTGTATCATCCTAGAATAGATATGCTATAATAATGCCAAACGCTTGCTCACCAAGTAAGGATCTAATTCCTTGTTTCTATGCTATTGCTTTGAATTGCTAAACTGCAAGTTCGAGTGGCACTTTTTGATAGTAGAACTATTTATGAACTACATAGGTATAGGTCAGAGTATAGATATTTTAGAGTATCGCAAATCCATACATCATTTGCTAATAATCCTTCAATCTCACAACATTAGCTGCTCGTCTAGCCGTATTTCTGGTCAAGTTTCAAATGTGGCAACAACCCATGTGGCATCCTGGCATGCCTCCTCCTGGTGCCACTCCCCAGCTAGTCCGCCCTTCGCAGGAGCAGACTGCGGCCTCCTGGGCCGTCCGAGCACAGCAGTGGGCGCAACAGCGACGGGTGTACACCGGTATGTACTCCGCTCCCTCCTACGCGCCCCCTGCCCCAGGGGACGGTAACCCTCCTCCCCCTGGTGTCGCGACTGAACAGCCCCCCGCACCCCCTCCTCCCCCTCCCCCTCCTCTTCCCTCTGCTCCTCCCCCTGCTCCTCCTAGCTCTCACAGCACAGAGCCTCGCTACTACTCCAGTGCTCCACAGACCTACCCACCCCCCGCCCCACCCCCTCTCCCCTCACACCCCCCTTACCCGGACAGACACACGGAACAACACCCCAAGTCGAACCCTCAAACAGGACAGGTGGAATCTCAGTTCCATCCGCCTCCCTACCCACACCGGCACCCTATCCCCCCTGTCCCCCCACCCCCGTGTCCCCCTCCCCCTCCTCCTCCCACTCAGCCGCTTGAGCAGTGGGAGCACGCAGAACCTCACACCTACTCACAGCTCGCACCCTACCCCCCCGAGGAGTACACGTCCCCCTCTGACACCCCTCCTCCCCCGCACCACTACTCCTACTCCTACGTGCCCACGCACCGCTACCAGCAGCCGTACGGACGGGACACGCCTGAGGACCAGGAGATCGCCCCCGTCCCCTCTGAGAAGGACAACGAGGAGATACAGCTGGCCGCGAAGAAGGTGCTGGAGGACCAGAGTGACAGCGACGATTCGGACACTCTCTCTTCCCACCGCTCGCGCAGACACAAGCGCGCTAGCGAGGAGGACGTGCTCCTCACGCGCCGTGTCTACGACCCCAGCCACGTGTACGCCCAGCAGCACCCGGCCCCTGCCCCCCATCACGAGGAGAGGAGACCCAACTCTCCTCCTCCCGTGCCCTCGCACCCCTCTCTCCCGCCAGAGCAGCCGCCGCAGTCCTTCGACTACGGACACGGGTTCCCTCCGCCAGCCCGCTTCCAGGCCCCCTCTCACCCCCCGGCCCCCTACCCCTACCCTCCAGGGGGCGAATGGGCGGGTCCGCCTGTCCCCAGCTCTGAGTTCTACCCGACCTCCCCCTCCGAGGAGGCGGGAGGGGCGCGGAGGGTCATCCCCGCCTGGCTCAGAGACGACCTGAAGAAGCTGGAGAAGGACAGACAGAAGCAGGTGAAGAGGGGGTTTGAATCGGAGAGAGAGGGCGACGTGTCCGCCAAGAAGGAGTGGTACCCAGGCGATCCCGTCATGGAGATGTTCGGTCCTCCCTTGCCAGAGCACCTGCTCTCTGCTCACAGCAGCCAGTCGCGGTTCTTCACGAGCGACGAGTGCCGGGACAAGTTCCTGATAGAAGCGCTCCAGACCACAGTCACTGAGTTCCTGCTGGAAGTCACCTCGATCGAGCTCGACAACCTCTGCTCCAACGCTCTGGCCGACGCCAGGCAGCTGCGAGCTAAGCCCATGGTCAGCTACGACTCCTCGTCCGAGTCTTCTCAGCAGGGGGAGGAGGGGGTGAAGGGGGACAGGGGTAGAAGGGACGGGAGGGTGCAGACACCCAAGCAGCAGCGCAGAGAAGATAGAGGGTCCTCTCACACCAGCTCACAGGGGGGGCCTGTCTCGGAGAGGGAGAGGAGGCACAAGCACAAGCTTAGAAGCAGCGGCCGTCACAGGAAGAGGGACCGCTCTAGGTCTAGGTCCAGGTCCAAGAGACGAGGCGACAGGGTGAGACCTCGCTCCCCTCGCTCTAGATCCCCTCACAGCAAGCATATCAAGAAATACAGACCTTGACACCTTGGTGCTGCAGATAGAGACTAGAGACCAATCTCTTTCCGTGTTGAGGCGGCACAGACATGGCCCGTGAATTGATCTGTTACTGTGTTATTGTGTCAGATCACAGTTATTATACTTGTTTTAGTTCGTTCTTATTTATTGGGGATAGCAGACTTTGTAATTACATGTTGTACGATAGCGATTGGATAGAGAATATAGAGAATAGCAAATTATTTTTTATTTAAAATTTCTGTTGACACGCAGGTGCTGTTTTGTAATACAATTGAGGATTCGTATGTTATCAGGTGGCGGCATGCGGGAGTTTCCAGCAAGACCTAGACGCTCTCCTGAAGAAGGAGAGCACAGCGAGGAACCTCTCCGCCTGCGTGCTGAGCGTGCGCATCGAGGAGAGACAGTCCATCTACCACTTCAGCCGCAGCAAGAGGCCCTTCTTCCGTGTGACGGTGGCCTCCCCCAGACTGGTACCCACTGCCCGGAGGATTCTGGAGCAAGGAGACTTCAAGTTCGGGGAGTACCCCTGTCGACAGTGAGTCTCTAACTCTTAGGACTGTCCATACATTCATTCCGCTCTTTCAGGAGATTCTTTTAATTTTCATGCACGCATCCCAGACATATTGATTCGATTTGTCATCAGTACAGGAGCTGGTACTTATTTCTTTTTTCTTTCTGTGCAGATACTCGACGTATGAGAGTAACATCGAGTTCGTAGTCCGGTTCATGGTGGACACCGGTGTGGTCGGGTGTGGTTGGGTCCGTCTGAATGGAGGAAAGTACGAAGTGAGGACGGGAGGAAAGGAAAAGTTTTCCAGGTGTCAAGTGGAGCTGAATGTAGCACATCACGACTTGGTCGCTTTACCGCCAGAAGGAGAGTGGCAGGCGATTGCACCTCTCAGGATTCTCAGCTTCGACATCGAGTGTGCTAACCGCAAGGGGATCTTCCCTGAGGCCGAGAAGGACAGGATCATCCAGATAGCCAACGTGATGCAGGTGCAAGGGCAGCCCGGACACTTATTCAAGGTCATTTTCACTCTTAAAGACACAGCCCCCGTGCCTGGAGCCGAGGTGAGTTCAGTGGGACTGAAAGGGAGGAATTCACATCTGTAAAATCCCTCTCTCATCCCAGCTGCGCTGCTACGAGGACGAGTGTGAGATGCTGATGGACTGGTCTTCTCTGATCAGAACGATGGACCCTGACATCCTCACTGGTTACAACATCATTAACTTCGACCTGCCCTACCTCCTGAACAGAGCAGCCGCTCTCAAGCTCATGAGATTTCCTTTTATGGGCAGGACTCATGAGAGGACTACCCTGAGCAACGCCACCTTCCAGTCCAAGGCGTACGGGAAGAGAGAGAACAAGAGCATCAAGATGCACGGGAGGGTTCAGTTCGACGTGCTACAGGTACCTTTCTGATAATAAATTAGTTTTTCAGGGTGATTGATGTGAATAAACTTTTAGATAAAATTCGTGCGAATTTTTTTCCGTGCATTTACATGTTTTTCAAGGGCGATCTTGGTGTAAAAATTACACCACGATTCATATTTTTTCGGTGGTTAACACCACGGTTAAGCTGAGTTAACCAATGTCTCAACCTTAAAAGAGCCCTGCATTTACCTTTACATGTGTGAAAGGTGCTGTTTCGAGATCAGAAGCTGCGCTCCTACTCTCTCAACTCTGTGAGCTATCTGTTCCTGGGGCAGCAGAAGGAGGACGTGCACCACAGCAAGATAACGGAGCTGCAAGAAGGGGACAGACTCACTCGGAGGAGACTGGCCCTCTACTGCCTCAAGGACGCCATCCTCCCCCTCAGGCTCCTGGACAAACTCATGTGTCTCATCAACTACATCGAGATGGCTAGAGTCACCGGAGTCCCTATCTCCTATCTCTCCACGCGAGGGCAGCAGATAAAGGTACGGATCCATGCACCTACCCAGTCCAAGTTGTAATTTACGAATGACGGATGTTTCGTCGCTGATATTTCTTTGAATGAAATTATTGGATCCTCACTTTCATTCTCCCATTCATTCTGACAAATAATAAATGACAATCACCCACCCCCTCACGAATTAAAAATACCCACTTTCTCTTTGCTCTTATACAAAATACTCTCCAAAATGCTCACTCTCCTATCAATTCTATTCAGGTTAGAACAAATTCATGTTTCCCAATAGTTTGTAATTCCATTCTAAAATATCAGCGACGAAACATCCGTTTACCGTAATGTACGATATACGATGGCCTATTTCACACCTCTATTAGGTGATATCACAGCTGTTACGCAAAGCTAAAGAGCAGGGACTGCTGATGCCTGCACGCAAGTTCCAGGGAGAGGAGGAGTACGCGGGTGCTACGGTGATAGAGCCGCGGAGAGGGTTCTACAAGGACCCCGTGAGCGTGCTGGACTTCTCCTCCCTCTACCCTAGCATCATGATGGCGCACAACCTCTGCTACACTAGTCTCGTGGACATCTCGGACAAGAACCAGTTCACGCCTGAGGAGATCACGCGGACCCCTGCCGGGAACTACTTCGTGAAGGCTGAGGTCAGGAAGGGACTGCTGCCCGAGATATTGGAAGAACTCCTCAAAGCGAGAAAGAAAGCGAAGGCAGACTTGAGAATGGAGACAGACCCCTTTAAAAAGAAGGTGTGTAGTACATAGCAGTTAGCACACAACTTTCTGATTGCATTATTGCTTGATTACACAATCAATGCACTTTAACCATACCATAAATTCTTACAATTGAAGGAGTTGGCGTTTACTTCTACCCTCATTCCCAGTGCGATGCTTCATGGGTTCACTGACCACACACGCAGTATAGAGTTACTCGTTGTTTTAGGTGTTGGATGGGAGACAGCTGGCGCTGAAGATAAGCGCCAACTCGGTGTACGGATTCACAGGTGCGACCATCGGGAAGCTGCCCTGCATCGAGATCAGCGGGAGCGTGACGGCCTACGGCAGAGAGATGATCGGCCAGGTGAAGGGCTACGTGGAGGAGAAGTTCACCAAGAAGAACGGGTACCCGTACGACGCAGAGGTGATCTACGGGGACACGGACTCCGTCATGGTGCTGTTCCATGTCAGCACCGTTAAGGAGTCCATCGATATGGGGAAGGAGGCTGCGGAGTTTGTGTCTGAGAAGTTCCCAAAACCAATTAAACTCGAGTTTGAGAAGGTAGTTACGTAGATTAGAGACAGTTATTCCTGTAACGTTCCTATTAAAAATAGTTCATACTTCTCCAACTGATACAAGTATAATATACAATAGAACTCGGATAAGACGTACCCCTTCGGGAAAGAATTATTAGTAGCCGAGTTTGTACTACGTACATAGAAATCTATATTATAGATGAATTTTGGTTCAGAGAAATGAGTACGTCTAAACTGAAGAACGTATTATCCGAGTACATACTAACCGAGTTCTACTGTATACTCACTGTATCAGCTGCTAATCTTAGAGAATGTGATGACACTTATGATACTGAGATTGTACTTTATTCTACAGGTGTACTACCCCTACCTTCTGATCAACAAGAAGCGATACGCGGGTCTCTTCTACACACAGCCAGACAAGCACGACAAGATGGACTGTAAAGGAATTGAGACGGTGCGTCGAGACAACTGCACTCTGGTAGCTAACCTCATCAACTCGTGTCTACAGAAAATATTAATCGAGAGGAATCCATCCTCGGCGATAGACTACGTGAAGCAGACCATCTCGGACCTCATGTGCAACCGCATCGACATATCCCAGCTGGTGATCACGAAGGAGCTGACTCGGAATGACAAGGACTACTCGGCTAGACTGGCCCACGTGGTGCTGGCCTCTCGCATGAAGGAGAGAGACGCAGGGTCCGCCCCCTCCCTGGGGGACCGGGTGCCCTACGTCATCATCGCGGGGGGCAAGGGACAGGCGGCGTATGAGAAGGCAGAGGATCCCATTTACGTTCTGGACAACAACATTCCGATCGATGTCAAGTACTACCTCGAGCAACAGCTGAGCAAACCGCTCCTGCGGATATTCGAGCCTATCATGGGAACCAAGGCTGAGAGGGAGCTGTTCCATGGAGACCACACCCTCTCCCGTATCATCGTCTCCTCTAAGGTAGACTCAGAGCACTGCGCTAGAGCTATTTATACTTGATTGCTGTCTGTGTGTAGGCAGGAGGTCTGACCATGTTTGCTAAGCGCAGTGAGACCTGCATCGGGTGCAAGGTAGTGTTGAAGGGGAAGGAAGCGGTGTGTCCGCACTGCGAGCCTCGGATATCAGAGCTGTATCAGAGGGAGGCGGGGCACCTGCGGGGCTTAGAGGAGAGGTTCTCCCGCCTCTGGACCCAGTGCCAGACCTGCCAGGAGAGTCTGCACGAGGAGATCATCTGCACCAACCGGGACTGTCCCATCTTCTACATGCGGACCAAGGTGATCAAGGATTTAGAGGAGAAGACCCGTGTTATCAGTCGGTTTGAAGGACAGGTTGATTGGTAGAGAGAGAGCAGTTACTGTACATGTCTCATTCACTTCGCTAACTTGTGTTAGCTGTATCAAGGATATTCACATAATTAGTTGTTCTAGTTGCTTTTAAACGCTTGTTAATTTGTGTGATTTTATCTTTTTGTTCCATTAATAATTTTAACTTTGATTGCAATTCAAGATTTACTTCAATCATTCTCTACATCAATTTATTCCTCGTATCTCCACTGGGTAAATTTCAGAAGAAATTCCTAAAATTATCCTTACTATTAAAACTCGATTATTGTATATATATATATATATGTAACGAATTGATTGAAGAAACTGCCAGGCGTAGAAGGCTGATTTTTGGCATGTGGGAGTCTTTTGGCTATTGCTCCAGTAAGTTCTGAGTTCAGAGCAAAATGTCGACTCATCATGGAATTATGACGTCATTGTCACATTTTTAAAAGTTAAGCAACACAGTTATTCGAGCATAACTCAGCCATTATAGGAGATAGAAGGCTGAAATTTTAATAGAATCTGTATACTAACATACCACACATATGATGCGACTTTCATCAAAAAATGATGACACATCACTTTGTTATGACGTCATCATTACGCATCAAAAAATTTAAAATTGACAAATTTGGTGATTTTTCGAGTGAAATCGGTTTTAACACTAAGATGGACATATTTAGAGATGTTATCTCCCTTATAATTAACCAATGTCACCTCCAGGCGACCGAAGGGAGCCTCCGGCGGACACAAAGTGTCCGCCAGCCGCGCAGCGCAAGCAAGCGAAGCGCGCTTGTTACTATGATGAGTCAAGATTAAGATTTCTTAAAATCTATTTATTGTTTTCAACAAATGCCCAGAATTCCTGGATGATATCATAAAAAACTAGTATTTGAGATAGTAGTTGTACTATTGACTTAATATATGGTTATCTACGGTTAACAATATCATATCAGTTAATGGAAACGTGCTATTAGAATTGTACCTGGGGAATTGAGGTATCATGATCATAGGCGTCGTAAATTTTATTTCCTACCCTTGGACTGCCCGGCCACAATAATCCAGGGCCGTTCAGTCAGTTAATCGGGCCGTATCTTCCGGGTAACCGGGTGGGTTACGACGCCTATGATCATGATGTACACTGGGCCGACTTCCCCCTTAGAGGCCCTAATATGCCATATTACACATTCAATACATTACATCCATATTAAAATACAGTCAGGGTCGCTTAATATGAACATTCGTTTATTATTAACTAACCTCCTGGTCCCAATTTCATTTTTTATATGGGATTTGTATTGAATCAAGTTCGCTTAATATGAAGTATCTCTATTATGAACATATTTTTTGGTCCACTGGTGGTTCACAATAAGGGACCCTGACTGTACATCCAAAAGGCGTACTTGGAAGGAGTAAGAAGTTCACAAAAACAAAAAATGGATAGTGTTACTAGTATTATAAAGTATACTGTTTTCCCTCTATCTTTTGAAAGAGATCAGCAATCTGCGTTTCTTGTTTGAGTACCATCTGTGTCACGAGTGCTAAATGCTTGTGTACTTCTCGTTCTGAGTGTGCGGACATATCCCGTCTCTTAACACTCGTAGTACACCCGAACCTAGCATATTCACATGTTATTTCATTGAGAGGACAGTCAATACTGAGATGTGACTCCAGCAATTTCCGTTTTATCTTATCAAACCTTCCGCAGTGATTGGGACATGTGACTTCCATTTCTGGACAAGTCTGATAGTGTTCTTCACGTTGAAATGTCATTAGATTATCTCCACAATGTTTACAAGGTATTTTTCTGCGTTCACACTTGTCACTCCTATGCTCCTCTTCATCCTTCCTGAGTAGGACTTGTTGACATCTCAGCTTACAATCAATCAGGAGCCTTGAGCAATATATTGATAGATGTCTCTCAATTTGATCAAGTTTCCCTCTCCAATTGCATCCTCGTGCTTCTAAAGGACATTTAGCATTTAACTTGTTTATTGAATCTTTTCCTTGCTGCCAATCTGATACCACTATCTTATTCCCAGCACAACTTTTGCATACAGTTTTATTAGCGTCATGCTGCTTCATAATTACTGGATCTCTCAAAATTCCTTCACATTCGGGGCACGTGAGTAATGCCTGTTCAGCTTCTGTTAAGGGATTCAATAAGCACTGCGGGTTATAACCTTTCATTTTTGGATAAAAAATGGAAACAAAACTCAAACGTTCCCACATAGTAGCGTGCGAAGTTATATAAACCAAATTCGCGATATTATCACTTTCATATTCCTCCATCATTCTCGGTGCCGTTGCCATAAGACATATTTTAATTTAAACACTAGAGAATTAAAGGTTCATTTAATTAACAATAAAACAAAAAGTCTGGCACAATCCTAACCTTCTATTATATACGAATATAACTAGAATGGCGAAGTTGAACTCAGAAAATTGGAATTTCAAATCATTAAAAGATGATAATGACGTCATAATTCTGTGATGAGTTGATAATTTTATCTGAGATCGAACAGCTCTTATTTTCAAGTTGTCCGATTTTTGAACGTTGGAGGTCATAACTATGAATGGATTGTCCGATTTGAATTTTTAACCGTAGAATGCCCAGTGGGGACAGTGTCCCTGATATTTCTATGGTACTGAAGCCATATAAATGCTGGGCATTCTACAGTTAAAGTTAAATATGAATAGACAGTAGAATTTGCATATTATAAGCAACTCTAGTTTTGTTCACGAAAAGTTAATACGCGAAGTTGCTAATAAGGGAACAGAGTTAAAACATAATAATATACACTTTGAACTTAAAAAATTGTACATAATGCACCATAAGGGATCTTACATGCGATATTTGGTAGCATAAATCGGACAGATTTCGCAGGTTCTAAAGATATACATACGTACGGACGTGCTACCCCCGATACACCGCCCATAACATAAACGCTCTCCCTATCTTCACTAAAGACCGTAAGTAGTAGGCTTTTCATTTCTTAAAATATAAGTGCGTACTAGAGTATACTTTGGGAACAAAGATCAATAACTACAAGACCTGTAAAACCTAGGAAAAGGAATAGTATCTCTAATGTCCATTCCTGCTATGACTTGTAATAATCGTTCAAATCCTAACCCGAACCCTCCCATACTGACTGCGCCATACCTCCTCAAATCGACATACCATTCTAGTTCCGACTTAGCCTGTGAATTAGCAATCTTCACATTCATAGCTCTTTCCAAACGCTCTAGCCTGTGTTCCCTCAGACTGCCTCCTGCCACTTCTCCTAATCCTGGCCAGAGCAGATCAAAGCATGCCACAGTCTCTCTCTTACCGTTCTTGATGACGTCATCCTGTAGCATGTAGAAAGGCTTCAGTTCTGCGGGGTAATTCGTTACGAACACAGGTCTGTTGAACTTCTGAGTTATCGAGTGTTCTGCCTCAGCGTGCAGGTCCTCGCCCCATTCTAACCGCACTCCACTGCTCCTCACCACACCCACTGCTTCTGAATACGTCATTGTCTGGAACGGAGCTGCCAGCATGTCTGTCAGTTTCCTCTTGTTCTCCTCACCCAAACACTCTCCTGCCCCTCCCCCCTGGTAGGTGGTCCACCTGTCCAGCACTGTGCCTATCACACTCCTGCACAGCTCCTCTGCCAGCTGCGTGAGCTGCTGCAGAGTGTCGCAGAACGCCAGCTCGCACTCCACCATGTAGAACTCGGCCAGGTGTCTCCTCGTGTGGGACTTGTCTGCGCGGAATGTGGGACCGAAACTGTACACGCGTGAGTTTCCACTCGTCATCGCTTCCAGGTGGAACTGTCCTGACACGGTGAGATATTTCGTGCCTCGAAAGAAATCTTCTTTCTCTCCTTTTCCGTCTGAAGCTTTGACTGTGAACAGGTCTCCAGCCCCCTCACAGTCCATGGAGGAGATGACAGGTGGGTGTATGAGCAGGAATCTGTTGCTTCGAAAGAAAGAGTGTATCGCGTAGCTTGCCTCGCTTCGGAGAGAGAGGAGGGAACGGAAGAGATCAGTCCTCCCTCTCAAGTGGAGATATTTCCGCAGGAAATCGTTGGAATAATTGGTCCCATGACGTAAGGGATACGTCTCGTGTGGACAAGACCCGAGGAGTCGCACTTGAGTAGCATTGACGTTCTCTGTCTCGCTCTCCATTCTTCCTACCACGGAAATAGAGCATCCAGGCGAGATTTTCTGAAGAATCTTTTGAGTTTCTTCGTTTTTAGGAACGACTATTTGTAAGATCCGAGATTGGTGTCCATCCAGTAAATCGAGAAACACTAATGATTTTGATTTTCTAACATTGCGGACCCAACCTTGAAATTTTTGTAAATCCCAAGAAAAATTTCGCACGCAACAAAGTTTGAATAAATTGTTTTGAAACGCATAATTGCCCAGTGGAAAACCGAGCATTTGTGTTGAAAGAGTTTTAGAACTTCAAATTTCATACCTTTTTTTTGCTCACCACTTCCTCATCACTACATCTTGTATAGGAAAGGGTTGCTATTAAAAATATTAATTCGATGATCACTTTTGAATTCCAACTTTCCAGAAACATGTATCGCTGGTCTTAAAGAGCAGCTGTCATTTACTTGGAATCGACTCTATTTCGGTATCCTGAATAGCACAGGGTGTATTTTCTCATACTATATTATGATCCATGTGTATTACCTCCCCACATTCCTGCTTTTTCTTACTTTTCCCACCAAGGCATTGAGATAATTTTAAATAACTTCAATGCCTTGGTGGGAACTTGCTGCTTTGGTGCTACTAAAACTTATAAATGAACAGGTTACTTTCTCTTTATATATACGTATAATATTATTATACTTGTATTGGTGATGACTACTATGTATAATTGAAGATTTGTTCAATCTCAAGCTTGCTACATGTGCATACATATTCACTGATTCCTCACAAATTTCGTGTAAGTTTACTTCTATAATTTTATTTATTATTGACTATTTTGTTGATTCATAAACTATACGCATTCGGGATTAAAACGCGATTGAAACGTGATTTATTACTTCTTCATAGCAATTGACTGACTTATTTATTTATGTAGAATGTCAGCGTACTTTATTGTTCAAAATTAGAAAGTTTGTTTTATGTTCTACATTTTATTTTTTATTGCATGCATTACTTCATATTACATTATTTAACTATTTACATAGGATGTGATGATTGGAATTTTTAAACTCTTTCGACACTTTGGTCTAACTATCCGTTGTAAACATGACAATGCCACTAACAGTCCAGCCAACATCCTGCACTTATTCAGACAGTTCGGAGAACTCAAGTATAAGAATGTTGTGTGTCTCGTTGGCGCCGGACTTAGCACTGCCTCTGGCATTCCTGATTTCAGAACTCCTGGTTCTGGCTTATACTACAATCTTCAGAAGTATGATCTCCCTTATCCAGAAGCTATTTTCGAATTGAACTATTTCACACAGAATCCTGTGCCCTTCTACCAATTCTGCAGAGAGATATACCCTGGGAAATACGCGCCCTCTCTGGCACACAGCTTCCTGAGATTTCTCCAAGATAAAGGCATCCTTCTGCGCGTTTACACACAGAATATCGACGGACTGGAGTTGCTAGGGGGAGTGAGCCCAGACAGACTGGTAGAGGCACATGGAGGCTTCTCTTCAGTGTCTTGTGTTTCATGTGGCACGTCGTATGAACCTGAAATGGTGAAGGCAAGAATCTTAGAAGAACAGTTGCCGATCAAATGTGAGAGATATTTGTGTCATGGAAACGTTAAACCTGATATTGTTATGTTCGGAGAAAATCTTCCAGCGCGATTTTTCTCACTCCAATCTGATGATTTCAAGGATTGCGATTTACTATTAGTCGCAGGCACTTCGTTAGAGGTGCAACCTTTCAGTGGTCTGGTACATTCTCCGAATAGAGCAGTCCCTCGCGTCCTGATCAACAGAGATGTTGTCTACCCTTTTTCTTACGTTTCTAAAGAGCGTCCGAACGACTTCATCCTAGAGGGAGAGATCGTGGAGAGTATCAGGAAGCTAATGCTGGCTGCTGGATGGAACCGTGAGCTGGTAGAGCTCTCTAATGATGAGTCATTAATCTTGTGAATTCTCATTGAATCTAGCAGGTTTTAGTCAATGCGTCTCCAGCCACTCACTCCCATAGTAATGAAAACACAGTACAGAAAGCGACCCTGACTGTACGTGCTTCCAAAAATATTTTCTTGATTCCTTATTAGGATTTATTTTTTCATTTAATTCAACTTATCTGAAATCTTACTTCGAAAAGGTCTTTTTTATATAAATCATTGTAAGTTTGCCTTTTCAAATTATGAATGCTTGTATCATTGAAAAAAATTTCAATGAATCTAATATAGTAGATATGCAAATACAGTTTTACAGATTCTAATAACGGAATAACTTCAACAATGAAATGTGCTCAAGCAATCCATTGCATTTCAAACAAAATAAAACTTAATTGTTACTGTATACTTTTAGTTAATCATTACATCTTATTTTCTGTGAAAGAATGCAATTAGATCCTTGTCATACTGTTTCATCGCGTGCTCAGAGATACCGAAATAGACAGGTCAAGAGAGAACAGTCCCCACCAGTCCCCCTTACACCCGATGATACTTCAGACGAATGTAAACTGCCCACACCAACCGATACATCTCCACACACTGGCAAAACACCAACCCGACCATCCCGCACTTCCAACAGACTGACTGCAAGTCAGCGCTCTAAGAGGAGAGACAGCTCCAGGAGCCCTGATCCGCCCGCTCAGCAGAGTAACAGCAAAAAGAGGAAGAAAGATGTGAAGGAGAACTCTCCTCTTCCTGCCAAGGAGCAGAAGCAGCTAGGACAGCGAAGCACACAGCACATGCAGCAAGAGCCAACTCACGAGGAGATTCCGTCTGAAGTAGCAGAATGGGTCTACACTTTTGGGAAGTTATCCAATTCCAAGCAGAAACTTGGACTGAGTAAACTTGTTCCTAGGTACGTCTGATGCAGAGAAATAGCAGCATCATAAGATCCATTAATTAATTATTTTCTGTTATCATCTAGCCTCCAACCAGCGCAGATTCAGGAGCTCCTGGGACTGATACAGCCGCAGCTCTCCAAAGACTTCATATCACACCTCCCAAGAGAAGTGTCCCTCCACGTGCTCTCCTACCTGACCCCCAGCGACCTCTTGGTAGCCTCTGTCACCTCCAAGCACTGGCATAGACTGTGCAGCGACCTCTTGCTGTGGAAGAACAAATGCTCTCACATCTACTCTCAGCTGTCCATCTCGCAATCCAATGCCTTCAGCAAGATTGTTTCAGTGCACAAGTTGAGGTATGGCGAGGAATCTAAAGTTTAAGGGTTGAGATGTTTAAAAGTGTTTACAGGAGAACCTCGTTAATGAGGACGGATAATATGAAATTCAGGATAATAAGAACTGATTTTTATCCCCTACGGAGGAAAATTTATTTAAATAACTCCTGTTGATACGAATTCCTGATACAACGAGTTACTTTTGACCGTCCCCTGGTGTTCCAATTAACGAGGTTCTCTGTATTACACTTTTCTGTACTGACAATAATGGACGATGCAATCATTGCAAGACCACGATGCTCAGTGCCAGGGGAAGCGAACTGGAGGTGGTGCGAGAGTAAAATTATTGATCACGAAGTAGTATGCAAGATTTGATACCATCTACTCTCTCCATTTTTCACACTTTTAAGTTGTAATTTTTTCTAATGTGATTTTAATTTTATTATCTTAAAACGAGTCTTCGCTGTTTTAAAATAATCAAATTAAAATCATTCACAAAACGATATTCCATTATTTTATCAAATCCCATTTTATATTGATGAGGAATATTTCATTACTTGAATCAATGTATTAATATTTCTAAACTACCCATTTTATATATCTTCACTCTAGTGACATATCCAGCATTCCTAACAAATACAAGCAGTCATTCATTGCAAAATCCATCATTGTCAACAACTGGCGAAATTCCGACGGTCCTCCCAAAATCCTCAAAGGTCACGATGACAGTGTCATCACATGCTTACAAGTGAGGGACGACCTCATGGTCAGTGGCTCAGACGACAACACCCTCAAACTGTGGTCCATCCCCTTGCTGAAATGCCTCTTCACCCTGAATGGTCACACAGGGGGCGTGTGGTGCTCTGAGTTCGATGGGAGAATTGTGGTGTCAGGGAGCACGGACAGGAATCTCAGAGTGTGGAATGTGGAGAATGGAGAGTGCATGCACGTGCTGGAGGGACACACGTCCACTGTGAGGTGTGTCAGTCTACACGGACACATCGCCGTCTCCGGATCCAGGGACTCCTCCATTAGGATATGGAATGTCAAAACAGGTCAGTAATTCCTATAAATATTTTTATCGTAATGTATTGGGATACGCAGGTGACAATTTCTTATTGGAATAGGAGAGTGTGAGCATGTCCTGAACGGACACACGGCTGCAGTGAGGTGTGTCAAGTACAATGGAGAGTTTGTGGTGAGTGGGGGGTACGACTGGACAGTGAAGGTGTGGTCTCCCCTCACAACTCAGTGTCTGCACACACTACAGGGCCATGCTAACAGAGTCTACTCGCTGGAGTTTGATGGAGAGCACATCATATCGGGATCTCTAGACACCATCATCAAGGTTGGTTCATTCTGTTATTCAATTTTTTAAATATTCCGAGTTTATTCATATATAAGTAAGTTCGCAATTGTGGTTATTCATAATTGTGAACTTAAAATTTCGTATGTACGTATTTATAATTTAAACATTTCGATATTTGTATTAAGATTTTTGCATAATTGGTGGTGTTAAATGATTTTGTTTGATTCCTATCTCCTGTAAAGTTGAGACTGAATTGTTGATCACTATTGGACCAGATAGAGAAGTGCCAGGGGATTAATATCAGATATTTGGGTGTGCTGTTCATTAGTGGCAATTGAGTTGTACGTATTTTTTGTATCTGATGCTTGTATTCTTCCCTTGGTTTGTTTCTGTCACAAATCTTGAAATTTTTCAACTCATCCAATTGATCTACCTCATCATTCCTTTTATTAATAGATAACAAGAAATTTAACAATTTAATTTGATTTTTCAAACAAAAAATTGTATTCTTTTAAACAAAATACGCACATATAATTAATTGGCATTTTAGAGTCATTGTGAACTTAATTGAGGTGAAAGTTTAAGTCAAATTTTCAACTAATATGAATCACCAATAATTAACAAGAGTAGATCATTTTCTCTGAGGATAATACTTACAAGTACATATAAGTAACTACTTGATACAAT
Source organism: Aphrocallistes beatrix (assembly GCA_963281255.1). NCBI lineage: Eukaryota > Metazoa > Porifera > Hexactinellida > Sceptrulophora > Aphrocallistidae > Aphrocallistes > Aphrocallistes beatrix. The sequence goes on from OY725501.1 coordinate 2,828,121, forward strand.
AACATATTGTCTGTATTACCTTTGAATGGCACAACATAATGGCATCTGGCCTCTCCCTTATTATTGCGACAATTGTTCCATATGTCACAGACATGGGTGTTTATGCGGAATTCCCCAAGATCCTATACCACCTATTCCTCAACAATTCGCAATAGATGGACAAGATCTACTAAATGCTCAGAATGTCATCAACGAACTCTTTCGAGATCTAGCTGTAACACCACAGGCTGTTCTGGGGTTTGTCTAAGGTGAGGACTTCTGAATTGATCTGGCATGATAATATAATATTGGAAATGATTACTGCAGCGAAAAAAGGAAATTGGAGGCGTGTTTTTGACATCTTATCCAAAAATTCGCTCATAATAAACTGTATTCCTAGCGAGAGGGCGTGGGGAGTGTTGCATCAGGCCGCGTGGTCGGGGAAATTGGACGTGGTTGATAAATTGATTGCTTTTGAGTCGTGCGATCCATTCCTCAGAACTAAGCAAGACAAGGGAGACGAATACGGTCCCGGTCGAACGGCTGATGAACTCACCAAGGATGCAGATATTCGTAGTGTGATAATAGAAGCCCAGGAAAAGAAAAGAAAAGAGAGAGAGGCCCTTCAAGACAAATCTTTTATTTCTATAAAAAATGAGGAAGATCTGAAAGTTGAGTCAGTTTTTCTTGCCCTAGCTAGTTTTCAGAAGGTTTTGTACCCAAAATCCATTCCGAACAAGGATTCATTTTTGTATTCAACGCTACTAGAAGACTCATTTACATTTATCAACGTCGGGAATCAATGGGAATTGGCAAGAAAGGAGGTTGCGTTACAGCTTCAAATGATTGACATTGCTACTGCTAACTTCCTGGCGACAGGGAATGACCATGGAGACATTTTCAAACCCAATTTAGAAACAAAAGAACAGTTCTTTGAACGAGTTATACGCATCTATACAAAGAACAACAGCATCAAAAGTAAAGATTCTATGTACAATTCCAAGCCGTTCTTCTCTGCTCTGAACAAGTCGCTACGGATGCAAGGCAATCCTGTAACAGCTGTTCTGGGCGAGGATCTAGCCTTGGCAGCTTTTGGCATCCTCCTCAACTCCGTTCTCATGTTCTGGAATCAACTCGTCCCCACTCAAGTGATGACGTATCGGGGCTTGGACTTACCATTGCAGGTTATTGAGGAATACAAATTAGGGGATTCATTTACTTGGCTCTGTTTCACCTCGTCATCAGTAAAAAAGGAAGCGACAGCTAACTTTGCTAAAGGTGGGAACAATGTCAAATGCATTTTTCAAATTCTTAACGATACCCTCGGCAAATATTCATCAAAAGGAATATCAAAATTTTCAAAATATCCTGGTGAAGAAGAATATCTCTACCCGAGCGGTGTGAAATTTCGCGTTATCCATTCTGATTATGATCAGGGCATGGCAAGTTTAACCATAATTCGTGAAGATTATTACAAAGCTCAGCCCTCCACAAATCCCTTCTGAAAACTCATGAGTAACTTTTCCAAAAGTTCATAGTTAAAGTATCTGCTGCTACATCCTAAGTTTTTCCATTGCTCATCTATAAAGTTTCAATAAATTAAGATTCTATCTCTACCTTTACAAACTCCCCAACTTTGTTTCTGTTCTTTCTATATTCCTATATACGTACTTGTTCTAAATTTGACACCCTGGAATTGGAATATTTTATTATTGAATGTAAATAGGTGTTCTTTACGAAAAAAATACAACTCGACCCATTCTCTTCTCGTTTCTTTGTTGTTCGATTTGAGAGCACAAACCCGCGTACATGAGCTAGCTTAGGATAAAATGGCCTCTAAAAACAGAATTGATAGATTAAGCACCCGGAAATATGTCCAAAAGGTCTTAGAGTGCATTTTGTACACCTGCTAAACTGTACCAGTCTAACCTCTGGAAGCATGGTATTTCACTGGAGAAGGGCGTTTGAGCACGTCTCTAAAAAGCGATACTCGATTGGTCTGTTTGTAAAGCACTTTTTCGATTACTAGCAAATATATCATCCTTATTATGATGCGTGATCTTAGAATTTTGATGAAACCTCAGTAGTTTTTTGCTTTAATAATAATCAAAATGAAAGAATAGAATTGAATGAACAAGGATTATTAATTTATTGATCATTTTAAGCGCAGCATTATAGATTAAATGTGACGGTTGTGCTTGCTAACTTTAAGGGAGCTGTTGCATGAAATTTTAGGTGCGTAAAATTCTGAGGCATTCGCTTAGAAGCCCTACAAGCTATAATACTGTAATATTATGCAACTGAAAAGGAAAATGTGTGTATTGTATGAATTGAGCTAAAATAGTTCCATTCGAAATAGCATTAAAATGTCAAAAATATTCCCAGTTTGTCTCGACCTTTCTCTTGAAGTACCATCCTGATACTCCACAAGTGCTCTGCAATACCAAATGAGTATGCTAGCCCAGCTCAGTAAAATCTATAGCAACGAGCAATAACTATGCCAGACTATACTACTTGGTATTGCAAGCATTTGTGTGGTATCTGGATGGTACTGCACGAGAAAGAGGCAGTGACGCTAGTAACACACGGACTCCTTGCAACCTACACACAGTGCGGTATTTTATATCTTTTCAGTACAAAAATAACTGCCTACTAGAACGAATTTTCTCAAAAAATGTAAAATGTGATTTGTAGAACCTTCAGCGTGATATCGTGTCATATTATCCAACGTGCCAGTAGAAAAATGATGACTCATCATTTTCGCACTTGAAAAAGATAGAAAATGATGTGGCGGGGTTTCTTCGCTTATGAATACTAATACCTATTTATGATTGTTAAACTCCTCTAAGAGGTCGTTTTGGTTTTTTTATATTCTACATTTTTACTCTTTCTACAAAAGGAACGATCCCTTATGCGGTATAGATCCATTCTACTCCATCTATTTTTAATTTACTATCCAGTCAACTCCGCTTAATTAGGACAAGTCTCCAGGAACGAAATGGTTCCCATACATAGAAGCTAATACTAAATTTCATTGGTTAATTGGGAACTCCGCTTAATTAGGACAAGTCTCCAGGAACGAAATGGTTCCCATACATAGAAGCTAATACTAAATTTCATTGGTTAATTGGGAACTCCGCTTAATCGGGAAAATCCGGGACCAAAGTGTCCCGATTAAGCAGAGTCACCTGTACTATAGTGTCCAACTCCTGATTTTTCGCGAAAATGCATTATTTTTGGTTTTACTAAGTGTATCGTATTCACATTTTAGCACCTTCACTACAGGACTATGTTTAAAGGTATTAATGACATCCAAACGACTCAAATATGGTATTTCATTACTAGTATGAAATCCGATTTTGGCATTTAATCAGTTTGGTAATTAGAATAAAACAAGAAATAATACAATACATGTTTCGGGGTTTTTTTATTCATCCAGGTTTTCTGGGAAATTATATTATGGTGTGTGCTGCTTAGTATCATCTTTTCATCCGAATCTGTACTGTATAATCTTTAACGCTACCTTAGACAACCTTTGTATTAGATATGATGGAAATTTTGTGTGTGTTGAATTAGCACAAACCGTAGTATACTTGTCTACTCTAGTTCATCAAAATAGTTCAAATAAATGTTTAACATCAGTGATATCCTTACTATTAAAACTCGATTAATGTATATACAGTAGAACTCGGATAAGACGTACCCAGAGGGGAAATTGGAAAAAGTACGTACTGACCGAAGTACGTCTTATCCGAATTCGTGAAATCTTCACTAATTTACTAAATGAACTTCAAAATTTTGATATACGTACATACGTATACTACGTATATAGTGGAATTTTGAACTACACATTGAGGATATTACATACCCCTAAAAAAAGTCCGTAATTGAACTCTGTTGGGACATGGTACGTGAGAACAGTAATTCTTCCAGCTCATGTAACACAGTTAGTTGTCGACCATCTGAGTGAAATGTTACATAACGTTGGACAATGTCTAAGGCATTTCTAAACTCTGCATTGGTTGGACAAGTAACGGGCTCATCTTCCTCCAGATTTAACGTACAGGTAGATGGTTCTTCGGGCGTAACATCATGCACCATCCTGACAATTTCTTCATCGGTAAAAGCACCATCGATAGCGATGTCAGCATCAATCGTTATATATTCTTTGGGAGAACTCTCAACAATAATATTATGTAACTTGCACTGTCCAAACATAATATCCAGTTCTGGTTTCTCATCATCACTAGTAGTAACATATTCTGGATCATTCAGAGAGGTGGTAACTTGAAACTTACAATGAGCAAAGCAATTTCGAATAGTGTCAGGCGTAACTCTATCCCACGCAAGTTTGAGCCACTGCATAGCGTCAAGTACAGATATTTTCAGTTCGACTCCAGCATCCATAGAAAGTAATGATCGTTTCACTAAATGCTGACGGAAATGTGATTTGAGGGAGTGAATTATCCCTTGATCTCAAGGTTGAAGTTTTGCTGTTGTATTAGGTGGTAAAAACTTGATTGCTATATGTTCTATATCAAGACCACGTGGGTGTGCGGGACAATTATCTACGACAAGGAGAACTGAACACCTTTCACCTTTCAGTTTTTTACTCCATTTTTTCAGCCATCCTTCGAAAATATCACTCGTCATCCACGCCTTTGAATTCGCTAAGTAGTCTAAGGGTAAATATCTTGTTCCAGCGAAACAGCGAGGATGTTTTGATTTCCCAATTACAAGCAGTGGTAATTTAATACCGGTCATGCTAGCCCCAACCAATACAGTTAGACGGTCCTTTTGTTTTTTTCCTCCCACACATTTCTCTCCTTTAAAAGTCAATGTCCTATCCGGCCGTAGTTTATAAAATAATCCCGTCTCATCAGCATTAAACACATCCTCTGGTTTATATTGAGAAAGAAGTTCTGGTAATGTTAGATCTAACCAGGGGCGAGTATCACTGTCTGATACAGAATTTGATTCTCCGGAAAGCTGTTTCATCCCGATAGCGTGGCGTCTCTTCCACCTATCGATAAATCCATCGTTTTTCTCCCTTCTCAATGTTAGAGATAATTTCGATCTTCACTCGGGCACTCAGGCTCTTCTTTGAGGAATTATTAGTTGCCATCTCAATGTATAGTCGCTAATTACAAATAAATTGAGTCTAAACCTAACAATAAAGTAAATTTGTGGGCATAAATGTACACAATACGTATGGAATTTATGCTATCGGGTATAATATGATAACTTGGTGAAATGTGTACGTATGTATATGTGAATGAATCATTTAGTACGTCTAATCAGTTTTGAAAGAGTACGTACTAAAACAAATAATAATATAAATCAAACTGCAGAAACTGGTAGCTAAATATTTGTATAATTTCAAAATTTGTTAATATGAATATTCTTGGGTACGTCTTAACCGAGTGTATGTCCTGTTCAAGTACGTACTAACAGAATAATACGCGCTTTGCTTATCATAAAAGATGAAATGATTTTAAATGTCCATTGGTAGTATGGTTTTTGAGAGTATGTACTAACCGAATTGAAATTAATGCATTTTGTTATTTGGGAATAAAAATTTAGTATGTACGTCTTATCCGAATCATTTATAACGTATTAGATGGGGAAGAAAATCCGTTATTGGAGAAAAGTACGTATTAACAGAGTGTACGTCTTAATTAATTAACTAATACTAGTAAACAAGAATAAATACAAATAAATAGGTTTTAACTAAAGTAATCGCTCTCTCTCTCTCTCTCCAATCGCTCTTCCAAATGCCCAACTTCCCATGCCAAATCCCGGAGCGAGGTTGACTGATCATTGATTAATTCCTGCAGTTTTTCGATGTTTTCGTCCAGATCGTCAATCCTCGTCTCCATCTCCTCGATAATAGCCGTCTGTTGGCTAGTCTTTTCCCTCAGCTCCTGGATCTCAACCTGCTGATTCGAAACTTTTTCTTCCAGTGAAGTGAATCTGTTACACTCCCGCACCTTCTTCGTAACCATCTCTTCGAACTCATCGAGGTCAACTTCGACTAGGCGGCTTTTGCGACTGGCTTTGGGTGCGGGAGTGGGGAGGCGGCGTTTTGTCCACCCACCGAAACATAAAGTACAAGCGCATCCACGAATCTTATCTTTAACAGCTCTGTCAAATTGTTCTGCCAACTTCATCATGCTTTCACTAATGCTCTTTCTATTCATATTTGCTGGATAGGATGCACTGAATGTTTTTCGAAAGCGTTTATTATCAACCAAACTATAAGACAAGCCACAAGTGGCCCAAGTTATACAGAATTCTTCAGTTTTGGTAAACTCTTCCTCGTTACGAGCGATCCACCCATTAATCATTTTCTGTCTTTTGGCAGAGGAGTCCTGAGTATCTTTTTTGGATATGCTATGTTTTTCTTTTAGGTGCAATTTTAAAGTGCTCGTACCAGTAGTCGATGAGAAGGTATTCTGGCAAACCTTTCCGTCATTACTTTCAACCAAGCATTCAGTTTTGCCCTCAAATTCGGAATGTGTGCGTTTCATGTATCGCCAGACCCCCAAGAGGGAGTTGAGGTCATGAATCAATTCAGCAGTTGATATAATTTTCGTGAGGGGTCAATAAATCTAGATGTGTCAACTGAAACAAAACAAAATAAATTGGTTGACTAATATTTGTACATTTAGGATTTATTACACATTTGCATTTGCTTATAGCACAGCAAAATTACTTTATACTTCATTTGTATATAAAAACTAGATTAACTTAAAAATGATCGTATTCTTCAGTTAACCGATCAGTAAATTTCATAACCGTTAACCGGCATTGGCGGCGGTTAACCGAATCCAGCCTTGGTCTTACTTGTTTTGTGTGGATTCGGAAATACTAAACTCTGCCTCTTGTGGATGACCTTGGCTTACAAGAAACATTGATCATTTTTTAACTATTGCTTCTTGTTAACTATTCAGGTTTGTTAGGAATTAATAGTACATAAATAAAATACAAATATTACTTGATTATGGATCCAAATTCTGTATCAGCGCGCAGAATAAACCAAACAGTCTCGAATATTATAAGTACTGTTGCGTAATATCTTGAGATCATAAGGGGCGCATGCGTTAGTCCTACTCTCTATGTAGACGTTTTAGTCCTACTCTCTATGTAGACGTTTTAGTCCTACTCTCTATGTAGACGTTAGTCCTACTCTCTATGTAGACGTTTTAGTCCTACTCTCTATGTAGACGTTAGTCCTACTCTCTATGTAGACGTTAGTCCTACTCTCTATGTAGACGTTAGTCCTACTCTCTATGTAGACGTTAGTCCTACTCTCTATGTAGACGTTTTAGTCCTACTCTTAAAATCGGCATTAGTCCTGTTGCATGAAAAAATGCCCCCACCATGGATATTCATGTTTTCATGGAATGTTGCTACATTCCAGTGTTGCTATGGAAACGTGTTGGGGTCATATCTTGGTTCATATCTAGCTAGACATTCAAATATAAAACACTGGTCTAAAACATATTTATATAATGAAAATCCGAATGAATATTATTATACTCATATAATATATGGTTACACGTTTTAATTTGTTTATTATGTGTAAATATATATATATATATATATATACAAGCCCGCTTCGCTTGCTTGCGCTGCGCGGCTGGCGGACACTTTGTATCCACCGGAGGCGCCCTGTGGGCGCCTGTGGTTACAGTGATTAATGTTATCTCCCTTATAATTAACCAATGTGACCCCAGGCGACCGAAGGGAGCCTCTGGCGGACACAAAGTGTCCGCTAGCCGCGCAGCGCAAGCAAGCGAAGCGCGCTTGTATATATATACGTATATACATATGTATATACGCATTAATCGAGTTTTAATAGTAAGGATATATATATATATACTACCTGAATAGTATACTATAAATTCATTTGAAGATTCCTATAGATAATCCTTTCTAAAGCGCAATTACTAGTGTCTGTATCGCCTTGTGCCACTTGCCACCATTATATATTATTGGAACAAGTGGATCAAGGTGGCACAAGCGATAACAATCCCCTTTAGACATAATTGATGAATAGGAAACTTCTAAACTGAGTAACTCGAGTGTGTAGATTTCGAATTTGATATTAGATTTTCAGTAAATGTCGTGAGTTTCAATAGCGAGACCCATTTTAATATTGTTTATGATGCAAAGCAATATGGTGTTCCAATACTTTTGGCCAGGTAGTAGATTGAAGAAACTGCCAGGCGCAGAAAGCTGATTTTTGCATGTGAGTCTTTTGGCTATGGCTCCACTAAGTTCTGACATCAGACGAAAATTTCAACTCATCATGGAATTATGACGTCATTATCACCTTTTTTTTTAATAATTAGAAATTTCAGTTTTTCGACCATAACTCAGCCATTTTAAGTGATAGAAGTCTGAAATTTTAATAGAATGTGTAAATTAATATAGCTCAGATATGATTCAACTATCATCGAAAAATGCAAACTCATCATTGTGTCTGCTAAAATCCCAGCAAAAATTTTACAATCCTGGATAGATCCCGTCCCGGCAGAAAATCTTATCTCGGTCGATCACTAGTAGAACTGCATTATCGGTCTGTTGCTTGACATTTACTCTTAATTTAGAGGGTAAATGAACTCAACTGGTTTTATATATCAAGAGTTGGAATACTAGTAATACAAGGGTTGTCCCAAAAGTCCTCGACCGAATTATTATAAAACTAGTATACACATTACAATCAAATAAATTATTGGTCAAAACATTCAATATATTCCCCCTTCAACTTTCTGCAGCGTTCCCATCTTTCCGGTAGCTTACCTATACCCGTGGCATAGAAATCGGGAGGGGTCCCTTTTACCCACTGATTTATCTCACGCTCCAGGTCCTTAAATGCAGTAAATCTCTTCCCACGAAGCGGTCTCTTCATCTCCCCAAACAGCCAGTAGTCGCTCGGGGCTAGGTCTGGACTGTAGGGTGGGTGGGGAACACATTCAAACCCCAAGCGATGAATGGTCTCCTTCGTTTGCTTGCTGACATGCGGTCTCGCATTATCATGTTGGAGTAACACTCCACGGCTAAGTTTCCCACGTCTCTTTCTCTTGATTGCCTCTCTCAAATCTTCAAGTTCTTGGATATAATAATCACTGTTTATAGTGGTCTTCTCAGGGAGCCAGTCAATGGAAAGTATCCCCTGCATATCCCAGAATACTGTAGCCATCCGCTTACCGGCGGACGGCGCACTCTTCGGTTTGATAGGGACTGGTTCATGCTTCCGCTTCCATTGACTGCTTTGAAATTTAGTCTCCGGTTCGTAATAATGAAACCACGTTTCATCCCCTGTCACAATGCGATCGAGGAAGTTTTTCTCACCCCTCCAGGCTGCAAGGAGTTCGCGACTAGATTTCACCCTTTCTCGTTTGTTTTCTTCAGATAGGAGTTTTGGCACCCATCGCGCAACAACTCGACTCATCTCCAAATCTTCTCGAATAATTCTATGAATCGTTGTTTTTGGAATGCCTACCCTCTCTTCTAACTCCCTGATAGTAACACGCCTGTCTTCATCCATTATCCTCTCAATTAGTTCGACGTTACCTTTGAGCCTGGAGCTTTTCGGACGTCCTGTGCGGACAGAGTCCTCGAAGGTATCCCACCCATCCTCAAACCTTTCAACCCATCTGTATACAGTGCTTCTGCTAGGGCACTCATCCCCATACACGATCTGCATCTCTTCTAGGATCTCTCTGCGCGAATATCCGCGTTTTAATAAAAACCAAATGTTACTGCGTATACTTTCTCTAGAATGTTCCATTAGAGTGAAAACTTAAGCTGGGTCAAGTTCAGATAGAAATTCAATTATGCAATTAGAACAGTTCTACTGTAGTCAATCTGAAGCGTAATTGAATAAGCTTCAAATTGATATACTATAAGCCTACTTGACTCGTATAATGAAAGTGATAATTCTAAACGGTCTAAGACTTTTGGGACAACCCTTGTATAACAAAAATATACACAATTAAACACGGATTTCAATAAACATAAAATGCTCGGTCATATATCGTAGGTACTTACATTGGTTGTATCAGGCTCCTCCTCAGATAGTTGTATCTTAGGATAGAAAATAAGTAAAGTTTGCATAGTAATAGAAGTTTATAAGTACCGTATATGCTAGGATAGTGGCCGGGGCGATTTTGACTCCATCTACCACCATGAAAATTAATATTTCAGATAGAAGAAAAATTTGAGTTAATATAACCACACGAGTGATTCGATAAATTGTAGAAGTGAAGAAGTTGCTGTCAAGCTCGATTCTAAGTGGTAGAAAATATTTTGAGAAATATTCAAATATTGCATTTGGTATTTTGTAAATAAAACAAATCAATCCCTTTAACTTCAGGCTTTACAAAAACAGTGTCATATGCTCCCATATCAGAGAGAATCAATCATTTCCCATTCTGAATCAAATTTCCGTTAGAAAACATAAATTTTCACTTTTTTTTTCTTTAGAAATGCCTTCCTAACATATAAATATTACATCTATTATTTGGATTCCTAAGCATGGATGGGCGAGGGAGATTCATCTGGGTAAGAAAACTTACCCAGATGAATCCCCCTCGCCCATCACCTCCGCGAGGAGGAGGGCATCAATGGCCCTCCGAATTATGGGAATAATTTCTTCTTTATTTGGCTTCCTTACGGCCATTTTCTAGTTTGATTAAATAATCTTAGCATTAAATCATGTGGGTGTAATTAAACTATACGTATAATGGTGTGTGAAACAGTTTAAGGTATAGGCACCAGGTTGATGGCTCAGACAGACCCGTAAGCTAGCAGGGGAGTTCAACCTACCTGGAAAATTTGGGGCTTCGAGAAAATTTGAAATAAAAAAATTAATTAAGATAATATTTCAAAGGTGACCAGTGAGATCATCGGGGTTTTTCTTGAAACACAATTTCTTCAAAGCTTGTTACATTTCGCATGCAAATAATGAGATCATCGCTGATAGCTATAATATTTATGGTCACAAGTAATAAGCTTAACTAATATAATACTATGATTAAATCTTCAACAGTGCTCGGTTGGACCTTAGGAAGTATGCGCTTTTGCTAGTCAATCTAAGCCTGGAATGTAAAAGAAAAAGAAAATCAAATAAAAAGGCATATTATCAAAGATGACGTAATACAATACTAACAAATAACTTACATTAAATTTTTCATCTGTGGGTGTGATGTCTTGGATATTGTACTAGAAGAGAGAAGTAGTGATCATATGTGAAAAGAATAACTTGGCTCAATAAATATAAATAACAGAAAGATATTATATACGTAACGTACTAAAGAAATGCTAATTAGTAAGTACCCTCTGATGGGGCGTCGAAATAATACATGTATATTACCTGGAATTGCAAACAGTCTCTTGTAGGCATTTTAAGGAGAAGTGCATTATAATTAGATTACCTATCTTTATTTTAATAAATAAAAACATTTTTAGCGTATTGCTTACTAGCAACCTTATAGAGTTTCTGTGATTCACAACGAATGAAGCTTTTCTTTTGAAATTCCATTTCATTTTTGAGGTTCGAGATGAGGCAGCTGGATAAATGCCATTGTTGAGAAAGTTAACAATGGTACTGTGTTCTTCTTGTTCCATTAATAACGAAGAACAACGATTAAATAAAATTGTTTCATTGATTGACCCACAACTTTTGAAAGAATTGTTCGATTTGAAAAGTCTTCTACTCTGTGTTTAGCGGGCCTTACTTGACATTTAGTTAGCATATAATATCTAAATTTAATTGATATCGCTAAATCTAAACAATATCGGGAGAATTGTACTAAGAATCGGATTTTCGCTGAAAATCCGATTCTTGGTACAATTGTCTATCGGAACTTTGACTTTCCTGGAGTTTTTAATTTTCAAGGATGCTTTTGAGTAACTCCATTGATATTTTGGCCTTGTTCGGAATTAGTCGACTCCGCTTAATAGGGTCACATCGGTCAGAGGACATTTTGCCCCGATTAAGCAGAGAACCCTATTAACCGAAAATATTTTGTATTAGCTTCTATGTGTGAGAGCTATTCCGGTCCTGCCAAAAGTGGGCCGATTAAGCGGAGTCGACTGTATTGTAATACAAAAATTGTATCTCGCACCATCAAGTAATGTGTGCAGCCAGTAAGAACTACTGGATCATTACACCATGTGGAACTACTATACATTCTATCAACGATCCTGATGTATAGTATTTCTCCTGAAGTGTCGAAAACAATATGGATTGCTTGAATCATTAAATAATTATTTATTTATTTAATATTGTATTTGACTTGTTTTGTTTGTCTCTGTTTACATTTTTTGTGTCGTATATTTTATCATTTTTTACCTCTCATAGGTTTGGGACGTGCGCAAAGGAAGTCTCCTACACGACTTAGTCGGCCACCGTAGTCTGACCAGCAGCATGTCTCTGAGGGACAAGATCCTCGTCTCAGGGAATGCAGACAGCACGGTCAAGATCTGGGATACCGAGAAAGGAGAGTTCAAACTGGGCTTGCAAGGCAAAGACATGCACAAGAGTGCTGTCACGTGTGTGCAGTTCGTTGACCCATTTGTAGTGACGTCATCAGATGATGGTACTGTAAAGCTGTGGGATTTGGTTACGGGTGAGTTCATACGGAATCTAATTCAGCTGAAAAGCCAAGGCTCAGGTGGCGTCGTCTGGCGCATCCATGCCGACGAGAAGAGACTCGTGGCCGCGGTGGGCAGTCGTCACGGGACCGAAGAGACACGGCTGGTCATTCTGGATTTCGATGTTTAGCTGGTCTATTTTATTTAAGCAGATTTTGGATAATCGCATGCCAATATAGGATATTTACTTGCTGCCACAACACACACGTTTTGAGTTTAAATTCTAATCTTGCGATTTTATTGCGAGCTAACAGAACAATTTCGAGTTGATTTTAGGGCTGAGTTTTTCCGAGTTTTCCTCTCGCTACCTCATCACTTTGATCAGAACAAACTATCTTATCTCTCCTCACAGATATTCACCAGCAGGATATGTGTGTGTATCTAGCATTTTGTGTTTTAGCGCACGACATAGTAATCGCACTATCAATTACTGTACTGTGTTTTGTAATTATAATTACTACTTCTATCTCGGACCTTTCTAAGGGATATGTGGCAGTTTACAATCTTGGTTGATTCTGAATATGCTCAGTGTACCATTAACCCCATAAAATTGATGGATCCAAATTTTGAAAAAATGTCTATCATAAGGTCCCCCAGTTTGCCTCCACCTTCATCATGCAGTCGCCATCCAGACATCCTACAAATGCGCCTGTACCAGGTCAAGTGAGTCTAGTACAATGGGACATAATTATTTAACCTAATCTATATCCCTTCTCATTTTCAAGTCAAGTCAATTTGTGAAAAATTAAATTTTTGAGGAAATATATTTGGGCAAGATAGTTTAGCATGATTACGCAAGTTCTTTTATTTTATTTGATATCCGAAAATAAAATAAAGGCAAATGACTTGTATTTCTACTGAACGTCTTGGGTGTTCCAGGACCGTATAAACTTAAGAAATTGTTTGGACTGAATTCAAAATTAGATCAATGCCTAAATTTGAAATATTGATTCGTACAAAGATGTCATGAAGTCTCGACTAACTTTCTCATTAATTATTTGATTATTAATCTAGTACGTTTATTGATAATTAATAGAATCTTAGCTACCAGCCCATACCTACTTCAGAATCCGATCCATCACATTGAGATTTAGGACCATTGAGAATGGATTGTAATAGAGTACGATCTGTTTCCATACTAATCTCTATCTCGGTAGAGTAATTCATTTGGGAATGCTGGACATCCCGGCTAGTGGGACTACACAGCTATCTGCTATTCTCTCAGTGATAACGAGCGCTTACAAAATGAGATTGAAATGCAATTCTTTACTTGCATGTCTGACTGGATTCACTGCAATCGATGCTTCGTCCTACTAAAGGACGCAAAGAGTTCGGGGTTGGCATTCTACCTCACTAACTGCGGCCACATCCTCTGCGCGAAATGTCGAACCACTCTGTCCACAGAGCATTGTCCTGTCTGTCAGGCGAGTTGCAACACAGTAGAGCTGAACGCTAGGATCGGACCCGATATCCAGCTGTTCTTCTCAGACCCGGCGCAGCTCCTGAGGAAGAACCACAAGTCCGAGCTGCAGGTGGTTGAGTTCCAGAGCCAGCACATCAAGCGGCTGCTGGCCAGTCTGCAGCAGGAGAGAGCGCAGTTCGGGGAGGAGAGATGGAAGTTGCAGGAAGAGAACCGACGACTCAGTCATGAATTGGGACTTTTCAAAGCTGAGAACAACCAACTTCGATCCCAAAGAAGGGTCTCTGACACTCCTATCTTTCCACACACTCCCCCGACCAAACAGTCCGCCTCTACCACGCCTAGAGAGACCCCAAGGAACCACACCCCCACTCAGGTGTTCTACACTCCCCTCGCCCGCAGCCCTTCCCCGATGGGCACATCGCCTGTAGGAGGTCAGATTCACACCCCACCAGGACCCAAGAGGTACAGCCTCAAGGGTCCCTCGCCCTCCCCTCCTGGCACAGGTCGCAGGATCTCGTTCCCTTCCAGCTCACAGCGTCCTACGCCCATGCTGACACCAGGGATATCTAGCCTGCTGCAGTTCTCCGCTCATAGCAGCCAGCAGACAGAGACACGCACTCCTCCTTCTCTTAGGAACCCGATGCACCTGCCTAGGAGCGCGGGCAGGTGGAGTCAGCAGGAGTATGGGCAGGGGGTGAAGCTAAGGAACCCACTACAGATAACTCCAAACAGAGGAGTCACCTCGAGACTCAACACATATATAAACCACTCTGAGTAATGTTATTGCGATTCAAGTTTGCCTGACTAATTAATATGTACAATTACTAATTGTGACTTAACGTTATTTAAACCCAAATGTCAGAGTCACAGCGTATCTCCAGAACAATAATGCAGTGTCTTCCATGCCCAGGAGTCCCTGTCTGAAGATAACCTCACAGGAAACTGAATTTATATAGACCCATATTTTCAGATAAGATATGGTAATCTACGAACAAAGATATTATTTTATGCATAAAGAAAGTATTGAAATTATGCACACCTCATTGTTTGTCCCATCGACAAATAGAGACAAAAAAGATAGCACATTGACTACTCTCAGTCTGCCAATTATTGTTAATTTCGTTGCTGTCAATGGGATTTTGGGCTGTATTATCCTATATTAAAGTTCGATACATCGATGACTCACATTCGGGAAACGAAATTTCATATGCCGCTAGATTTCCTCTGTGAATTTTGAGAAAAATAGATAGATGTACATATATAGCATAAGGGGAGCTTACAGATTAGATTTGGAGGATCGCACGTAAGGATGGACGTGTACATCGTCCATTCTATGATCTCCCTATACTCAGGAGCTGCACTAATTGCTGAAAAATATAGTTGATAGATAGCAATGTATACAAACCAATATAGAGCTGTAAATAATGATCTAATTTACTCTTACTTTCATTTTAATATTTTGCTCAGTTGAATCTACATACATACATGGCCTCTCGAATAAGACCAGAATCACTGCTGGGAGAGGAGAGAGTGGAGAGAGAGTTGGAGGAGTTGAGGAGCCAGGTGCACAGAGAGAAAGAGAGAGTTAAAAGACACTTTGTAGAGCTCCATTTGTTGCTAACAGCTAGAGAACAAAGTGTACTGCTAGAGCTAGATGATATTGTAGGGCGATTGGAAGTAGAATTATCAGAGAAGAGAGCTCTCATCCAACAGCTAAGCACAGCCAGAGAAGACCTGGAGAGAGATTTGACTGAGAACAAGTTGGGAGAGCTGCTGCAGAATAATCTGCGTAGTCTGGAAGATGGCATTGGAGAGGTGTTAGGTGGAGAAGGTGTGACAGTTGGATGGGTAGAGGTGGAGTGGAATGAGGAGGGAGTAGAGTTCGCAGTGAGTGATGTATGTAAGGTTGTGTGTCTGAAGGAGAAACCTGTTGAACCTATAAACTATTCTCTGAAAGTACGTCCTGTCTGGTCTCGTGTTACTAGAGGAGAAGGCTCTGATGAGATCTCTTATCCAATGCAGATATCTATTGACAATACAACACAGAATATATTTGTGACAGATAATGAGTGTGGTAGAATTCAAGTTTTCGACTCAGAAGGAAAGCATCTCTACTCTATTACTGACCACTTAACATTACCTCTCGGAATAGCTCTATCCAGCGAATTCATATTTGTATCAGATGAAGAAAATTTGTTGAAACTAAACAAATCTACTAACAAGTTAGTCAAGTCAGTGAAAACAGAGAATCGTGTCTGGGGAATTGAGACTGGTGAAGATACAAATATTTACGGATGTGAAAATCGCCAACAATCAGTGATTGTATTAGACAATAATCTCAAATTCCTGAAAAGAATCAAACTGAAATCATCTTATTTAAAACCAATTACTCAAACTCACAGCATCAAATTCTATCAGAATGATATGTATGTAATGTGTGGTAACTATCCTTCTTACCATCTCCAGATATTCTCTCTAGAAGGAAAGCTGCTAAGATGTTTGATATCAAAAGAAGAAATAGACTGGAGTTATTTCTTTACCATAGATGGAGTGGGGAATATCATAGTAGCTGATTGGGGAAGTAAAGGTAATCAAATCAAGATATTCAACAATGAAGGAGATACAATACACACCATTAGCAATGCACACTTAGCTGAGAATGAGGAATTCGAATATCCTCGCGGAATTGCACTCGACAATTCAAACAGGATTATTGTAGCACAGAGGAATCCTAATGGCTGTCTACAAGCTTTCTAAACGATTAACGTTGCAGCACACATGTTCCCACTTCATGAACGAGACTTCTGCCCTGTTACGTAATTCAATTACATTGTATTTGTATGAATGTGGTTATATAACATTAGCTTTTAAAAGCCCTATTCCACATATGCTTCTTGGAAATATACGTATCATGTCGTCAATTACGTAATACAATAAACCCCCAACTCCAACACAAGGCTGTAGACACACCAGGTGCGAAGTGGTCGGGTTGAAACCAGTCCAACCATACAAATTGGGATTTTTGAGGTTAAATTGGTTAAAATGGTCGGGCTGAAACCGGACCAACAGTCCCGGTGGCTACGGCCCTGCAATAGAATGGTACGTATTTGATTTCCGCTGGTTTATTCTCCTCACATAATTTCCCTTAGTTTGTTACAATATCCCTGGTCTGCTATGCCTATACATTCATTATTAGCACACAATTAGAATGAATCAACAGCCACGAAACCGGTCGAAGGATAGTAACCAGTCCTCTAAGCTCCTGTCCCTCGCAGAGAATAACTCGATGTTCGATATCCTGGGGCAGAGGAGGATCACTAAGGCCACTACGATAGCACAGCTGTACTTCGCTACTCCCAACTCCTCTCAGTGGAGCAAGCAACACACCGGCGTTCTCTGCTTCGTCAAGGTACTAGCAGTCAGCTGTGTGACTGCAATAGACTCACTCGTAAAAGGGAATATTTGTAAATAAGAATAAAGGAATATTTGCTCCAATTGAGACAGAAAATTTATTTACGATGGCAAGTTTCCGAAATTTGAAGGAATCAAAGTCGATTTTCTCCATACGTTCATTCTTTGATCCATAATTCCGTTTTAGATTGTACACAACTTCTACTAAGGACTTGCTTTGAAATTTGACGTAATTGAAGTCTATCAGATTTAGTGTGTTTATACAGTACATTGTAACATTGAATTTTGAGTTCTGTTCCTCATAAGACAATGTGAAGATATCATACTACCTGAGAAAAGTAGACCTGAGCAGACTTCTTAACCGAAACAATAATGTTACCCCCTCCCGAAGAGTAACACCTATATATTAGATATATATTTGTGGTCAAGTGACGTTGACTCATCGAAAAAATCGCATAATTAGGTTATACACTACGTTCCCCCAAAATCCTCGAAATTCCCCCGGTTAAATCCCTTGGTTTATATACAGTACAAAATTTGAATTCTGAGTCCTAGAATGTTCCCTGCAGGACAACGTGAAGAGGTCGTACTACCTGAGGATGGTGGACCTGGGGAAACGGACCGTGACGTGGGAGCACGAGCTCTACTACCAGATCTCCTACGTGCAGGACAGGAAGCAGTTCCAGTCCTTCGCGGGGCAGGACTTCATGATCGGGTTCAACTTCGCAGACGCGGAAGAGTCGCACGTCTTCTTCGAGGCGGTCCAGGTGAAGATAGACGAGTATAAGAAGAAGCTGACGGCCAAGAATAACCCACGTGAGTTAGCTGCTCGATTTCCTTATATGGATTGAGTCTATAACTAGGTATACGGTATGTTGTTTATTGTCAATTTTGAACGAAATCCTTTCTTTGAAATGCATTAATGGAAAGTACTCTTAGAGGCTAGTTTGTAGGGAAATTAATAGACTCGAGACGGGTCGGATAGTCTAGTACCCTCGTTAAGCCCCCTTTCCCTTCAGCTCCTCGCCCCATGGCAGACCAGGGTATCAGTCAGCCCGGACAGATGCCTGGCAACAGGGGTGCAGGACCTGCCCCCACTCCTACGTTCAACACTGGCAGTGAGAAGAAAGGTAAAAGGGAGAAGTTGAAGTTGAGGAAAGAGGACATCTCCGCTCCCAGCCACTTCGAGCACTTAGCACATGTGGGATGGAATAATAAGGCAGGCAGCTTTGAGTGGAACAACATTCAAGATGACAGGTGGAAGAGCCTCTTCACAGAAGTGTCTGGATTGGTGAGAGTATAAATACTGTTCACTGTGACAATCCTGAAACTTATCCGAATTTACTATCTCATCCGGTTTAGTCATTTTGTGCGGGGAAGCCATGGGGGTTTAAAATTGGTATGGAGACTGCGAATATGTCTCATCTGTAGTCCGTTTCGTTCATTGGAGTTATGAATTGTCTCTGCTACAGATCGGCCAGTCAGACTTGGACAAGGAGCAGGTGCAGCTGATCTACGACATGGTGGAGAAGAAGGGAGGGATAGAGGCGGCGCACAGAGACATCGTAGAGAGGAAGAACACCGTAAGGAGGAACGGTCCGCCCCCACCGCCCCCAGGTCGAGGCCGCGGGTCCAAGGACCAGGTTCCGCCGCCGCCGCCTCCTGGTGGTCGCAGCAACTACCCCCCACCGCCCCCGAGAGGGGTGGAAGGCCCGCCAGTCCCGGACAATCACCCCACCCAGCGAGGAGGAGGAGCAGGGCGGTCTAAAGGGCCACCCCCTCCCTTCAACTCCAAGATTCCGCCCCCACCGCCGGATATGCCGGTAGAGTTTGGAGCTGGTGGCGGTCCGCGGGACACCGGTGGTGCCGCTCCGGCGAGGAAAGGGGCTCCGGGAGGCGCCCCAGCTCCTCCTCCTTCCTCCGCCAAACCCGGAGGAAGCGTCGGAAATCTCCTCAACTCCATCCAGTGAGTTCTCATTCTTAAAGACGGACTAGCCCAGGCCGTTCTCAATGTATCCTTATATCCTGTAACTAAATCCTATGTTTTATTCCATTGCTATTTATAGGTCATTCAATAAAGACAGCCTGGTGAGTGCGCCAGAGAACTCGGGCGCCAAAGGCCAAGCTGGCGTTGAAGACACCGGAGGAATTGTCGGCGCTCTCGCGACTGCTCTCCTGAACCGTAAAGGCGCCATTTTGGGCTCGGACTCTTCAGATGAAGAACATACGGACACTGACGATGACGAGTGGACCTATTAGATTCATGTGTGCTATTACTGTGTTGAGATGGAATGTATATTTTGTTGAAGTTGTGAGATTTTTTCCTTTATTCTGAATATATGATATAAACTAATAATAATTCTAGTAATGTATTATATTTGTTTACCATTCCTAGTTTCTTAAATATATGTATGAGAATATTCAGATATACTAATTTATGATTGACTATTGTTGTGTTTAACTTATCCATTAGCGAATTAGAGAGAGATAGGTTGCATTGATGTCAAATGAGTTCCCAGTAGGAGTTAGTGATTTTGCAAGGTCAGAAATCTGTCCATACTGGCTCGAAGAATAGATGGCCTGTTCATTCGCTTGATTTAAAACCCATTTAAAATCCCTGATATATTATAAAGAAAAGACCAAATTCTTTTTTGAACGCGACCAAAAAAACTAGAGTTGCTTTTGCCAGTTGATTCAAGCTTTGAAAAGGATAATCATTAAATTATAGATAAAGTCACATAATAAGAATGCCGAATTGAATTAGAAATGTAACTAAGAGCTGGCATATATGCAAAGTTAATAAAGTGTTTGGCATATTTTTTGCTTCTAAATGTTCAGATGTCTGAGAGGGAAACAGTTTCTTAACACACTACTCCCTCAGTATTCAGATACTGTTATTAATTATTTTTTATACAGCATAAGTGGTCAAACTTGGGTAGGAAATTGTTTGAAACAACCATTGTTAGCAGCATTTAATTTTACCTGTAACACAAACTGCGAAAAGTGATGCGGCAAATGCCGTACCTACCATACTGCTTCCGCCGGCCCTGAAATGTTGATATGTTGACGTATCTAGGAGACTGATATATGTACGCCTAGAACGCTTTTCGCGAGCCTAACCTGTCCTGCTGTCCCTCTCACTATAACGGAGCGACAAAAGAAGTCCAAATATGTTCTATTTACTCTACCACCATATATTTAGATACCTCCTTTAGATACATACACTATAATATTATCCAGATTCTATTCAATTACACTCGACTGCGATATCAGTTTCAGATTTCTATTTAAAGAAGGTTAATAACCAAAGAGCATTTTTCCGTTTCTTTCTTTTCGAATCAGCGAACTTCCAAATCTAATTGTTCATCTCATTCAACCTCGAATTAATTCTTTTCGCATTGATGCAAGAAGCCCATCATATTTTCTCCAGTAAAACGAGATGACCTAACTGGAATACGAGAGTTTGAATTGTAACCTTTCAAATTGAATACTCTATAATAAGCTCATTGTAGTGTGTATAAATAGAAACTCTAGGTTCGAACGAACGTACTCGATTCACCGAATGAAACTAACTGCTCCGATTATCTGTAACTTGGCTAATTATAATTCTCCCAGATTAGAAGTTAGGATATCTAATCACCATCACTTCTACCTACACGGTATCCCCGGGAATTCTGGTTGTAATTACCTCATACCAAAAGTATAACAAAGCTTGCACTATAAATATCTTGAATTACACAGCTATACCATTCAATTGTAATGATGGACTCAACTTTAGTAAACCCTTCCAACAGCTGGAATCATTTCCCCAACTATTTCAATCTGAATTCGGATATCGCCATAAATCCACAGCAGTACGTCCCGCTCAGAGATGTTCTCGAGTGGCCGCCAGCACTCGTGAGGAACTGGTTGGTGGGTCTAGGTCCTGAGTTCCACTCTATCTCCTCCGAGTTTCAGACACAACAAGTCCGGGGCAATGACCTGCTACATATTGGGGTAGAGCGTTTGCTGACGCTGGGGATTAGCAGCATCTCACAACAAGAAACTATCCTGCAAGCGTTGGAACAACTGCGAAATGTGACATGTTCCAATGGAGAGAGTACACTCCTCATCAGTCAGTCCCTCTCTGTCCATCTCACCCAGCTGATACAGCATCTGTGCACAGGTATAGTCACTTTGTTTTATTTTACTGCTGCCAAGTTTTCTCTTTCACGTCTGCATAGTTGCAATAGCACGATGTTGTGATGTAAATGGTGATGAATGGAAATGAGATACATATGCGTAAAATAGAGTTTTAATGGCTCAATGTCAGCGCATTTCTGTTTTTGTTTGATATTAACTAATGCAATATAGTACGTAAGATGAAGTATATTTCACGATTAAGCAGGTCTTAGTACACAAATTACAAAAAGAGAGAAAAGTATCATGCATTTAATCTAAAATCCAAAACATAACAGGGCCGGCGCCACTGGTCCGGTTGGTGTGGTTTTAACCGGACCACTTTTCAAAAGTGGTCCGGTTGGTTCGGCAGAAACCGGACCACTTCTCAAACCGTGGTACCGGCGCTGCATAATGGAGATACGTATATCGTGAAAAGGCAGGAATTCGTTTGCCTCAGAAGAGTCAAAAAAGCGAGACAGTTTTCATATATGTAAGTATCACTGTCCTTAATTTTGTTTTCACATTAAAATTGCTTGGGTTTCACTCAGAATAAGATTAAGAGTGCTTGTTGAATTGTTTGGTATAATGCATTTTGTGTCACCATCATTATCTTTCTAACATCTATCTTATAGATATCTTATCAAATTAATATTATTCATGATTTAATGTAATATTTAAACCTTTTGAAACTTGATAATATACTTGTAGGTCAATTGCTCTTTTTGGATAAATTATTTGACATAATTAGTGTGGAATCATCAATGCAGGTTTCTTCGCTGATAAGTTTGAATAATTAACATTTTATTAGAAACGAAATGAGCATCAAAAATGGACATGTTTAATATTTAGTTGGTAGTAGCTATTAATAAACTCAATTTACGTCGAATATTCGCTGATGTTCAGTCTACTGGATTCTATCATTGCATTCTGTGCCTTAATTGGGGACTATGCCCAAACAAGGAATTAACTCAGCCAATGCATATTATCATAAGATTGTCACTTGTAATTGACAATGTCAGCTAAGGACTTCAACTTGTTTTTGTAAAAGTTAAATTGTGATGGATATATAATACAATTTTGATAAAAATCCAGGTTTAAACATATTGAAATATTTATTTATCAGACTTTTCTATGAAATCAGTCTAAATTTGATAAAATCCTTGAGTAGATTTTTTTAAATTCTTCCAGTAAATTAGCTAGGTGAAGAACGTTTGTAGAATGTGATTCATCCCTCCAGTTGTGGTGGCTACACCTGTTTAGCTATTAGGTTACACTTGATTACATCCTGCTGTTTGGATTACAATATCACATTTTAACATTATATTTAGTAATCAATTTTTGATTCTTTGTTAGCAGAATGTATTATCAAGTTGAGATAAGGATAATTGTGATTATTCTAATTCTGCTATGTGATTAGGGTTGAGTCCAGACAACGGGTCAGAAGACAGTGCTCTTCGCCTCTCAGTAGAGACGTTTGAGTGTGTGCATGCCGTGCTTGAAGATCTCCGTCATCTCATTACCACCATAGAGCAGTTGAGGCGTCCTGATTTTCCCCTAAAACTGGATCATTACCCACCCTCTCTCAACTCATGGCAGGAAACCATGCAGAGTCTGCTCGCTGAGTCGCAGACTCTGCTGCGTCTCCTGTCCAGATACGACACGAGAGAGAGCGTGATGGCCGCGCTGAAGGCTTGCTCTGCCATATCTGAGACGCTGACTCGCCTCTTCAACTGCTTCCAGCATCCTCCCATATCAAACCACAAGTCTAGTTTCATCGTGGTGCCTCTGCCCTCCTCACCCGGAGCTAAGCTAGGACTCAATCTGAAGAAATACAGAGATGGGAAGATAAGAATTTCTGAAGTTGTGCCCAACTCTCCTGTTGCGCAGTAAGTCATCCTTTAATCCCTCAGAACTTTAGCTGACTCTCAGAGATATTATTTAAAACCCTGGGAATACTTGGGGTCAAAGGTATAAATAGAAATGACCCACTTTCATTTTCACTTTCAGTTTACTTTCAATTAACTTTCACTTTCACTTTCACTTCAACATTCCTGGACGTGCCAGGGATAACTTATTAATACATTTACGCATACTGATGCTGCATTGTGTATTTATAGGACTGAGATACTGCACGTGGGGGACGAAGTGGTGCGGATACGGGACCAGATGGTAGTGTCATGGGAGCTCTCTTCAGTGGTGCGTCTCTTCAGTGGGAATAAGAGCAGCCTCTCAATCACCATCCGATCACACACCTCCACTAACAGTTCCACTCCACGTAGCATCATCCTCTCCACCGGATCCCCCACCCCCTCTCCTCGCTCCCCTCACCGGTTCCTCTGCCCCGCCAGTCCAGACGAGGTACCGGGTCCTGAACTATCTCCACCCCCGAAGGATATCCTGCGGCGACCCAACCGGCAGACAGAAAGATGCGGCAGTGATTTAAACGATCTACGCGATCCGATGCCTCTAAAACGTGCCATGAGCCTACCTCCTCAAGATAGAACGAAAGTAACCTCTATCTCCTTCCTACCGCTAGAGAGACGTCTCAGTGATTCGGATATTTTCGGTGACAAAGTTAGCAAACCAACCAGTCCCACCTCTACGGCGAGTCCGAAGGCATACCGAACCCTGGTGGTGGGCGGGGTAGTCACGAGGATCCCCATCAACCCAACAGAAATGAAGCCAGTGAAGAAGAGGACGACAGGAATCAGCAAAATCTTCAAGTCAATAAGCTTCCGTAACATCATCCCCCAGACCTCTGGCACGCAAACTAAGAGTGGGTCATCTCAGAATGTTAAGAAATCAGTTGATTGCGAATTGACGGAGAGTTATCAAATTAAAATCATTAACGGTATCCCGCACAAGTTCCCTGCCAGAGGGACAGATAAGGGGAAGGAGCGAGACAAGGCCTTTACCAAGGAGAAGAAAACCCACAACTCCAAAGTGAAGGCAAACGCTACTGCGTTTCCTTATTCTCACTCTGTTGAGTCATTCAGTAAGGTCAAGCCTAGCTCTTCCCTTCATAACGGATTTCTGGATTCCCCCCTCCTCGACAAGAAGTCCGCCGCATCCCTCTCCAGTTCAGACCTTCTCAAATCTGAGAATAGAGGCCAGTCTCCGAATCTGCAAGGGAAGTTCGTGCATCGAGTCGCTTCGAACGGGGAGGTCGAAGCGGAGTTGATATCGGAGATCAGTGACACGATAGATCCAGTCAACTTGGAACATATTCCGCAGGAATTAAAGGTCCCCTACACCTCCATCCGGAATCCGGAATGCACTGGGTGGCTGACTAAGCAGGGAGGTTCTGGATTGACACCGAAGAATTGGAGGAAGCGATGGTTCGCTCTTAAAGGCGACAATCTCTACTACTACAAATCTTCTTTCGATCTGTACGCACTCGGAAAGATCTACATCCCCAAATACGCAGTGGATTTCAACATTGAAACCAAGAAAAAGTACTCCTTCAGCCTATACCACCCTCTGACACGGACTTACTACCTGTACGCGGACACTGAGCAGGAAATACATAAATGGGTCAAAATCCTCTCCACCATCAGCCGCCCCACATTCTCAACCCCGGGGAGGGTCTCTTCTCCCAGCAGCGATTCCACGCGGGACGAGAAGAGTAGATGCTCGCAGAATTCGCTAGACTAACGGAGGACTTCTGTGTTTAGTATTATTTGTGAAAATGCGCCACCAAAGGTCACATGTGAATACCTCCACATTTGTATAATTATGTCTTATTTCCTTTTTGATAAATTCAATTGATTATAATTGTATTATTATATGTAGATTATTTTTAGATGATTATTTTCTTTATTTCCCTAACATCAATCTTTAACATTATATGAAAATGTTTTAGTGCTCAGCCAATTAGCAATTCCCCCAGTAGCAACCAATTTTAAGTCCCAAGTGTAGATTTGTATTAATTAAGTTCCATTATTAGCAACCTTTTGAACAAAACCCGAGTTTCTAATAATATGGGAATTCCGCTATTTAGTAGATTTTAAATAATTATATTTATCGTTTTCTGATACAGTGGATCCTCCCATAATGTACTCTCCAAGAAGCGAACGAACAACGTGCAGATTGCGACCCGAAGTAATTTTTTTTGAAATTTTCACAAATGCCCCGTCCCGCTTTTATCATGTCTAAGATTGGCATCTATGTGTACCTTGTACAGATTAAGATGATACAAGTATATGGACCATGGTGTTCAATAGCATCAATATCACCATATGTATGATTGTATAATTGTCATATAATCTATACAGTCCATCGCCAATCACAGTATTAACTAATTAGAAGCTTTGTTGTCAAGTGTCCATTGATTTTATCCTCACTTTCTTATTTGATATTTTACTCAATAGAATCATTCGAATGGCATCTCGAATAGGAGCAGAATCTCTGTTGGGAGAGAAGAGAGTGGAGAGAGAGTTGGAGGAGTTGAGGAGTCAGGTGCAGAGAGAGAAAGAGAGAGTTAGAAAGCATTTCCAAGAGCTCCATCTCCTGCTAGCAGCTAAAGAACAAAGTGTGTTGCTAGAGCTAGATGAGATTGTAGAGCGAGTGAGAAGAGAGTTGTCAGAGAAGAGAGCTCTCCTCCAACAGCTGAACACAGCCAGAGAAGACCTGGAGAGAGATCTGACTGAGAACAAGTTGAGAGAGCTGCTGCAGAAGAATCTGCGTAGTCTGGAAGGTGGCATTGGAGAGGTGTTAGGTGGAGAAGGTGTGACAGTTGGGAGGGTAGAGGTGGAGTGGAATGTGGAGGGAGTAGAGTTCGCAGTGAATGATGTGTGTAAGGTTGTTTGTCCGAAAGAGAAACCTGTTGAACCTATAAACTATTCTCTGAAAGTACGTCCTGTGTGGTCTCGTGTTACTAGAGGAGAAGGTCCTGATCAGATTTCAAGTCCAATGCAGATATCTATTGACAATACGACACAGAATATATTTGTGACAGATTATGCGTGCAGGAGAATTCAAGTTTTCAACTCAGAAGGAAGGCATCTATACTCTATTACTGATCTCATAGAATATCCTATTGGAATAGCTCTAACAAATATATTCATATTCGTAGCAGTAGAGGGAAATTTGTTGAAACTAAACAAATCTACTAACAAGCTAGTCAAGTCAGTGGAAACAAAAAATCTTGTCTCGGGAATTGAGACTGGTGAAGGTACAAATATTTACGGATGTGAAAATCGCCAACAATCAGTGGTTGTATTAGACAATAATCTCAAATTCCTGAAAAGAATCAAACTGAAATCATCTCATTTAAAACCAACTACTCAAACTCACTGCATCAAATTCTATCGGAATGATATGTATGTAATGTGTGGTAACTATCCTTCTTACCATCTCCAGATATTCTCTCTAGAAGGAAAGCTGCTAAGATGTTTGATAACAAAAAAAGAAATAGACTGGAGTTATTTCTTTTCCATAGATCGAGTGGGGAATATCATAGTAGCTGATTGGGGAAGGAATCAAATCAAGATATTCAACAATGAAGGAGATACAATACACACCATTAGCAATGCACACTTAGCTGAGAATGAGAAAAACTTGACCATCCTCGCGGAATAGCACTCGACAATTCAAACAAGATTATTGTGGCACAGTGGAATCCTAATGGCTGTCTACAAGCTTTCTAAACGCGATTGACATTGCAGCACACGTATTCCCTCTCCATGAACGAGAATGTTTCCCCGTAAATTCAAATATATTAGGCCCTGACTAATTGAATGTTATGCTTATTTTACTAATTCACTATTTTCAACTTGTACGCAGGAGAATTTGCAGTGATTATAGGTTTACTACAAATATTATATGGTTTGTACTTTTGTAGGGATTTCATAGACTTTGTATTGAGACTTCTCTGTGTTATATCACACTGTATTATGAATGTTGATTGCACTCACGAACTACTATTTTCAGCGATAAATCTCTTATACAAATACTCCCTCTCCGTCAGTTTATTATAGAAATAACTAAAACTTGACTCTACCGCCGGATACATTTGCAATATTTCTCAGTTCATTCAGCGAATATTGAATATTTAACACAACACATGGACATGAATAGTATTCTTTCCAATAATCTCACACCCCAAACTTTTTTTTGTTCATTAGAATAATGATGTTGGGATATTTATAAAAAAAGTTTGTTTGTTCTTGTTATTATTGACTAACTCCAGTAGATAGATGGCGGGGGTTCCTGTAGAAGTAGGAGTGGATGAAGAGAGAGGGAAAACACTGAGACGAGAGGCAAACCTCCAATTCAAAGCCAACAACTACGAACTAGCTTTAGAAACCTACTCCAAGACCGTCCCTCTTGACCTGTCCACAGCTCTAGCACTGTCGATACACATCAACATGGCCATTGCAAGCTCCAAGCTTGAGAAGTATGAGGAGTGCAGGCAGTACGCAATGAGATGTATAGAGCTTGATGCCACGGCTGTACGAGGCTACTTCTGGAAAGCGATGTCTGAGATCTACTTGAGATCATTTCAAGATGCGAAGTCCACGTTTGAGCAAGGATTGGAGATAGATCCCGCAAATAAGGACATCCCTAAACGACTCACTTTCTTAGATTTTTGTATCGCAAACTCTGAATTGATTTCTAACTTCCCACAAAAGGATTGGCTGAACATTGAAGACGCGATCAATTACAATCTGAGGTATGCCAGTAAAGAGAAGTTTGCGAAGGAAATGACTAAAATGACCAAACGCAAGAAGGACGACAAAGTCGTGTGTATCAGCAGCGGTGTCTGTAACTTCTTTGGTAAGATCGTATCAATGGAGATCCCAACCCACGCGTTTTCTCAGGAGCAGAAGGATATCAATTGGAAGATCAAATGCGGAGAATACCACAAGATATATACTCAGGTTCTGATCTCCCTAACTCCGGACGGTAGCAGGAGCTACGAGTACAAGGTCCACTCGGAGGGAGAGGGGGACAAGTTTAATGAGTTCCAGGTCTACGCTTTCCAGAGTTTAGAGAAGACAGCTCACACGCCCTCTGGAACGCCGTATAATCCTTATTTTCATCAAATCCTTTTCGAGTCCAGTTCCCCTGAAGGAGCCACCCCCAACTAACTGAGTCGTTATTTCATTAATT
Organism: Aphrocallistes beatrix; assembly: GCA_963281255.1. Classification (NCBI taxonomy): domain Eukaryota; kingdom Metazoa; phylum Porifera; class Hexactinellida; order Sceptrulophora; family Aphrocallistidae; genus Aphrocallistes; species Aphrocallistes beatrix. The sequence goes on from OY725501.1 coordinate 2,856,874, forward strand.
TATGTGTATTCTGGATTTTATTTACGTCTGTGTACAAAAATTAAACTCTTTATTTAGTAGTATGATGTTACAAAGAACACACAAATCTATTGAAATATTCTGCGTTATTGAATATAGGACAGGAATGTATGAGCTGTGGTGGCCTCCATGCAGAGATGCCAACTTTTGGGAAATGAATCCATGAGAATCGAAGCAAGAATGTTCTTGCGTCTTCCAATAGTTGCCTGGGCCTTTCGTCAGGCGGTCAATCATTTAATGAATCCAGATGTAGAGATTAGGGCAGTATAAGAATAACTTCGATCAATTTCCAACTTCAAAAATACTTGACGATCAAAAACAGGACAGTGTCCACTATTTTATTAACACTTCCTATTTGATTATTACTAGAATCAGTAGAATGGCATCTCGAATAGGAGCAGAATCAGTGCTGGGAGAGGAGAGAGAGGAGAGAGTGGAGAGAGAGTTGGAGGCGTTGAGGAGTCAGGTGCAGAGAGAGAAAGAGAGAGTTAGAACGCATTTCCAAGAGTTCCATCTGCTGCTAGCAGCTAGAGAACAAAGTGTGTTGCTAGAACTAGATGAGATTGTAGAGCGAGTGAGAAGAGAGTTGTCAGAGAAGAGAGCTCTCCTCCAACAGCTGAGCACAGCCAGAGAAGACCTGGAGAGAGATCTGACTGAGAACAAGTTGAGAGAGCTGCTGCAGAAGAATCTGCGTAGTCTGGAAGATGGCATTGGAGAGGTATTAGGTGGAGAAGGTGTGACAGTTGGATGGGTAGAGGTGGAGTGGAATGTGGAGGGAGTAGAGTTCGCAGTGAGTGATGTGTGTAAGGTTGTTTGTCTGAAGGAGAAACCTGTTGAACCTGTAGACTATTCTCTGAAAGTACGTCCTGTCTGGTCTCGTGTTACAGGAGGAGAAGGTCCTGAACAGATTTCAGATCCAATGCAGATATCTATTGACAATACAACACAGAATATATTTGTGACAGATTCTGGTAGAATTCAAGTCTTCAACTCGGAAGGAAAGCATCTATACTCTATTACTGATCTCATAGAATGTCCTAGTGGAATAGCCCTGACGAATGAATTCATATTCGTAGCAGTTAAGGGAAATTTGTTGAAACTAAACAAATCTACTAACAAGCTAGTCAAGTCAGTGAAAACAGAGAATCCTGTCTGGGGAATTGAGACTGGTGGAGACACAAATATTTACGGATGTGAAAGTAACAAACAATCAGTGATTGTATTAGACAATAATCTCAAATTCCTGAAAAGAATCAAACTGAAATCATCTCATTTAGAATCATATACTCAAACTCACAGCATCAAATTCTATCAGAATGATATGTATGTAATGTGTGGTGACTATCCTTCTTACTATCTCCAGATATTCTCTCTAGAAGGAAAGCTGCTAAGATGTTTGATACCAAAAGAAGAAATAGTCTGGAGTTATTTCTTTACCATGGATCGAGTGGGGAATATCATAGTAGCTGATTGGGGAGGTAGTCAAATCAAGATATCCAACAATGAAGGAGATACAATACACACCATTAGCAATGCACACTTAGCTGAGAATGAGGAATTTGACCGTCCTTATGGCGTCGCACTCGACAATTCAAACAGGATTATTGTAGCACAGAGGAATCCTAATGGCTGTCTACAAGCTTTCTAAGCGACTGACGTTGCAGTTTACAAGTTCCCTCTCCATGAACGAGACTTATTTCCTTGTCAATTCTAAATATATTAGGCCCTGACTTTGACTTTGACTTATTTATACTATTCTACTATTTTCAACTTGTACATATACTTTGTATTGATACTTTGTCTCCGTTATTAGCTAATTCCTTTCCTAAAGTAGCAATGAATCTCCCTCCCCGTCATTAAGTTACGAATATAATTATAGTGAACTTACTACCGAATACATTTATAATATTTCATAGTTCGTTCAGCAAATATTGAATATAGTATATTGACATAACGTATGTACTCGAATAGTATCCCTTCGATTAATCGTACACTCCCAAACAAGGTGCCAACTCACATACACAATTAGATCATGTCTAGTCTATGCTTCTATATTATGATGTGGTATTAAAAATTCCTATTTTAAAGCCCCTAAAACAATCGGACATAAAATTTTATGCCTAAAGGAGCGTCTTGTCCTTCTGGATGAATCCTTGATGGCAAGACCACAGTGTTATCTATTATATAAGAACATGGTCGATGTCATAAACATTTTGAAACCATGCAACGTCATTGTAATATACTACGTACCAGTATTATTTCATTCATGCCAACCGTCCCGCATTTCTTACTCTTCATAAAATTTTCTCGAGTGTCCCGATTTTAAATCAAATTTCCCTATTTTGTCCCTCTTTTTGTGAGTCAATGTATAATACTTTTATATTGCGTCCCGCTTTATCATGGCTCAAGTTGGCATGTATGTTATTTGAACATGAACCATTGTGGTGATTGATTCATACTCCAGTCCTCATGTTTCCGCTTTTTGCTACAGCTATATATTCTTGCTAGTTTGCCGACTATATTACTTTGTATAGTGGCCTCCTTTTGAAATACTCAGTTTCGTTTAAATTTTTCCAGGCACATAACATGCTTTACTATGCAAACTATATTCACTGACATTACAGTCTGTCTTTACTGGATGCTGGGTTGGAGGCAAACGGGATATCTTTTTGATATTTTTTTAGCAGCCATCCATGTTACCAATATACCAAGCGTTTTTATTTGAATTACTTAGTAAATATGATACATGTCAGCTCATCACCTAATACAATTAACGTAATTGGTTTGTTGTACAATAAAGTAAAAATCATTAATAGAATTGCATAGCAAATGAGATCCATTGTGGTTGACTCTGCAAGTGCGTAGACTGCATCAAGGCTTTCTACAGACTAAGATTAGCTAAGAATAGTGGCTATTTTCATGCAAATCCTTCTTAGTGTGTTCTATATCTGGAAACCAGTTCTATTTTTAGATATTATATAATTTGAAAAGAATAAATATACCTGAGTTGGTCAATTTTATAAACTGGAATTATAAAATGTCGAAAAGAGCCAAATCTACTCAAGGTGGATCCACCCGCAAATCTTCTAGAAATTCTGTGAAGAGCGGAGAGAGTAAAAAAGGAGGAGACTTCAAGTTCGACATGAAATGGGTAGAGCTCGGGGATGCGTTGGCGAAAGGGGTGAAGCCAGTCGTGTGTCTGGACGGACCAGATTGTAAGCCTTCAAGTAAGATCGCTGCTTTTGACATCGACTACACCATAGTAAAGCCTAAATCTGGTAAGAAGTTCAGTCAGAACAAAGACGACTGGATCTTCCTCTACGATGAGGTCCCGAAGAAGCTGAAATCCCTCTCAGACGACGGCTACAAACTGGTTTTCATCACGAACCAAGGAGGTATAGAGAAGGGCCGCACCGACCTCAATGAACTGCAATACAAGTTCTGTCGTATCACAGAGGAGATAGGCTGTCCGGTACAAGTATACATCCTGACAGGGTACAACCACTTCCGTAAGCCTAACACGGCTGTGTGGGAGCTGATGCAGGACCAACTGAATGGCGGGATTAAGGTTGACTTGGATAAGAGTTTGTATGTGGGAGACGCAGCTGGGCGGGACAAGGACTGGTCGCCCGGGAAACCCAAGGATTTCTCCTGTGATGACCGGAAGTTCGGGACGAATGTCGGCGTCAGTTTCTCTACCCCTGAAGAGTTCTTTCTAGGAGAGGCGAAGTGTACCAGTTTCAACTGGCGCACTATAGACCCCAGCCACCTGTTAGCTAACTGCGAGGGGAAACAGGCGCCAGACTACTCGGACATTCCGAGCAAGAGCCAGGAGCTGATCCTGATGGTGGGCTGTCCCGCCAGTGGGAAGTCCACCTTCACTAAGCGCTACTTGGTCCCCGCGGGCTATGTCCAGGTGAACAGGGACACCCTGACCACCCCGGCTAGGTGTCAGAAGGAGACGGAGAAGGCGATGAAGGAGGGGAAGAGTGTCTGTGTGGACAATACCAACCCTAAATCCGCTGACCGCGGGGCGTATATCGCGATGGCTAAGCAGAATAAAATCCCTGTGCGCTGTCTCTCCTTCACCACCCCCTCTGACATCTCCACCCACCTCAACTACTTCCGACAGAGCCAGACTCAGGGAGAGGTCAGGCGCATCCCCGTGGTGGCCTACCGCGTGTACGACAAGGCGTTCGAGGCTCCCTCCACGGAGGAAGGAATCGACGAGATAATCGAGATAGAGTTCCATCCTAAGTTCGATAGCGATGAGGATAAGACTATGTTCGGTCTGTGGACACCTGAGCCATAGCTGTGATTCTTTCCTACACATGTATGACTCTACACAAGTTCTCTCTCCCAACCATACATACTGTGCCTATTTTAACTCTCAATTCTTACCTAACACAATGTAGATGTATTATTTCAATAGGACATAGTACTGTGCTATAATTCTGAACTCTTCTCGGCGTATTTGTTAACTAATTCCCTGTCACTAGCATCCATACCTAGAGATTAGTTGCAATGACGTCAGCACTTGCCAAGATATTCGGAACGAAGAAGGGAGCTGCTCCCTCCAGCGAGGACGCCATCACCAAACTGAGGTCGACGGAGGACATGCTAGAGAAGAAGTCCGCCTTCATCGAGAAGAAGATCAACGAGGAACTAGCCACTGCGAAGAAGTGCGGAACTAAGAACAAGAGAGGTGAATTTCAAAACTAATTTATTCTGTTTCATCACATATTAGTTATACGTATATGTCCATCTTGTTGCGCCAGTGAGTTAATGACGTCATCATGTGTTCTTAGGCGCTCTTCAGGCTCTGAAGCGCAAGAAGCGGTTGGAGAAGCAGCTGGGTCAGATCGACGGGACTCTCTCCACCATCGAGTTCCAGAGAGAAGCGCTGGAGAACGCGAATACTAACACTGAAGTGCTGAAGAACATGAAGTTCGCAGCCGACGCACTAAAGAACGCACACAAGCAACTGTCAGTTTCCTTTATTAGAATTAATAATTATTTTTCTTTGAAATTCCTTTTATGACATTGCACGTATCCTAGTGACGTTGATGATCTGCACGACCTGATGGATGACATTGACGAGCAGACTCAGATAGCACAGGAGATCACGGACTGCATATCTAATCCAGTAGGGTTTGGCAACGACATTGATGAGGTAATTGCAGTATATGCTTGCTTAGCTGTTAGGTTAGGAACTGCCTACTCATGTTGCGTATCGTGTAGGATGAATTGACTGCAGAGTTAGACGAACTGATGAGTGAGGAGCTAGAGAAGGATCTACTCGACGTGGACACGAAGCATCTCCCAGAAGTTCCCAAGTTGGAAGAAGGTAGAGTGGAACTGCTTTCTAGATTCCAGGGTTGAGGTTTGTCTGTCCAAACACAGGTCTTGGACACGACTTTAGCAAACCTGGTTTAAACTGGACAAAACCAAATGAACTCGCAATAATAAATACAATAGTACAAAGAATCCTAATTTGAGAAGATATAGAATCTGATTCGAACAAAGATGTTCACCATTACTCTAAACCGTTTGTGTACAATCTCTAAAAAACATAATAACTAGGATTGTTTGAGTATAAAAAATTTTATACCTAATCAAGCTTGTCACATAACTTAAGAGTCACCCTGTAGAAGCTAATAAAAAATATTTTCGGTTAATCGGGGCAAAATGTCCTCTGACCGATGTGACCCAAATAAGCGGAGTCGACTGTAATTACATATGAGATTTTCTCGCTTTCTTCTTCAGATATTACTGCTCCTATCAAGGCGCCTAAAGTGAAGTCTAAAGTCGCAGCAGATGACGGGGAGCTGGCACTGCTGCAGGACTGGGCCTCATAGCACGCACGGTTGCATTCCATTCTGTCCATATTTAGCTGAGACTGTTCAACACTCAAATTAAGCTTTTGTTTCTGAAAGAGTGTATTCCCATTTGTGTTATATTCTTGAATGTGTTTTAGTGGTGTCAATATTAACATGGCTGTGTCCATACTACTGCCACACTGTGTTTGTCCCATTGAATTATTGTACTGTCTCTGTTGTCATGTAATCACATAGAGCATAGATGTGAATATAGATTTTATGAGAAGAATGTTATAACTCGCATGCTATGTTTTGTTGTCTGAGAAAGAAAAACGAAATTTAGATCTCAAACCACTACGTAGGTCCTTAATACTCATTCTTTTTGAATTGATAAGAATTCGGTTCCATTCCTCTATTTCACAAGATATCGGGTGATATCCAAAACCTGAGATTATCCAATAAGAACTGACTAACATAGTAAGATGTAGTATTGCATACTCTGTGAATTACACGCTTCAACGGCACAATGGATTCAGAGATGAGCCCGAAGGGCGACTCAAGACACAAAGTGTCCGCAAGCCGCGCAGTGCGAGCAAGCGAGGTTTGCTTGTCAGTAATAAAGCATCGAATACATATAATGTATTCAGAGAATTAAGCGCTCTGCAAATATACGAGTGCATTCAATACTCTGTACATATTAAACTTTAAAAGAACATTTCAGTCTTGTCCAGGTCATTCATGTAGTGGGATAGATGTGAAGCAGGACTGAAATAATGTAAAGCTCCATTCTGAATGCCCCTGGTTGTGCCTATTGGTAGAAGAGTTAAACTACTGATTATGCTGAGGAGAGGCCTCTGATAGGATTGCGATATAATTATGGTATGAATCCTAATAGAGCATGTTACAAATTCCTGGCTGTTAGCAAGAAAAATAGTTCCTCACTTTACTTTGGGGTGAAGTGCCTAGTATTTATTAGCTTTAAATAATCTCAACCGTCACACCCATAACACAATACACAGTATTTTAGGAATGTATTTATATGAAAAAAATTCAATCCAAATTATTATGAAGACATGCGTAGTTGAATTTTGAGTTAATGAAATGCCTCCTGCTCGCTTTCTCTTGGAAGTCATTATTTTGGACGCTGAATCAACTTAGCTTAAATAAGCAAAAGAATTTGATTGGTCTGAGAATTGTGAAATTTTAAGTGCATTAATATAAAACTGTTCCACTCAACTGAACACATTAATATACGGTACTAGGAGAATATCCTCAATTCCTGACTGAATCTGTTTAGTTATAATATTAGTACAGTGCAATGGCTTCTAAGAGTATGGACCAAGCGACACTCCTCCTGAAGAAACAGTTAGCAGGTTTGTTATTGTCTTCCCAAATTAAATTCACACTTTATTTAATTTTGTTTTTTTGTTTGTTTGTTTAGAATTACAAAGAACGCCGGTGGATGGATTCTCTGCTGGACTGGTGGACGAAAGCAATTTGTTTCTATGGGAAGTGCTGGTAGTGGGACCTCCTGACACCTTGTAGTATCCTCTCTGACACTTTCGCTTATACGGAAATTAAGCTTTATTTTTTAAAATTTAGATAAAACTACGTGGTTAAAGATAGAATTCTATATTAACTCACCTATTCCGGAAAAATTCCTGTCCAACCATATGCCGTATTTCTTTGAGTAATTGTCTGGTCGGTTCTTAATTTAGAAGGCCTTTATTTGTAGTTTTATTCGAAGGAATATTTTATTCAAATTGCAGTCAGGGTCGCTTATTTTGAACCTGTTTAATATGAACATCCGTTTTATAAAATAATAGAATTTGATTGGTCAGCACAATTTGTCACCTATCTCGGCGAGGTGTAAAGATTTCGGCTAGAGTTAGTAATAACTCGTATCGAAATAAAACATTATTTACTAATTAATTTATATTATTGTATTATTTATTCTGATGTGTTTCTAAACGGATTAAGTGAGGGAGGGTACTTCAAAGCACACTTGAATTTCCCGAAAGACTTTCCTGTGAAGCCTCCCAAGATGAAGTTTGTTTCCAACATCTGGCATCCCAACGGTACGTCCTATCCACCCCACACAGTTTAGTTACGGATAACCTCCACCCCTGGAGACATAGTCCAGATAGGAGGGTAACCAACCAGTCATATCTGGGACTATCTGAACTTTCTTATTTCATATTAGAACGTATTTTGCACAGAAATTACTCAAAAAAAGATTTTACTCTTAGAAAAGAAAAATTGAAATTCACACGATAGTTTTATAAATCTAAATATTGACAGCGAGTGAAGCTAACACATTTAGTTTGTTAAAATGTTAATAATGTGTCTAGTGTACGAGGATGGAGAGGTGTGCATCTCTATCCTGCACGAGCCTGGAGAGGACAAGTTCGGGTACGAGAAGGCGTCGGAGAGGTGGTCTCCTGTCCACACGGTAGAGTCAGTGGTCCTCTCTGTCATCTCCATGCTGTCAGACCCCAACCCTGAATCTGCAGCAAACGTATTAGCCGCTGTAAGTATTGCAGATACACTCATACCGATTTCATGTCTAAATAAGGAAATGTCCATATATGGACTCATTGGCGCTGATCATGCTGGAATTGAGGTAGAAGCATAACATGTTGGCTCCACGGCCATTTAGGAACACAAGGGATTTGATATAAGTTTTAAATAGCGCCACACTTTGTGGAATTTAAAAGTAGAGTCTTCTACTAATCCCATTCTCTGTCTGCACTGACAGAGAATGGGATTAATAGAAGACTCTACTTTATATTCGCATACAGAAGGATACCCCTGAAAGGTGTTGAATGTCCCATTCATTAATCCAGTAAACGTATTGCATTAAATCAGGGTTATGAATTGTGTCTCTATGTAGAAAGAAGTGCGTGAGTTTCCGGCAGAGTTTAAAAAGAAAGTTCGAAAGTGTGTACGGCAGAGTCAGGATAATCTATAGCAGGAATGCACTACAAAGATTGTACAAAGTCTTCGAGAACCTTTTTAATGTGATCCATGTGCACTCTCCATCTCTTCACATGTCTCAATTCTCTCTCCATATATTATTATGATGTATTTGTGTGTATAGTGATTGTGCGTACTGAATTACTACTACTGATGTTGAGTCCTGTCAAATCTATTGTGTCGATAAGTAATTGGATTTTGTTCTCTCACGATACTACGTAATAGTAATTGTTTCTGTAGCCAGCACTATAACTGCGGTTTTTAACAAAAGTGAACTTGCCATGTACGTAATATTCTAGAGTAATTAAACACTGTTTGTGAAGTGAAATAGGATCTAGTCTCATTCTAAACAGAATGAGTGAAGTTGTTAAACCAGTCCCCGTAGAATCCGACCAGGTCTCCCCGTCTAGTAGCTCCAAAACCACCGAACCTCCTCCTGTTACCAATGGGGACAACACCCCAGAACAAGCGACCCCCAACACCCCATCGGAAGGAAACACCTCCACCCCAAAACCTCGCAAATCTACCGACGTTGCCAAGAAAAAGCCAGAGGACTTTACCTTTGGTAAAGTAATCGGTTCAGGTTCTTACTCAGAAGTAGTGCTGGCACAGGAGAAGTCCACAGGGCAAGAGTTCGCGATTAAGATTCTCGAGAAGGCGCACATAATAAAGTATAAGAAAGTGCCCTACGTTACAAGGGAGAAAGAAGTCAGTTCATTCCCTTTCTCACGATTTAATTCAGGATATTACTCTGCCCTGTGTAGGTATTGCAAAAACTGGATCACCCTTTTTTCATCCGCTTATATTTCACTTTCCAAGACAAAGATAGGCTATATTTCGGTCTGACATACGCCAAGAAAGGAGAGCTCCTACACTACATAAAACGGATGGGATGTTTCGACATCCTCGCTACACAGTTCTACTCTGCTGAGATAATCCTAGCACTGGAATACATGCATTCCAGAGGGATTATCCATAGAGACCTGAAACCGGAGAATATCCTGCTGGGAGAGAACATGCACATTCAGATAGCTGACTTTGGCACAGCTAAACTCCTAGATGAAGGTAGTAATTCAACTATTACCCTTGCTTAATAATGCTGGCAAATTGCGAGCAAGTTTGGCTCATTGTACGTACGTTTTGTGCTAGGAATAAACATTCTTAGCTTTTTGGCACATTAATTCGATACCGCATATTATACTTAGAAATCATAATAAAATTGTGCAATCAATTGGACCATGATTATCAGTTATGCTTACTAATCGCTAAAATAATTAAGATTATTATGTCATAGTAAAAGAGTTTATCTGAATTTTCCACTTCTCTTCAGGGCAAAAGGACTGTAAAGCCAACTCTTTCGTGGGGACAGCAGAGTATGTGAGTCCTGAGCTGCTGACGGCTAAGTCCGCCTGCAAAGCCTCGGACATCTGGGCACTGGGCTGCATCGTGTACCAGCTGCTGGCCGGGAAACCGCCCTTTCACGCCACCACGGAGTACCTGGTCTTCCAGAGGATCACCAAGCTGGACCTGGTCATACCCGGGGGCTTCCCCGAGATAGGGTCCGACCTCGTCACCAAGCTGCTCGTGCTGGACCCTGAGAAGAGACTGGGCGCGGAATCAAGCGGCGGGTACAAACTCCTCAAAATCCACGAATTCTACGAAGGTATTTCCTGGCTGAGCTCTGTCAATATAATAATCTTTTTTAATCATTTTTTAATCCGGATCCGGTTTTGGCAGATGTTGAATTAGCTATGAATGGTTATTGTTAAAAACCTAAAATCAAAGTTTATGTCCAGTTCTCAAAGTCTCCAGAAATATTCTGCTACTTTTTTCCTCAAAAATAAGAGTTAATAGGTAGTAAGTAAATAGAGCATTAGGATCTTTCGATCCATGATCGAAATATCCGGATCGTGATCCTTTTTTTGAGGATCGAGGTCGGATCGAAACTTTTACTGAATTCGATCCGATCCTTTTTCTTTTTAATCCCCAAGTTGGAGGTGAAAGTGTTGAAATTTATGTTGATTAAATATGTATTTTTAATGTGTTTTATGGTTTGAATACTAACTTAAGCACTAAGTACGCCCCAGGCTGCCGCAGACGTACGGACATTGCACGCCGTCCATGCCATAAGGCATCTCCTTCCAGGAGCTGTACTAAAAATGATAGTCCTCTGACTATTATTGAAAGGATCTTTTTGTGGATCGTGATCGGATCGAAGATCCTTTTATAAGTTAGGATCTGGATCTAGATCCTTTTTTTGAGGATCGACTAATGCCCTACAAGTAAATTTATGTCTTGAGTAAAGTCTCATAAGTTTCACGCAAGTAAGAATGCCCTGGAATATTCTTCTCCCGAACGTAAAAACACCCTCATCCCAGAATCTTACTAGTTTTGTTACAAAGGCCACACCCATGTCCTTGTAGATCCATTAGATCAGACTCTGCTTGGCTTCACCATTAATGTTCACTTATCAGTGTAGATTGCGATATTATTATTAAATAATTTCAATTGGCTTCTTCGATTAAAATTGCATGGTGAACTCCCCAGCTTAATTCACCATCAACTTGAATGTACCGTACAGTACTGGATAGAAAGAACAGATTAACCTTAACTTTAGCTGATACTTTTCAGCTTGTGCGTTTGCCTATTTGTGCAAGCATGAATGATTGAATATTTACTCTACTCTAGGCATCGATTGGGAACACCTACACCTACAGAAACCTCCCCCCATTCAGCCCTACCTGCCCATGACCAGTGAGGGGAAGGCGGACATCAAGGGAGCTAACCGCTACTCCCGTGTAGACGTGGACCAGCAGATTAAAATGGACATGGAAAACCTCGGTGACATCCTCAGTTTGCCTGAAGGCCAGGAACTCAGCCAGGAGAAGAAGGAACTGCTAGAAAAGCAGGCCGCCACTTCCATCTGGCACAGGTAAAGCTACGCAAATCAATGCTTATGTATATCAAATCAATACAGTTATAGCATCATATGACTTAAAACTGAATATTGTGTAAGCTTTAGTACGTTATTCTGAGCTAAAATTGAGGTATGCAATTGCAACTAAATTGATGTAATAAAGGTGATGGTTGATAATGTTTGAGATTCTAGATATAATGATATGATCAGATTTACACTCCTGACCATTACAGGATCATAATTTACAGTCTGTAGTATCTCAATGACTTTTCAGGAGAGCGTTTAATGCTGAGAAACCTTATCTGATGAAAGTTAATTATTTATCATTTCTACTATTTTTTGTTAAATGCATTCATAATCCGACACTTTGTGCCACCTGACCAGTCACCATTTTCTGCTTTCTATGCCAGCATATCAGAACACATCCTCTACGATGGCAGTAGTTCCGATGCACTGATATTATTATTCCTATTTTCAGATTTTCTCCCACCGAGATCATAGTGAAGACGGGGCAGATCGAGAAGCGCAAAGGTCTCTTCGTTAAGAAGCGTCAGCTAATCCTAACCGAGAAGCCCCGTCTCATCTACATAGACCCGGTCAGTAACGAGGAGAAGGGGGAGATTCCCTGGTCCGAGCATCTGAATGTCGAGGTGAAGAACGCGCGCACTTTCTTCATCCACACTCCTTCTCGCACTTACTACCTTGAAGACCTCAACAACGGAGCCCAGGGATGGGCAGATGCCATAGAGAGCTATCACAAGAAATAATTCCGACTAGAATTATTTCCTATTATTTAATGGAGTCATAATTATTTCAAGGATTTGTACATTTGGCTCTCAGATAGATTGATTCAGTCCTTGCACGGACTACTAATGCTCTCCTAGTAACATTTTGCTTTTTACCTCCCATACTGTTGTATATACACACCTGTAGTTCTAGATCAGGCTTGACCTACTGTGACATCACGTACGTGTATTTCCATGCATGCTTGTTCAATTATAGTATTACTCAATTTAAGCCTTAATTTCATAATGTAGCCTCTTTAATTGGCTGGTTCATTAGTCATATTTTCGATATGTCTGAAAATTGTCTGACTAAATTACTATGATTATAATTTTACGAATTGAGCACAACTAAGTTCGTGTACAGATCTACGTGTAAACTCCTTTTTACGATCGAAACGCTATTTTGAATCTACCAACTGACTTTTGTAACTTTCCTCTGGATTTAATTATCTACCATCATCATGTGTTTGGTAGACTTTCTGCATTGTATTGAAAGCTTATTAATAATTTTCTTACAATAAAAATGTCCAAAAGCTTTAATAAAAAGAGCTTTGATAATTTCTATGATTAATAAGGTGCTATCGCGACATGATTACTAACTCCTTTATCATAACAAGTTGAATTGAATGTGTTGATTAGGTTAAATAATGGATGCTATCTCGGTAGAATTTATCAAACTGAAAGTGTATCGCTCACAAAAATATTACTTATTATTTGTTGACATTTCCCTAATAAGTTGTTTACTTGGCAAAGTATTGTTTGTTTGTTTTTTTGAAAGCAAACTGAAACTGAAAAGTCATTGCACAATAGCAACAGCAAATGCAAATGTGATAATAGAATTGTTTAATGAATGAATCAGGAATCTTCCCCAATAATATTTCTCTCATATTATTAATAAGCATATTTAACTACACACATCATTTTACTCGAAAAGTATAAAAACCAAATAAATTTCAATTCAGGAAAAGTGAATTTCAAAAAAAGAAAACCAGCAAGAAACATATCAAAAAGGATCAGATTAATCAAGCCAAAGCCATGAGTCAGCAGTACCCACAGCAAGCACAGGTGTACGTGCCGTATCAGGGCGGGAGTCCCAATTACCAGACACAGCCAAACACCACCATCTACACCCGTGTCCCCAACAATATGCAGCAGATCCCATCCAACCCCAACTACGACATCTACCCACAGCCCCAGCCCCAGGCCCAGCACCCTCAGTACATATCGCAGGACCCCTTCATGACACAGCCCTACTACATCCCCAGCCCAGCTGGAGGGATGCCCAGGGGACAGAATGGGGACCACAGAGTGCCGGACAGCCAGCCCAGCAACACCCCCTCTACCAGCTCAGACCAGATGGGGATGGCCTCTCCGCACGTGATGTACAACCAGATGCCGCATGAGAAGCAGGTGATCACGAGCATGCCCCGCCTCGTGATCAACGAACAGCCGAAGAGCGCATTCCGATTCAGATACAACTGTGAAGGGTCGTCGCACGGAGCCCTCCTGGGGTCCAAGTCTGAGAAGGGACGCAAGTCCTACCCCTCCGTCTACATTGAAAAGTATTTCGGATGCGCTGTGGTGGTGGCTAGCCTCGTCCCTGCGAAAACTGACGAGCCACACCCGTTCAGCTTGACAGGCCGCGGCGTCCACAACGGACTGCACATCACTGAGATCCGCGACGGCACGAAGCAGGGCACCGAGGTTCGTCTGAAGGACCTGAGCATCCTGCACGTGAAGAAACAAGAGGTGCAGACCGCACTCATGCACAAGTACGCGGTGGAGAGCTACATCCAGCAGAACGGCATCTACAACTATATGAAGACTTGCGAATGGCACAGCAAGTCCACGAATGCGGTGAGTTGTCTCTACTTCATAACCATTAAGCACCTGCCTGCTATCCGTGTTTATGAGTACCGTGCATCCTCGAATAGTGACCGGGCGATTATTAGTTTTTAGCTACACATTCCATAAGACCGCACAAATGATTTGATAAATGGTGGAAGGGAATAATTTAGTGTAAAACTTCATCATAAAGAGTAGGCGATATTTCGGGCGCCGGTTACTATCCTTGCATATACGTACATACGGTACTAAAACGTCCCTTTAATTCCTGAAGTTCTGAAAACAATCGGCAATTGAATTTCAAATGTACGTTCTTAGTCCGGACTGTTCAGTGATTTATTGTTTCATAATTGAGTATGGAAAACTTGCTTTGTACAGGGAGATGATGATCACGACGAGTCACAGAAGAGCTTCGGCGCCAGTCTCGTGACGGGGATGCGGAATGACGAGAAAAAAGCTCTCAAGGACCGAGCTCAGAAGGCGTGCGACCAGCAGCAGCTGACCACAGTCCGACTCTGCTACCGAGCCTACCTCTTCAACCCGCAGGGCCAGATGGTCCAGGAGATAGGCCCCACTTTCTCCTGCACCATCACAGACACCAAGAACTGTCCGTCCCTCAAGATCTGCAAGATAGACAAGTGTGTGGGCTCCGTGTCAGGTGGCGACACCATCTACCTGCTCTGTGACAAGGTGTCAAGAGAGGATATCGATGTCATATTCGAGGAGGAGAACGAGAGGCAAACTATCTGGTCTGCTAAAGGGGACTTCCAACCTTCAGAAGTGCACCATCAGGTCAGCTAGTCACCCCTATACACACTTGAGACTATAAATTTTATAACATTTCATTAACCCCATCCTATCCTAACTTCTAGGTAGCGATAGTGTTCAATACGCCGCCGTACAATGGACCCACCAACGCAGAGGCGATCCAATGCTGCATCAAGCTACGCAAGCCCTCCACCAACGAGGACAGCAACGCCGTCACGTTCACCTACCTCCCCGACGAGATGACCAAGGCGTACATCGGTAACAAGCGTAAGCGCATCCTCACAGACCCCTCCTACCTGCCCAACAAGCCGCAGTCGGCCGGAATACACTTCAACAACACGGCCAACTTTGACCAAGCCCTCCAGTTGGTCCCCGGGTCCACCCTGACCCTAGGGGAGGAGTTCATCACGGACCCCAACATGCACACCAGCCTCGTCATGTCCGACGCCGACCTGAGTGGTTTTCCTGAATTGTTCGGCTTCCAAAGTCTGGGCCCGGAGGTAATGAATGACATGATTGGCCAGGAGGGTATGAATGGGTACGATAAGGACACGCCCATCTCCGTTATGTCTGAGGGGGGCACCAGGTACTACACACAGACCACAGAGATAGACACCTCCAGACAGAAAGTCAACGTGGTGGAGAGGGATGGACGTAAGTCTAAGTCGAATGTCGTAGAGAAGGATGGGCCCAGGCGGCCTAAAGTGGAGAAAGAGGGACCCAAGGCTAGGCCTAACGTGGTTGAGAAAGATGGACCTCCTTCCCAGCCCAAGCCCGAGAAGGAAGCAGCTACCGAACTCCCAGACAAGGAGGCAGCTACCGACACCGCAGACAAGGAAACAGTTGCCAGTGACTCCTCCGAGAAAGGAGAGGAATCGCAGACGGAACCTGAGTCGGTCTCAGAGAAGAAGAAAGGGGAAGAGAAGGAGAAACCCAGCACTCGCAGACACCCTCTCAAAGTGGCTAGGGACATGGGCCAGTGCGCGCAGAGGCTGATGAACAAGGAGTACCTGGCGGTGCAGAAGTATGCACACACTGGAGACGTGCGGAACCTGCTGCAGCCGCTCATCCCTTACTTCTACCTGCACGAGCACAAGCGCAGCGACACCCTCCTGCACACGGCTCTCGTCTCAGATCAGATCAGCGCGCTCAAGACCATGCTGAGTCTGCTGCGGGTGCACAAGCAGCACGCCAAGACGGTGGTGAACATGACCAACGCATACAGGCACACGCCCCTCCATCTGGCCGTATCGCTGGACTACACTGAGGCGGTGCGGGACCTACTGGACGCTGGGGCAGATCCGTTCAAGTATGACATTTACGGCAACACCGCCTTCCACATGGCTGCGTCCCGCGGCCACACAGCCTGTCTAGCCCTCCTCACGGGCTACATTACCAAGTTCAACCAGTCCAAGCGCCGCGAGCCGTACGAGCTCTGCTCAGATGTGTACAACTTCGACGGCAAAGCTCCGTTGCACCTGGCCATCCAGCACGAGAACTGGGCCCAGTGCTGCGACCTGCTGCTGAAGGGGGGAGCGGACTTGAATGCAGAGGAGCAGTTGGACGGGATGACCCTCCTACACTACTCCGTCATGAAGGACAACCTCCCTCTCGCCTGCTACCTCCTCTCGGACCACGCGAAGGAGATCGACGTGGATGCCACCACTCACAGCGGAGACACGGCCCTGTACATCGCTCTCGTGAACAAACGTCTCAACATTGCCTCCACCCTGATACGCTCAGGCGCATCCGTGGATGTCCCAAACGCCGACGGACGGACGGCTGAGGAGGTGTGTGAGGAGACCCCCTCACTCTCCAACTTCATCCAGGAGTGCAGGAGTGCCAGAGACAAACCCGTGTACGCCAGTGACCTGTACAAGCTGCAGGAAGTGCAGGTCTCGGAGCTAGGCAAGAATCTGAAGGGAGGGAAGTGGAAGGAGCTCGCAGAGGAGCTGAAGATAGACAGTGAGCAGTTCTCCGACTCCAAAGGAGAAGCCACCACGCTCCTCCTGCGTGCGTACGAGAAGAATGGAGGGACTATCTCCGGACTCATACGGGCATGCGAGAAGATCCGCTGTCCAGAAGGAGTGAGCATTCTCAAGAAACTCACATAGATGGATTGCTAGTGAGCAGCCCATGCCCCTTCCAGGGTAATAATCTATTTGTATATCTGGATGGATCTGCAGGATAACTTGTTTTATAAATTTCACCCTTTTAACTTTTGAATTTTTGTTTTATGTTTGTATATTGTAGTATATTTGTAGTCTGATACCATTCATAACCTGTACGACTTAAATTTTATCTAATTAATGGGAGGAAAATTTGCACTAACACCTAAGAAAACTCGCTCACTATTCTTTCGAAATTGTATTTCAAAAAATTCTTCTGTAAAAAATTTAGTATGTCTTAAAAGAAGTTCATATTTAATCTCAGTTTTAAGTCACTACGATTATATTTTGAATTGCTGTCACACATGAGACGATACCTTGAAGAGGGGTTCAGCTGTAACCCGTTGATATATTAAGCCACCATACATTATTCACCTTTTTTGAATGCAATTGCTGCAACAATTGCAAACAAAATTGAATCGTGTACTTTTGGTGGAGTTTCCCTCATCCTGGTGAGCTTATGCACGCAATACTTTGTCCGCATAATCTTATTCTCCTCTTCCGTCGGGTTTTCCTTCATTATATTTCTATATTAGTAAAGCTAATAATGCATGATTAGAAATTTCAATTTGTAATACGTCATCTTCATCTAGGATTACAAGTCATGACGGCAGACCTGATTTTCTTGCTTTAATTAAACTTTGAAACTGATTAAGAGGTTTGATTTGCATTTAATACTGTAAGAAGTGTAAAATTCTATTGCAAGCATTACAAGAAAGAAATTGAATAGAGCAATTGCATTACGGGTAAATCTGAGGTACATTTCTGATAACTAAGTGATCATAAGTCTACTGAATCAAGTTGCAGTAAAGTAACCCATTAAAATTCTGCGTCAGTGCTGAAGACGCGATCTTCCCTCTTCATGACCCCCGCCTTCTGGTACTCCCCCACCCTCTTCTCGAAGAAGTTCGTCTTGCCTTGCAACGAAATGTTCTCCATAAAATCAAACGGGTTCTTCACCTTGTAATACTTCTCATAGCCGAGAGCGACCAAGAGGCGGTCCGCTACGAACTTGATGTACTCCCCCATGAGCTCAGCGTTCATTCCGATCAGCCGCACAGGCAGCGCCTCCGTGAGGAAGTAGATCTCTATGTCCACAGCGTCCCTGATGATCTGGTACACCTTCTCCGGCGTAGGCTTGTGCTTGAGGTGGTTGTAGATGAGACAAGCGAAGTCGGTGTGTAGGCCTTCGTCCCGACTGATTAGTTCGTTTGAAAAGGTGAGCCCTGGCATTAGCCCGCGTTTTTTCAGCCAGAAAATAGCTGCGAAGCTCCCTGAGAAGAAAATCCCCTCCACCGCAGAGAAAGCTAGGATCCGCTCGGCTATCGTCGCCGTGTCTGATTGAATCCACTGCAGCGCCCACTGTGCCTTCTTAGCGACACAGGGCAACGTGTCTATCGCGTGGAAGAGCTTGTACCTCTCGTCTGAGTCCCGCACGTACGTGTCTATGAGGAGAGAGTACATCTCTGAGTGCACGTTCTCCATGGCGATTTGGAAACCGTAGAAGAAGCGGATCTCCGGCAGTTGGAACTCCTGTGCGAACCGGTGCACAAGATTCTCATTCACGATCCCGTCACTGGCCGCGAAGAACGCGAGGACATGCGAGATGAAGTGGCGCTCATCCTCTTTCAGGTCCTCCCAGTCTGAAGTGTCTTTAGAAAGATCCACTTCCTCCACTGTCCAGAAGGACGCCTCTGCTTTCTTGTAGAAGGACCAGATGTCTGGGTGCTTTATCGGGAATATCACGAATCTGTCCGGATTATCTCTCAGCAGAGGTTCATCAATGTCTGTCACTCCGTCACCATTGTTTATCTGTGGATTTGCCATAGCAGGATGTTATACAACGTCTGAGAATGAAGGTGAAATGTCAAATGATGATTTGACCCTAATTTATTCATTATATACCCCTATGATGTGAGCCTATGTCGCGGATATATTCAGTGAATGATGGCCCTTCCCCAGCTGTCTGAATTTCATTGACAATGACGTACACATCCTCACATGAATATATCTGATTTCTATTCAGTGACGTATCTAATTGAGTTATTAATATCAGTGACTAAAATAGGAAAGAAGTAATCATGGTAATACACTGCTGCAATTTTTAATGACATGACATGGCAAGTATTACATAATAGTTTCGCTCCTATTCAAATCTAAATTTATGACATTACGCATATACAAGCTAAATTGTGGAAGCGGGAAAATGTCCAAATCATCCTTATCTATTTTTATATTGCGTTTTCAACCTTTCTCTCTCTCGCTTTTCGAAATGATACATCTATCCAAGTACCCACTTGAATTTTGTGCACGTACAGTAGAGTTCGCATATTATTAGAACCAATTTCAAGTCCCAAGTGTGAGTTTTGTATTGATTATTTTCCCTTATTAGCAGCTTCGCATATTTAGAGATGTTATCTAGCTTAAAATTAATTAATGTGAGCCTAGGAGACCAAATGACGCCTCTGGCGGACACAAAGTGTCCGCCAAAAGCGAAGTACGCTTGTGTATATTATTGTTTTACTTATATTGCGCCACGAACGAACGAATATTCGTTTTATCATTAAATAGCATCATTATTTTACACTATACTGCTACATAATACAAATGGTTAATCAACAAGTCTCGGAAGTAATGTCTATATGTGAGCAAAATTTATTGCAGAACTTTTGAGAGTTGCTGATTAAATGGATTAGAGTCGAGCTTCTAAGTCTTTGTATTGCCTCTGTGCTTCCTCTACATCTCTCTTGTCGCTTAGCTGTTGCTCTTTCAATTGCCTAGCTAACTTTTCCATGTCTTGTTGTCTTTCTCTCTCTCGGGCAATCTGTCTGAAAATATTTGCTCCTTGGTTCATCATTGAATTGCTGTATCTGACATTTCCGGTGTTTTTACGGATCTGATCAATCATACTAAATATCTTGATACATTTATCTTCCCTATAAGGAACATTTTGGAATTTCTTTTTGCTATCAACACAGATATAACGCCTCTTCACCTTATCCAGCCATTCTTTTAAAACTGGTGGACATGCCTTGCTCATACTAACCATCTCGATATACTCATCCCCGTTCTTGACTCCGAATTCTTTCATTACCTTTGACTCTCTGGTGAAGACGAGGAATGCGTGTTCCCATAAGTCGCCTCCTAAACATTCCAGCTGATTGAGGACGTTTCTATGGTTATCACTGAATCTTTCCATGGAACTAACAACTATGGCCACAGCATCGGTCCCATCTTTAGCCATCACGCCTACTTTGCAAATTTCATCCTGGGTATCTTCCGCAAGACGCTTAGAGTCACAGAATCCTGGACAGTCAATAATGAGGACATCTTCATTGTGGAAGTTAAATTTGCAAGCACCTGCAGCCTTTGTTTTAGACACGAAACCAAAACTCTCTTCGAATACTTTGGCATTTGCTAAGAAGTTACAAAACGCACTCTTTCCTCCACCAGTAATTCCGACCACGAATATAGACCTTTTATAACCAGTGATCTCTTCCAAATTATCAGAATATTTCATTTCATTTGCACGCATACTAGGAACTTTTTGGGCCATTTTGTTAGCCTTAATATCTTCAATGTCCTTAATTTTAGTTAAAACTCTGATTTATATTTTTAAAACTCTGATTTATATTTTCCCGGTATAGGTACTTCAAGCAGAGTTGCTAATGTATGACTATACTTGTACTTCCATAAACACCATAACGTGGTTGTGTTGTACATTATTTTCCTACTAATATGACATCATATTAGTATAGATCACGGCAACTACATATATGCAACTAACTATATGATAAAATCATTCAAAAGTGGTTGCGATGAAATCGTAACAGCAACAATATCGAAGTATTGAATTCGTATCAGGTTGGGTAACTAAATCATGCGTGAAATGGTGTTATAATCGCACGCCCTTTCTGTTATACCTCCTGTTTATGCTTTATGTCTAATTAAATTAAGGTGTTCTTGTGTACTGCGGTCCAAACACCTGTAATATCAGATAATGATTGCCTAACGAGCTACACATGTTCCTCCAATCTTTCAAATCTGAGCAGAGAATGCGTGGACCGTGGATTAGCAGTTTGCTCTTAGGGAGTCGTTTGGAAGACTACGACAGTGCAGACTTGTAAGGATCAACATCGATTCATTTTCAAGGTAGTCTTACTTTTCATGCGAAAAAAATATAGGGAGTCACTCATTTCAGAAGTTGGTCACTATACATAGTATATTCGGCAAACTAAAAGTATCTGAAATGTTTCAATGTATGTTTGTATTATCTATATACTGTATATCACTATAGTATTTGTGCAATGGTGCATGCTTTCAAACATGTTTATTTTGTCCTTCAATTTTCTAGCTTTCCGAAAATGGAAGAAGGAATATTTTAATGTATTAAGCACGCGAATATACTAATTTCAGTTTACATAACAAATTAATCCCGAGCAGTAGCCTTGAAAATGACAGTTCAGTAATAAGAATAATTGCTATTGTGGTACATCCTAAAGGTGTCAGCCAGGACGACTTTCAGTACGTTTAGCTCGTCTATCTCCTGGAGAAGTTCATTGTACTCGCCATGTAGCGTATCTCTCTCCGTCTCCAAGGACTTGATGGTCACGTCGAGTTTCTGACTGCGCTGCTTGCTCTTCTCCTTTCGGCGGTACTGCTTGATCACATCCTTGTCCTCCTCGTTGAATCCTTTCTGTTTGATGATTCTATTCAAACTTTTGATGTCTAACCCAGTGATGATATCTCTGGACATGGGGAGGCTTGAGTTTTCTTTTCCACTCATCTTGATTTAGACAACTGTTCCAATTTTGTTCAGTTCTGAATTTTCAGAGTAGTTTGGATCTGATGCTGATCTCGGTTTCTTAAATAAGTTTCAAGTGTGAGAATTTGATCTCATTTCGGGTTTCACATGGCTGGTGTCCACTGCGCCAATTAGACATATCCTCATTGATTGGAATTTAGTTATATTTCAGCGTCTTAACCTTGTAATACATTTTCTCAATTTCCTTTAGTTACTTGTCAGATTGTTATTCTAGCTGAACTCAGGTTCACTCATAAATTAATACCTAACTTATATGGCTAGGATATTGGCACTAGGTCTAAATTAATTCATCTGTTCCTCAATCAAGTCCAGGCGAGAACAATTAATTAATACACAGTATATACCTCCACCATTGCAACTCCTCGTAATCGAATCTACTATGTCTAAACTGATATGGAAAAGTATCAATCGTATCTTCATTCATTATTTGGTGCTGTATCTACATGATTAAATACATTAATAATAATTTCCTTCTGTAAAATGTGTTGAATTAATTCATTGAATTAAAACTTCTAGCAACTTTTTGACGATGAACCTATCTAACTCTTCTTCTTCAGCAGTGATATTCTTTGAGAATTTCCCTATAATTATTGTTTCTACAGTCTACCCCACTCTGTTTCTTTTCCTCTGTCTATTATCACTTTTCAGAAATAAAATAAAAGATTGGTATTCCAAGAATCAACCCATCGTATTTCCTTTCCAGAAAATTACAACTAAAAAGTTAGCAGCGAAAATACATACAAACATTGCTGAAATTTCGCTAATGAAACCTTCATTGAAACTGTTGGAGGATGCAGACACTGCCTTAGATATGGAGAATCAATCTTCTACATTTTATCGCATGAAAATACACGACCTTGGCAATGAATTGGCGCTCAGATATGTGCAGCCTATCTCCTACCCTTACCCTAGGTTTTCATCCTACATCAGCTACCACCTGGTAAGCTGCTCCTGTCTCAAGACTGAAGACAGCATCACTCTAGCTCAGCAGGCTCTGGAGCTCTACGACCATGCAGTTATAGGACCTGCAGAATTTACCTACGCACAGCTGAGGAGTTTTCAAGAAAAGTTGGAAAAACTCAATGAAAAACTTGATCAATGTATTTATCATAATTTGTGGATGTAATTTTGATTTATTATTGTTTTGCTAAATATAGATCAGAAATATTTAATACCAAATCATGAGGGTTAATAAATAGTTAATCAAGCAGGCTTCGCTTGATTGCGCTGTGCGACAAGTCTTTCTTGTATGCCTTATATCCAATTATAATTTTTTTTTTAAAAATTTGCAATAATACACTTCCCGAAAAATCGATATTTGGAATTTAAAACCCTCGATAAGAGCCTTTGAAAATTAGTCTCTAACAATTTTTTTAAAAAACTTTATTACACGTATTTTAAATTATTTTAAATTATTTCCGGTAGCATGGATTTTGTAAGAAAAAGAAAGTCGAATGAGGCTAGATTACAGGCAATGCAAGATCGAATTAAATCAGTTGAAAGTAGCAATAGTTTTATCACAGCTGCACTGAAAGGCGACAACATTTCTAAATCTCACCACTTTACGTTTGCGTCAGACACTGAATCAGAGAATGAGTTTAATGAAGTTCTTAGAAAGAAAATTAAGTCTGATAATATTGAGAACAAACACAGCAATATTTTTAAAGAAACTGAGCCAAACTCTGAAACAGAAGAATATAAGTTTCCTGATAGACCTCAGTTTGAAGGGAGGATCGGCGCTAAGTTATTCAGACTGCAGAGACGAGCTGGAAATGATGAAAGATTCCAAATGGATGAGAAGTTTAATGATTCGAGTAGCGATATTCCTGATCTAGAAGTTGAGAATCATGATGATGTTATTGATAATGATTTGGAAGAAAAGCAGACGTATTTGAAAATTTTAGGAGAGGTTTTGGGAAAAGATGTTAAAATCGAGAAGAAGCAATATCAGGTCATGAAAGATGTGGTTAGATTTGATCCAACTCAAGAGTCTCATAAGAAATATGTATTGAAAAAAGATGAAAAAGTTCCAGCTAAAATTGAAGAAATTGCGATGAAACAATCTGACAAATTAACCGAAGAGATAGATCCGATTCCCAAAATTTCAAATCAAACGTTTTATGAATGTCAAGACGAAATTCCCATTTCATCTCTCTTCGAATACACCAAGAACTCCCCTGAAAAAGAAACAGCCCTTTTCAATTTTCAAATTCAAGACTCAGATTATGTGCCTCCACTGCTTCCATACGAGAGTGCGCCAATAGTGGAAGGATCTCTACCTGCATTGCTGGATACGGAGCAACATTTTGCAGCAGAAAACGATGAAAGTGGAAAAGAAATGATTAATTCTGAGGAAACTCATTCTGACCACATTAACTCACTAAACCTGTTCTTTTTCCACGCCAATAATCCTCAACTGAGGAATAGACTAGGCGAGGTTAAGTTCTATCGGAATCAGGACCTGGATACACTAAATAGGGAATGGCATGCCAAGGCGGTCTCATTGATGCAAGACTGTAAGCGCAAACATAGAGATGCTGTCAGGTGGAGGAAAAAGAGTTTGTCTTCGAAATAATTTGTTTAATTCTACTAGGGTATAATTCTAAATTAAGTCTCTAAGCGTCCAGCAGTGTAGATTGAACTCAATGGGAGGGATCTGATGTTTGCAAAGATATTTTTAAGTAAAGGCTATATTCAACCGATAATTACACACATTTTTTTAACTACAATTATGCATTAACAAATAATAGTAACGCCCGGAAATAGGCAATCTCTACAGGACAGAATCCAGGTTAGCTTTGCGTTGAATATTCTCCATACCAATTCCACAATCAATACTCGTGGGAAGCAGCTGTATCCTCACAATAATCACGTTGTTCAGGTTGAAATCTGGAGAATTGATGGCGCTTATGGGAAAGTCGGTCATTGCAGTATAACAGTCATCCTTGATTGAAATGTCTGTTTTTTCTGCCCTCGTCAAGGAGTCTTTCTCATCCTTCCGGTTGACTAGCTGGATACTGAAGTAGAATAGCGGGAGTTCAGGTTTGATCATCCCATCGGTTCCCATGGCCCTTCTCAATGCTATTTCTATATGATTGTAGAAATAACCAGGATTGAAAGTCGCTTTACACATTAGTTCGTATCCGAATTGTGAGAAAGTCCCTTTTTGCTTCCAACCAGTCTTTATTGACGTAACATCTAATCTCCAATCCAGTTTGGGCAAGACCTTCAAATCTGAGTTTTCTAGTTTTCCAAACTGGGCTAGCTTTGCATAATATTTATCTAGTAAATTGTAATGGATACGTATGTTTTCTAAACTGAAAATTTTGTCGTTTAGCGCGTTTATGGAACTTTGTTGTTTTTCAATGATTTCTCGGAACGTCGCATTTTCACTTTTTATCTCCTCCAGCAACTCATTCTGATATCTCTGATCAACTTCGAGCAAACTAAATCTAGTTTTCAACCTTTCCAATTCTTCTCCGTGCTGACTTAACTCATTTTTTATAGTTTGCTGATGAGTTTCATTTTCTTCTTGTTGGTGCTTTTGAAGGTCTTTCCTCGCGATTAGCCCCAATTTACATCCAATGTACGGACAGCCTACCCTGGTGAGCCCACAGGTGTTATTTATGTGCTCGTTAATTCGATCCCTTCTCACCTTCAGTCCGCACCCCTCGGGACACTGGACCTGGTAGGCGGTACACGTGTTCAAATGTCGATCCATGTCATGCGCCAGTACTTTTTTCCCACACTTTCCACACTTAATTTCTCTCATAAGACACTCGTTAATCTGATGCTGTTCCATCTGATTCTGAAGTAAGACGGCCTTGCAGCTGAGATTACAGGCTATTCTGAGGTATTCACACTCGTTTAAGTGCTGTGCTGCTCCACTCAATGTCCCTCCCCACACACAACCTCTCCCCTTCAGTGGGCAACTAACCTTTACTTCTAATACCGAAAATCTGATCTCATTATTCGGCTGACTCAGGTTGCTATCATTACAGCAAGTGTTACAAGATGATTTACCAGCTAGCAGTACAGCGTCTTTTGTTAGTCCTCCGCAGATAGTGCAAATTAGTAATCGCGTCTCCAGATTTGTCAGTTCTTGGTCAAGATAATCTTGCTTATATCCTGCACATTGGCCATTAAATCTTTCAAAAAGTAAATCCTGAATATTATCCGCTACTAACTCTGCCATATATATTTCCAAAATCAACTGAAATATTTTATTTTAACTAATTAAGAATTTCCCGTCCTCTAGTGTATTGATAATTCTCTTCCAACTTGAAGTCACTGAACACGATACGAAAAGGAATAAGCCCTACTTCATATTACATGCATACTAGACATAAGTTACTGCACCAAGGTCACATGAAATACTTACAACCAACCTCCTTATGCCTTACATGATGCTCAGGACTAGATAATTCTTTAATTTGATATCACTTACTCAACTCAACTCTCACTGAAATAAAATTGTGTAATTCATTTTGAAACTAGGCGATCTACGAAATGGATTCGAGTCGTCCATTTGAACTATAATAAATGCATTATTTCTTCAAACTCCAATGATAAATTAGGCATAACCGATTCTCTTAATGGCAGCTCCGTTCAGAAAAGGTGCTCTCACTACGAAAAAGAAGCAGGCGCCCCGATCCGAACTAACTGAGGAGCAGAAGCAAGAGGTGAGAGAGGCGTTCGATCTCTTCGACACAGACGGCTCTGGTTCTATAGACGTGAAAGAGTTGAAGGTAGCGATGAGAGCACTTGGCTTTGAACCAAAAAGAGAAGAGATCAAGAAGCTCATAGCTGATCTGGATAAGGACAGCAGTGGGCAGATCGATTTCAATGAGTTCCTCCAGATAATGACAGTGAAGATGTCCGAGAAGGATTCGAAGGAAGAAGTTCTCAAAGCCTTCAAGTTATTCGATGACGACGCTACAGGGAAGATATCTTTTAAAAACCTGAAGCGGGTTGCTAAAGAGCTGGGGGAGAACATGACTGATGAAGAGCTGCAGGAAATGATTGATGAGGCGGATCAAGATGGAGATGGAGAGATTAATGAAGCAGAGTTCCTGAGAATTATGAAAAAGACCAATTTATTCTAGCTAAAAAATTGATCACTTATCGAGGCAATTATATCATCACTTATGTTATGTAGCTGTGATTGTGTACTATCAAGTTTGTCCAAATACTTGTGTTATCCGTTTCTAGTGTAAGCTAATCCGATATTATATTCTAAGAACTATTTAGTTTCACTTTTATAGCCAGCACATCAATAACACAGCGGCAATTTAACTAATGCAACTGTTATTGCCACCATTATCGTGAGAGAGGATTGGTCCCTTAACATTTCCTGTATCTGCCTGTTCACTATTAGGCGCCAAATTACTGAAATAAACCTATCTACTATGTTTCTTGCTCGGCTTTGATGCCTCTCAATTTATTAGCTGCCCATATAGCCTGATTTCTAACGCGTATGTATGGAATGTGCACAGCAGTCTGTACTATCCTAATGATGAGACATAACTTGCCCTCTCTGAGCGCCTGAAGATAAGTCTACTGAAGGAAGTTGCATTCTTCTTTAATTAATCATGCTTTATTTGGCCGTACTATTTCATTGTATTTCGTAGTAATCAACTAATTCTGGTGATTAATATTCATCGTAGAGTATGTATTACTAATATCATGTTTCTCGCATGGTTTCTAACTCGAGCCTATAGTGGCACGGAGACTATAAAAGATTTCAGTCCTTTCTAACTGTATCCAAAAAGTTTTTTCAAACAAACGATCTTTCAACCAAAGGTACTTCTGACATAATTCACAAATAAGGTTTTAGTCAGTTCACATAGAATCTTGCCAGTATTCTAGATACCATATACGTATAGCAATAAAACGCTATATAATTCAATTAAATGCATAAATATTATTTTAATTAAATACAGTGTCGCAGGAAACTATTGTTAGGGGGAGAATAGCCCTCTCTCTAACAAACTACGGTTGTATAAAATTAACATTTTAACAAAATATTCTCAATATTCTCTCCAAATTCGATTTCTATTACCATGATACAAACCGTTGAAAGCTAGTCTCATTTGTTGACATTATGTAAATGTAAACAAAAACAGATAAAATGTTTATAAAATATTTATCGAAAAAATTATATTCGAAATATACATCCTTAAAAATCCTGGGCGAATTATTGAAAGCTAATTAGTCTATTAGAGCATACTTTAAATTTTTTTAAATTTATGCCTTTTACACGAATTGTTTTAAGGATACCGCCCTCGAAAAACATCGCAAAACATTAAAAAAAATTGTGGAATTTTTTAGTGTCAATTCCATCGGATTATTGAGTAGTCTACCATCTAATCGTACTTGTTGGACGGTATTTATTTTGATATTGTAGAACTGGGCACCTAAAGCTCAGGCGTACTAAAAATCGGAAAGTTATTCGTGATTTTGCGGCGCATTCATCAATTATTTTCTAACTTATCTGATATTTTTTCAATTATACGAACCTCAAAATGGTTTTGGCCCCTTTAAATATTATAAAACAGATGAATTTAGAAAAAGAGGCACCTGAAATCCAATCGAAAATATCTTTATGAGGGACTTCATTTCTAAAATGCTCGGGAAATGGCCGTTGTGATATTAGCTATTGTGTATAGAAAAAAATTCTGAACATTTAAAAAAAAGTTTGTTCAGATCGGACCATTAGTTCGTAAGTTATAGTATATTGTAGGTAAAGTTCGGACATCAAACCACTCTATGGCCCCCAAAGTGCTCGATGTCAATGCTTAAAAACTATTGAAGATATATAATCTATAATAATCTTAAATGAAAGGATATATATGATAATATATAGGTTCCTCAAACATCTCTTTGTCAAAAAGTAAATATTTCTTGACTAATCATCGTTTTTGTTGTAATACAAATTCTATGGAGAACTTTGAATATATTAGAAAATGGTGAATCTTGTCATGAAATAAGTTCCCAAAAGTAGCTATTATACTCAAAAAACAATGCAATAGTCACTAGCAATGTATACAGAAACTTTGAAGCACTCAACAAGATTATTTTGGAAGTTCAAAGCATTTATCTCCAAATTTCGGTCAAAGCCCCCCATTTATGGTCCAAAAACAGATTCCTCCATATCTCGGGAAATATACACCAAAATTCTTAGCTCTCAATTCCTAATATACTTTTCAAGACGGTATATATCTGATTCTTAAATAATAAATGTACTACATGGAATGGAATGCTAAGTTTCAAATTTTTATCACGTGATGACGTAGCATTTTTCGAAAATCCTAACTTGAAAACTAAAAGTCGTAGACTCTCGCTCTAACTTCCTAATATACTTTTTGGTAGCTCTTTACTCATTCTAAACCGATGAATTATACATTGTACTGCTAGGAATATGATTTACATTCCCTAATTGGTTCAAAATATTCGGGGTTAGGGGCCTCAAGGTAATTTGTGAATTTTCAGTATAATTTTGCTATTTTCACCAAAATCTGTTGGAATACATCTAATTCATTAGTATACACGCGATTAAATGTCCATGGATGCTTTTATTTTTCGTTAATAGCTCATTTTACATCGTTCTTACCATCAAAACTTCAAATCCTTATATCTCGGGACTTTAAAATTCCAAAATTGACCGTCTTTCAAAAATTTTAACTCAAAATTGCTTTGAGATAGAGGTTTGAAAATTTCAGGAGTTGTTCCATATCATTAGGCGATGAGCGTAGGACCACTCAATTTTTAATATTTTATAAATTTGTGATTTTATTGCTGATTTGCAAAGAAAATCGGGCTTTTTTCGCCGTTTTTTGGCCCTTTTTATTCGGACACCGATAAAATTTACAATTTTTAAAATTTTAACTTTCTTTTGGTCCTATGAAGTGGCAAATATGATAGACTATCTATGAATAAATTTTCGAAGCATTTGATCCAAACATGTGCTTTAAAAAAATCACAGAGTGGAGGAGGGCTTACCATTAAGATGTGCTAGGGAAAAACGAAAAAAACCGACTTTGAGACGCTGTAATTCAAAAACTAGAAATGTGAACCAAAAACTGTTTGGCATGTCTCAATATTTTTTAATTGCACTACCTGCCCACGCTTAACATCTTATATATCTCTATTCTTGATATATGCTGTAAGCCAAACCTATGGATTTTTCACGGGCGGTATTAAGAAGTAAGATCTCGGCACTACTACTCCGATCCGATTAGAAAATGAGAGCAATATTTCATGAGATATTAACACATTTAATATTCAGTTTTTTTTACACTCTAACAGCGTGCACTTTATAAATTGCAATTCTGAATATTATTAACTTCATGATTCTCCTAGGAACTACCTTTTATTACATTTCTTATTTTGTAGGGGGGTGTTGGGGGGATGGGTAGAGTAACTTAAATAGTTTAAATTAAGCATCCAAATGGATACACTACACAGCTTCAGCATTACACGCAGCTTCACGAAAGCAGATTGAGCTATGAGCCAAGGCAATTCAGCACAGCTAGCAGCTATAACATGCGTTTAACAATTAGCTTAGATACATAATATTACCATGATTACATGTACTGCATATCATTTGCAGACGTTTCTTCGAATTAGACATCCATGGTAACTCCGTTGTCAATGTTTATGACATTTTAGATGTACGTACGTAGATATCATGTGTGCGTGTGCAAGGTATCAATCGCTCAACTAGAGATTTACTAATTAACTGTACGATTGTTCTCTGTACGTATTCTAATTGTATACACATACATACATATACATATACATATACATAGACACATTTAAGCATTTACATTTATTTTGTTCTGTAATGTATTTGTATTGTATGTATTTATTAACGATTGATACTAAAATATGTTTCACTTTATTCGCCGTTTCAACTCCTCGCCATAAATATTCGAACTTAACTCATAGAATCCTCATTTGACACCTACATACTAATTTCATAGCCCTACGATTTGTCAGTTGTTCGATCAATTTGGACAAACAAAAAAATCCTAGCGTTTTAATGTATCAATTTTTCTTATAATAAAAAGTCGAGAGAGCATGCTCGTTAAGTCGAGAGAGCATGCTCGTTAGGTCGAGAGAGCATGTTCGTTATATACTCCATTGGGGTAAGCAGAACTTTCGTCCCTGGAATTTTTGTCCCATTAGAGACCAAAAAAACGGGCACTAATATGTAAGGAACGGAAATTGAGGCTTTTGGAGTGGAGTATGTTTGAAAAAAAGGGTGAAAATGAGGCATTTTGATTGAGAAATCATTAGGTGCGAAAAGGGCATTTCAGGGGACGAAAGTTCCTCCATTGGTTACCAGCATCATACCTACTTATAATAGTAGGAAGTTATTACATACGTATATGAAACTTCTCGAACTAATTTAAACCAATTTTACATCAGGATTTTTATAGGTGATACTCCGTACGGGAAGTACAGTATCTAGGGCACATGTAGTAGATTCAAATCAGTAAATACTTGTACCTTTTTTGAACATAAAGAAGGTATAAATGTAAGGAGCATGCTCTCTCGACCTAATGAGCATGCTCTCTGGACTTAACGAGCATGCTCTCTCGACTTTTCAATACCTCCAATTTTTGCTTATTTCGAACCTGCATCCCCGATTTTTTGTCATCCAACATACGTACATATATCCAGATGCTAGCTCGCGGCCTGATTCGCAGACTTCTCTTCCCTCGTCCCTACAGGCTCCTCACCAGCTCACCCCGCCTCTCACAGGTCCCGAGGGAAGCGCCTAAGCTGGTCTCGGTGTGGGTGGACGAGCAGAAGGTACAGGTGGAGCCGGGCACCACAGTGCTACAGGCGTGTGCAGCCGCGGGCGTCGAGATCCCCAGGTACTGCTACCACGAGCGTCTCTCAGTGGCTGGCAACTGTCGCATGTGTTTGGTGGAAGTGGAGAAGAGCTTGAAGCCGGTCGCATCGTGTGCGATGCCAGTGATGGAAGGGATGAAGGTGAAACCGCACTCAGAGGTGAGCAAGCGCGCTAGAGAGGGCGTGATGGAGTTCCTCCTAGTGAACCATCCCCTGGACTGTCCCATCTGCGACCAGGGGGGAGAGTGCGACCTGCAAGACCAGAGCATGACGTTCGGAGGTGACAGGAGTCGGTTTGTCGACAACGCATTCGGTGGGAAGCGAGCAGTAGAGGACAAAGAGGTGGGGCCCCTGGTAAAAACGATCATGACACGCTGTATCCACTGCACACGCTGCATCCGGTTTGCAGGAGAGGTGGCAGGTGTCGAGGACCTGGGGACCACTGGGAGGGGAGGGGACATGCAGGTGGGCACGTATGTGGAGAAAATGTTCCGGTCAGAGTTGTCTGGAAATGTGATCGACTTGTGTCCGGTAGGAGCTCTCACCGCTAAACCGTACGCTTTCACATTTCGGTCGTGGGAACTCCGGCGGACGGAGAGTATCGACGTATCGGACGCGGTGGGGAGTAACGTGGTGATCAACACGAGGGGCGGACACGTGATGCGGGTGCTACCACGAGAAAACGAAGCTGTGAACGAGGAGTGGATCTCAGACAAGGCTCGATTCGCGTTTGACGGTCTCTTCTCTCAGAGACTGACCGCCCCCATGGCTAAGGACGAGTCGGGGCAGCTGAGACCCTGCTCATGGGAGGACGCACTCTCCCGAGTGAGCGGGAAGCTGCGCTCCCTGAAGAACCCCGCCTCTGAGGTTCTCGGCGTGGCAGGGGGGAGCGCAGACTGCGAGAGCCTGGTCTCCCTCAAGGACCTGCTGAACAGGGCCGGCAGCGAGCAGCTGTACACGGAGACCAGTCTGGACGTAGGCCCCTCTCAGACAGACCTGCGGTCGGGATACACCCTCAACTCGGGGATCGCCGCCCTTGAAGAGGCCGACTTGGTCCTCTTGGTGGGGACCAATCCGCGCTACGAAGCTTCGCTGGTGAATGCGCGCATCCGGAAGGGGTACATCCACAACGAAACTGAGGTGGCTGTTCTCGGACCGGAAATGGACCTCAGCTACAAGTACACACACCTGGGTACTAGCCCCGATGTCCTCTCGCAGATGTCGATCGGTGCGCATCCATTCGCGGAGAGATTCAAACGAGCCACTAACCCGCTCATTATCGTAGGACAGGGTGTGATGTGTCGCAAGGACGGTCGGTCTCGTCTCAAGCAGCTGTACAACCTAGCTCAGACCAGTCCTGTGTTCGGGTCCAGCTGGCAGATTGTCAACTTTCTACACAGACAAGCCAGTCAGGTCGGGGCTATGGATATAGGCTACCGGATCTCCGCTCACCCTTCCGTTAGTTCCGTCCGGCTGCTGTACCTGCTAGGCGCAGACGAGGTCGAGATCTCCCGGGATCGTCTCCCTCTGGACAGTCTGGTCGTGTACCAGGGACACCACGGGGACAAGGGGGCACATCTAGCTGACGTCATCCTTCCAGGTGCTGCCTATACGGAGAAAGAAGCCACGTTTGTGAATACTGAAGGTCGCACCCAGACCACACAGGCAGCTGTGACGCCCCCGGGAGAGGCGAGGGAGGACTGGGCCATTATCCGGGCCCTGTCAGAGTTCGCAGGATATACACTCCCGTACGAAAACATTGAGGAGGTGAGACACCGGATGGGAGAGATCTCCCCCACCCTCCTGCACACACACAGGAAGGAAGAGGCTAACTTCGGGAGCATACGAGCCGAGGTGATGCACCTAGCCCCCCCTAGCTCCCCTCCAGTGGGATCTGATATTCAAGTAGATCTAAACTCGCTCACTGACTTCTACATGACGGACCCCATCAGTCGAGCCTCCAGAACAATGGCACAGTGTGTCCAAGCAGTAAAATCTTCCTAACGAATACGAAGAATTATCAATAAGCTATTAATGGTGATGCTGTTTAAGATGATCGAATATATAACTTAATTATCTAATTAGTAAATGTATTGATTACTTATGTTTTCTTACAGATAGTGAAGGGAATAAGCACTGCTTTATTTAATGCAGAGGATTTACTATTATTGTTAAGGCAACCTTTAACTATAAAGTATATTTCAGAACAAAGACAACCTTTATTGAAAACAAATGACTTTACTCAAATTTGTATTCACAATTCTCAAAATTTCCACATTAATGATGCCATCTAACTATCAGATGCTATAATATTCATATGTAAAGTTAGATATACAAGTATTTTTCAAATGAATGGAAAGTTTGTGTGAATTTCCTATAGGTTTCTATGGTTTCTGTGGGTATTTCTTGTGGGTTTCTGTGGAAATGGGAAGTGAAATTCTATTCCCACGCCAACCCTGCTGACCACGTTTACCATGTCTGCTTACTACCCAAAGTAATTAAGACAACTTATATAGAGCTCAGCTTTGGTATAGTAGAGCTCTACTAGAGCACAGTTTATTTGATGATTCGAGACTAGCCGAGAAAACATTTTGTTGCACACAGTGTATAGTTGCAAGTGTTAGAAATTAATGACCTACTGCTGCCGTACCTGCTACAGTATTAATTCGCCTCCCTATGTGATGACGGATGATAGTCGCATCACTTATGAGCAAATTGCTGAGAGTCTAGGCCTTGGAAAAACAGCGATTAATACCATCCTACACGACCAATGGGTCGGGAGCTTGCATCACATTGGGTCTCATCACCTGACAATTTCCAGATGGAGGCAAGGGAGAATGGTACAAATTTATTTTGAAGTTTAATGGAAGAGGATCCAAACCATAAATAATATTTGGATAGTGTGATAATTTTGTCGTTTGAGATGTCTCAGCTCATCGATGATATTCCATACAGATTTTATTGGATAGTGATATATTGGTTATAAATATCATTTAGCCAAAAAGTCCCTGCTCCGGGCATTATCACTATATCCAATATCTACTGTATTGTTGGATTCTATGAGTAACTTTTGAGAGCACACTGGGGATGTTTAATTAATTAATACAACTACAAAGCAGCTTATAATTGCTTAGCAAAGTTAATAACACACCTGTCTATAATAAAATAAATTCAAACAAAGTACACATTTATTGAAATTATTTTACTCAAATCTGTATCCACTATTCTCTAAGTTTCTACACTGATGATGCCATCTAACTATTCAGATGTTATAATATTCATTGGAAAGTTAGATATACTTTTCAAATGAATGGAAAGTAAGACTCTCCCTTAAGTATCTGGATTTTGATCCTTGAAATTCACTCTTGTGCTTAGTTGTTGTTTTTATCAATTTGCATCCTTTTCCGAGAACACTTTCGATTTGAAATTTCAAATCATCATAGACATTCAATATGATCCTCTTAGCGCCCATCTTCTTTGCTGTTCTCTCACATTCGTCAAAGAATAAAGAGCCAAGTCCCCGTTTCCTATATTCTGTTTTGATTGAGTTATTGGAAAAGAAGCAGGTTAAGCTTCTATCTAAAATTTCGGGTTTGCTAATACTACAGCATCCGATAAGTTCTTTTGTACTCTTAAGTCTCATGGAAATAAAGACAGTGCCCTTTTGAATTTGATTCTCCATTTCTTCTTTGCTCATCCTTGGTGCTTTTGAAAAGTCAGCTGTTATATTATTTTCAGGTAGACTTGCAAACCATGTATTTATTCCAAGCAAATATTCTTCAAGTTCAGACTCTTTTAAAATTGAGAAAACGATATCTTCTTGAGAAATGTTGTCATTATTACTTCCTCCAGTAGATCTATTCATGATACTCCTTGCTTCTCTGCCTACCATTTACATTATTATTAAAATTTAAAATTAGTTGTACAGTCAAGTTAAGTCATTCATACCTGAATATATGTTGAACTTGAAAGGTTGATTGTATTTCGGTTCAAGATTATTCTTCCAACTCATGCATGAGCTATAACTTCGAACTGAATTCCATTTCACTCCCAGTGTGCTTCTACCTGGATGCATCTTTGGTATATTGATGATGTTAGGAATGTTCAAATATTTGTTTGAATTCAAGACACGAGAGATATGTTGGATGTTAAATATACCTCTCATCGAACCAATTTATTTGATTTTATGAAATTCACTGGAGTACTTATTTCAAATTTGAAACTGATTGATTATTATTGAGTATCGTAGATAGTTACTCTAGACTTATCATATTGAATAATTTGGACTTACTCCTCCCCCAGGTGAACTTAGCCTAACTACGTTTACCATATATGCTTACAAGTAATCAATATCTAGTGACTTTATTCTTATTGATTGCCAAAATTAAACTTACACTGTGGCACTGGCGTAGCTTACACCTATGTCGCCCGGGGCGGATATATTTCATGCCGCCCCTCAACACATATTTCTGGAAAAATTCTGAGTTTACCAATATATATCTTATGAAACACAAGGTCAAGTGCCGCCCCCTATTAAGCGCCGCCCGGGGCGGTCCGCCCCCTTCGCTCCCCCTAGCTACGCCACTGCACTGTGGACTTGTGGAACTCAAAGTCATCACTTTCTTGCTGCTGCAATGATTAATTAATTATTGGAGATTCAAATCTTAAAAGGCAAAAATTGCTATACTCTATTTCAATTTTTATAGATATGTCGCACTAAATATTCTGAATATATAGGGTGAGCCAAAAGTTCTACAACAATAAATTTTACTTCATTGATTTGACTAAGATAATTTAGTTTAACTTGAAATCGGTTTGCATCTATGGAATCTACCACCCTTCTAGTTTAGAAATGAATACTTCATTACGCAAAATATTTTTTGTAAAAATATTATACACCCGGGACAACAATCTGATTTCAAATATGTCAAGTTCGAAAATAACTATTTTCTCCTGATTAAAAATATTTATATCCCCCTATAGTCAGTTATTAATTCAAAATACTAATATATGACCATTTCTTTTGGTTTATACAGTATACCAGTAATCATCAATAAGAAGAACAATTCGAAATTATAGTCATAGAATGTACCTAGCATTCGAGGGTTTTTTTCGTTTGATTTTTATCTGTTTTCTAAACACACAAACATTTATGATTCACCTTTCCAAATATATTAGGAAAGACAGGCAGTTGTATTGGAAAATAAATAAAATAATCCATATAATTTTCAAGTAAAACGAAATGTCAAATGTTAGATTCACTTGTGTAAGTATAATACATCAACAAAATTTGTTGCAGAACTTTTGGCTCACCCTGTACGAACATTCCCCACTCTATATACACAAACAGTGATCATAAGTATTTGTTGAGCTTACGTTATGGCTGGATACAGGCGATATATTTCATAGGTGTAAATTTTTTACGAAAAATTTAGAAAAATTCAAGTAACTAACCTATTTGTAATGTTGGAATCCGCTTTTGATTGGATCTGATGACGTCTGAATTTTTTAGAAATTCGATTTTCTTCTTTCCATATTGCATTTTACACGTAATTTGTAATTTGTCCATCGCTTTGAAATGTCACGTTGTTGCCACACGAGTATGGTATGAGTCAATTAAATCCGCTCTTATATTCCCTAGAATAGACTGTTTATGTCACATTCAATGTTATTTAAGTATAAAAGCATCAATAAATCTTGTCAAAATGTAGTTTTGTATTATGCCATTTTTAGTGCCGCACTTGACGACTATCAACATAGATATTTGTATTGCTATTTTATGTCAGCATGTTTACCAAAATCCTGAGAATAAACAGTATCAGCTTAGAAGCTGAGACAACTAATTATTCATTATTTATAGATCACAAGCGCGCGCTTCACTTGCTTGCACTGCGCGGCTTGCGGACACTTTGTGTCCGCAGAGTTTTTGAGAGCACACCTGAGATGTTTAATTAATTGCTGCAACTACAAAGCACCTTATAATTGCTTAGCTAAGTTAATAACCCATAATGATCTATAAAGTAGTTATTCAAAACAAAGTACACCTTTATTGAAAACAAATGACTTTACTCAAAATTGTATCCACTATTCTCAAAATTTCTACACTGATGCCATCTAACTATCAGATGTTAGAGTATTCATATGTAAAGTTAGATATACTTTTCAAATGAATGGAAAGTAAGACTATTCCTTAAGAATTTTGACTTCGATCCTTGAAATTCACTCTTATGCTTAGTTGCTGTTTTCACCAATTTGCATCCTTTTCTAAGAACAAATTCGATTTGAAATTTCAAATCATCATAAACATTGAATATAATCCTATTTGCTGCCATTTTCTTTGCTGTTCTCTCGCATTCGTTAAAGATATTTGGTGTTTATTCGAGTGATTTCGATTTTAAAACTAAGATGGACATATTTAGAGATGATATATCCCGTTTAATTAACCAATGTCACCCCAGGCGACCGAAGGGAGTGTCCGCCAGCCGCGCAGCGCAAGCAAGCGAAGCGCGCTTGTAAGTAATAACAATGACAGACTACAATAGTGATCATACAATGATTTCTATTGTGAGAGTGAAGCCGTACCTAGTATTTTGAAAAGGTGTGAAAAATTGTTTTACATTTTTTTTGCAGAGGTGTAAAATTTCGCTTAGATCTTGGAACTTAATCCTAGATTCATCATTTGACACCTACATGCCAATTCTCATATCTCTACGACTTGCCAATTCTTCAATCAATTCGGACAAACAAAAAATCCTAGCGTTTTAATATATAAGATACTAACTAAGGACTTATCATGTCAGGACATTATCCCCTCAAAATAGATACATTCAAGTTTTTAAAAAATAATTTAAATATCTGATAATTATATAATATATATATATATATACACGTATTTACCGAATGTTAACCTATTTTAATAGATGGATTTTCGCCATTGGATAAAACTGTGCTCTAGGAGTTTACTCAAAAATTTAGCTCAATATAAGTCTCATTACAGAAATATTCGGATATCGGTCCTTTTGATTAGAAGTGTGGTGACCGTGAGTCCTTCTCTTGTGGATCTGCCGGTTGGCCTGCGCGGAATTGCGCCAGAGGGGATTCGTCCCATCTCAGGGACTCATCAGGCGGGTGACCCGCGACCCCTTATGAACCGTGATCCACCTTCGGGTGGGTCACGGACCTTTTTGTCCAGTCCAGGAGCTGACCTGTGAGTCACTCCTGGACTCCGCCTGCTGCCTTCCAATTCCGCCCCTTGGAGAGTCTACTGGAGCGGTGCCTCCAGTACAAGAAGTAAATCGGTTTAGTAAAACAAGGTACATTTTTGGATATGAGTCCAGCTACAAACACAACTCAACACAAACAACCGATTTTAGAATAATGTACAAGTACAAGTATTACAGTGGATATTGGAGATAATGATATGTTGGATATTGAGATAGTTTTATATATTTTTCGAATGAATGAAAAGTAAGACTCTCCCTTAAGTATTTTGACTTTGATCCCTGAAATTCACTCTTGTGCTTAGTTGTTGTTTTTATCAATTTGCATCCTTTTCTGAGAACAAATTCGATTTGAAATTTCAAATCATCATAGACATCCAATATGATCCTCTTAGCGCCCATCTTCTTTGCTGTTCTCTCACATTCGTCAAAGAATAAAGAGCCAAGTCCCCGTTTCCTATATTCTGTTTTGATTGAGTTATTGGTAAAGAAGCAGGTTAAGCTTCCATCTAAAATTTCGGGTTTGCTAATACTACAGCATCCGATAAGTTCTTTTGTACTCTTAAGTCTCATGGAAATAAAGACAGTGCCCTTTTGAATTTGATTCTCCATTTCTTCTTTGCTCATCCTTGGTGCTTTTGAAAAGTCAGCTGCTATATTATTTTCAGGTAGACTTGCAAACCATGTATTTAGTCCAAGCAAATATTCTTCAAGTTCAGACTCTTTTAAAATTGAGAAAACGATATCTTCTTGAGAAATGTTGTCATTATTACTTCCTCCAGTAGATCTATTCATGATACTCCTTGCTTCTCTGCCTACCATTTACATTATTATTAAAATTTTAAACTAGTTGTACAGTCAAGATAAGTCATTCATACCTGAATATATGTTGAACTTGAAAGGTTGATTGTATTTCGGTTCAAGATTATTCCTCCAACTCATGCATGAGCTATAACTTCGAACTGAATTCCATTTCACTCCCAGTGTGCTTCTACCTGGATGCATCTTTGGTATATTGATTATGTTAGGAATGTTCAAATACTTGTTTGAATGCAGGACACGAGAGATATGTTGGATATTAAATATACGTCTCATCGAACCAATTCATGTATTTGATTTTATGAAATTCACTGGAGTACTTATTTCAAATTTTAAACTGATTAATTATGATTGAGTATCGTAGATGATTACTCTGGGATAATCTTATTAAATAATATGAACTTTACTTCCCTGGCTGAACTTAGCCTAGTAGCTAATTAGTTGAACAATCGCGACTGATTGACCATAATTGAGTATCGTAGATAATTAATTATTCGACGCATGATCTTATTAAAAGTAATCAGTAACTAAAGTAATATATACGTAGCTATACATTGTGGACTTAGACTTGTGAATATCCAAGTAGCATCACTTAGTGGCTCCTGCAATGATTAATTAATTATTGACCATCCAAATCTTAAAAGGCAAAATTGCTATACTGTATTTCAATTTTTGTATATATAGTATGTCGCACTAAATAATCTGAATATATTTCGTATAGTCCCCACTCTATGTACATAAACAACGATCATAAGTATTTGAGCTTACGTTATGGCTGGATACAGTCGATGTTGCCTTGTGATTTAGTATGCAGTAATGTAGTCTGTTCTTTTGCAGAGGAGGAGTTCATTCTAAATGAAAAATTGATGTAATTGTGGTAAAATAGTTATAGCACAAATATTAGTCTTCAATTTGTTTACGTTTCATTGTTCTTAAAAAATTATTAAATTACAAGTTTTTGAAATTATTAGACAAGTTGTCTCAAGTCCCCTCTTTACCTTAAATATTTGAGATAAAAAACTTAGTTTGTTGCTTAATTAAGAGACAAATATTTCGTCAGAGCTACATGTTATTAGTTTGCGTTGAAATTAAGGCCTCCACCTTCCTGAAACTGAGAGAACACTTCGATGACATTTTAATATAACCTATACGAATCATAGGAGTCATGGGGAATTCTTGATGTGTTAATTAATTCAAATTAAATAGGACATCTAAATATACACCAATAGACAAGGTGGAAAGTTGAATTGACTATTAAGAGAGCCTTCTAACTATCTTTCACTGACTAAGATTGGTATGTAAGGGTTTTAAATATATATAACTACTTCGTATTCTAAAATATCTGAAGGCAAACTCTCTCAGTCTGACAGGCTACTATAACTCTTCCATCTTTATCCACAGCAACTCCCATAGGAAGATTAGCAGTCTCTATCTTATGAATCAATTCAAATTGAGGATTGAAGACGTGAATGCAATTAGAAAGATTGTCTGAAATGAGAATGTTGTCAGAAGTATCGATAAAGAAACAACAAGGACTACCAACTACCATTTCCACTCCTCTCGTAACGATGCTCCTCTGTAGAACGAGATCATAATTGTACAAGTGCAGACAGGCGTTAAACCCATCCAGAATAAAGATGTACTTCCTGGACAGGTTTACATCAAGAGGGTATTTGAGCTTATCACCACCAAACTGAGATTTGAATTTAAGTTGTTTAGAAAGTATCTGAACACGATTGTTATTATAATCACAAATATAAATGTCTCCATTCGATTCGTTACAAGCTAGACCAAGTGGATTCTTGAACTCCATTTTAGATTTCCCGTATTTTCCAATTGTAGAAATAAAATTACCATTCAGCTGGTAAATAATTATAGAATGGCTTAGTGGGGAGTTGATAACTTGTGAGATAAAGATTCTATCTCCACTAATAACCAGTCCATGAGGATTGCCCATCTTTCCTTTTCCATCACTATCTCCAAATTTGAATAAGATCTTTCCAGAATTATCAAATACTTTCACACATTTATTACCTCGATCTGCAACATAGATGTTACTTGTTTTACTATCATATGCTACACCGCATGGACAATTCAGCTGTTTTATTCCAATTCCTTTGACACAAACACTCACCACAGGCTGTATCTTACGTTTATAGTCGACACTACTCCTTACCCTTTCTACCAACTGGCCTAGCTTGTTCAATTCCGCATGCATTCTGTTGTTGTCACAGACAAAATTGATCATTTTAGGTTCTGCTGGGAATGTCATTGTTCTGAGTTCGTTATTTATTTGAGCTAAGATATTTTCATGGAAAATTTTATTCTCAGATTTCGAATGAAGGTGGAAATCTCGTGTATGCTCAAGATCTCGTTTCTTTTTTTGATGTTTTTCTAATTCACTTTGATAAGAGTGATAAGATTCTGTAATGGTAGCCAACTCCTTCAACAATTCAGATTTTCTAGCTTTCACACAATCAATGATTTCCACAAATTTCAGTTCGATTTGTTCTCTAACTTCCTTCAGTTCCAATACAAAATAATCCTCTCCATCATCTGCAGTATTGGGATAAGCGGTAGCCATTGCTCTTTAGCAGTCCTATGAACCTTGAAATTATGATAATTATTAGTTCAAATTACAGATATGTTATAATATATACAATTTCTCCTCTACTTTATCCTGGTAATATAACCCTGTAGCCTTGTCATCCTTCTTGGAAATGTTATACATTTAAACGCCCGTCTAGGTCATGTACGTAGCAGTTTTGAACGAGCCTCAATAGTATATACGCTGCACTGAATCACAGCTTTTACGACACAGATAATCTTGTTTTACCAAAAATATCCTGGACTCCCTGGATACCCACTAAAAAATCCTCACCATCGAAATTTGATGTACGTATAAATAATCTGTTATTTAAAGCAATTTTTACGAAAATCTGAGCTGTCCAAGATAAATAGTGCATACTTGCTAACTGTTCCGTTTTTAGCGGGACGTCCCGTCCCGCCTTTTCGGACATACTATGTTGAAAGTAATGTCCCACGAAAACAATCCCAAAAGTGGAATTGTCCCGTTTTTCAGTGGATACGACCAATACAAATACACTATGTCCCGCTAATATACTACTTATGTCCCGATTTTTTTCCTTGCAGAGGTTGACATGTATGATAGTGTAGCCAGTTGACACTTTTCCCTGGGAAAAACATTTGTGCCATTATATTTTCAACCAACCAATGAACTAACATCTTGATATACCATTTTCTTCACTCAAGCTAGCATAGTTTAATTATCATCATGTCGCATTACATTGAGCTAATCCAGATCCCAGCCATGACATTCGATCCAATCAGTAAGGTGAAGAATGTGTTCTATGATGAGGTGAACGGTCAGATATTAGTTCTGAAGAGCGGGGGATCAGAGGTCGTGGTGCGCGGGCCAGAAGACAAACTGAATGTGAAAGTGACAGTCCCCCACGACAGGGGAGCGATCCAATCCATAAAATTCTCTCCAAACCAGGACATCCTAGGGGTTCTACGACTCAACAAGAATATCGACTTCGTTTCGTTCAAACCTAACGAGCAGCCTCGCGTGTTCAACCACGTTTCCAAAGGCAAGCAGCAGATAGAGCAGTTCTACTGGACAGAGACGTACGAGTTGGTGGTCATAACGAACTCCGGGTTTGAGTACTATCAGTGGCTGAACGAGCCATTCAAACTGAAGCTTT
The DNA here is from genome assembly GCA_963281255.1 of Aphrocallistes beatrix. Classification (NCBI taxonomy): domain Eukaryota; kingdom Metazoa; phylum Porifera; class Hexactinellida; order Sceptrulophora; family Aphrocallistidae; genus Aphrocallistes; species Aphrocallistes beatrix. The sequence goes on from OY725501.1 coordinate 2,900,620, forward strand.
TAAAGACGCATAACGTGCGTGTGATGCGCTGGTTCTACTACAACTGTCACGAGAGGGTGCTCATCTTCCCTGCCCCCAACCCCTCCAGTCTCACTCTGCATCTTTTCATGTTCAAGCAGGGAGGACAAGTCTTGCCTCTGCGGGATTTAGAAGTGGACTCTCCGACCCAGAATTCTCCACACAAGTTCGGCGGGGTCACGGCAGGACAGATAAGCGTAGTCTCCCTCTACAGACAAATATTTCTTGTTATCATAAAGAACTACGCAGACGGGCCGGACAGCGGTGCCAATCTGTTGTTGTATCGCCTGGAATTAGGACAGTCTCCCTCTCTCACTCACAAACTGAAGATGGATGTGAGTGGCACATTCGCTCTGAACACAGTTGACAATCTACTGGTAGTCCACCACCAGGGCTCCAAGATATCCATGCTATTCGACATCTATCAACAGGGCCAGACCTGGGGTAAGCAGGTGATTGGTCCGGCTGTTCCCCCTCTCCCCATGTCCACACCGCGCCCCATCGGCAGCGGAGCTGATTTGGAGAGGTTCCCCGTGAAGGAGGGATTCTCTGATGGCGTGTCAAAGGAAATGTATTCTCAGAATTGGATCACGTTCCCGCCGAATGTAGTCCTCGATGTGAAGTGGGGGAGGTACATGGAGGTGTCACTCAAGCTGGATGTCATTTGTCAGGTCATGTTTGATAAAGTTAAACTGATTGAGTTCCTGCTGCGCCGCAACTCCTCTCAGGCCATCATCCTCTCCGTCATCAGCCAATGCCTGACTCCAGGCAGACAGTGCTCCATCGTCATCCTAGCCCGGATGCTCGACCGGATCAACGAGGCGTATGCCCGCTCTAGAGGAACTCTCACCGCCACCAGCTTGTTCACTGACTTCCCCTCCTACGCCCTGAGTGTGGTGACGCAGGAAGAGATGTATAGACAGGTGTTCTCCACGCTCGAGGGGTCCATCTCAAAGGATTACAAGTTCGTCGTGTCAGTGTTCATGGAGTACATACGGTCCCTGCATCAGCATGACCAGCTGGTAGAGCACTACCTCTACGAGATGGTGATCAGCATCCTAGTGAGACAGAGGGCATTCGGGCAGCTGCACCAGCTACTCCAGTATCACGTGATAGCTGATAGCAAGCCTATTGCGTGCGTGCTGCTAGCATTTGAACGCGAATACCGCCCTGCGCTACAGCTCGCACTGGACATGTTCAAGCGACTGTCCACAGCTGATGAGGAAATAATCGAGGTGCTACTATCCCATGATCAGATCCTACCCGCTCTGCGCTACATACGCTCTATTGGGAAGACGGACGTCGTCTCTTCTCGGCTGTTCCTAGATGCAGCTGAGAAGAAGAAGGACAAGATGCTATTCCACACCGTGTTCAAGTTCTTCCAAGAGCGGAACTTGAGATTGCGCAAGAACCCGCATTTCCCAGCAGATGAACATTGCGGTCCATACGAAGCACTCTACTCAGAACTCTTCCCCACCTCCATTTCATCTGCTACCGTGTATCAGCGGAAAACGGTTAAACATTAAGTTTCTACGATTGTGATCGTTTTGATGGATCTTATATTGAGTTTGTACATATACATATTGTGGCCAGTTCAATTATAATTCAGTAAAACATTTGAAAGGCTATTTTAGCCCTGCACGAGAGGTTGGTATATCTACATTTAATACGGTGATAAAATTTACTGAAAATGAAATAGCTCCCAGATGATTTTCTCTACACTACGACGACACCTTCTAGCTTACTACCAAGTGGAATGTAGCCAGGTGTTCCACCCAGCCAGCACTTCCTGCCTGCGAGAAAATCTGCAGCTTATTAAGGATTTATTTTGTCAGAGCACAAAAGTTTATTTTGTATTGTTCTTATTGTTCCGTCTCTTCCAAGGAAATTTCGTGTTGAAACCCTATTTGATCGAGTTGTTCAGATCGAGCGTTTTCATGACCATTAATGGCAGCGGAATAATGATTCTGATGTGTTTGCTGCGGAACTTATTTGGGGTTTTGTACAAATATAATATTGCTTTCATTCCGACGTTATTTTCTTGTTTCATTTCTTTTCCAATCGAAAGTCGCTCCAGGCAACGAATTCTTTCTACTTACATGGCGGCTAATTGTGTTGAAACGATATCTCGCGTGCTCGTATCGCGAAATATCTTGCCTTTCATTCCACGTGTTGATGTTCTCCTCTTCATGTTAGCTTCTGGGAAAATTTGTAGTAGCTTAACTTCTTTATCAAATGTACATGGTATAAATGCTAGTGCATTTCTATTCACCACAAATCCATTACAATTCTCAAAAATGAAATTCAGATCTCTTTATCAGTTGCTGTCTATGTTATTAGCTGATCGCCTTCCTAAATCTTCTATTTTGAGAATGGCACTAATGCTATTGTGTGGGTGTCTATGGGGAACAAGCATTGGATTTGTTTATAATGCATTTATATACACAATCAAAGTGATATCTAGAAAGTTCAATCGTTCCACTGTCACGGCTCAATCCACTAATAGGACAGAACCATACAATTACGACATGCCTCTGTTCCTGGGATCCTATGTGGGGATATTTCTACTGTGTAAATACATCTTGCATGCTTCGTCTCTATCCCGCCCTCTTTCATACGGTATTTCTGGTTTTGTTGCTGGTTCAGCTAATTCTCTCTGTCGCTTCCCTTCAATATCTACCTTTCTCTTCATCAAAGAGCTTCAAGGCCTTTGCAAATCTGGTATGAGTGCCGGTTATCTCCCTAGAATTCCATATCTCAACTACTTCGTCTATGCCATTTCATCTGCATTCCAACTCCACTACAGTGTGCTGGAACCAGAGAATGTAAATCCTGCCTATATCCGCTTTATTAACAAATTCGCCGGAAGTTTGTTCAAGAACGTTAACAGAAAGTTGCTTCTAGAACATGAACATTTCAATTGAAGTGCAGGCACTTTTTAGTTTGGAATATTACGAATGGCATGTTTGTAGTTTTATTTATTTTCTATTTTAACTCGAGATGATAATAATAGGATATGTTTGTATTTACTTTCAAAAGTAATATTTTGCACCAAGCATATATATTATTAATAAAAGAGTTTCTATTCATATTGTTAGTCTCCTGGTTGGTGAGATGTGATGAGTACATGATTCTGAATTTACCTTAGAACACATCAAATCCTCTTATAATAATTGTACATCTGTTGAATGCAAGCATTTAATGCTATTATCTTAAGAATCCTGTGTCAGGTATTGTGCATCTTTTACAAATTCTACGTAGTAGTATTATGTCGATCATTTTAAATGCAAATAATTTGAGAATTCTCTTGGAAAATCATTTCCCTCCAACTCGGCTATCATTCGTGTATGGTTCCGCAGCTTTCGCACAATCAGGCAGAACGAAAGGGAAAATGCTGGACATTGTGTTCGCAGTTGATGACACAGAAAAATGGCATTCCCACAATATCCGTTCCCATCCAGAGCACTACTCTGCCATCAGACACCTCCCCTCCTCTCTCCTGCTCAGGATTCAGAGGGGAGGAGCTGGCATATTCTATAACCCATTTGTCACCTTACCGGGATGGGATGCGCCTGTGAAGTATGGAGTGATCTCTGCGGCCAGCTTGAAGCGAGATCTTGAGGAGTGGAGCACCCTCTATGTGAGTGGGCGGATGCACAAACCCGTGTGTGTGCTTGACATCAGCCAGGAACTGAGTACTGCATCAGATCGTAATCTCACCTCAGCACTCAGAACTGCCTTGCTCATGCTGCCTGTTGAATTCAGACTGAGAGAGCTGTTCGTGAGAATAGCCGGCATATCCTACAGAGGAGACGTGCGAGTTGGTATTGCGGAGGATGTGAATAAGGTGGAGAACATTGTCACTGCTAATTACGACGGGTTTAAACAGCTGTACGAAACGAGACTAGAAACCTCATTCCGAGATTGTGTCTCCATTCAGTCCGACACCGTGACACAAGACAAGTCAGATAAATGGATGATCCAACATTTAAATCTTCTACCCAATAATGTGGTAGAGCATTTGTGTGCAGGGCTAGGAATAAGAGTGAGTTCTTTGTCTAGAAGAGAATTAGCGAGTCTTCTGTTTGAGAAGGGAAGAGGGAACCTTCCTCAGCTCGTAGAGAAGTCGCTAGAGAACATAATCAGAGAGACGAGTCTCTCTCAGAGTGCTAAGGGGCTGTTAACAGCAGGGGGATGGAAGTCTCTTGTCTACACTTTTCAGAAGATAAAAAAGAGGTTTAACAAAACTTAGATAAAAAAATTTCTTAATGTTTTATATTTCCTCCGATCAGTCAGGGCTAGACGTATTGCATGGTTAAATAGGCACTTGATTGATCCCTGGGATCAGTTGGGTTAAATCGAGTATGCTATTATAACATTTCACCTTAATCCCTACAACTTAAACCCAACAACAGCTATGGTTGCACTTCTGAATCACACAAGAGGTGGGGCTGTCAAATATTCCTGTTCAAGACTTTTCTATGTAACTTCCCAACCCAGACTGTTGTGGGAGATAGCTCAGATAGGCTTGCCATTGAAATAGACTATTGGCATCTGACGCCAATCTAAGTTTTCCATTATGATAACTTTCTCTAATCGTTATTTTTTTTCTATCCAATATAAGCGACAACTCAATACACAATAAATGAATATTTTGTAATATATTAAGATACTTTATAATTACATGACATTGACAGCGTTATTTAACATATACGTATTGTCCACTGATTTCCATCAATAATATTATAACGTATTGAATTACATTTGATAGCTATATCCAATATATACAAGTAGAATGCATATCTAAGTATGTATATTTTGGTATTCTCTGTTTCTTACTTCATATTTGATTTAGTTAAATTGAACATAATGGCTACGCGTATATGTGCAGAATCTCTGTTGGGAGAGAAGAGAGTGGAGAGAGAGTTGGAGGAGTTGAGGAGTCAGGTGCAGAGAGAGAAAGAGAGAGTTAGAAAGCATTTCCAAGAGCTCCATCTGCTGCTAGCAGTTAGAGAACAAAGTGTGTTGCTAGAACTAGACGAGATTGTAGAGCGTGTGAGAAGAGAGTTGTCAGAGAAGAGAGCTCTCCTCCAACAGCTGAACACAGCCAGAGAAGACCTGGAGAGAGATCTGACTGAGAACAAGTTGAGAGAGCTGCTGCAGAAGAATCTGCGTAGTCTGGAAGATGGCGTTGGAGAGGTGTTAGGTGGAGAAGGTGTGACAGTTGGATGGGTAGAGGTGGAGTGGAATGTGGAGGGAGTAGAGTTCGCAGTGAGTGATGTGTGTAAGATTGTTTGTCTGAAGGAGAAACCTGTTGAACCTGTGGACTATTCTCTGAAAGTACGTCCTGTGTGGTCTCGTGTTACTAGAGGGAAAGGTCCTGATCAGATTTCAGATCCAATGCAGATATCTATTGACAATACGACACAGAATATATTTGTGGCAGATTTTGGTAGAATTCAAGTTTTCAACTCAGAAGGAAAGCATCTATACTCTATTACTGATCTCATAGAATCTCCTAGTGGAATAGCTCTAACGGATAAATTCATATTCGTAGCAGTTAAGGGAAATTTGTTGAAACTAAACAAATCTACTAACAAGCTAGTCAAGTCAGTGAAAACAGAGAATCGTGTCTGGGGAATTGAGACTGGTGAAGATATTTACGGATGTGAAAATAACAAACAATCAGTAAACAATAATCTCAAATTCCTAAAAAGAATCAAACTGAAATCATCTCATTTAAAACCAACTACTCAAACTCACAGCATCAAATTCTATCAGAATGATATGTATGTAATGTGTGGTGAGTCTCCTTACCATCTCCAGATATTCTCTCTAGAAGGAAAGCTGCTAAGATGTTTGATAACAAAAGAAGAAATAGACTGGAGTTATTTCTTTACCATAGATCGAGTGGGGAATATCATAGTAGCTGATTGGGGAGTTGGAGGTAATCAAATCAAGATATTCAACAATGAAGGAGATACAATACACACCATTAGCAGTGCACACTTGAGAAATTTTGCCTTCCTCGTGGCGTCGCACTCGACCATTCAAACAGGATTATTGTAGCACAATGGAATCCTAATGGGTGTCTACAAGCTTTCTAAATGTTTTTTAAACGCCAGAAAACCAACATTATCAATGTTCCACTCGAAGGGGTTGTTGTTTACAGACTAACCTGCTTATGAATGATATTTTTTACGCGATTGTTAGTTTCTACTTTTCAATTTGCCTGTAATACCCTTCATTGTCATAATTACTGCTTGCTTATTGGATTACCTAACTTCAATTTATCATAATTTTCAACAGTAAAATTAAACTATACACACGAACAGGACCAATGACTTATGGCGATATGTGAAACATAAAATTTATTGTGAAATTAAAAATACAGATTGTGTGTCGGCGGACGCAGGGAGGTCCAGGGTCAAGGGTTCGGACCATTTTTCATCAAATAACCTGGCAAACCGGACAAACTACTTTATATATATAATATAACGGGAGTATCCTTATGCTCTAGGTATGTGCAAGGGATTGTGAAGAATTAAGATTGAATAAAGACAACTCGTAAGTGTAACAAAGAACCCCGTATTTTTATTTGAAAAATATATTGTCAATATGATGCACTAGTCGAATTACCTGTATAACCACATGTTAATTAAACCGAGATAGCACTGCCTCTGGGATTTTAAAAATGAATCCTGCTATTTTTCATTTTCTGGGTTTATGTTTATTTGAAAATTGATACTTCTAGTTAGCAAATATGTCATGACACTCCCTGGCGTAAACTCCCTCGTCTCCCTACCCGGAGATCTCAGCACTAACAGTGTCAAAGACCTCTCCTACCCCCCTCCCTGCCCCACTGACACCTCTGCTATACACCCACAAGCTAAGATAGACACTTCACGTCTTCTCAACAACATACACGTTACACATAATGCACAACTTCCACACTCCCACAATTCTCATTTACTTCAACAACAAAGAAATACGACATTACCCAAAATCAACTCTCCTTTCCTGGTTACAACTCAGCATAGAAGCCAACAGCTAGGGAGAGGTGTTAAGAAATACGCTGTAAGATCGAATGCGCATAGAAACACTAAAGGTGAGACTGAAATTATCATAAATGTTGCTCGATACGTATTTGGTTGTGTAAACTTTGGTATACATGACATGACATGATCTTCTACTGTGATATGAGATGAATTCTTCAATTTTGTAGATTGTCCACAAACAGAATTTCCTCATGCTCACCGCACGCTGATAGAATGGCTGACTGAATTCCGACTGAAGCTGGGACTAGACCTAACCCCTGTACGCTACCCTCCCCCCTCTCCCCCCCTCTCTCACCTCTTGGACTCCCTGTCGGACGAGGAAGAGACCCGCTGCTACTGTGTTCCCAATCCTGACTCCCCATTGGACCCGTATGACCTGATCCTGACTGAATACCAATGCGCCAGCACGGTTGGCAGGAGCTGCTACTACTCAGCTAGTCCCAGCAGCATCTTGGCATTCGACGAGGAGGGTCTGAGTGGAGTGACGTCAGTGGGGAGGTGGGTGTGGGAGAGAGGGGCGTTCTACTCCCTCAGACGTCTCCGCTTCTTCAGACAGGCGAGAGAGAGGAAGGTGTTCAGAGCCTGGACCAAGTTCCATTCTCAAACCAAGATGTATGTGAGACCTCATCTCAGGATTGAAACTGTTATACAAGTGACTCCGCTTAATCGGGACACCGGTTAATCGGGACAACCGCGTAATTGGGACAAGTCTCCAGGAACGGAATGGTTCCCATACATAGAAACTAATAGTAAATTTGATCGGTTAATTGGGAACTCCGCTTAATCGGGACAAAATACCGGGACTAAAGTGTCCCAATTAAGCGGAGTCATCTGTATTTCGAATTATCAAAACTAAATGATCTCTGTTACTTATGAACTTTATTTCAGCTAATGACTCATACTTGATTGATAATACGGCTGTGTTGGTGTAGGCAGCGAGTGAAGAAGTCACTGATACACAAGCTCTACATCCTGAGACCTGATTACCAGCAGCTACTGACAGATGTGCTCCTCTACCTGCACACCGTGTGTCCCATCAGCTCCCTCTTCTACTCACAGCCACTCAGCGTGCTGGGGGAGCAACACCTCAAGATGTTCTGGCTCGATCTGCTGCAGACCAAGTCCATGTCACAGCTGAGGACCGCCGTGTCAGAGCACTTCGTCTCAGTTTCGCGGCGTGTCGAGGAAGTGAAGGGGACACTGGTGGGTATGCTGGTCGAGTTTGCGGAGCAGATGGGGAGGAAACAGGTGTTCCGGACACAGGAAGATACTCCTAACCAATCAAAGTAATTTGTATGCTGACATGGTAATTGTACAGAATACATAACCTCTAACTTCTACTCAGCCTCTCGGATGTAATACTGAATCGAAAACGGTTGCAGGACTTCTCCTTCTTCATCAAGCTGAGCGACCTGCTCCTGCACCAGCACCTGAGGGAGCTGTGTCTGATCGGGGCCGCCACCTTCCTCTCCATCCTGCAGACCTCCGTGCAGGACGCGCAGCACGAGAGCACCTACGGAGATGAGGAGCAGTTCCGAGTCATGGTGCTGGCCATCAGGAAGAACCGCGTCAAGATGAGTGGGCAGCTGCAGGACATCACCCACGGGATCTCAGCTGTGGCGGAGACGGAGGAGAACCTGATGGAGGGAGGGCTGGTGAGCAGGCGACACACTCAGCCCTACCTCGACACCAAACCGGAGATGCTGATGCACAAGATCGCGGATAAGGTAAGTTTCTATAATTATCTACAGTGCTATTGTATCCCATTTCTAGCTGATGGAAGGCTTTTAATGAGAGAAAACAGATTTGTCTATGAATCCACAAGGTTTCTGAAGCAAAATTTGTTGTATTTCGCTTACACGAATAAAGCTAATATCCGACACCTCTTTTTACTTAAAATATGGAGGATTATATAAAGTTTTTTGCTTTCCAATGGCTGTATTCCACAATTTATTTTCTTTTATAGACCAGAATGTAGTCCAAGATAAAGCCAATTTCTCCCTAATTTTGATTTAAAACTAATCGTTAGTTAAAGCATAGTACTAATTGCTTGGAATTCAGTTTGTGCCCTGACTCCAGATTCCAGCTGGGATAATCAAGCTGGTGGACGAGTTGAAGGGACCGAGTCCTGCGCTCCTCCGTGTGACGCTGCAGCTCGTCAACGCAGAGACCGCCTCCCACTCCCCGGCGGACGTGAGGAGCAGTGAGAAGCCGCCCCCTGGCAGCTACAGGATGCGGCTGGAGCCGAGCAGAGATGAGATTTGCGACTTCATCAGTGACGTCCACTCGGAGCTGTGGAGGATAGCTAGCGAGTACAGCTCTATCACGGAGCATGCTAGGCTGGAAAAGTGAGTTTCGTTCTCATCTTCTCCTTGACCTCTATCAAATTTACTCGTGTAAAATTTGATATAAATGATATTGTTGATATTCTATCAAATTATTACAAATTTCTCCGAAGTCATTTTGATTAAGGAGAAATTTGTAGTATTATTGCTAACAATTTTCTTACATACATACTCCATACATAGTACGTATATTAGTTTGTATACTGTGTGAGTATCCATTATATTATTTTGCTCTGATTTCTATTTTGTTATTCTAGATATATGCGTTGGTTCTCCACCACCAGTCTATGTGACGTACCTCCCTTCTCAAACTCATCCCGTCCCCCAGTCCAGTCCCCTGAACCCAGCACCTCACTCCTTCCCCTCCTGGACAAGATCACTCCCAGCCGAGTGAACGAGTTCGTAGAGTCGACCTACTCCATCTCCCACACCTCCCACTCACCCACGTACAGACTGAGACCTGGTCTGTCCGGCATCGTGAAGAGAGGAGAGAAGAACCTCTCGAAGAGGGTGCGTATAGGAGGAGACCAGGAGGTTAGAGGGAGCACTGCTCCGACACAGCGGACTGGGAAATTGGATAACTTCGAGAAGTCTCTGGTGGAGTATTGGGAGACGACGAGTTCTTGTATGGAGGAGAACTTGGAGGACATAGCTCTGTACTGTGATTCCTACCAGCACTACTGCCTCATCCTGGACTACTGCGTGATGGTTAGTGAATATAATCAATCTATTTGAGCGTATTTTAAGTGAAATTGTATTTATCCCAGGTCCTAGCACAAACCGCAAACCCCTCCGAGACCTGGGGTCCAGAGAAGCTGGGACACTATCTGAGTTTCGCAGAGTCGCAGGAGGACTGTGTCAACTTGATAGTGCAGTCGTTTCGCTCTGGAGCCCTGAGGGTGGACACGATAGATCTGTACAGAACTTGTAAGCCGTTTCCTGAGCTGATAATGAGGGACTTGACAGAGCATATCAAGAAGATCCAGAATGATGCGATGATGCAACTCACTGAGAAGATCAAGTATGCTAATTTCCAGCTTCAAGTAAGAATATTATCAATAGAGTTTTACTTTAGTCCATTCCAATCCCCTTCTATTGATTAAAAAGGATTTTCAATCATAGTTGACTATCAACGACGTTGGCAGCTGTGCCAACCACCTCTACTTCCTGGATCACATGCAGCAGGAGCTGGAGCGCATCCAGGACGCTTACAGCAGAATGAACAGCTACTACAAGATCATTCAGGACTACCGGCTGGAGTATCCGGATGAAGACAGAGCTCAGCTGCTAGCCATTCATCCCTGGTACAACATGATGCTATCGGCAGTAGCAGAAGCAGAACTGAAGAAGGAGTCCACCATCAAACTGTTCTCAGACCTCATCAGCACCTCTCTCAACGAGACCTGCAGAGAAAAGGAGCAGCTGAAACTGTCCGTCTCTTCTCGGCGCTTCCTAGAGGAGTCCTCAGGCTACGAGCCTGTCTACCTGGATCTGTCCCGGCACAAGCGAGAAGTGGACCACCTGCTCACACAGACCGCAGAGTTGCAGCGGTATGGACATCAGCTGTTGTATCAGAAAGGAATCTTGCACAAGAACAAAAACAAGAAGGATCCGCGTAAGATTCCGTCTACTAATATACCACATATACATATACATACTACATTCTACATTCTACATACTACACACTACATACTACATACTACATATACATTCTACATACTACATACTACATACTACATATACATTCTACATACTACATACTACATACTACATTCTACATACTACATTCTACATTCTACATTCTACATACTACATACTACATTCTACATACTACATACTACATACTACATTCTACATACTACATACTACATTCTACATAGTGATGTATTACTTTACTTAGCATATTTTGAAGAATGCAATGCTTTCTCAGGATTGTGACTAAGAATGGCACTTTTATGCTGTTTATGCATTTCTTTAAAGAGCGTTAAATTTTAATGGCGCGTTTAACGCTACACAAAGGAAATGCTAAGTGTGTCTTGTCCCGATATCCGACAGTTCTGTATCCTCTGAGGGATCTTGATCCAGATCAACAGGACAAATATACATCTCAAAATTCAAACTATTTCCTCGAATTATTTGCTCTAATCTAACCGTATTTCCACTTAGCTGCAGATCCCGTATCCTTCGCGGGAGAAAAGCTAAACAACCTCCACCACGAGCTCCGAGAAATCCTGAGCGAGATCAGCCTGAAGCAGCTGGTCTGGTCCACTTGGAAGAAATGGAAAGACCTCTCCTCCAGCTGGTACCAGCTGGAGCTGTCTAAGCTGGACACAGCAGACATCCACAAGCACATGAGCTACTTCAAACAGATGGACATCGTGTTCAAGAACGGATTGCCTCAGAACTCTCTGTGGAAGTCTGTGCAGGAGGAGTTCTCCTCCTTCGAGGAGATCCTCCCCGTGCTCACCTGTGTGACAGGCCCAGCCATTCAGGAGCGCCACTGGAGTGTCATCAACAAACTGTTGAAACAGGAAATAGATATTCAACAGATGACGCTGGAGGAATTTCTCAAACTGGATCTGGTATCCAAGAAGGAGAGAATTGTACAGGTGATTATTAATTAAATATAGTAATTTAGTTTCTATCAGGAAAACTAGTATAATAAATAAACGAAAGTTTATCTTAGAAGATTTGCAGAGAGTAGTTGTCATCCCAACTGCTCACAACTATCCTGTTATTGCTGTCCACTGCTATTCCCTCCAGGCCTATCGCCTCTCCCTTAATCCTGAAGGAGTGGATGAGCACTCCCTCTTGATTGAATATCTTCACCATGCGTTTGTGCGTCTCTCCCACCAAATAGTTCCCCTCTGAATCCACACAGAACACATTCGCGAGATCGAGTTGCGATCTCCCCACTATGGCCTGAATCAGGCTTCCTTTCAGGTCGAATAACTGCAGGCGTGCTTTTGACTGAGTGAATAGGACGGCCAGGCCTACTTCTGTTAGTTTCACATCTCGCGTGTTTGTCTCGGATGTGATATACTGTGAAGAGAGGAAGATCCTCTCTTGTAATCTCAACCTCGTATCGTACACCCAGACCGTATTAACATTGTCACAGGTGTACACTATTCCCTTCGCATCTACCGTGATTCCGAGTAAGGACTTCTCTGCTCGAGGAGATTGAATGTATTTCTCGTCGTTCAAGTTTATTCTCATCACTTTCCGTTCAGAGTAACAGGAAATGTACATGTACGTTTGATCCAGGTGAATACCCCAGAACTTTTTGAAATCTCTGTTTTTGATGGAAGAGAGATGAATTCCATCTTTGTTGAATATTTGAACGCGTAAATTTCCGCGATCAACGACATATATGTTATTCGTGTTAGGATTGATCGCAACTCCGCACGGCTGACTCAGCTCTCCTACTTCGCTGCCCTGCGAAACTCCACACCACAACGGAGCTCCTTTAGCTGTGTAGCTCTGGTACGATTCTTCCACTGAACACATGCTTTCACACATCAGTTCGAAGTTCTTCCAGTTTAGGATCAGGTCTGGGAACCTGACTTCTTCCCTTTCAGCCTTCTCTATCTCAGCGGAGATCTTCTTGGCGGTCTCATCTCTCAGAATGGAGTTCTTGTTCAGCTTCATTCTCTTCTCGATGCTGTCTCTCAGCTCATGCAGCTCAAACAATGCTTCTATCTGTGTCTGCACTGACTTGTTTATTCGAGTGAGAATCTTGTCCAAGTGCTGGATGAGACTCTGTTGTTTCTCTTCGAGCTTAATGTGAAAGCTCTTGAATTTCTGTTCAATTTCCTTCTTGTGCTTCCTTATCTGCTCACTCAGCTGATCCAGTTTCATCTGAGTCACGTCTAACGAGATCGAACTAATATTTTCTGCCATTTGCACAGTATTTCTGAAAGCATACAATTAATGAGTTTAAAACGTATTTATTAATATAGTATATGCAGTGTAATGTAATATATACTTTGCCTATGATATTATACTACATATAATAAATCACTCTATCTCTACACCACTACGTAAAATCATATCCTATAATATGGCTATAAACCCATTGCATTATCAATAGTGGTTAATCTCTGCAAAATTTCAACTGGATATATGATGTAAGGACATATTTGTTACTTAATATATCCATATTGATGCTTCACCGGAGTTTATTTTGTAATCATATTAAGTCAAATGGGATAGCGATCTAGTTCATATGTATCATTATGAATACTGTAATGCTAGCTAGAAATGAGTATAATATTGGTAAAAGAGAGTAGGTGACCTTTACTCATCAAAGCTATTCTTTCAGACAGGATTTTTTCAGATTTCAATTTTTTTAGGAAGCGCTAATCGCCGTACAAGAGAAGCATTCAGAAGAGCTATTCAGGAAGGTGACAGATCTTTGGTCTACATTCAAACTCCCCACAATGAAGAAAGATGACTTGTGGATCTTGGTAGAGGTTGACGATGTGTTGGCACTTATAGAGGACAGCATCATCAATCTGAATCTGATCAAAGCCTCCAAGTACTTAGGCCCCATCAAGAAGGAAGTCGAGAGCTGGGATCTGAGTCTCTGTCAGATGCTGGCTACCATCAGGACCTGGTATCGGTTTCAACAACGTTGGAGTGAACTAGAAGCGATATTCTCTAGTGTCGATATTAGGCATGATCTAGCTTTGATATTTCGCGATTTCAAGCATGTTGATAAGAGTTTCCACGAATTCAGTTTGAAATATATTTCTTCGAGGGAAGTGAATGCGATGAAAATCGCGACGAGTCCCGGGATTTTAGAATCCTTCCAGTCCCATATTGTCCAGTTGGAGCGTGTGTCCCGATCACTTGACGATTACCTGGATAACAAGCGGACTAGCTTTTCCCGCTTTTATTTCCTCTCTCGAGAAGAACTACTCGAGGTTATCTTCAATCCATCCGACACCTCAATAGTGAACCCCTACCTCTCTAAGCTATTCGGGAGTGTGCAGCAGTTGCAGTTAATAAGTGGATACAACCCTGACGTGTCCAATATCCATGGTGTGGTGTCCAAGGAAGGAGAAGTCCTCAAGCTAGAGAGATTAGTTCCCGCTAAGAATACCTCCTCAAAGTGGTGGATAGCTAACTTAATGGTGAGTTAATAATAGCTACCCTGCTTCACATGGTTTCTGTTTGAATTTAACCCAGATGCTGGTTTCTAAACATCTTCGGATCGTGTTTTTGGATATTTTGTTGAAATGACTCCACCGTTTTTTTGTGACACTGGAAGATACGAAATGTTTATTTTCTAAAGTTTTAAAATCCGTGGATCCTACACCGCAAGGCGCTTGCATTCTAATTCCTCTATAAATTCCCAATTTCCGTTATTTGATTGTGTCCCTTACTATATACAGCTGAGTCTCAAAGAGAAAGTTTGCTACTCAATCTGTGAAGCACATTCTTTCTACGAACAAACCATCCTTGAAGATTGGGTGTACGGACAGTTCTCTGGACAGGCCATCCTCGTGTCGCTATTCATCACCTGGACGCTAGAGGTGGAGAGAGAGATATCAATTCCGCCAGCTGACTCCTCCTCCGGGGTCAGATCCCTCTGCACCCTCAGGAACAGCTGGCAGCAGATGATTCACAGGATCGCCAACTCCTTCTCGAACAAGAAGTACTCGCACCTGCAGTTAGGAATTAATATAATCACAGTACAGACCTACTTCAGAGACGTGTTGAGTTCTCTCATTGAGTTGCCCCTGTTGCAAGGACTTGGAGACTATAACTGGTCAAAGGTATGTGCGTAACCATTTTGATACAAAACCGAGCAGAACTTGACATGTCTAACTTAGGTGCTGAGATATTATCTGGAAGATCCCACTTCAGTATGGGTGGAGCAGTTTCTAGGCAGATTCCGCTACTGTAACGAATACTTCGGTTGCTCCCCTCGACTCGTCTTAACACCTCTCACGGAGAGAGCATTCAGACACATGAGTACCGCGATGCACTTCAACATGGGAGCTGCGTTCTTTGGCAGCGCTGGTACTGGGAAGACAGAGACGGTGAGAGATTTCGCGAAAGCCATCGGGAACATGTGTTTCAGTTACAACTGCACCGTAGACAGTGATTGTAGGATGTTGTCACAGTATCTCTCCGGCATCATTTCCTCTGGTACACTCGGATGCTTTGATGATTTCCACAAACTGACTAGTCCCGTGCTATCAGTGGTGATCCACCACATGCAGGTCATCAAGATGTCGCGAGACGCGAAGAAGAACACGGTGTCGCTAAGCGCACGTGATATCTTGATGGCTCCCAGCTCCGCCTACTTCATCACGATGAACTACGAGCTTCACGGGAACACAGAGCTGTCGGATATCGTGCTCAGCACGCTGCGTCCCTGTGCCATGTTCGAGGCGGATGAGAGGATCATTTCAGAGGTGTTGCTCTACTCTTCTGGGTTCACTGCTGCCACTTCTCTAGCCAAGAAACTGTCCACTCTGTTCAAACTAGCAGAGCTGAATCTCTCCAAGGAGAGCCATTACAACTTCGGAATGAGGAGTATTAAACAGGTAGGCTTTAACTCTATCAACCCGTGACGTCATAATATCTGATACATATTTTGAACACCAGTGTTCTAGCCCAACGGATTATTATAATGCAAATTTAGGTAATAGACCTGGCTTCCTATCGTAAGAAAGTGTTCTATATCAACTGGAAGAACGTGTGCGTGCCTCTGGAGACGGTTGAGAGTCTCCTCTTGATCAGGTGCATCCAGGACTTCATCCTCCCCAGACTCGTGGCCAGGGACCAACTCTTGTTCAAGGCTCTCCTCGCAGACCACTTCCCCGCTCTCCCTGAGATCTCCACGGACCAGGCCATAGTGGAGAAGCTGATCGATGAAGTGACGCAAGAGAAGAAGCTAGAGAAGTGGGAACCACAGGTATACACAGAGATACCCAACTGCTGATGCAAACCTAGATACAGTCTTTTTTGTCCAATTGCTTTCATAAACGACGGACAAAAACCCGACTATTTTGTAGGCGTTGCTCCTAATAATAAAACAATTTTTACAGAGGCTTAGCGACAAAAAAACCACTTTGACTGTTTGTGTAAACATTCCCTGGAATCTGGAATCGAGGGATTTACCTCCAGCAATTGGATTTAAAATCCAGGATCTAAATAGATCACTAATACTTATAACTTGACTCATTTTTAGATTCAAAAAGTGATGGAACTGTTCCTCTTTATGAAGCAATCTACCGGCATAATGCTGGTGGGGGGCTCTGGTACCGGTAAAACGATTAGTTTACAGATCTTGGCCAGACTGCTGGACCTACTCTCCATTCCTCCGGACAAACATCCGTCTACCATCGTTCCCCCGACAGAGTCGGGAAACAAGATAATACACTCCACCAGCACCACTTCCTCCTCTTCTCAGAACATGCATAGCAATAATATGTTTGCTACCTATGTTAGATCGAAGGTATGTAGTAGTCTAATAAAAATGTGAGAAAACCAGAGAAAACCAAGGATATATTCTCTGACACTATATTTGATCTGATAAAAAGGGGTCATACAGACTAATATTGTCGTTATTGCCTGTGTCTTATTGGTTTAGGTATTCGCCGCTCAGATTAACGCCAAAGCTTTCAGTCTGGATGAGTTCTATGGAAAAGTTGATCAAAACGGCACTGAAGATTGCATTGGAATTTTTCCTAAGATCTTAAAAAGTTTTCTGAGTGACCTGACCCCCTCTGAGGAGTCAAATGACCGCAGACGATTCACGCGAGCTACGAAAATCGAACCCAGAGAAATGATATTTGAAGGGAACAACGTGATCTATAAAGCTCGGAGCGAGAGTGATGCAGAGGACTCAGGCGTGCCCTTGTTGAATACCACCAGCTTTAGAGCCAAGAAACTGTCTGATTCCATCCTGAACAGAGAGGTGAGTTTGTTCCATGATACGTATTCAGTAGTTAATAGTATATCATCCGAGGATTTCTAGGACGAATAGCTTCAAAATTTAAAGTACATTAAGCGTATTTTGTCAGAATTTAGCCATATTTTACCAAAAAAAGGAGTTAATTGTGATTTGTAGCGATATCGTTACACATAGATACTAATATCCTACTTCGATCAAGAGGAAAAGACCTCCCTTGGCTTAGGGATTCATGAGGTCATTATATTCCATCTTTCTGGTTTTTAGTGCAGCTCCTATAGGGAGATGCCCTTATGGCATGGACGGAGTATCTCGTCCGTCCGTATGTATGTATGTATGTCCGTACGCGCGCTACTGCGAAATATAACAGTCCGATATTTACCAAATTTCGCATGTAGGATCTCGTTAAGGTGTAGATGTGCACCGTCAACATTTTTCGCAAAATTTCATCACTTCCGGTTTCTATAAGTATATATTCATATTTTAACACCACCACTGTAAAGATACTTTATAAGTAAGATCTCAACGACTAATGTGGGGTATTTCACCATGTATAATCCGATTTTCACATTTTAAAAGTAATAATGTGAATATTTTGCGAGTTATTAGCATATGTACGTATATATGCATATTTTCACACCTTTTGAAGAAATTCTTATTTTAAGCTAAAAGCGGCTAATATAGGATATTTTAATATGTAGAATACGATTTTCACACTTAGAATGCCAAAATTGTATTTCCCGATGTAATCCGATTGTCACTTCCTGGAGCTGCACTATCGGGCTGTCGACCGACATTTTTTTATAATGCAACATTTATAGACCAGTCCTACTCAGATTAGAAAACTGTCAAAAAAGACAAAGTCTCAGTCTCAGCTTGGAGATGCGCTGAGGAGAGGAACTGCTGGTGGGTTGAAGAAGAGTCAGAGTTTCTCTACGGACGTTGAACTCTCTGAGTCTCCTAATCCGGTTACCTCCGGGAGACTATCCGCTGCTTCTAAAGACATGATCACATCTCCAGGCGACTTTGAGAAACAGATTCCTAGCGAGTGGAGATGGATCGTGTTTGATGGGCCAATAGACCCTGTATGTAACTCTGTCCAATACCGGTTTGTAGGAGATACTTGAACACAGTTAATTGTAAGTGTTGTGTATAGGAATGGGTGGAGCATTTGAATCCAGCGTTAGACGATACGAAAGTGCTGTGTCTCAATAGCGGGGAGCGGTTGCAGATCTCAGAAGGAATCCGGTTCATCTTCGAGACGGAATCTCTCAAGTTTGCTAATCCTTCTATTGTTAGCCGCTGTTCTATAGTATTCTTTTCTGAAAAAGACCTGGGTTGGAAACCTGTTTTCAATTCTTGGATAAATTCACTTCCCAATTATGTACCAGACAAGGTGAAAACCTACTTCAGTTCTATCGCTGTCTACTCCGTGCCTCAAGCATTCGAGTTTCTCTCTGAGCTGCACAATCAACCGCTTCCTCAATTGAGTTGTAACTCCTATGTCAACACTCTATGCAATATCCTCAACTGTCTGATGTTCTACCTGATCGAGAACAGAACTTTCGGGGATGCGGTACAGCTGTCAGAGGGGAGGCAGTGGGGACATCACGTGAAGACTTCCTCCATTCTCTCCAGCGTCAGTGCGGATACTTCTTTCTACTCCACAAGTGCGCCTGCAGGGATGGGAGATACCAAGCAGACACTTTCACTTGTATTTGAGCAAGTTCGTTATGTTGTGTATTGTATCCATATGAATTGCTAAGCAGGATAATCTGCTAGGTTAATCGCCATTCTATATAGAGAACCATGTTATAACAGTTAACGATGGCGTGGTCGAATTTCATGTACTTGTTCACGCAAATCTTTATCGTAACTCCATATATTGAAAATTACTATTCGCATGCGAATATGCTATTATTCGCATATGCAAATAGGTTACTATTGGCATGCGAATAAGCAACAATTACGAATCAGATTCAAGGAACTGTTACACGAAAAATAGACACCCCCAGAATGGTTCCCCAGGTCCATATATTTCGTAATATTTGGACCCCATTCGGAACTAATATTTCAGTGTTATCCTCGAAAATATATGGGCCATCATTATACAAAGGTCAATTATAATAGGAAAGTCGACCACGGGACAATTTTTAAGTGGATGCAATGTACAGGTGACCGCTATAAATATTTGTTCAATAGAATATTGTAAAATCGGGATGTCCCGCCATGAACGGAATGGGTGACGTGTATGGAAGGCTTTTCAGTTGTCATTAGTACAGTAAACAAATGCTCTCTGTGACTAATAGTGACTCTAGTCATGATTACGTCAGGGCCGTATTCTCGGGGTGAGGATTGGTATGGCCATTTTGTACAAATTGTATCATAGCTAATGAAGGTAATAGCCTTCGGCTAATTCATGTAAGGCAAAGGCCTTTCCAACCCGACCGGAGCCTACGCCTATGTCATTCTGTGGGAGGATAAAATTTTTGTGACATTTCCTTGAATATGATCTATTCACTTTATGTACGATATATTTTATACATAAATAAATAAATAATTTATCATACAGTTGCGGAAATAAAATATTCGGAATTATGTGTAATTATATGTGAAATTACACGTATAATTACATGTGAAATTACCAGGGTTGAAACCGAATAGTTGATTATTCGGTTCGACCAAATATTATTTGCAAATAATTGATATTTGGTTTGTAACCAAATATCATTATTTGGTATTCGGTTGAGAACCAAATAATTTGGTCAACCGAATAATTTGGTCAACCGAATAATTTGGTCAACCGAATATTTGGTCAAACAAATAACTTGCATGCTTTCCCAATACAATCACACGTTCTTACATGAGGTGGTCCGAACACAAATTAATATAACAGGCCTACTTATACTTGATTATATTTTTGTATAAATATTTATATAATAGATAAAAATTTATGCAAAAATATAATCAAGTATTATTTGGTTAACCAAATTATTCGGTAGACCAAATATTCGGTTGACCAAATTATTTGGTTGACCAAATATTCGGTTGACCAAATTATTCGGTTAACCAAATTATTCGGTTTGACCATTATTCGGTTAACCAAATTATTTGGTCTGACCATTATTCGGTTAAAATGATATTTGGTTGAAGCGGTTTCAACCTTGGAAATTACACATGTAATTACACGTGTAATTACACGTGTAATTACATGTGTGATTACATGTGTAATTTCGTTGCGGAAATAAAATATTCGGAATTATGTGTAATTATATGTGAAATTACACGTATAATTACATGTGAAATTACATGTGAAATTACACATGTAATTACACGTGTAATTACATGTGTAATTAC
The DNA here is from genome assembly GCA_963281255.1 of Aphrocallistes beatrix. NCBI lineage: Eukaryota > Metazoa > Porifera > Hexactinellida > Sceptrulophora > Aphrocallistidae > Aphrocallistes > Aphrocallistes beatrix. The sequence continues at coordinate 2,921,325 of OY725501.1, forward strand.
ATGTGTAATTACACGTGTAATTACATGTGTAATTACATGTGTAATTACATGTGTAATTACATGTGTAATTACATGTGTAATTACACGTGTAATTACATGTGTAATTACATGTGTAATTTCGTTGCGGAAATAAAATATTCGGAATTATGTGTAATTATATGTGAAATTACACGTATAATTACATGTGTAATTACATGTGTAATTTCACATGTAATTACACATAATTAATTCATGTAAGGCAAAGGCCCTTCCAACCCGACCGGAGTCTACGCCTATGTCATTCTGTGGGAGGATAAAATTTTTGTGACATTTCCTTGAATATGATTCCTTGAATATGATCTATTCACTTAATGTACGATATATTTTATACATAAATAAATAAATAATTTATCATACAGTTTGCGGAAAGGCTGGATTCGGTTAACCGGTTAACCGGCTAACCGCCGTCGATCTCGGTTAACGGTTAAGAAAATCTCAGATCGGCTAGCCGATCTGCTTTATTTTCTAAATATTTACACTAATTCCATTATTTTTCGACAGAGATTCATGAATATTACTTCTAAAAAATTAATAATATATTATAATTTCTATTTTTAATCATATAGTATATTTCGAGACAACTGAAAATTATCAAATTAATCACTAGCAGGTTAAATATTAGTCTAAAAATCAATATTTCAACCAATTAATATTGACATCGGTTAACCGGTTAACCGCCCTAGAGGAAACCAAAATAACCGAGCCCTAAAATCGGTTAACCAACCCCAGCCCTGATTCAGGAAATTCAATAGCATAGCTATATCCCATACATTTGCTGATTTACTGTATTTCTTGATACGTAGTACTCTATTGGATACGTCAGGGTTCTATCTGCAGGGGGAAAGCTTCCCCCCCAATTTAACATCATAAATAGAACCTTGTACGTACTGTACTACCATGTACAGGGCTATCAACCTGAGGTCACGAAATCGTGAGATTAGGTTTTTAAATCGTGAGATTAGAACCTAATTTTTCAACTAACTTCCAACAATCCTCAAATATATGCAACAATCATTATCTACGTACTCAAGGATCATGATCTCCATACTCGCACTTAAGGGAGACCGATCATTTAAGAGTGGTCCATATATTTCAGTATAACTTGAAATATTGGTTCCGAGGGGTCCAAATATTTCGAATTGTAAGGACCGGGGGATACCTACCTAGAGCCTACGCCTATGTCATTATGTGGGAGTCCAAAATCTTTGTGACATTTCCTTGAATATGATCCATAATTGTAATTTATTTGCATATGCAAATCGTAGCTTGTTGTAATAGTAGTTTTAATACCTCCGTAATTCCGCAGTATTTATATTCTGTCAATTTCTAGGAAGAGGAACACATTCAGCCATCCTTACCACAGATAAACCCGGACGTGTTAGCCACCATCCAACATCTCCCCGACTCAGTGATGGAGTCGCTGCATCGTGAGGAGCACGTATCAGGCTCCTCTCTCACTTACCTGCAGAAGAATCCAGACGAATTGATGACGGTTCTAGGTCGGCTGTACGTGTTCGCATTCGTGTGGGCATTTGGCGCTCCTCTCGACTCTTACGACCTGGACGAGTTCCAGTCTCCGGAGAGTGTGTACTCCGCTACAGATCAGCTGGTCCTGAGAGGCGGATCTTCTGGTAGGGCCAAGTTTGATAAGTTTGTTTATCAGCTGTTTTCCAAGCAAGGACCTCATAAAATATCTCTACCCAACTCTACAAGGTACACCTCTTCCTTATTCATAATTGAGATGTTATCCAAGTTCTCTGACCACTCTCCCCTTAGACCCATATTCTCCTACTACGTGGATCTTGATGCTGGCAGGTTTGTTCTTTGGGACAGCCTAGTGATGGAGGAGAAGGATATCATAACTGGCATTCCTAACACCTCCTACCACCTCACCACTAAGAAGATGGATGTGGTGTACCATTACCTAGCCAAGGAGCCGGGGTCAGTCGAGCCAGCATTCCAAGGGATCTCTCTAGTTCCTACGCTGGATGCTGTCCGCACCACATTCTTCACTTGCCTTCTTGCTTCCAGGGGGTATCCTGTCATCCTAGTGGGACAGCATGCTACTGGCATTTCCATGTTCATGCGCAGTGCTCTAGACCTCTTGAGCAAACATGGAGAGAAGGATGCGTTTGTGTCTTCCATTCTAGGCGGAAAGATCGGATCCAATGAGTTTGAGAATGTGTTCTCTAAAACGAAGAAAGAAACTGACTCCAAATTCTATAAATCTGAAATTAAATTGTTTTTTGATATGTCTGCTAGTCGCCTGCAGCAACAGATTGAGTCTCAGCTTGTGAAGCGGAGGAATAAACTGATTGGGAGAACTGGGAAAAAGGTGAGCTAAAGCTTAATTAATAATGCTACATGTATGCATAAATGTATATACACTGGCATACATATATATCGGTGAAGCGATATTACAACAATTCCACAAAAAATTGAAATCCCTCTTTATGAGAATTATGTATTGATTGAGTTTGTCTTCAAATTACTAGCCGATTTATACTAATATCTTATGTGCTATTTATATTGATAGCTGTTACTCTTCCTTGATGACATCAACTCTCCTAAATCAGACCGTTTCGACGTGTCCCCGTGCATGGCGTTGCTCTCCTCTCTCATGGACAGTGGGGGCTTGTATGAGCGGGGAACTGGACGTTGGCGATGGATATTCGATTTCATAACCATGGGGACATATCGTCTCACTCCGAATTCAACTCCACAGCTAACAGGAAAGTTTCTTCGACAGTTCAGTTCTCTCCTCCTCCCTCCTCCTACTGAGACCACGATCAAGCACATCTTCGGTGTAGCTGTTAGTCTCTTTCTAATCAATGTGCAATTCAATCGAGACATCATCCTCATGGCAGATAACGTTAGTTTTCCAGTATAACTATTTTAGTATGTGTATTTGAATGTCATATTCTCAAGGTTGTATCTGCAATGACGTTTCTGTACAAATCAGCTTGTAACACGTTCAAACCTTCTCCCAGCAACCCTCACTACACCTTCAACATCCGAGACCTAGCGAAGGTCTTCCTGGGGATGCGGCAGTGCACACCTGAGTTCGTGAAGAGTGGAGACGACCTCATCAATCTCTTCACGCATGAGTGCAACCGAGTCATACACGACAGACTGACGGATGAGGAGCAGAAGGAGGAGTACTTTGAGATTATGCATAATGCACTCAGGATTTACTGTAAAGTGAGCAAGATGTCATACTACATTACGGATGTACACCGTCACATCCTTTATAATTGGTTGTTCTAATTTTCTGATTAACATACGTACTGAAAGATTCCATGAATGAGAATTATCTTCATTTATTTTTCTTCGATTCTCAATAGTATCAATAGAAATTGTCAGAACTCAATTTTTCGAGCATATTTGTCCACGGAAAAGTTCACACTTTCCATCTCAACTTGGTAAATATTAGATTGAATGATAGCATTATCCTTTTCCTGTTACATTAGGTTATAAGATCTCCTTCAAGCCTACAAAGTGAAGAGATTCTCTTCGGAGACTTCAGTCAGACGCATACCAAACTCTCCGTCTCCTATCAGCCGCTCCCTCCTATCAAGACGATATCCGCCATCCTGGACGAGCACTTCCTCAGGTCCGCGCTTCCCTACACCAAGGAGCTGCCCATCTTCTTCGACGTGGCAGTGCAGAACATCATGAGGGTGTACCGCGTCCTCCAGATCCCCGGGGCCAACATGATTATGATCGGCCTGCCAGCTTCTGGCAAGAGGAGTGCACTCTCACTAGCCGCCCACCTAGCTGGCTACGAGATTATAATGCCGCATAAGGACGGAGAAGAAAAGTGAGTCATCTTTGTTCCAATTTCTTAATATTCTTTCTCGTAGAAGATCATATTATACTTGTACTATGTTAAAACGCTGGGATTTTTTCCCCGAATTGAAGAAGTGGACTATGAAAATTGGCATGTAAGTGTCAAATGGTGATCTTGTGATATATCGAGGTTGCAAACATATAGTAACGCGACATGTCGCGTGTATACATATGGCGATTTCTTCTTTTGTTAATAACATTTGCGTCATAACAATATCTCTCATTTCTCCCTGTTTGTTCGATGTGACTGTATTTATGTAGAAGCATCACTGAGTTCGATACTCTGCTGAAACAGCTGTTCAGAGATGCTGGTCTGAAAGGTGTTAAATCCGCCATCTACCTGGCTGGTCGCTTCTTAGAACAGAACCAGCACATCCTATCCAGCATCTCCTACGTCATCACTCAAGGCTGCACGACGCAGTTCTTCACAAATGAAGAGATCCGAGAGATTAAAAGCTCTATCTCAACTCTAGATGTTATGTCCGGACATGAGACACCCTGGCATAAATTTGTGAGCTCTGTCAATGCTAACTTCCATATTTTCATCTCAGTGAGTCAATCGGATAGAATTCTCTCTCTACTCTGCCGCGAGTATCCTGACGTCATCAGCCACTGCACTGTCAACCATTTCGCAGAGTGGCCAGCTCATGCGAGAACTAGCATCGCTATGAAGTTTCTCCGCAAACTTGAGACGGATAAATTCGTGCGTCCTGACATACTCAAGGTATAATTAACTAAAAACTAGTCAAAACTAATTACGTAATGATTCGTATTAATAAAAGTTCCATCATTGATAGACCATATCTACAACGTGTTCAGACATTTACCATGGAGTGCTCGGGCGTATCAAGAACCTAGAAGCTGAGACATGCTGGAAGACCTACGCTACCACTGCTTCATTCATTGAGATGCTCCGCCTCTTCTCTACGTCCGCACAGCACCAACACAACAAGCTGACACTCCGACTGCAGCAGCTACAGACCACGGTGGCGAGGTTCTCAGAGGTGGATGATGAGGTGAACACACTCAGCAACCAGCTGAGAAGAGCTAGGACCAGGCTGAAGCAGAAAGAGAGCGACAGCGAGCAGTTCTTGAGGAGAATCAAGTGGGATGAGAGTCAGTGTTTGATCCATAGGAAGCGATTTGAAGCGATTGAGGTGAGACTTTGTGTGAATTCTAGATTCCGAACTGTCCATCTAGTAAATTGGCTACTCTTTGCGGGACAATATTTTAATACAAATTGCATTTACAGCTTGACAAGGCTAACCAGGCGATCGCTACCAAGGATATTACCAAGGAGGCGACGCAGAACTATGAAGAGATGCGTCCAGAGATGGAGGAAGCTCTGAGAGAGATCCACCTCTTGAAGAAGGGCGACATTGTGGAGATCCGGCTGTACACGCACCCCCCTGAGATCGTGAGGCAGGTGATGACTGCCCTCTGTCTCCTCCTGCAGCAGCCGTCAGATTGGAACAGCATCAAGCACCTCCTGGCCAACAAGAGCTTCATCCAGATGATCATAAACTTTGACAAAGACCACGTGTCCGACGTGATTCTAGAGAAGTTGCAGGTGTACGTGCGGGACCCACGCTTCCATCCTGACAACGTGGATACGGTGTCCGGAGCCTGCAAGTCCATTTGCAAATGGATGTTTGCCATTGATAAATATTGCAGGGTGAGTGGGTTGGTGTTTTCCACTACTTATTTATCCTACTCCTACTGCATGTTGTAAAGCTACCAAGTAAATCTATGCACATAACAATAGTGAGAAAAGATCAAATCTTAACGATTGCTTATATATATAATGTTCAGAGAGTAATTATCAATACGTATGTAATTGTAATTGGAAAATTTGTCACTTGAAAAGGTTTGACACATTCACTTGGACATAAGATTGATTATTTTCCTTATGAAACTTGCTAGTTGAATTCTCTATTTGTTGCGTTAGGTATACCGCCTGGTTGAACCGAGACGACAGGATTACTACAGGTCCAAACAGCTGGAAGCAGATATAAAGGAAGAGTTGAAGAGGGCTCATGAAAAACTGATCGAGACTGAGAAGAGTTTGCGTCGGAACGAGGCTGCTCATAGGAAAGCTCTCACAGACAAGCGGAACCTGCACACTAGGCTGGCTAAGCTGGAGGACAAACTGAACAGAGCCAACTTCTTGAGAACGTGAGCCTCTAGTGCTGACTAAAATGCTAATATTTACCTTTTTTTTGAATTTGTAATCAGTATTTTGGATTTCCTGCAGTTTGCCCTTCAATCCTAGTTCGCGGTTTAATAGTGCATCCAGACTTAGATATACAACTTAATTAAATTGATAATTTGACAAAACCTGTACTTCAATATTATGATCATTATCTAAAACAGCTCACTCGAAGAGGAGCAAGCGAGGTGTGAAGCGCTACTAGAAGAGCTGACAGAGAAGAAGAAAACGTTCCTTGGAGACTGTCTCATATCCTCAGCAGGCATCTCCTACCTGGGACCGTTCCCTGTCCGCTACAGACACTACTTGCTGTCTCAGTGGATCGACCTGTGCCGCATCGGAAAGATCCCTCTATCCCCCACCTACTCCTTCTCCAAGCACCTGCTCTCTGAAGAGCACTACGAGATCTGGTACACACAGGGGTTGCCTAGAGACAGAGGCTCCATTGAGAATGCCGTGCTGATAGAGAGGGGGCTCAGATGGCCGCTGATAATAGACCCACAGCAGCTGGCCAGGACTTGGATCGAGAAGAGGGAGAGCGGGAATGATCTCGTCATTTCTGACTATGCTAATGCCAACCTTTCCCAGTCGATTGCGCTGGCAATTGAGAATGGGAGACCTCTGTTGATACAGAACATTCCGGAAACCCTCCCACTGTCTCTGGACAATCTTCTCTTGAGAGACGTACCAACTGAGAATACAGATTCAAGTCATTCTAACAATCTATTCGAGCAAAGCAAGGACTCTAAATTCCGTTTATATATGACCTGTAACCTCCCCTTCCCCCAGTTCGCTCCTTACGTCTACATACGTACAAGCGTGATAAACTTTTCCATTTCAGACGAGAGTATGGAAGATCTCCTGCTAACTGAGGCCGTCGCTTTAGAAGAACCCGAGTTGAATTTCCGACGTGTTGTCCTGTTGAAGAGCTTGCCTTCCTGCTATGAAGAGTTATGGGCTATCAACGATAGCATTGACAGCCTCCTGCAGTTGGAAGTATTAGCCATATTAGAGAATGTCAGTCATACAAACACTCTCGCCTCGAATTTGAACAAACGTAGACTGATTCAGATCCACCTGGATGAAGCTAGGGTAACACAGGACGACCTGAATAAGGTTAAATCAAAGTATGGCGAGATCGCTAAGCGAGGCTCCCTCCTCTACTCCATCGCATGTGACCTGGCACAGCTGGATCACATGTACCAGTTCTCGATTGGTTGGTTTATCCAACTCTTCAACTCCTGTTTCAAATCTGCGGTCGCTACCTCTTACACCAGCTACAAGTTCTCCAGGAGTCTCAGCATAGAGGAAAGGAAGATTTCACACCTCTTGGATAACTTGACTTACACATTCTATCTGCAGGTATTATTGTAGGTATACTTTTATCATATATCTTAATGGAATCAATTTAATATTATGCCTGATTAAACCAAATATAATATTTACCGATTTTTTACTCAATAATGATATCATATAACTACAGACCAAAGAAAACAAAAACAAAATATCAACTAATTTATGTTCCATGACTAAATGCTACTATATATAGATTGGTAGAGCGATCTTCTCGGAACACCTGCTGCCATTCTCTCTCACCCTCTGCGCCCAGCTGTTGATCAACTCCTCTCAGAGTGAGGAGTGCTCTCTCACGAATGAAGAGTGGAACTTCTTCCTGTACGGACACACGAGTGGGGTTATCTCTGACGAATCTAGCAAAGCGGCTAGCAACATCAGCCGTCTCCTGTTACCGGGACCCTCTGTGACAGACAGTAGGGGACACATCACACCTACGAAAAGTAGCATTCCTGTCCCACATGGCCTCTCTGAGTTGACTAGTGAGATGTGGAAACGGTGTGAGGAGCTGGAGAAGCAACTCCCCCAGGTTATTGATTTAATGCTTGTGTTTTTAGATATCTCGCTGTTTTGCAGTGAAAGCAAATTGATCAACAATCACTAAAAATGAATGTTCACAGAATTGGGAGAAATTAAAAAGTATTTGTATTTAATTTCCTTTGCAATTAGTATTATAGATTTCGCAAAATAAATTAATTTAAATCAAAAGGGTAATACTATACTAGAAACTATAAATTTCAAAAAAATATAAGTATAGGCTGATTCTAATGATATGGCGTGAAACAGATGAAATATTATGTTCTACTTTATACGTTTGTACTTACTCTACTCAGGCCTTCATCTCGCTTCGCCAGTACATAACTCTCAACACTCGGATGTGGAAACTCTACCTGGCCGACCGCCATCCGTTCTCGTTTAATTTTGATCCTCTCAACCTGACTGAGCTCCCGAACCCAGAGCTGGAGATCATCAGGGAGGAGAGAGAAAGCGAAGAGTCAGAAGAGAGAGATAATGGTCACACCTCAATCCGCAGATCTATAACCTCTCCACTGATCTCAATCCTTTCAATCTCTAAATCTCCGACTCCCATGAGCTACGAGTGTGATTTTGAACCGGACTTCCTCACTTACTTCCATAAACTGATTCTAGTTAAGGAACTACGCAGAGAATCGCTCGATGCTTCGATCCGTAGTTTCATCTCACAAACTATCGGAGCTGAGTACATTCAGACACCAGTGGTAGATTTTAATGAAGTGTTTAGTGGCGTCTGTACTTCCACTGAATCCAATCTCGTTCCAATCCTTCTCATCTACTCGCATGATAGCACAAGCTATAAGGACATGATCGGAGATTTAGAACAGCTGGCTGAGAGCAAGCTAGGCTCCGCTGCTAAATTGACACATCTCGTGTTCATGGAACAAAGGGTGTCACAAGGTTTCGCGGTCTTGAAGCGGGAGGCGATGAGAGGAGGCTGGGTGCTGTGTACCAATGTCCACTTACAGCTTACTTGGCTTACTAACATAGTCGAGCATTTGATGCAGATGAGTAGACACGGGCAGAAAGTGCATCCGAATTTCCGACTCTGGTTAACTACAAAGGCTTGTAACAATTTCCCCATTTCTATTCTGCACCACTCAATCAAACTAAGAATCGAGTCTCTGAAAAACCTGAAAGTCAGCATGAAAGAGACACTACTCGATAGAGGCGCCATTTCACACCTCGACTTAGAGGATCAAGGGGCCGGGCCTTATTGGAGACGCGTATTGTTCACTCTCTGCTTCTTCAACACCTTCATTCGCTGTCGAAACCGTTATAAGAAGCTAGGGTGGAATTACGTGTACGACTTTGGAATTCGAGACTTCAAGTGTGCTAAGTACATAGTGCACAAGCTGATGACTGACCACTCCTCCATCCCATGGCAGGGGATCATCGAATCTCTGAGTGACACTTGTTACGGAGGACGCATAATCGACCAGAAAGACAGTCAGCGGTTAGAGTGCATCCTTGCTCAGTTCTTTAATGCTGACGTCACCACGGACAATTTTAAGTTCTTTAAGAACTCCATTAACTTCCCTATGATTAACGATGATAGCAGTTTTGAAGAGTGGAAGAGCCATATCGAGCAACTCCCGGTCAATGACTCGCCTGAATCCCTCGGTATCCTCCGATCTGCTGACGTCATGCACAGCCTGAGCAACGCCAACTCTCTCCTCCAGCATCTGTGCGAGATCAACCACACGGCCGCAGGTACCGGGAGGTCAGGACTGGCCAGGGACGCTGTGATGCAGAAATCTTCTGTCATCTTCAATTCTCTCCCCTCAAAGACTGTCCTACCGGACCTGGGCAATACGTGGAGTACGCGTGGCATGGACAGTATCAGTCTGAGTGAAATGGAGACAGGATATGACTCCAACTCACCAGACTCCTCACTGCTTCTGGTCCTAAGCAGAGAGATAGAGATGTATCAAAAGCTACTAGACCTGATCTCTAGCAGCATCGAAGAGTTGCAGTACTCTCGGAACAGTAATGTACTCATGTCGAGCGAGATGGAAGGTCTATATCACGATATCAAGCATGATATAGTCCCCAGGCATTGGAGATGTCTATGTTACCCCACCAGTAGGAAGCTGGCTTCTTTTATACTAGATCTGAAACAGAGGTGTAAGTTCTTCTTAGACTGGCAGGACCTGTTGAACTCACCTCGTACACCTGATGGCAGCGGGACAAGCTCCCCTATACCACCGAAAGAAATGTTCTCCCGCCCTCGTAGCTTCTGGTTGGGCGCCTTTTTCTACCCCAACTCTTTCTTGACAGCGCTGAAGCAGCATTTCTGTCGGCAGCGCAAGCTGCCTCTTGAATCGATTCAGTTCCAAACTCGAATTCTAATCGAGCGCCGCACTAACCCCATCCATGATGCATCACTGTCTCAGATAGATGAAGCAGCTTCTGGTTTCACACCTGGGCATGAAGTGCATAGTGGTGCCCTTGTACACGGGCTGTACTTAGAGGGGTGCAGGTGGGACACCCACCTAGGGGGATTGACCACTTTGAGAGGAACTAGTCCGATTAGTCGTCTCCCCCCTATCCACTTTATCCCCCTACTGAAGGAGAAAAAACTCTCCAGAAAACTGTTCTACTACAAGATGCCAGTTTATCACTCATCGGAAAGGACAATCGCGCATCCACCAAGCTGTAGAGGCGGATTCAACGAATTTAACTATGTTACTCACATCAGACTACCTAGTCTGAAATCTCCTGATCTCTGGTGTCTCACTAACGCCGCTATTCTCCTCTCCCCGCCCAGCTACGCTACTTCCCCATAATCACTTCTTTCCCAATCCAAACTCGTAATGATACAATCTCAGTTAGTCTTGTCTTGATAATCATTTGATTTATTTTTCAAATATTTATTCTTCTGCTTTATTAAATCCGACACTTCAGAAGTTATTGAATGTTATAAACACATGCCATGTATTACAACACATACACATACTAGCCAACGATCCCGTTTTTAGGGGGACGTCACAGTTAGTGTCCCGCTTTTACATGGAATTTTCCCGTTATTCCCCGATTTTTGTATTTTATGTATAGTACGAAAAAATATTCCCCGAGCACTAAATTATAACACGTGTTATAACACGTGTTATAACATGTGTTATAACACGTGTTATAACATGTGTTATAACATGTGTTATAACACGTGTTATAACACGTGTTATAATTTAGTGCTCGGGGAATATTTTTTCGTACTATACATAAAATAAAAATCGATTAGCAGCCCCATGTTTTTAATATTTCAAATAAAATATATGGTAATTGAGAATACATTGATGGAGTATCAACCCTAAAAGCGGGATAAAAATGTTGAAAAAATAGCCAGAAGTCAGTATTCAAAATTTCGGATTTTAGTTAACTTTGATGAGGTAGTCCTAAGGGTAAACGGAAATTTCGTCCCTGGAAATTTCGTCCCCGGAAATTTCGTCGTCCCTTGTTATTCGGCTTATATTCATTCATGAGGATAAATAAGGTTTAATTAATAATGAAATAGGTATGTGAGGAAGTAGTCAAAACTTAAGTAGTAGTCAAAAATCAAAATTGTATGTGATTCCCCTAAGATATGTTGTTATATCATTCTCATAATCTCCAACAAGTAACAGTATACGCTCATCTCGTTCAATCGACTTCTTGCTACGTACTATTCTTTCACCAGACTCCCACTTTATCAGTTTGGCCTCTTGTAGCGACTGTTCTCGTTGCTTTTGTTTTTTTGTTGTTTTTTTTGCCCCTAATTTCTACCCAGCCTATAGGTCCATAAACCCATGATCCGGCCCTGGTTATAACACATGTTATAACACTGTTATAACACATGTTATGACACTGTTATAACACATGTTATAACAGTGTTATAACATGTGTTATAACACTGTTATAACTCATGTTATAACAGTGTTATAATTATCACATGTTATAACACTGTTATAACTCATGTTATAACACTGTTATAACACATGTTATGACACTGTTATAACACATGTTATAACACTGTTATAACATGTGTTATAACACTGTTATAACTCATGTTATAACACTGTTATAACACTGTTATAACACATGTTATAACACTGTTATAACACTGTTATAACACATGTTATAACACTGTTATAACACTGTTATAACACATGTTATAACACTGTTATAACACATGTTATAACACTGTTATAACACATGTTATAACACTGTTATAACATGTGTTATAACACTGTTATAACTCATGTTATAACACTGTTATAACACTGTTATAACTCATGTTATAACACTGTTATAACACATGTTATAACAGTGTTATAACACATGTTATAACAGTGTTATAACACATGTTATGACAGTGTTATAACATGTGTTATAACACATGTTGTAACACTGTTATAACACTGTTATAACATGTGTTATAACAGTGTTATAACTCATGTTATAACACTGTTATAACACATGTTATAACACTGTTATAACTCATGTTATAACACTGTTATAACACATGTTATGACACTGTTATAACACATGTTATAACACTGTTATAAGATGTGTTATAACACTGTTATAACATATGTTGTAACACTGTTATAACATGTGTTATAACACTGTTATAACTCATGTTATAACACTGTTATAACACATGTTATAACACTGTTATAACACATGTTATAACACTGTTATAACACATGTTATAACACTGTTATAACATGTGTTATAACACTGTTATAACTCATGTTATAACACATGTTATAACACTTATAATTTAATGCTCGGTGCATATTTTTTGTCTGTACATATGAAATATCATTCGAAATTAGTTTTGGTTGTGGCAGTTCCATTGAGTAATATGTGCAGAGTAACCCTTGTGATTACAACGTGTATCGAATAGAATACTCACCTATAATTCAAGCTCCTATTAATTAAGGGAAAGTGTATCTATAACTAAATTGATGATGGTTTTTTTAGTACACTCAAATACGAGTTATACAACAACTAATTGTTTGTTAATTTCACTGCAGTAAATATTTCTAATTTCATCATTCTTAATCACCCAGAAAATACTTGGTTCTACGTAATAGCCTGTACTTAATTTAACTTTGATAACTAAAGTTTGATACACATTTGGATTTATTCGTAAAGCTGTTCACTAGATGCTGTTATGTGATCAGTAATGGAGTAGAGATGTTTTCCTTCTGAGTCGAAAAAGAATTATTTCTCAGGTATGATCTAGGTGTTGCATAATCAATAGCTATCTGCATTGGATATTAAATCTGATCAGGACCTTTATATCTAGTGAGTAGAAATCAGACAGGGCAACATTCAGAAAATAGTCCACACTTTCTACAGGTTCCTCCTTCAGACACACAACCTTACACATATTACTCACTGCGAGCTCCACCCCTGACGACCCAACTGTCGCACCTTCTCCCCCCGACACCTCTCCAGCTCCTCTCTGACTGTATTCAACTACTGGAATGGAGCTTTTTTCCTAACAATCGCTCTACATCTCATTCAGCTCTAGCAACATGCTTTCCTCTCTCTCTCTCTCTCTCTCTCTCTCTCTCTCTCTCTCTCTCTCTCTCTCTCTCTCTCTCTCTCTCTCTCTCTCTCTCTCTCACTCTCTCTCTCTCGCAGTATTTGTGGTGTACATGGGTGCCTATCTACTCTGGATATATTTTGACTTGTGATACAATAGTTAGTTAATAGGCTGACTAATTGGTCGGAATTCAGAGGGTATGTATTGACCAACTATGCGTATATTTAAGTTTATAATAAGAATTAGATGGTTTTGGTTTGATTAATTTGGGGAGAAAGGGATATAATAAGAAGGTATGTTAATAGATACGACCGTATGCGTAATTACGCATATTTATTGATAGTCATATCATCAAAAAAATATTACGAAGAAAATAAGTCAGTATTGTGTTTACTCCATAACTGAACAACTTAATTTGCAATCATAAGATGTACATTGTTATATCAGCTAAGTCATTGATCAGGCTCATACGTAGTGTAGTCAGTGCCGGATTTAGGAATGTGGGGGCCCTGTGCGAGTCCGATTGTGGGGGCCCTGGCATCTAAAATTTTAAATAAAATGATTATAATTATTATTATAATTTTATTAAAATTTTGAAATGAAAATGAAAAATGAGATTCGCTGCATACAATATTCATATTAGTGAGAGTATTTCATTAGAAAAACAAGAACATATAATTTATGTCAATTTGTGGGGGCCCTGTGCGGCCGCACACTCCTAAATCCGCTACTGAGTGTAGTACACGAGATTGTCATGATACGCTAGATAGTTAAGAAATGATTTAATCTATAAGACAATCTGTAGCACCTAGGTCCATTGGCATTGAAAGAAAATAGATTATATTGTGTATATTTATTGATTAGGCTAATTCGAGAAATTTAGTTCCCTCGAGGTGGTAATCATGGAACTTCTTATCGGTATTAATGCAACAAGCGCGCTTCGCTTGCTTGTGCAGCGCGGCTGGCGGACACTTTGTGTCCGCCAGAGGCGCCCTTTGGGCGCCTGTGGTCACCATTGATTAGGTATATGTGAGATAACATCTCTAAATACGTCTGCCATAGTGCTAAAATCGATATCGCACGAAAAATCACCTAATTTGTCAATTTTTAAGATTTTGATGTGTAATGATGACGTCATAACAGAGTGATGAGTCATCATTTTTTGATAATAGTTGGGTCATATGTGAGGTATATTAATCTACATATTCTATTAAAATTTCAGCCTTCTATCTCCTATAATGGCTGAGTTATGCCCGAATAACTGTGTTGGTTAACTTTTTAAAATGTGACAATGACGTCATAATTCCATGATGAGTCGACATTTTCGTCTGAGCTCAGAACTTACTGGAGCCATAGCCAAAAGACTCCCACATGCCAAAAATCAGCTTTCTGCGCCTGGCAGTTTCTTCAATCAATTCGTTACAGATATATATGTTAGGACAAATTTGCGAAATCAACAATTATGCATAATTGTTCATTTAATACGACAATTATGCATAATTGTTCATTTCACAACAATTGTGCATAATTGTCGACAATTATGCATATTTTACAATTTCGTATATATTTACTGCACTTTTCGAGCCATTTTTTAAATTTATTATGCCATCCCTCTAGTTTATTATTAGTTCTAGGACAGTGTGTGTTCGTTGAATACATTCCACAAAATGAGTGAAAACTGCCCTACAAACCAAGTCTCTTCAAATTATTTTATAAATCCTTATAGGAAGATTCAGGTCTAAATGCTAGGGTTAAAATTCATTTAGACCCAGAACTTCTGGGTGAAGATGTTACCAGTAATATCGAAAATCAACAGAATGTCTATTCTGAGTTTCTCATTGACTATCTAATTAGAATTCTAATTAGATATACTACATGTTTAGCTTAATTTTTTGATACAATACATACATCCTCAATTGGAGAAATCGGGTTAACTGTGAAAAAATGGTCCCCCGGACCAATATTCTATGAAAATTTGTCCATGCAGGATCAAAACTTTCAGCATAGGACCAATTTTCCATGAAAAAAAATGGTCCCCTGGATCAAAATTTTCGTGACAGTACCATTAACAATTTTGCATAATTGTCGACAATTATGCATAATTGTTGATTTCGCAAATTTGTCCTAACATATATATAAATAAATAAATATACATTAATCGAGTTTTAATAGTAAGGATAGAGCAGCAGTTATCTTTTTAGTTGTGGAACTCTATGGCAACTTCAACAACTGTGGATCCAACAGGCCATGTGTTTCAAAAGTTGGTCACGATACTAGACAATGTACATATATGTAAAGTCAGCAATTTAATGATGCAAACATATGAGTAAACCCATCAGTCTCAAGATATTATGCTTGTATTTCATAACTTAGGACCTTGTAGCTGCAATGATCATAAGTGCCTCAAGTTTAAACCACTTAATTCTACTTCCTTCACTTAACGTTAACCTGAAGATTTCACCACCTTCATTTTAACATGTATCCCTATAAAAAGAGGTGACCTTTCTTAATTCCAATGCAGAACTAACGAAAAAACTTCTAAATATTAATTGTCACGAAAAAGTAGAATGAAAGTATTGATCCTATTCTTTGTGGTTACACTCACTGCTGTCTCAGCAACAAACAACGGCCCCGTTACGATAATGGTGAATGGTCAGGCTCAAACCAAATACGTGCTTTCCGGAAACTGGTCCAAGTCCAATGTTCAGATTAATGGGACTAGGATCACTCTCACTGCCGGGGGTCGTATCTATCTGGGGGATTCAAGTAGTGATACTATCACCGCCGATTCATTCTATAATATGCCACTTCTCGGGAAAAGACTAAAATTCGACGTTGACTTAAGTGCTGTCGGATGTAGCTGCAATGGCGCTCTCTACTTCATCACTATGCCAGGCTACAACTCCGGCCAGCAGCCCGAACCAGGGAAGAATGGTGAATACTACTGCGATGCACAAGGAAAAATTGGACTCTACTGTCCAGAAATGGATGTCATGGAAGCTAACAAGTTTGCGATGGCATCAACAGCACACACCTGTCAGTATCAGCCTCCACACTACTATTCCGCCTGCGACCATGGGGGGTGTGGCACAAACGTTCTTGACTCACACCTGAATGATTTCGGACCTGGGAAAAGAATAGACACTAACAAACCGTTCACACTCTCAGTTACTTTCATCACTGGTGGAAATGGAAGACTTTCAACCATCAACAATTACTTCTATCAAGAAGGAAGGGTTATCCAGTTCAACGCTTGCAACCCTGACTATCTACAGTGGATGGGCATGAGTCTTCCTGGAATAGTAATGTCTATCAGCCTATGGGGAACAGGTAATGGTGGGATGTCATGGCTTGATGGAAAGTCAGGTTGCCAAGGTGATTGCGATGTTGCAAGATCTCGTTTTGTCGTCTCCAACATCCGACTCGAAAACATATAGCTTGTCTTAGAATGAAAACGTTGTTTGACCCCATAGCTCTATAGTACATGTTAGAATATACAATGTACGTATATAGATAATTTGTATTACTATTACATAGAATACAAAATTATTGTTTATTGTTATGCTTTATATAAAGTGTGGATCTACTGTTTTACTGCTTCCCTGCGTTATCCTGGTATTTACCGCTAAATCCAAGGATCGCAGAGCTTTATCTATATAAACATTCTACATCTTGTGTCCAAATTTCATCCTGTAGTTCAATGCATTCAAAGCTAATGTGATTTTGGCCATTATTTTGTAAAAGCTTTACACCTTTTTCCCTATGATAGATACCATACGGAGTAATTTTGCTGAAGATTTTATGCTGTTTACCTTCTTCCAATTAAAGCTTAGTGGTTTTGTCATCTCTAGACACCTACACAATGTGATCCACTCATGCCTATTGCATATATCTGTAATTTGTGAACTTGATTCGACTATCTAATGATAAGTTTTGAGTCAATTATTTCTTAAAACTGGGATTTTGTATGTCATCAAATCCACAATCTCATGCAAAATTTCTCCGTACCAAGGATGTCGACATATTATATAAGTCATATTTTAAATTAGAAAATGATAGTAGGCTATCCGCTGGGTACGCACACTAGAGAATCTTTAAAACATAGCTATAGGCAGGCATAAACTTGACTGGAACTTTAACGTTAGGTTTTAACGCCATGAATTCAGTCTTATTTCGTCCATTAACACCAATTTTATCACAATTCCACAGATCTCAAGTTCGCTTAATTTCTGCTGACCCTCCAATCCAGAGAGTAATCTATGATCGTTTTAAAGAAACGGATACACTCCGTCTTTATTCTGTGATTGATGAGTTGGAGAATAATGGTTTGTCTCTGAAGGACATACGGCTTAAGCAAACTGCCAATAAGTTCGCTGCTTCTCTCAATTCAGGGAAAGTTGATGTCAGCTTTGAAGAATTTTGTGAAATGATTAACCCATGTCTTCCCCTGATAGCTAAAGCTTTCCAAGGGGGTTTAATCTTCCCAAATTTTACATATTTTAAGGATAAAATTGGTTCTCTCTTTAGGAATCTGGTTCCCCTCACTAATGGAAAAGTTTCCGAGTACATTCCTGAGCTCCGTTTATTTACACAGCATAACTGGGCAGTAAGTTTCTGTACAATTGACGGTCAACAGGAATCGTACGGCGACTTTAAAACCATTTTTCCAGCACAATCATGCATCAATCCTATCATTTATGGGCACGCATTGACACTACTCGGAGAGGAACAGGTGCATAAGTTCGTAGGTCATGAACCGACAGCGTTCTACCATGATAAAGTGCATTTAGGGAATGATGGACTCCCGCATAACCCGATGATCAGTTCGGGAGCACTCGCTATCGCCTCGCTTCTCCATCCCGAACTCACCCTTGCAGATCGAATTGTTAGTATCTTGTCTGTGTTTGAAAAGTGCTCGGCTACTTCTCCACTCGGTGTTGACATTCCAACCTATCTCTCAGAGAAAAACTCCGCTCATCGCTGTTACAGTCTGGCTTATCTAATGCAAGCTAAAAAGGTGTTTCCGGCTGATGTCGATATACCCAAGATTCTCAATCTTTATTTCCAAATGTCTTCGATCCAGGTGAACTGCGAAATAGTGTCTCGTATCGCAGCTACCATTGCGAACTACGGCGTGAATCCGTTCACCGGAGAAAGAGTATTCAATGCGTCCGCAGTTGAACGGATGCTTAGCTTGATGAACAGCTGTGGTCTGTATAACTATTCCAGTTCGTTCGCCTTTGAAGTTGGGATTCCGTCGAAATCTAACGTCGTAGGTTGTATTCTCTCGGTTGTACCAGGAAAGCTAGGCTACTGCACATGGTCACCAGCTCTAGATGAAAAAGGAAACAGCGTTCGAGGGCTTGGGTTCAGTAAACAGCTAGTTCGTGAGTTTAACTTCCACACATTTGATGCTACCGATTCAGCGGAAAGAGATCCGCGCTACGCTAGCTACTTCCTGCCTGAACACAGGGTAGCCGCAATGCTATACGCGGCTAAACACGGCTCTGTGGGTACGCTACAAAGGCACTTTTTCTCCGGATACAGTCTGGATGCAGTCGACTATGATAATCGCGCTCCTCTACATTTGACTGCTGCCGAAGGACATCTCGATGCCACTCAATTCCTTGTTGAGTACTGCTGTGTGGATGTAAACGTACAGGATCGGTGGGGACAAACACCTCTGGACGAAGCCACACGAATGGGCTTCCAAGATGTGACCCATTATCTCCAAATGCATGGTGCCTTGAAAGGCTGCGAAGTATCAGCTAGCTAGGTTCAATCCTGATATTGCGTTTCATTAGGAGAATACAGTAAGGTATATTCCCTGTTTATACCATCTTACTTGTTATTCATTGAAATCAAACTTTCTGTTTCAAAAAAACATTTTATACTCTGTCATTTTGATTATGAACATTCTCTGAATTAGTAATTTTATCCGTAATCTATTATAAATTCAACGTCTCAGCATGATTATATGGTGAGATTATCAACGATGCTGAGTGAGTTACAATGCTTTGGTTAAATAATGCTGAGAATAGTGCTGAAATTATGTGAAGCTGTTAGGGTATATTAACGTTGAGGTAATGTTTCACTTTGAACCTAAAATGGTGATTTAACCAGATTATCAATTCTGAAAGGCTGCATAGCAGTGAAAGTACAAATTACTTGCAAATATTACATCAAGAAAGTAGCAAATCTCTAAATCATTATTATTTAATCTAATTCATAAAAATTGACCTTTTTATGCTGAAAATCAGGTTAGAGCGAAAGATTACCAGATTATCCTGACCTTATTCAGAGGATATTTCGAAAGTTTCCTGTATTCCATGAACCCTTAATATGTACTCCCCAAAAATTTAATATCCCTATTGTGTCAGTTACTCGATTATTAGCAATTCTTTGGTTGTTCCTAAATGCATATTTCAATCATGGGAGGGTGAAGATTCCAAAAAAAAATTTCTCATGAAATGTAATATATTATTACTCAGGGTTCTATCTACTGGGGGAAGCCTTCCTCCCCAAATTTAACATCCTTGATAGAACCCTGTTTGGATTGATAAAATTTTGGCACAAGGCTCGAGTAGAATCTTCCAACATTCTATTTTAAAAGAATTCTCCTGTATAGAATATTGCATAGATCATCTCAATAACGTAAGTGTAGAATGACTCAGTGATTGTAGATTGTGTAATTTCCTGTTTGAATCGAATTATATCTACAATTTTGTCAGCTAATGGCTTATTACGTAATATAAAATGAATTACTAATTTTAACGGATATTTTATTTATGATGTGTAGATTATCCCATACTTTTTTGTAGAAAATCAAGCCAATATTATACAGCACATCATCGAGTGTATTCATCAGTAGATTGAGCATTAGCCTATTCCATTGCAGCGCGGCAGGTATAAAACGACCAAGAGTTGTACTTCGAGCAAGTAAAACTACCTGCAGCCTTATAAAATACCGATTTTCTAATTTATCCCAGTATACTTCTGACCAGGACTTCACGAAATGTCTGGACCGATTAGCACAAGGAGTTCGATGTCCTCCCCCAGCCCCTCATCCAGTCTGCACACAGCCCAGAGCTCCTCCATGGAATCCCTTGAGAGTTCTTACTCCACCACCGAGAGTACTACAGGTGAGGGAGAGACAGTGCGGTTCTCCGCTCTGATGCACGAAAATGTTTCGCTCAAGAATGAAGTCGAGCAGTTGAAGAATAGAGTAAACTCGCTCTCTTCTGAGAATAAGTCGCTCAAGACGAGCAGCGCCTCCATACAAGCGATAGCGGAGCAGGAGGAGGAATACATCAGCAACAAGCTCCTGAAGAAAATTCAGATCCTAAAGAAAGAGAAGGAAGTGCTGGCAATGAACTACGAGCAAGAGGAAGAGTTCCTCACTAACGACCTGCAGCGGAAGCTAGACAAACTGCGCCAAGAGAAACTCCAGCTGGAACAGGCGCTGGATCACGAGCTGCAGGAGAGCCAGGTCTCAGTGCTGATGAAGAAAGTGAGCGACCTGGAGACGATCACCAACTCGAAGCAGAAGGATCTGGAGAGACTCAAGCATGAGAAGGTGGAGCTTGAGAATGCGCTGGAGCAGGAGCAAGAAATGCTGGTGAACAAACTGTACAAGCAGATGGAGAAGGTGGAAAAGGAGAAGCGAGATTTGGAGGAAAAGCTGGGACGCGTTTCAAGTCCAAGTTCTTCACCTGGCCGCGGTTCTCATGAACACAAGGGCAGTACCGGCAGCAATTCCGGTATGGACGAGAGTACACAGCTTGCCGTGAAGTGCCGGAACCTGGAATCTGAGGTGCGGCACTTGAAACGGCTTCTGATGGAGAGTGAGTCCCGACAGAGCAGTCGGCTGGCACACCTCGAGTTCGAGGAGAAAGGACTCCGCGAGCAGAACATGCTGCTCATCAAGCGGCTGAGGAGGGAGATGGAGCGCAGCGAGGCCCTCTGCCGCACCCTCTCCGAGTCCGAGTCCTCCCTGGAGATGGAGGAAGAGAAGATTTTCAACGAGAACAGAGCTCGCGGCGCTTCTCCCATTCCCTACTCCCCCTCCCCCACCAGGAGGTCGCCTGCCACCTACATCCACCCGTCTATCCTCGCGCCTACCTTCGCTCGCACCGGCTCTCTCGGCAGTGCGAATCCTAATTCCGCGAATAACTCTGTCCGTCGGACTCACAGCAATGACGTCCCGAAACCGTTCCGTGGCAAGAAGGAGACAATCATCTGAAGCCGCAGACTCCCTTGTAAATATCTCTATTTTACTACCCTTTTACCTAACCTCTGATAGTATGTAATTATCCGTACTGATCCGTCCTAGCACGGTTTCATTGCACTCAAACTGTCTGTCTGATCTACTCAGTGAATTGATTCGTACAATGCATCTATGTTGGAACTTTTATCTAGAATTTTATCTATTTTGATTTGGTTATTAATCAACACTTCAGTCCATCACGATTATCTCCTTTCTTAATACGTATTATTACTATTATCTCCGAGTAGAGTACAGATATATGTGTGGTTCCATCTCTTTGTACAATTGTTATGAAACACTAATTTCAGATATATTTAATGATTTTGCTATGCCTTGTGATATTCTACTTATTTTTACATTACAATGAATAGCATGACCAATGTTGAGATTGTTTACGGCTTTTATTCCAAATAGTGGCTCATCAGGAGAGCATACTGTCAGGGTTGTTTGTCCTGAAGCCTAACTGGTAGGAATTGTTTCCATAATTACCGCCATAGGAAGCGAACTTGGCTTGATAAAATCTAGCAATATACCTGCTGGGCTCGAATTTCTAACTTGTTTTGCGAAAATTCTACAAATTTTAAGGTAGCCTACCAGGTTTGCTATCCTCCTTCCATCTGGTAAGTTATCTCTCCTACCAATCCTGAATGAATCAACTCGATACTTAGTTGAGGTACGTCATCGCCTGATCACAGTTCTGTGTAATTATATCTGCATTCCAAGTGTATATAGTAATTGCCATTTGATACCAACTCAATTTGTTGCATCAATGACTACCTAAACATTGATTGTTCAGCCAAATGTAATAATACATTCATCTCATGAATTAAACTCGGATGAATGGAATCATTCAGTATGTCGACACTGGTTGTATGATCTAATTCGTAATTATTCTTTGCCCCCGCTTTGAAAAATTAAATTAGTTGGCGTTTAACGATATTATTCTCCTATTCGTGATTCCATTAGGGACAACGCAGACATACTGCGTGAGATTTCAACTTTTATCTCAAATACCTTTCAGCTGTGTTCATCTAAGCTGGCCCTAAATTACCCCAGATGAAGAGGTTCCTAGAGATCTATTCAACATGACAATTCTGAAATCATATCAAAGATAGACAGTGACGGTATCCACAACCTTACACTCCCAGGGATTCAATCAGGTTTATCTTTGCCCTGAAATTTGAATGCGTCATCACCCAAGTTACTATTTTCAAGATTGATATACTGTATCAATTGAACTTGTTGATTGATGGAATATTCAGTATTGCTGCATAACTTACAATATTATGCTGACGTCATGATGACATCAAATTTATGGAAGAAAAGAACACATTTCATCAATTCTTGTCCCCTCAATCGATTCGTCTTTCTTTGACTTATTTGTGTATCTCTCAAATAAGAAGAAATATATGGACATGTTATATTGTACCATTTTCAGAATTGCTCTCCACTGTGCTTTTTGTAATCAGTGAGATTCATTATTGTTTCTCTAATTCAAAATACTTGGCACCATATTCCTAATTGATTGATCTTGAATGGAATTATTCTATGGAATTGAATTTCTGGTAATTATCGTTATGTACTAAGTTTCCAGTATCAAGTTCTATGCATTTTTATTGCAACTCCTAGAGATGCCGACTCAGTATTGCCAGGATATAAAGGAAACAATCATTTATCATAAATCTATTTATAATCTATCCTAAATGGATGCAATGCTAGGAATATCAATGATATCAACATCAATTCAATGCACAGGACATGGTTTTTGGGGATATTTTAAAGGTTCTCCCTTTTCATCTCACTTATCAGAAAACTTCTCAATCTACACAGATCATAGTTTTGTTACTTTTTACGCAATCTTCATGACCCAGCTATAATTGCTCTAATGCCAGATTTGCTATTCCAAGTTGGGTAATTCAAATTCTTAACAGATGATATGGGCTATCATCCTCGACTACACATGCTAATATGTGACATTTCTCATTCTTTCTTTTATTAGAACCCGATACGAAACAAGTAAAGAATCTTTAGGAATTTGTTCAGTCTAGTATAGTTTGTAATGACAGCATTTCTTCAAATTCAACATTGTCAGTCCGTGTAAGGAATCTTTACAGAAAAGCTGGCTGCTACTCGTATGGCTGTTTGCTGTTGCTGAGTTCGTTCTAGTTTAAACTCAGAAGTTGGCTACATTGTACGGCAATTCAGCACTCTCTGCACACTCTGACCTTATCTCTAAGACTTCAATGCTTCAATCCACCTAGTCAGTAATCTAACAGTAGATACTTTACCTGTGTTAACTTCAAGTTGAGTTTATGTGGGTCAAGTGCGTCATGAATTCCTACTTCGTAGTAGGAAACTAGAACAGATCTTAATGAATAGTGATTAACTTGTCCTTCACATGCGCTTTCTAAAAAAATCAAATTGGTCCAGACTGTACTTCAAATGTATCTTAAATTAATCAAATCCAGGTTCCATCAAGTACGCTCATTATAAACAGATATGAGCATTCACTATTATTAACAAACTTGTACTAATTTCACAGCTAACATAGGATTTGTAGCTAAATAATACCAAGTAGCTTTGCTATAATCACAGTTATTAAGTGTATTACAAGTTTCTTTACTGTAATTACCTTTTTAATTGCAATAATAAATTTAGGGTAGTGTAGACTATTGAGTAACGTTAGGTAATAAGATTAGAAATTACTTGCTTAGTAAGGACCGTGGTGAATAGAGGTTGTACTTACGTAATCAACTAAAAAAGAGGAGAAGTTGCTATACGTGGCAGCGAGGGGAAGACGCTTGAATATATGACTATGAGATGGGCGGAGCAGAAATGTCCTAGTTACCATTATTTTGATTTAGAATTGAGAAAACACTCCCTTCTCAATATCATATTATGGAACTTGTTGAACTCAAAATTGCGATCTGCTGTTGTGTAACATGGTACTATTGTTTGTTGAGCTCAGCAATATTACTGTTGATCGATGAGCTTTGTTATATGATATTCCTTCGAGTGGCAGTGAGGTTGTAGTACCTTTAAAAACAGTTCCAATGTCATCACAGAGCAATGCTGAAAATTCCCAGTAGTCTGCACTGCTCCAGAAGAATAGCAATTAGAGGTGTGAAAGTGCTAATATGTCATAATTATTCTTTCTTTTGATACTCTGCAGAACAAACGCTCCAAAATTATATGATAACTTTGTTATTGTCATAACTGACATTGTATTGCTACACAGTATACATTAAGTAGTGGTATTATCTATGATACGTTTATCCTGTATATTTAGCGCCCAATGAGTATTGTAGTAGTGGGCGGGGGGTTGGTTGGGTCAATGCAGGCACTGATGCTGGCTCAGTCAGGCGGTGAGGTCAAATTGTTTGATTCGCGTAAGGACCCTAGAGAAGGGTTTGAAGGAGGAAAGAGTATAAATCTAGCTCTCTCCACCAGAGGCAGGAATGCTCTCCAATCTGTAGATTGTGAAGAAGAAGTGTTAGCTTCCGCAGTTCCCATGAAGGGTCGATTCATTCATACAAAGGATGGAAGCCGCTTCACACTCCCATACAGCCCGAAAGGCGAGTGCATCTACTCCGTTAACCGCAAGAGATTGAACGAAATTCTGCTCACTAAAGCAGAACAAAGAGGTGTGAAAACCAACTTTGGTCACAAATGTGTGTCTGTCAGCTTTATGGACAACACAGTCAACTTTGAAGTGTCCGACGGAGTCAATACCAATAGCACGCCGTACTTTAGCCAGAAATACGAGTACATGTTTGGGTGTGATGGGGCCCACTCAGTGGTCCGGAAGGAGATGATCTCCTCGCTGGACCTCTTCTCTCAGGAGTTTATACAGCACAATTACAAAGAACTGGAAATCCCGCCAAAAGACGATGGATTCGCGCTCGACTCTAACTACCTCCACATCTGGCCCCGTAACGAGTTCATGATGATTGCATTGGCTAATCCTGACAATACATTTACGGTCACTCTCTTCCTACCGCGCACAATCTTCAGTAATCTCAACACCAATTATGATGTGACAGAATTTTTTCGTGAAAATTTCCCCGATGTAATCGACTTGATAGGTGTAAGGAAACTAACAGATGACTTTTTTCAGAACCCGACTGGTCGTCTTGTTAGCGTAAAATGCAGTCCTCATCATTATCGCAACGTGCTGCTCTTGGGAGATGCGGCACATGCGATGGTGCCGTTCTATGGACAAGGAATGAATGCTGGTTTCGAGGATTGCTCCGTCTTTCAGGAGCTTTGGGAAGCGAACGGCAGAGACCTTCAGTTAGCCATGACTCGTTACTCTAAAGTGAGACAGCCGGATTCCCACGCCGTGTGCCAGCTCTCTCTCGATAACTACATAGAAATGAGACGGCAAGTAAATTCGCCTGTATTCAGGCTGCGAAGACATCTCAGTTTCGTTCTTGCACAGATATTTCCCCGCGTGTTTAAACCCCTCTATCCAACAGTTGCGTTCACGAACACGCCCTACTCTGAGATAATTAAAATGAACCAAGTTCAAAACTATATGCTCATTCTGGTAACTGCGCTCGTTCTAGGTATCCCACTGGGAGGTGTTGTCGGTTCCACTGCCCTGATATACTACTTGCTCATTAAGAAACCGCCTCCACAACCAAACTCCTACTGGTACTATCTCACCTATCTGCCTAAGCAAGTGCGGACTTTTCTAAACTTTATTTGATGTCTGCAGAGGTCTAGACTCTAGAGCATTGAACCTTCTTCGAATTTTCATACTTTCGTATTACTTAGCTTATTTCTTAGTTTATTTCGAATGCTCATGTGTTAGATTCATTCGTGTGTCTACTATCATGATGGTATATTGATAACTGTTAAATATAAATTGGTTTTAAGCTGTAAAGTATACGCATAGATCAGTAGATTACAATCCTACCACTTTGTTAAGCCCTCATATCAATTCTTTATGCGGCGTACTCCTCCCATTGATTTAATAAAAACTATGTAAACTCTACGGCCTCGGCTTAATGGGAATTGCAAAATAGATCAGAAGTCCAGAGCTTCATTACTTCAACCAATGAAATTGTATTGCAATCCTCAATTTTTTTATTTTATAGTATATAAGATGTAGCAGCTGATTGTATGCAATAATTAAATTGTCTCCAGAAAACCATGATCCAATTCCTGAACATATGTGCGCTTTATATAATACTGTACTTACCTGGCGATTTTCTACGATCCCACCCTGAGGATAACACTCTACAGTTAGTGATAATTGAACGATTAATTGTTGTAGCCTCTGTTATTCTTCCAGTGATGATATCCGGTGAAAAAAAAGAAATACACATATATCATGAACCGACAAAGATAGTTCGAATCGCACTTGCCTCAACTAGCAGCATGTTTGCTTCGTCCATTACGAATCCAGTTGATGTTATAAAGGTGAGAATGCAGCTAGAGGGCGAATTGAAATCCCACACTCCTCTCTACAAGAGATACTATAACGGCTTCATCATGGGTGCTTATAGGATCCTGAGTGATGAAGGTATCAGGGGGTGGTATAGAGGTATCACGGCCAGTCTAATGAGGGAGTTGCTGTACGGTGGGATTAGGCTGGGAGCTTATGAACCTATTAAAGAACTCTACGGCGCGACTGACCCAGCACACACACCGTTATGGAAGAAAATAGCAGCAGGTGCTACGAGTGGGATGATCGGGTCCGCTATAGCTAATCCTTGCGATCTTGTTAAAATCCGCATGCAAGGTTCTAGAACCTCTCCACCCTACTCCTCAACACTAAAAGCATTCGTGGTGATCTACCGAGCTGATGGCATACGAGGCCTGTGGCGGGGAGTTGCGCCTACGGTCCAGCGTGCGATGGTTCTGACTGCCAGTCAGACTTCATCCTACGACCACACCAAGCACACCATTCTGAACTGGGAACTCATGCAGGACGGATTACCACTGCACTTCGTGTCTAGCATCATCGCAGGATTTGTCACAGCTTCTACGACGTCTCCACTCGATGTGATTAAGA
Organism: Aphrocallistes beatrix; assembly: GCA_963281255.1. Taxonomy (NCBI): domain Eukaryota; kingdom Metazoa; phylum Porifera; class Hexactinellida; order Sceptrulophora; family Aphrocallistidae; genus Aphrocallistes; species Aphrocallistes beatrix. The sequence goes on from OY725501.1 coordinate 2,949,133, forward strand.
CGAGAATCATGAATCAGGATTCAGAAAGGAAGAGTTATAAAAACATTTTGGATTGTTTGATGAAGATTTTAAAGACTGAAGGCTTTTCAGGATTGTATAAAGGATTTTTTCCTAACTGGATGCGTCTGGGACCTCACACTATAATCTGTTTTTTGGTCTTTGAACGTCTCAGAATTATCTTCAACATTAGACCAATTTGAATAATTGTATCTATAGCGAGATTTTTCGAATAGGTATTTTTTCATTATATTAATTAATTCACTGTCAATAAAATACAAATTTCTATATTTTACTCATCTTTATAAACTAGCAGACTTGAAATTATAATTAAATGCTAGTGGCGTAGTAGACTTTTATCCATGGTCATGATAATGACAAAAGTTAATAATAATTATCAGTTAGACAAATAATACTATTTATATAATTATGACTAGAGATCAGCTAGAATAAATTGTTTACGAAGGCCAATTCTAAACAGGAAAATGAATATTTTAAAAAGTTTCCTACCATCTCCATGGGCACTTCACTCACTGTGAGTATCAGTCCTTCGATGTAATTTCCAAGCCAAATTTCCCACGTGTCGTCTGGCAGTTGGGCTACGAAGTTGGCGATATTTTGCACGTAGGCGTTGAAGATTGGTTTGGAGTCTCCATCCATTTCTTCAGACACCCTCCTTACCAGATCTTCATACAGCCCCACTCCTTCACACAAAACCCCACTGTACTCATCACCCCAAGGATTCGTGTCCTGAATCGAATCTTCTAGAACAATGCCTGTGAGTTTGTATCTTATTTTGTGTAACTTGAAGAGCTGATAAGTTGACACTCTTTTGACAACAACTTGATACGTCGTGTTGTATCTGTTCCATAACCCTTCTTCTATGAGGCTGAAGCACTTCTTCCTGGTGCACACTCTCTCAAATAACCGATCCAGTAACAGTGTGAGTGCGATAGCTTTACTACGAGTTCTATCCATCCACCTTGACAATGGCGGTGTACTAGCGAATATCTTCTCTACGATTTGAGTTTGTTCAGTATCAGTCCAAGCATTCACAGAAATGCTGGTTTCAAGCGCTTCTACGTGATGGAACCAGAGCGGTGGGAGGTAGAGCAGGTCTCCTGGTTCCAGTGTTATCTCCATTCCTGTCGCTTGGGAGATGAACGGAAACTTCTCAGTGTCATTCTCATTACTGATATTAACCTGTGCCTGTGCATGGTGTGGATGTAGGAAAGGGTAGGGATACAAGTGTTTCCATTCGGCAGGCGAGAATACAGTGAATTTCTTTCTGCCTTGTATCTGAGCGTAGAAGTTGTGATACCCGTCATAGTGCATGTGTGCTATCACCCCCGGCTCCCCAAACCATACGTTGATCGAACTGTATCTCGGGTTGAGTGAGATGAGCTCCTCTATCGGTTGAACTTCCCCCAAAGCCCACTGGCCGATAGAATCAATACCGCCAGAGTAGTAGAGATATGAGGTGTTATTATTACTGCTGTTCGTTATATGCTCAAAGAAGCGCTTTGATGATATACTTGTGTCGTCTTTGTATGGATTTCGACGGGTTACAAATGGAGTGAGTGGTTTTGATGGCTCATAGTAAGGGCCAAACCACCTGACACTGTTGTTGTACACGTGGTGGAGCGTGCCTATCTTTCTCGCTAGATAATCTGTGTTCCAATGCTTCATTGCTTCCCATTTTGTGATCACACTGCCCTTTATGACGACTGGTTTCGAGGTAGCAGCTGCCTCTTTTGCGAATTTTTTCTCCGGGCGTATATTCCAAATTTCAAAATCGTTCTCGATGTTATAGGGCGGAGGAGGCAGAGCAAAGTATAGTTTTATCACGAAAAAAGTGCCTGCAATTATGTTGAGCAGTGTCAGCGTGCCTAGAATGTAGAGAAGTCTCCATTTGTACCGCTTCTCAAAGCTTTGAGCAGGAGTGGGAGAGGTAACTTTCTCACTATAATTATTTGTATTCTGTCTGCGCTTTTTAGCACCTGAGTTACTCATGCTTAAGGTACTAATATTTGCTACTGGTAATGAGAATGAAAACAAGTAACTTTCAATCAATTATTTTACCTCAGAGATATGGATAACTACACGCTAGAAGTGTGGTTAATTAATCTTGATATGCTCAGTCTAATGTCTATATACAGTAGAATAGGATGTGCAAGAAATGTATTGTTCGATTAGGTTTCATTTTACATAATGTGATCTTAGTGTTTCCTATTTGTGATCTTCTAAATCCCATTGAGTTTAAAATGAGCGAAAATAGATCGTAAATTACTTGTAAAGAATTGTTAATTAATTTCTAATACGACGGTGTGCTTCACTACTAAAATATCATATTATATCACATGGCCATAGAAAGCGGTGCGGCTGGTTTTATTTTGAACGAAGTTCATACTTGCCAACTGTCCCGTTTTTGGCGGGACGTCCCGCTTTTTTCACTTTTCCATTGAGCTAATTTTCTCGAGTGTCCCGCTTTTACATGAAATTTCCCTACTATGTCCCGCTTTTTTTTACTCATGTATAACACTTTTCTATTGCGTCCCGCCATGTCCCGCGAAATTCAACGCTGCGTCCCGTTTTTATAATGGCTCAGGTTGGCATGTATGGAAGTTTTCCTCATTTCCTACAATCCCCACGTAATTACATTTTGTATTCATCAAATTACATTATCTTTAATTTCAAGCAATCATAATCCTATTGATTAATGACTGAAGATAACAGTGCTCTGTAGAGTAAGTACGAATCTTGGAATATCTAATCTTATCCCGAATTGTACCTTATTTCATACTATCTACTAAATATTCAGTTCGGTTCGGTCCAGTCTTGATCATGAAAAGGAAAGATCCGTCCAACCCGGTCCTCAAAATTGATGTCCGCTGTAACACTAATTGATATAATTCGATACTACACAAAAATCCCCCCTTCTCCATCATGTTTTATCACGTTTTAATTAACCCCTTCTTCCCCTTCTTGAGACACTGCACAACATTTACACAGCCCCAGTATGATTATCTGAATTTAGTATTTCTCATTGTTATCCAGCGCGTATAGATTAGTGCATGGATCGATTTAGCTATGGATCATAAAAATACTCCTATTACACACCCTGAAGAGGTTAAAAATGCTACGGCATCAAAGAAAATCGAAACAGATCCCGAACGGGATAAGAGTGATACAGCATCCAAAGAAACCGAAACAGATCTCGACATAAGCAGCAGTTTTGATTGCTCCGATGAGAGTGATTCGTGCGTAAAACGGAAGAAATCTAGTACTGATGATTATTTGTGTAAATCTTCTGACTCTTTTACTTCTACACATAGCGCTATTTCCAGTGAATTACCTTGCGATCCTGCTATTCCTTCAATGACTCAAAATCCTACACCTAGCGACGTTGATGTAATTACTAGCGAAATTTCTGAAGATAATCTCCTCATCCAGGATAAAGACACTGAACTGCAGGTAAGTTTGTCATCTTTAGGTTTAGAACAAAAAAACGTTGAATTTATAATAGAGCAGGGTGAAAAATACTTTCAAAATTCACGAATTTTATCAATGAAGTTAAAAATTCCTGAAGATATAGCTAGCAAGGCTTTAGAAATGTTGGAAATTTCTAAACAAGATCCTCCACTCAAATTGACTAGAGATACTATCAAGAAAATAAAAGCATGCTTGAAAGAATATCCTGATGTAAACAAAAGTAAGGACATTGCCCTGTTAAGCGATGTGAGCGAGGAATTAGTATCGAAATATTTTGAATCTCAACCACTAACTGAAAATGAGAAAGTGTTAATTAAAGAAAAGTATATCAAAGATATTTCAGTTATTGAGATATCCAATTTTTTAAACATTGCAGAAAACAAAGTCAGAGAACACATTGAAAAAACTTTTGTGACATTTTCTGGTGAAGAGGGAACTATTGTCTTAAACATTATATGCAATTATTTTGGAGAAATCTCAATTTCTGCTTTGAGAGAAAAAATAATATCCAAAAATCTAAAACTACAAAACCAGTTAGGATATATACTGCCTAGAAAAAGTAAAAGTGATTATCAAATAGTTAAAAAGTATTTCTTGAATTATGAAGAATCAAGGAAATTTCTCGACATTGATTTTGATTTAACTGCGGATGATATTTGTCTAATTAAACAGAATAGTAAAGATAGTGTAGAACAGTTAAGTGTGAAATTAAACAAAATTGAGTCAGTTATCAGAGATTACATTCATCGCTATTCACCACATCCCGTTGAAACTACATGTAATACAACACTACAAGCAAAACAGATTGAGTCTATTGCCAGGGCTTTTGGGAGTAAAAATATTTCTTTTGACGAATACAGAATGATAGTTACTCATTCATTCGATCACATTATTAGTGACGTTGAAGAGACTTGTAAATCAAAGACTCCCAAACAGCTGCTAATTGATTTGCTGCCTCTTGCCTTTTATTACCTCAAATGCAGCCTCCCCTTTGAAGATATCGCGAGAATAATCGCCAATGTTACTGACATTACTCTGACCACGCACGACGTTTTTAACATGATATTCCAACTCTCTGACCCTGTTCTCAGAGGTTTGTGCATTGAGCACTATTCCTTTAGTAATCCAGTCCCAATCTATTATCCCAAACTGAGAACATCCTTGTCTTCAAACACTAAATTTGAAGTCTGTAAAGAACTGTGGTATTGTCTTGAAAAACAAAACGGCTTAATTTCATTTGGATTGGGAAGAGCTGCGTGGAACACTGTTGGCAAGTCATATCTCTTAGATGAGATATTTGAGACAGATTTCGTGAAGGCCAGTCCACAGACCAGTGCCTTCCATTATGGTTCCATCGATATTCAGATAACCAAAAACCTCTTCGGCGAAGTTGAAAGTAAAAGCAGTGAATCAATGAATTGGGCTTACTTTGATTGTCATCGCAATTCTAACCCAAAAGTCATCACTGCAATGTGCACTCATCTTGATGTGGCTCTTATTCATGTATGCTTCAATGACTTCAAAAAAAATCGATCTGAATTACTAAAAGAAATGAAAGTTTTAGAAAACCATTTAAAACACATCTATTTATTTATCAGAGATTGCGAAGGTGTTGGAGTTAGTGTGACACATGAAAAACCTTTTGGCAATTCAGTGACGTTAGTTCATATTCCTAATTTAATCAGGAACGATATTAAGACACACGCAATACTAAAATCTCTGAAGAAAATCGGATATGAAATACTCCACTTACAAATAGAAAATCGTAAACTTGTCACGAGTCAATTTTTGAATGATGTAATCCTTGAATTGAATTTTGAAACTGGGAAAGAGATACAGAAAGACAATCAACTTATATTAAAGATAACTGAAAAAATTTCCAAGACAGCAATTCGATCAAAAAAGGTGGATTTCCGGTGTCTAAATTATTATCCTCATTTTGTGGATTACATGAGTGCATTTCATAGAGCTGCTTATGAGACAGATCAGAATGTCATAGATAAACTGAACAATGAGTGCAAGGAACTCGATGAAAAATTAAACCAAATCTCAAAGGGAAAAATCGTGGGATATTTTAACGCTATCCTTCAACGTGAAAATTCCATATTAATTTTGTGGAAACTGTCCAGAGAACTTTTCCATCTGACTTCGAGTCTTGCTATCGAGAAAGGAGAAGCTACAGAAACTATTCAGAAAGAACAAAAAAATGATAAATACACCCTCGAGATTCTCTGGAGAGAAGCACTCCTCTCTCAGAAATATGGACAGAATTCAAAAGATGCAGATAGGAGTAACTTCCAAGACGAGTTTGCTTCTAGCTTTAGTAAGCATGTTGGTCTCGGTGAAGCTTTCGAACTGATTGATGGCGATAATTTGAGATTTTTTAACAAAGATATTGACGCTCTTCTATGTAAATTTTACGCAAAACAGAATGAAATTCTCAAAAAGATAAACCGTGGAAAAGACGTTAAACTTAATTCTGCTCCAATTGTAGTAAGCATATTTGGTCCTCAAAGCTCTGGAAAATCTACTCTACTCAATTACTGCTTCGGTTGTAAGTTTCTAACAAGTGCTGGCAGGTGTACGAGAGGGATATACGGCTCTCTCTTTCCAAGCTAGATCGACCGATTAACCGCTCTGAATCTTTCTTGATCCTCGACACGGAGGGATTGGATGCTATTGAGAGAGATAACATAAGAGACACTTCTATGATCCATTTTGACAGAACAATGGTTCTATTCTGTCTCTCTGTCTCTCAAGCCGTCATTATTAATGTCAAGGGAGATATAGGAAGTGAAATGCAGAATCTTTTACAAATCTGTGCTTACTCTCTGCAGCGACTCAAGGTGAATAAGGTGAAAGCCCCGAGAATTTTCTTCGTTCTGAATCAACAAGCAGATCCTGATCCCAACAAGCATCTAGACTCTATCAACCTTCTCATGGAGAAACTCAGCACTGAATCTTGTCTCATGGAAACTGAAGGAGTGAAGATTTCTGATCTTATACAGGTTTCCAGAGAGAATCTATTCATACTCCCTTCAGCTTTCAACTCTCAACAGGTTAATAAGCCTGGAGCTAAATTGTTTGATTCAAATGTTATAAAACTCTCTCCAACAATTACTTTTGCAGACAAATGTTCCAAATTAAGAATCGGCATTATAAACCAATTGGATCATATGCCACTAGGAGACAGAGCTCCTTTCGAGAGTATGAGTGAGTGGATGGAGATGGCAGGCATTATTTGGGATACCATAATCAGATATCAAGATATTGTGAAATACAGGAATCTTGAAGAATTGATATGCAGCAACAAACTTAGCAAAATAGTTACAGAACTGCTTGAAAATAATATCTATAATAATCATAAGGAATTCGCAGATTTAACCAAAGAACTCTGCAAGGAAATAGATAGCATTGAGTCATATCTTCATCCTGACATAATCTTAACAAAGGTAATGTTGAAATTTGATGAAGTTTTTGTAAAACACCAAGAAATCTGTTCGAGGGAGTTTCGTATCAAAATTCAAGAAGATCCACTCTTGAAAAAAATGGAACACATTTGCAAGGAATCAAATACCACCATGAAAAGGTTGATCTATGTTGTGAGAAAACAACATGAAGATCAACTAAAACTCCAGATAAAATCAGTATTGACTGAGATAAAGCTATCTGAAAGTATGAAAAAATTCCAAGAAGAAATCATTAAAAATGTCGATAAGTATTTAGGTTTTAGTATAAAAGAACAAGAAAAAGCTTTTGAAGAAACTTGGAATGAAACTTTCGGAATTGAAGACCACGAAGAAGAATCTCGCGAATGTGAAGAAAATTTCTCAAATTTATATTCTATTTTTAAAATGGAATACAACGCTATGGAAAATAAACAGTCCATCTTTACACTATTCCGGAATTTCAATTTCGATTTAGATTATATTCTTAGTTCAATCAAGGAAGATATTATGCGTCGATGTCATGAACCTTTTGAATTACCACAAGAAGATAAATTATTTTATCCTTTGTATGATCACCATATTCCTATTAAGGAAATGTCTACATACAACGGGAGATCCCATTATAGCTATGTTTGCCAGAGAACTTTATTCAAGTTAGAGAAGCCTTGGTATAAATTGTATGCAGTAGTAGAATTAACTCGATTTAGATGGATCCCATCTAAATGTGTTGGCTTATTACGACACTGTTCTGGAATTTACAATCATCCAGATGTTATTTGGAAATTTCCAAAACATAAACAACTAGATTATTTGACTTCTGCCTTGAGAAGTCCAGATGATTTAGAAGTGAGTACATGGCAACGATTTATTGATGACATTTCATCTGATACTTTGAAACACTTAGAGACGAGTTCCAATGTCTCCCATGCCATCGTTAAGCAGATTATCCATGAATTTTGTTTTAGAATTAGATTGTTCAACCATGAGTTTGCGTTTATTCACGCATGTCTATCTAATACTGCTGAGAGAACTCTCTCAACTTTGGTGTTTGCATATGCTTTCAAATTTCTCTGGTCTCAAAAAGCTAAGATCAGACGAGAAAACAGAGAAAAAAAGGATAATAAACGACAAGATCATCTCCAATATTTTTTGCAAAAAATTAAAAATCGTAAAATGGCTCGAGGTACATGGAATCGAGATACAATGGCAGAAAGTGATAAGAAATTTTCTCAAAAATATGCCTCAGACTATCTCGCTTCAGTTAAGAGAGGGTTGATAACCTTCGAACAACAAAATTACTTGAAAACATTTCTTGAAGATAGAAAAGAATTACTATCTCATGAAAGCATACTCAACTTAGCTCAAGATGTCCTTTTCAAAGAACTTTTGAAAGATCCTGGTGAAGAAGTTACAGATACTGAAAATTTCGTTGTTCAATTTATTTGTAACAGAAATCATTTATTCAAGTTGATGTTTGAAGAGAAGTGGGCCGAAATGGAAAATATCCTTTATCAAACTATATCACAGAATTTGAAGATGGGTTTTGAAAAAAAGACATCAGTCCTAATAAATACAGTAAGCAAGCTCTTACATGAATTGGATGACAAGTCTCATGAAATGGTCAGCACCAGAGGCTTTGATTCAGACAGTAATTTTGAATCGGTTGAATTTGGAGAACTTGATCTTGCTGAAAAGAAAGAATTACCTTTCAAAGCAATGAATACCTATCTTAAAAACTATTTCGACCCTACAATAACTCCAGAATCGTTTTCCCAACACTTTTTTAATATCTTTGAAGTGAATGGTCATAAATTTAGAGTATCTGACACATATTCGTTATGCTGCAAACCTACAGAACCTATCTTGGATGAAGATACCTTTAAAAAACTAGAAAATACTAAAATGTTCAATACCACCGAACTTATCTTCAACATATATGAATACATCAAACAATTCAAATTAACACTCAAGCATTATCGTGTAGAACTAAAACACAAAGAGTTTAAAGAAATGGTTGCAGCTCTGAAATCTGAGTTTGAAAAGGATGTTGTTGGCTGTCCTTCACAGTGTCCAAGCTGTGGGAAATTTTGCGAGAGAGAAATTCATCCGAACCAAGGAAAATGCCAGATTAAAACAGGTCATCAGATCTCATCGATGGGTGGCAAAGTCTGGGGAATAGATAAAGACAAGACGGCCGTCTTGTTTATGTGTGATGACTACAAAGATCACACTCAGGTATTCCTACCATGTGGAGTAATGGAGTGGGGAGAGTTTAAGGATAAATGCGGAAACGAATGGAATTGGATTCTTCCTAATGACGAGAAATACAGAACCAAACAACAATTCAATCAAAAGACCATGATTGACGTCTGGAACAAGTTTGGACGTGGAATACTGAATTACTATTATAAGACGGAAAAGACGCAGATAACCTACGTCCCTTACACATCCTATGAAGAAGTGAACCAAGCACTTCTTCCTGTGAAATACTTCATTTGTTTTGTCATTGATGGAACTGGTTCGATGAGTAGTGACATTGCTCGAGCTAAGGTCTCTGTAGGACAGTTGATTCAACATTTCCTTTCAAGAGGAAACTCTTCTGAATTCCGAATTGTTATATATCGTGATCATTGTGATAGTAACATACTCGAGACATTTCCCAGTGGAGAAGAATTTACTCCACTTCAAAATACTGTAGAGGATTTTCTTAACGGAGTTAAGGTTGGTGGTGGTGGAGATGGTCCAGAGGCTGTGCTAGATGGCTTAGTAACTGCTGCCATGAAATCTGATTGGAAAACCACCAATGGCACTCGTAATAAGATTATTCATATATTCGATGCACCTCCTCATGGAGAATTCCCACACTATAAGTCACATGATACTGGCAGTGACAAAGGATATTGCTGTTGTTGTAACCATGGAACCATATGTCATTTTGATTGGGAAAAAGATGTTTGGAATACCTTTAAAGAGTTTAACATTGAGTATCATGGTATCAATACCAGTTCAAGCTATCCCAATTATGAATCCAAAATGAAGAAAGAACTTGGACATCTCTGTCATAAATTCCAAGTGGTTGGCAAAGAAGTTGTAAATGACGCCATTCTTCAGATATTCGTTAATATTAATAAGAAAACTTGATAGACTTTTTATTTTGTTTTAGAGATAGGTTGCTTGGAGAATTTCTCATTTAGTGGTGTGTCATGTTATTTTAGGATTAGTTTAGTTTAGTTAGTTTTCTATAGTGTTGACCCTCTGTTATCTTGGATTCAACCTTCAGGGTAGAGGTTGTATTACCCTCCTTTGGACTTTTTGGTATATATATTTTATGTTCACTAAGTTGCTTTGTATATATTTATCTATTTGGGACGTCGGCATATGAGAAAAATATCTAAGGCTCTCAATTCTCACACGACTTTCCACATAGATTTAATTCGCTTACTCATCATAGGCAAACAACGTTTTAATTTCAAATAGCATATATAATACGTATTATTGCTTAATTAAACTGCTTGACAATGGATCCTATAAACATTCATAATGATATTTTGCTATAGCTTTCAAATCAAGGTCAAAAATAGTTTCTTCGAAATATTTTCTTTATTCAAGTAACCTTGTCCTACATATTACATACTACATACACAGGGTGACAAATTAGTTCTGTCCCAAACTTGATTAGGTATAAAATTTCTTATACTCAAACAATCTTAGTTATTATGGTCTTTAGAGATTATAATTCGAATATTCTCAATGATTTTAAAAGATTTTTCGAGTCTAAGACCTAGAATCGTGTTTTTTATGGTGAGTTTTGTGGAGAAAATATGTGTCCTGGCACGCAGCGAAATTCGAGAATCAGGGCCCACTGCTTTTCAAATTACTAAGTATCTTTCTAGAGTCTTCAAATTCTAGGACAAATTAGGTCTCACATTTTCCTCGAACACTCAAAAATTTTTTTGGTGATGTGGCATTTTGGGTGATTTTGCAAAATGTACCTATTTTGAACTCGTGAAATTAAAACTTTATCTCGTTTCTGATAATGAATTCAATGGATTTGTGAAATATTTCCATGGTGAATGAAAGGTATCTGCTGGTACTAAATCGTCATGGCACATCGATTATAGAGACATTTTTACAGAAGCAGTGGCCCTGATTTTCGAATTTCGCTGCGTGCCAGGACACATATTTTCTCCACAAAACTCATCATACAAAACACAGTTCTAGGTCTTAGACTCGAAAAATCTTTTAAAATCATTGAGAATATTCGAATTACAATCACTAAAGACCATAATAACTAAGATTGTTTGAGTATAAGAAATTTTATACCTAATGAAGCTTGGGACAGAACTTATTTGTCACCCTGTACATACATACATACCACTTTTATACAACCCAGGGAACCCATCAAAATGTGGTCCGGAAAATGCTACCCGTCGAGGACTAGTCAAAAAATGTTTTCACAAGATCAAACAAAAAAGATAAATTCGTAAATAAAGTACTACCTTCAAGCGTAATTTAATGATTTGAAGAAAGAAGTTGGAATTAAGCTTAGATTGCAGTTTGCTTTTAAAATAATCAGTTGTGTGGATCTAGTTTCTTAGAGGGAGTCAGTTGTAAGGATAATCCTTACTATAAAACTCGATTATATATACATATATACACTACCCGGACAAAAGTATTCGACCACCACGAAATCCTTCATACAAATTGTATTAAAGTGGATCTATTCAAAATGGAATATGTAATCAAACAGAAGAGATATTCTATTTTTGATTTCAGATTCGTAAGCTACACATCCGAATTACTAATTTTTGAACTTTCACTGCAAATACTAATTCTCATGTAGAAAATTATCAACCTCTGCCACTTTGTGTCACCAATCGCCATCATATATAGTGGCTGTGACTCGGGACAAGTAGCATCAAGTATCAAAGGTAGATATTTATAATTTTGGGAGTTAGTAATTGAGTTGAGGATCTCAATTATGAGTAATTAGAATGTGTAGATTAGGAATTAGAAATCAAAAATAGAGTATTTCTAACTGTTTGAGTACATGTTCCTTTATGAACAGATCCACTTTAATTCTATTTGTATGGAGGTTTATGTGGTGGTCGAATACTTTTGTCCAGGTACTGTATATATATGTAACGAATTGATTGAAGAAACTGCCAGGCGCAGAAAGCTAATTTTTGGCATGTGAGAGTCTTTTAGCTATGGTTACACTAAGTTCTGACCTCAGACCAAAATGTCGACTCATCATGGAATTAGGACTTCATTGTCACCTTTTTTATAATTCGAAATTTCAGTTTTTCGACTATAACTCCATTTTAGGTAATAGGTAATAAAGGCTGAAATTTTAATAGAATGTGTATATTAATATACCTCACATATGATGCAACTATCATCAAAAAATGATGACTCATCACTTTGTAATGACATCAGCATTACGCATCAAAATTTTAAAAATTGGTGATTTTTCGTGTGATGTCGATTAACAGTAAGACAGACGTATTTAGAGATGTTATATCCCTTATAATTGATCAATATGACCCCAGGCGCCCATAGGGCGCCTCCGGCGGACACAAAGTGTCACAAAGCGCAAGCAAGCGAATCGCGCTTGTATAAATAATATTACTTAATAAATAATATCTACTGCAACTTGCACTGCATTCTGTTCTCTTACTTAAATCAAGTATCGCACCAATACTAAAAAAACAAAATTATGGGGAAATGATAATACTAAGTAAGAGGTCAATTCACCCCTACTGAACCCAAATTTACTTGATAGGGATTTTAGCACTTGCCATTATGAGACTAAAAGTAGTAATCATCCTCAAAATGCACTGATTATAATTTAATGATAAAATATTTTGTTGTTGGCCGAGCCAACAGGACCAGTTTACTAAAATCAGTGTGACTTTTGCTGTACCACTTTTGAAGTGATGCTATGCCCCCTGTTAGTTACATTTTAATTACTCCTTCCCTCCCTTTAAACGTTACGTCACATTTGAACATACCTGGTATGATTATTTGAATTTAGAATTTAGAATTTGTTCTTGTTATCTAGCGTGTATACATTAGTGTATGAATCAATTTAGATATCATAAGACTACTGTTACACACCCCGAAGGGGATAAGAATGCTACGGCATCAAAGGAAACCGATACAGATCCCAACGTAGGCCGCAGTTTTGATGGCGATAGAATTGATTTAGATGTAGAAGCGGAAAAAAATTACTCTTTTATTTCTTCACATAGTACAATTTCCTATGATTCACATTTCGATCCTGCTACTCCCTCAATGACTCAAAATCCTACACCTAGCGACGTTGATGGAATTACTAGCGAAACTTCTGAAGATGATCTAATCCAGAACGAAGACACTGAACTGCGGGTAAGTTTGTCATCTTTAGGTTTAGAACGAAAAAACGTTGAATTTATAATAGAGCAGGGCGAAAAATACTTTGAAAATTCACGAATTTTATCAATGAAGTTGAAAATTCCTGAAGATATAGCTAGCAAGGCTTTAGAAATGTTAGAAATTTCTAAACAAGATCCTCCTCTCAAATTGACTCGAGATATCAAGAAAATACAAGCATGCTTGAAAAAAATATCCTGATTTAAACAAAAATAAGGACATAGCTCTGTTATGCGATGTGAGCGAGGAATTAGTATCAAAATATTTTGAATCTCAACCACCTGAAAATTTGTTAATTAGAGAAAAATATAACAAAGACATCTCAGTTATTGAGATATCTAATATTTTAAACATTGCGGCAAATATGAGAGAACACATTGAAAACACTTTTGTAATATTTTCCGGTGAAGAGGGAACTATTGTCTTAAACATTATATGCAATCATTTTGGGGAAATCTCAATTTCTGCTTTGAGAGAAAAAATAGTATCCAAAAATCTAAAACTACAAGACCAGTTAGGATATATACTGCCTAGAAAAAGTAAAAGTGATTATCAAATAGTGGAAAAGTATTTCTTTAACTACGAAGAATCAAGGAAATTTCTCGACATTGATTTTGATTTAACTGCGAATGATATTTCTCTAATTAAGGAGAATAGTAAAGATAGTGTAGAACAGCTAAGTGTGAAATTAAACAAAATAGAGTCAGTTATCAGAGATTACATTCATCGCTATTCACCACATCCCGTTGAAACTACATGTAATACAACGCTTCAAGCAAAGCAGATTGAGTCTATTGCCAGGGCTTTTGGGAATAAAAAGATTTCTTTTAACGAATACAGAATGATAGTTACGCATTCATTCGATCACATTATTAGTGACGTTGAAGAGACTTGTAAATCAAAGACTCCCAAACAGCTGCTAATTGATTTGCTGCCTCTTGCCTTTTATTACCTCAAGTGCAGCCTCCCCTTTGAAGATATCGCGAGAATAATCGCCAATGTTACCGACATTACTCTGACCACACACGACGTTTTTAACATGATATTCCAACTCTCTGACCCTGTTCTCAGAGGTTTGTGCATTGAACACTATTCCTTTAGTAATCCAGTCCCAATCTATTATCCCAAACTGAGAACATCCTTTTCTTCAAATACTAAATTTGAAGTCTGTAAAGAACTGTGGTATTGTCTTGAAAAGCACAACGGCTTGATTTCATTTGGATTAGGGAGAGCTGCATGGAACACTGTTGGCAAGTCATATCTCTTAGATGTGATATTTGAGACAGATTTCGTGAAGGCCAGTCCACAGACCAGTGCGTTCCATTCTGGTTCCATCGATATTCAGATAACCAAAAACCTCTTCGGCGAAGTTGAAAGTAAAAGCAGTGAATCAATGAATTGGGCATACATTGATTGTCATCGCAATTCTAACCCAAAAGTCATCACTGCAATGTGCACTCATCTTGATGTGGCTCTTATTCATGTATGCTTCAATGACTTCCAAAGAAATCAACCTGAATTACTAAAAGAAATAAAAGTTTTAGAAAATCATTTGAAATACATCTATTTACTCATCAGGGACTGTGAATGTGTTGAAGTTAGTGTGACACATCAAAGACCTTTTGGCGGTTCAGTGACGTTAGTTTATATTCCTAATTTAAAAAGGGACGATATTAAAACCCACGCAATATTAAAATCTCTGAAGAATATCGGATATGAAATACTCCACTTACAAATAGAACATCGTAAGCTTGTCACGAGTCAATTTTTGGAAGATGTAATCCTTGAAATAGATTTTGAAACTGGGAAAGAGATACAGAAAGACAATCAACTTATATTAAAGATAACTGAAAAAATTTATAAGACAACAATTCGATCTAAAAAAGTGGATTTTCGGTGTCTGAATTATTATCCTCATTTTGTGGACTACATGAGTGCATTTCATAGAGCTACTTATGAGACAGACCAGAATGTCATAGATAAACTGAACAATGAGTGCAAGGAAATTGATGAAAAATTAAACGAAATCTCGAAGGGAAACATTGTGAAATATTTTAATGATATCCTTCAACGTGAAAATTCCATGTTAATTTTGTGGAAATTGTCCAGAGAACTTTTCCATCTGACTACGAATCTAGCTATGGAAAGAGGAGAAGCGGCAGAAACTGCTCAGAAAGAACAAAAAAATGATAAATACACCCTCGAGATTCTCTGGAGAGAAGCACTCCTCTCTCAGAAATATGGACAGAATTCAAAAGATGCAGATAAGAGTAACTTCCAAGACGAGTTTGCTTCTAGCTTTAGTAAGCATGTTGGTCTCGGTGAAGCTTTCGAACTGATTGATGGCGATAATTTGAGATTTTTTAACAAAGATATTGACGCTCTTCTGTGTAAATTTTACGCAAAACAGAATGAAATTCTCAAAAAGATAAACAGTGGAAAAGACGTTAAACTTAATCCTGCTCCAATTGTAGTAAGCATATTTGGTCCTCAAAGTTCTGGAAAATCTACTCTACTCAATTACTGCTTCGGTTGTAAGTTTCTAACAAGTGCTGGCAGGTGTACGAGAGGGATATACGGCTCTCTCTTTCCAAGCTAGATCGACCGATTAACCGCTCTGAATCTTTCTTGATCCTCGACACGGAGGGATTGGATGCCATTGAGAGAGATAACATAAGAGACACTTCTTTGATCCATTTTGACAGAACAATGGTTCTATTCTGCCTCTCTGTCTCTCAAGCCGTCATCATTAATGTCAAGGGAGATATAGGAAGTGAAATGCAGAATCTTTTACAAATCTGTGCTTACTCTCTGCAACGACTCAAAGTAAGTAAGGTGAAAGCCCCGAGAATTTTCTTCGTTCTGAATCAACAAGCAGATCCTGATCCCAACAAGCATCTAGACTCTATCAACCTTCTCATGGAGAAACTCAGCACTGAATCTTGTCTTATGGAAACTGAAGGAGTGAAGATTTCTGATCTTATACAGGTTTCCAGAGATAATCTATTCATACTACCTTCTGCTTTCAATTCTCAACAGATGAATAAGCCTGGAGCTAACTTGTTTGATTCAAATGCTATAAAACTCTCTCCAACGATTGCTTTTGCAGACAAATGTTCCAAACTAAGAATCAGCATTATAAACCAATTGGATCATATGCCACTAGGAGACAGAGCTCCTTTCGAGAGTATGAGTGAGTGGATGGAGATGGCTGGCGTTATTTGGGATACAATAATCAGGTATCAAGATATTGTGAAATACAAGAATCTTGAAGAATTGATGTGTAGCAACAAACTAAGCAAAATTGTCACAGAACTGCTTGAAAAGAATATCTATAATATTCATAAGGAATTCACAGAGTTGACCAAAGAACTCTGCGAAGAAATAGATATATTCTTAACAAAGGTAATGATGAAATTTGATAAAACTTTTGAAAAACACCAAGAAATATGTTTGAGGGAGTTTCGTAAGAAAATTCAGGAAGATCCACTACTCTTGAAAAAAATGGAATATATTTCCAAGGAATCAATTATCACCATGAAAAGATTAATCTATGTTGTGAGAAAACAGCATGAAGATCAACTGAAGCTGCAAATAAAATCAGTATTAACAGAGATAAAGCTATCTGAAAGTATGAAAAAATTCCAAGAAGAAATCATAAAAAATGTTGATAAGTATTTGGGTTTTAGTATAAAAGAACAAGAAAAAGCTTTCGACGAAACTTGGAATGAAACTTTTGGAATCGAAGACCATGAAGAAGAATCTCGCGAATGTGAAGAAAATTTCTCAAATTTATATTCTATCTTTAAAATGGAATACAACGCTATGGAAAATAAACAGTTTATCTTTACACTATTCCGGAATCTCAAATTCGATTTAGATGATATCCTTAATTCAATCAAGGAAGATATTATGAGTAGATGTCTTAGACCTTTTAAATTGCCTCAAGAAGATAAATTGTTTTATCCTTCATATGATTATCATATTCCTATTAAGGAAATGTCTCCATACAACGGGAGACCCCATTATAGCTATGTTTGCCAATCAACTTTATTCAAGTTAGAGAAGCCTTGGTATACTTCAAGGTTAAATCCTGCCCCGGCAGAATTAACTCCATTTCAATGGATCCCATCTAAATGTGTTGACTTATTACGACACTGTTCTGGATTTTACAATCATCCAGATATTATTTGGAGATATCCAAAACATAAACAACTAGATTATTTGACTTCTGCCTTGAGAAGTCCAGATGATTTAGAAGTGAGTACATGGCAACGATTTATTGACGACATTTCATCTGATACTTTGAAACACTTAGAGACGAGTTCCAATGTCTCTCATGCCATCGTTAAACAGATTATCCATGAATTTTGTTTTAGAATTAGATTGTTCAACCATGAGTTTGGGTTTATTCACGCATGTCTATCTAACACTGCTGAGAGAACTCTCTCAACTTTGGTGTTTGCATACGCTTTCAAATTCCTCTGGTCTCAAAAAGCTAAAATCAGACGAGAAAACAGAGAAAAAAAGGATAATAAGCGACAGGATCATCTCCAATATTTTTTGCAAAAGATTGAAAATCGTAAAATGGCTCGAGGTGCATGGAATCGAGAAACGATGGCAGAAAGTGATAAGAAATTTTCTCAAAAATATTCCTCAGACTATCTCGCATCAGTTAAGAGAGGAAAACTTGATACTTGAAAAACTTTTTATTTTATTTTGTTTTAGAGATAGGTTGCATGGAGAATTTCTCATTTAGTGGTATGTCATGTTATTTTAGGAGTTTAGTTTAGTTAGTTTTCTATAGCGTTGACCCTCTGTTATCTTATATTCAACCTTGCGTCTCGAGATTGTATTACCCTCTTTTGGATTTTTCTTTTTTTATGTATATTTTATATTCACTAAGATGCTTTGTATCTTTATTTGGGATGAAAGCATATGAGAACAAAATATCTGTCGACAGATTGATAGTGCAGCTCAATTAAGTGACTCGTGGGACACGAATTGTGAATATTCTAATACATCTGCAAATATTCATTTTAGAGCTTAAAAATCTGAAATCTGAAATCTACATTAGGAAATATCGTATAGTAATAATTGAGATTTCGTTTGTTAATTTATTTGCATAAAGAATATTGCATTGAAAACATTGTTTTCCATGTCAACCAATCAGATTTCAAGTTTAGGGAGTCTTTCAAAATCAAAGTATACTTGTATTAAGAAGTTTTAAAATGGAATATTTCGTGTAAATTCTGCTAATTAAATTCTAGCTACTCCACTACCAAGTATTATCTGAAATGATCAGAGGCTAGGGATAAACAATGGAAGGAAGCGGAGCGCACGACAAAACGATATTTATATAATAATCCAACTAGAAGTAAATACATGAGCTAAGAAAAATATACAATGCACATTACACAGTAAAATATAGCAACATATAGTCAAATTATTCAAACTAAGCTAGAAGTCCATAGCTTAAATTCTAATAATACAACACTTCATTAGGTATCTATCTTTACTCTCGCCTCATCATCATCTACGACTTCCATATCCATCTGAATAAAGTTGAAATAATCATAAACATACTTTTCAGCATCACCAATAAAGCGATCTGCTTCAACAAGATTTTCCTGTGACCTCTTCATGATGTTCTTAAAACTGTAGCGGAAATCATGAATGTACTTTTGGAACCATCTGAAGCCTAATAGAGAAGTCAGAACGAGGAGTGCAAGAGACGTCATGCAGCTATTGAACACGAGTATATCTAACCTAAATGACTTGTATTTATATAGTATGATAGACAGAATTAGAATATAAAGCTGAGAGAAAGAGAGATACGTATAGGAAACTAATTGCACGCAGGTGTACGGAGATACTGCCAGAGAACTCTTGAACACGTCTTGCCTGGTAAATAAGATTGTAGCGATCCACAGCCATCTTCATCATCAGGTAGAGTAGCCCACTCAATGTGATGAGAGGGAAGAGAGTCCCACGATTGCGATTGAGATCTTAACCAGCACCCATGCATACTCTGTCCCAAACTCGAATATGTATTTGTATCCGTCGTGAGTACGCTTGGTTTCCACTTCGTTCCGCGCACTCAGCTTCCTGTAGAGGTAGATTAACAGAGCTGGAATTCGAAACATTTGAATTAAGACAAAGAAAGATGAAATGACCAAAAGGTTCATGAAATATATACCAGTATTAGGGGCGAATGCGATCGTAGTCACACTCGTGAATCCAGTAAGTGAGTTGTTATCACTCGTCTGCTTATCGATGATTATAGCAAACAGAATGTTGAAACTGGTGAAGGAAAATGAAGGAAATATGAGGAGCATTAGCAAAAGGAATGAATAGGTTTTCAATATGGTTGCTTGCATAGTATCCGATTTGGTCCAATGGAACTCGAGATAGGAGGAGTAGGATACGATTAGTGGGATCAAAGAAGAAAACAGCACCAGTAACAGTGGACCAGCGTACGCGAGTGACAAAGATTTAATAGCACCGAAAGCAGTATTATCCGAATAACCAAAGCGACCGAAAATATTTTCAAGTAAGTTATCGAGTCCATCAGTCTCACTGTCAGGATCAGACCCAGCAGTCATGTTACTGGACAGTCCAGTCGATCCGAGAATCTTATTGAGAATGTAAAACATAGCTGATGGGGTGGTGAAGAATATCAATAGGATCAGGATGCCTAAGTTAACTATGCCCCATCTTAAGTACCAGAGAATAATCCTCCATTTCGAAGTGCGAATGTTGGCCCAGTTCACATCAGAGGGAGCGGGAGCCCGACTCACTCTCCATTTATTTTGTGCTAATAAATTGGATTCAGTGGATTCGGGACGCCCACAGAACAGTTGGTACCTCTTGCAGACAGAGAACAAATCTAAATCCTGGCGAAAACCGACAAATGTCATGCCCTGTGGAGAAGCGAGTGCCTTCTCCTTCTCTCTTTCCTTCTTGTCCTTAAGTTCTGCGATTAGACGACGGTAGTAGTCGATTTCCCTGACAGGTTTCATCCAACATACGAACTTACCGATTCCAGTGTATATGTCATGTTCCACGCCGTACTTCTCTTCCAGTGACTGGTAGGTCCCAAAGGATTTCTCTGCCTCGACGAGTCTATTACGCAGGGAGTCATACGTAGCGACATCATACACGAAATCGATCGTAGTGGGAGCTTCTTCCTTTTCAGTCTGAAAGAAATGCTTTCGTAGAGATTGCTTTAGTTCTTCAGTTTCTTCTTGACTCTGTAGAGATGGTAAGTGGCAGATCTGTAGGACATTGTATTTGAATCTGTTCTTGTCCTCGTAACTGTATAGAATACGTCTGTAGTTCAGACTGACTATGAAGCCTATCATGACGAGTGCATGCGTCATTATCGAGTGTAGCCAGAATATGTCATACTTCGTATTGCCTGACTCATCACAAGAGAGACAGGCTGAGACGGTCTTGGTGACAATCGTGCTCATTGTGGTTATGGCATTTTGCAGCTCCTTTACTTTAATTAGCCAATATGGAATGATCTTCATAGTTCATTTAGCTTCGTTGCACTCTGAATTAATTAAAAGTGCCCCGCTTTTTCACAGATTTCTCTTATGTCTAATTTTGTATTTTTATATATAATACTTTTCTATTGTGTATCCTGCCTATGTCTCGCTCTTAGCATTGCTCATGTTGGCAAGTGTGAAAACTTAATCATAAATATTAGTCGAGTATAGCCGTATTGAAATCATTACATAAATCTATATATTAAATACCCACTAGACTGTCGAATAAGAAATTTTAATACCTCCGAAAATCCCCACTTCTCCATGTTTTGTTGCATTTTAATTACACCCTTCTCTCCCCTTCAATTGAAACACTACGCCACGTTTGAACAGCTCCAGTATGATTATTTAAATTTAGTATTTCTTATTGTTATCTAGCGTGGATACATTAGTGTATGGTTATATTTAGCTATGGATCATAAGACTACTGTTACAGACCCCGAAGGAGATGAGAGTGATATAGCATCCAAGGAAACCGGTACACTTCCCAAAGGAGATGAGAGTGATATAGCATCCAAGGAAACCGGTACACTTCCCAAAGGAGATGAGAGTGATATAGCATCCAAGGAAACCGGTACACTTCCCAAAGGAGATGAGAGTGATATAGCATCCAAGGAAACCGGTACACTTCCCAAAGGAGATGAGAGTGATATAGCATCGAAGGAAATCGATACACTTCCCAAAGGAGATGAGAGTGATATAGCATCCAAGGAAACCGGTACACTTCCCAAAGGAGATGAGAGTGATATAGCATCCAAGGAAACCGGTACACTTCCCAAAGGAGATGAGAGTGATATAGCATCCAAGGAAACCGATACACTTCCCAAAGGGAAAAAAAGTGATTCATACGTAAAATGGATGAAGTCTAGTACTGATGATAATTTGTGTAGAAATTCTTACTCATTTACTTCTGCACATAGTCCAATTTCCTGTGAAACCTCTATCGATCCTGCTCCCTCGATGAATCAAAATCCTACACCTAGTGACAATGATGGAATTGCTAGCGAAACTTCTGAAGATAATCTAATCCAGGATAAAGACGCTGAATTGAAGGTAAGTTTGTCATCTTTAGGTTTAGAACAAAAACACATTGAATTTATAATAGAGCAGGGTGAAAAATATTTTCATAAGTCACGAATTTTATCAATGAAGTTGAAAATTCCTGAAGATATAGCTAGCAAGGCTTTGGAAATTTTTGAAATTTCTAAAGATCCTCCACTCAAATTGACTCTAGATATCAGCAATAAGATACAAGTATGCTTGAAAGAATATCCTGATGTAAACACAAATATGGACATAGCTCTGTTATGCGATGTGAGCGAGGAATTAGTATCAAAATATTTTGAATCTCAACCACTAACTGAAATTGAGAAAGTGTTAATTGAAGAAAAGTATAACAAAGACATCTCAGTTATTGAGATATCTAATGTTTTAAACATTGCGGAAAACAAAGTCAGAGAACACATTGAAAAAACCTTTGTGACATTCTCCGGTGAAGAGGGAACTATTGTCTTAAACATTATATGCAATTATTTTGGAGAAATCTCAATTTCTGCTTTGAGAGAAAAAATAATATCCAAAAATCTAAAACTACAAGACCAGTTAGGATATATACTGCCTAGAAGAAGTAAAAATGAATACCAAATAGTGAAAAAGTATTTCTTGAACTACGAAGAATCAAGGAAATTTCTCGACATTGATTTCGATTTAACTGCGAAAGATATTTCTCTAATTAAGAAGAATAGTAAAGATAATGTAGAACAGTTGAGTGTGAAATTAAACAAAATTGAGTCAGTTATCAGAGATTACATTCATCGCTATTCACCACACCCTATTGAAACTACATGTAATACAACGCTTCAAGCAAAACAGATTGAGTCTATTTCCAGGGCTTTTGGGAGCAAAAAGATTTCATTTGACGAATACAGAATGATAGTTACTCATTCATTCGATCGCATTATTAGTGACGTTGAAGAGACTTGTAAATCAAAGACCCCAAAACAGCTGCTAATTGATTTGCTGCCTCTTGCCTTTTATTACCTCAAGTGCAGCCTCCCCTTTGAAGATATCGCGAGAATAATCGCCAATGTTACCGACATTACTCTGACCACACACGACGTTTTTAACATGATATTCCAACTCTCTGATCCTGTTCTCAGAGGTTTGTGCATTGAGCACTATTCCTTTAGTAATCCAGTCCCAATCTATTATCCCAAACTGAGAACATCTTCTTCTTCAAATAAGGAATTTGAAGTCTGTAAAGAATTGTGGTATTGTCTTGAAAAGCACAACGGCTTGATTTCATTTGGATTGGGAAGAGTGGCATGGAACACTGTTGGCAAGTCATATCTCTTAGATGTGATATTTGAGACAGATTTCGTGAAGGCCAGTCCACAGACCAGTGCGTTCCATTCTGGTTCCATCGATATTCAGATAACCAAAAACCTCTTCGGCGAAGTTGAAAGTAAAAGCAGTGAATCAATGAATTGGGCATACATTGATTGTCATCGCAATTCTAACCCAAAAGTCATCACTGCAATGTGCACTCATCTTGATGTGGCTCTTATTCATGTATGCTTCAATGACTTCAAAAGAAATCAACCTGAATTACTAAAAGAGATAAAAGTTTTAGAAAATTATCTGAAACACATCTATTTATTTATCAGAGATTGCGAAGGTGTTGAAGTTAGTGTGACACATGAAAAAACTTTTGGCAGTTCAGTGACGTTGGTTCATATTCCTAATTTAAAAAGGGACGATATTAAGACTCACAAAATACTAAAATCTCTGAAGAATATCGGATATGAAATACTTCATTTACAAATAAAAAATCCCAAACTTGTTACGAGTCAATTTTTGGAAGATGTAATTCTTGAATTAGATTTTGAAACTGGGAAAGAGATACAGAAAGACCATCAACTTGTCTTAAAGATAACTGAGCAAATTTATAATACAACAATTCAATCAAAAAAGGTGGATTTTCGGTGTCTAAATTATTATCCTCATTTTGTGGATTACATGAGTGCATTCCATAGAGCTGCTTATGAGACAGATCAGAATGTCATAGATAAACTGAACAATGAGTGCAAGGAACTCGATGAAAAATTAAACGAAATCTCGAAAGGAAATATCGTGGGATATTTTAACGCTATCCTTCAACGTGAAAATTCCATATTAATTTTGTGGAAATTATCCAGAGAACTTTTCCATCTGACTTCGAGTCTTGCTATCGAGAAAGAAGAAGTGGCACAAACTGTGAAAGAACAAAAAAATGTTAAATACACCCTTGAGATTCTCTGGAGAGAAGCACTCCTCTCTCAGAAATATGGACAGAATTCAAAAGACGCAGATAAGAGTAACTTCCAAGACGAGTTTGCTTCTAGCTTTAGTGAGCATGTTGGTCTCGGTGAAGCTTTCGAACTGATTGATGGTGATAATTTGAGATTTTTTAACAAAGATATTGACGCTCTTCTGTGTAAATTTTACGCGAAAAAATACGACTTTCTGAAAAAGTTAAACTATGGAAAAGGCGTTAAACTTAATTCTGCTCCAATTGTAGTAAGCATATTTGGTCCTCAAAGTTCTGGAAAATCTACTCTACTCAATTACTGCTTCGGTTGTAAGTTTCTAACAAGTGCTGGCAGGTGTACGAGAGGGATATACGGCTCTCTTTCCAAGCTAAATCGACCGGTTAACCGCTCTGAATCTTTCTTGATCCTCGACACGGAGGGATTGGATGCCATTGAGAGAGATAGCATAAGAGACACTTCTATGATCCATTTTGATAGAACAATGGTTCTATTCTGCCTCTCTATCTCTCAAGCAGTCATTATTAATGTCAAGGGAGATATAGGAAGTGAAATGCAGAATCTTTTACAAATCTGTGCTTACTCTCTGCAGCGACTCAAGGTGAATAAGGTGAAAGCCCCGAGAATTTTTTTCGTTCTGAATCAACAAGCAGATCCTGATCCCAACAAGCATCTAGACTCTATCAACCTTCTCATGGAGAAACTCAGCACTGAATCTTGTCTCACGGAAACTGAAGGAGTGAAGATTTCTGATCTTATACAGGTTTCCAGAGATAATCTATTCATACTACCTTCTGCTTTCAATTCTCAACAGATGAATAAGCCTGGAGCTAAATTGTTTGAGTCAAATGCTATAAAACTCTCTCCAACGATTGCTTTTGCAGACAAATGTTCCAAACTAAGAATCGGCATTATAAACCAATTGGATCATATGCCACTAGGAGACAGAGCTCCTTTCGAGAGTATGAGTGAGTGGATGGAGATGGCTGGCGTTATTTGGGACACAATAATCAGGTATCAAGATATTGTGAAATACAAGAATCTTGAAGAATTGATGTGCAGCAACAAACTAAACAAACTAGTCACAGAACTGCTTGAAAATAATATCTATCATAATCATAAGGAATTTACAGAATTTACCAAAGAACTCTGCAATGAAATAGATAGCATTGAGTCCTATCTTCATCCTAATATAATCTTAATAGAAGTAATGATGAAATTTGATGAAGTTTTTCTAAAACACCAAAAAATCTGTTCAAGGGAGTTACGTATCAAAATTCAAGAAGATCCACTCTTGAGAAGAATGGAACATATTTGCAAGGAATTAGATGCCAACATGGAGAGATTGATCTATGTTGTGAGAAAGCAACATGAAGATCAGCTAAAGCTGCAAATAAAATCAGTATTAACAGAGATAAAGCTATCTGGAAGTATGAAAAAATTCCAAGAAGAAATCATAAAAAATGTCGAAAAGTATTTAGGTTTTAGTAAAAAAGAACAAGAAAAAGCTTTCGAAGAAACTTGGAATGAAACTTTTGGAATCGAAGACCACGAAGAAGAATCTCGCGAATGTGAAGCACATTTCTCAGATTTATATTCTATCTTTAAAACAGAATACAACGCCATGGAAAATAAACAGTCCATCTTTACACTATTCCGGAATTTCAATTTCGATTTAGATGATATCCTTAGTTCAATCAAAAGAGATATTATGAGTAGATGTCTTGAACCTTTTAAATTGCCTCAAGAAGACAAATTATTTTATCCTTTGTATGATCACCATATTCCTATTAAGCATATGTCTACATACAACGGGAGACCCCATTATAGTTATGTTTGCCAATCAACTTTATTCAAGTTAGAGAAGCCTTGGTATAAATTTTATGCAGGGGTAGAATTAACTCGATTTAGATGGATCCCATCTCAATGTGTTAGCTTATTACGACACTGTTCTGGAATTTACAATCATCCAGATATTATTTGGAAACACAAAAAGTCAATACAACTAGATTATTTGGCTTCTGCCTTGAGAAGTCCAGATGATTTAGAAACGAGTACATGGCAACGATTTATTGATGACATTTCATCTGATACTTTGAAACACTTAGAGACGAGTTCCAATGTTTCTCATGCCATCGTTAAGCAGATTATCCATGACCTTTCTTTTAGAATTAGATTGTTCAACCATGAGTTTGCGTTTATTCACGCATGTCTATCTGACACTGCTGAGAGAACTCTTTCAACTTTAGTGTTCACATATGCTTTCAAATTCCTCTGGTCTCAAAGGGCTAAGATCAGACGAGAAAACAGAGAAAAAAAGGATATAAAAAAACAGGATCATCTCCAATATTTTTTGCAAAAGATTAAAATTCGTAAAATGGCTCGAGGCACATGGAATCGAGAAACGATGGCAGAAAGTGATAAGAAATTTTCTCAAAAATATGCCTCAGACTATCTCGCTTCAGTTAAGAGAGGGTTGATAACCTTTGAACAACAAAATTATTTGAAAACATATCTTGAGGATAGAAAAGAATTACTATCTCATGAAAGTATACTAAACCTAGCTCAAGATGTTCTCTTCAAAGAACTGAATAATCATGGTGAAGAAGTTACAGATACAGAAAATTTCGTTGTTCAATTTATTTGTAACAGAAATCATTTATTGAAGTCGATGTTTGAAGAGAAATGGTCCGAAATAGAAAATATCCTTTATCAAAGTATATCACAGAATTTGAAGATGAGGTTTGAAAAAAAGACATCAGTCCTAATTAATACAGTAAGCAAACTCTTACACGAATTGAATGGCAGGTCTGATGAAATGGTCAGTCATGAAAAATTCTGCACCAAAGGGTTTGATTCAGACAGTAATTTTGAATCGGTTGAATTTGGAGAACTTGATCTTGCTGAAAAGAAAGAATTACCTTTTAAAGCAATGAATATCTATCTTAAAAACTATCTCGACCCTCCAATAACTCCAGAGTTGTTTGCCCAACACTTTTCTAATATCTTTGAAGTGGATGGTCATAAAGTTAGAGCCTCTGACACATATGCATTATGCTGCAAGCCTACAGAACCTATCCTGGATGAAGATAACTTCAAAAAACTAGAAAACACGAAAATGTTCAATACCACCGAACTTATTTTCAACATATATGAATACATTAAAAAATTCAAATTAACATTGGAGCATTATCGTGTAGAACTAAAACAAATAGAATTTGAAGAAATGGTTGCAGCTATGAAATCTGAGTTTGAAAAGGATGTTATTGGCTGTCCTTCACAGTGTCCAAGCTGTGGGAAATTTTGCGAGAGAGAAATTCATCCGAACCAAGGAAAATGCCAGATCAAAACAGGTCATCAGATCTCATCAATGGGTGGCAAAGTCTGGGGAATGGATAAAGACAATACTGCCGTCTTGTTTATGTGTGATGACTACAAAGATCACACTCAGGTATTCCTACCATGTGGAGTAATGGAGTGGGGAGAGTTTAAGGATAAATGCGGAAACGAATGGAATTGGATTCTTCCTAATGACGAGAAATACAGAACCAAACAACAATTCAATCAAAAGACCATGATAGACGTCTGGAACAAGTTTGGACGTGGAATACTGAATTACTATTATAAGACGGAAAAGACGCAGATAACCTACAACCCTTACACATCCTATGAGGAAGTGAACCAAGCACTTCTTCCTGTGAAATACTTCATTTGTTTTGTGATTGATGGAACTAGTTCGATGAGAAGGGAAATTGTTCGAGCTAAGGTCTCCGTAGGACAGTTGATTCAACATTTCCTTTCAAGAGGAAACTCTCCTGAATTCCGAATTGTTATCTATCGTGATCATTGTGTTGAAAACGTAGTTGAGACATTTCCCAGTGGGGAAGAATTTACTCCACTTCAAAATACTGTGGAGGATTTTCTTAACGGAGTTAAGGTTGGTGGTGGTGGTGGAGATGGTCCAGAGGCTGTGCTAGATGGCTTAGCAACTGCTGCCACGAAATCTGATTGGAAAACCACCAATGGAGTTCGGAATAAGATCATTCATATATTCGACGAACCTCCTCATGGAGATTTCCCAAACTATAAATCACATGATACTCGCAGTAACAAAGGATTTTGCTGTTGTTGTAACCATGGAACCAAATGTCATTTTGATTGGGAAAAAGATGTTTGGAATACCTTTAAAGAGTTTAACATTGAGTATCATGGTATCAGTACCAGTAGAAGCTATCCCAATTATGAATCCAAAATGAAGGAAGAACTTGGACATCTCTGTTACAATTTCCAAGTGGTTGGCAATGAGGTTGTAAATGACGCCATTCTTCAGATTTTCGTTAATATTAATAACCAAATTTATTAATATTAACGAAATTTATTTTTATTTTGTATTCGAGATAGGTTGCTTGGAGAATTTCTCATTTAGTGTTATACCATGTTATTTTAGAATTAGTTTAGTTTAGTTAGTTTTCTATAGCGTTGACCTTATGTTATCTTAGATTCAACCTTCCGTCTAGAGGTTGTATTACCTCCTTTTATATTTTTATTTCTGATAATATATTTTATATTCACTAAGGTGCTTTGTATCTTTATTTTTTTGGGGCGGCAGCATATGAGAAAAAATATCTAAGGCTCTCAATTCTCACGGCTTCCACATACATTTATTTCGCTTACTCATCATAGGCAAACAACATTTTAATTTCAAATACCTATCTATAGGGTGTCTCAAAAGTTCTGCAACAACCAATTTTACTTTGTTAATTTGACTAAGATCACTTGATTGTATTCCAAATTAGCCTCCATAAATGAAATCTAGCACCCTTCTAGCATAGAAATATGCTCAACTCATTACGCAAAAAACATTTCTTATAAAATTTTAAATAATTACATACCAATTACTCCTAAATTTGGAGCTCAAAAGTGTCAAGTTTGAAGATCACTATTTTTCTGATGAAATCTTACATTAATCACTTCTATATTCTGTAATTGATTCATAATACTAATATCATATTATTACTTTTGATTTATGTAACGGAAATCTTCTATAAGAACGCGAGTATTTTAAGTATAGCCGTCAAAGTACCATGGATATGAGTTTTTTTATTGAGATAAAATATATTCTTTACTAGACAACGATATATATGATCCAGCATTGCAAATAAATTGAGAAAAGCAGGCCATTGGGAATGCAAAATAATTAAGATAATCCTCCCTATTTTTTGATCAAAAAGAGGTATCGGATATTCGATCTATTTATCTATGTATAATGCATCAGCAACATTCGTTACAGAACTTTTGAGACACCTGTATATGATATACGTATTGCTTAAATTGATTAACAATGGATCCTATAAAAAATTCATAATTATATTTTGAAAGTGATAATGGCGTAATCATTTATGATGAACAATGGTGCGGTTGAACCACTGAGAACAGGGAGGCATTTGCCACTGCAAAGAATTCTTCTAAATTGGTCCATGTATTCAGTCGGAAAATTGTCTTTTGACTATATAGCATTCAAATCAAAGTCGGAAATATTTTCTCCAAATTTTTTTCTTTAAATAAGTCACATTGTCCTATTATCCATATACCATATACCATATAAACATATATCATTTATTTTCAAATGACTGATAGCCAAAAGTACCGAAGTTGCAAAACCATCGAATTTAGGATTGTAAAACACGGTTCAAATAACTTCCAATACATCTAAGAAAAGTCTACAATGAACATTTAATTACACAGTAAAATATGCAACATACTATAGTCAAATTATTCCAGCTAAGCTAAAAGTCCATAGCTTAAAATCTAAGAATACAAAGACTTCATTAGGTATCTATCCTTACTCTCGCCTCATCATCATCTATGACTTCCATATCCATCTGAATAAAATTGAAATAATCATAAATATACTTTTCAGCATGACCAATAAAGCGATCTCTCTCAAAAAGATTTTCCTGCGACCTCTTCATGATGTTCTTAAGACTGTAGCGAAAATCATGAATGTACGTTTGGAACCATCTGAAGCCTAACAGAGAAGTCAGAACGAGGAACGCAAGAGACGTCGCGCAGCTATTGAACACGAGTATATCCAACCTAACTGACTTGTATTTATAAAGTATGATAGACAGAATTAGAATGTAAAGCTGAGAGAGAAAGAGAGATACGTATAGGAAACTAATTGCACGCAGGTGTACGGAGATACTGCCAGAGAACTCTTGAACACGTCTTGCCTGGTAAATAAGATTGTAGCGATCCACAGCCATCTTCATCACCAGGTAGAGTAACCCACTCAATGTGATAAGAGGGAAGAGAGTCCCATACACGATTGCGATTGAGATCTTAACCAGAACCCATGCATACTCTGTCCCAAACTCGAATATGTATTTGTATCCGTCGTGAGTACGCTTGGTTTCCACTTCGTTCCGCGCACTCAGCTTCCTGTAGAGGTAGATCAACAGAGCTGGAATTCGAAACATTTGAATTAAGACAAAGAAAGATGAAATGACCAAAAGGTTCATGAAATATATTCCAGTATTAGGGGCGAATGCGATCGTAGTCACACTCGTGAATCCAGTAAGTGAGTTGTTATCACTCTTCTGCTTATCGATGATTATATCAAACAGAATGTTGAAACTGGTGAAGGAAAATGAAGGAAATATGAGGAGCATTAGCAAAAGGAACGAATAGGTTTTCAATATGGTTGCTTGCATAGTATCCGATTTGGTCCAATGGAACTCGAGATAGGAGGAGTAGGATACGATTAGTGGGATCAAAGAAGAAAACAGTACCAGTAACAGTGGACCAGCGTACGCGAGTGACAAAGATTTAATAGCACCGAAAGCAGTATTATCCGAATAACCAAAGCGACCGAAAATATTTTCAAGTAAGTTATCGAGTCCATCAGTCTCACTGTCAGGATCAGACCCAGCAGTCATGTTACTGGACAGTCCAGTCGATCCGAGAATCTTATTGAGAATGTAAAACATAGCTGACGGGGTGGTGAAGAATATCAATAGGATCAGGATGCCTAAGTTAACTATTCCCCATCTTAAGTACCAGAGAATAATCCTCCATTTCGAAGTGCGAATGTTGGCCCAGTTCACATCAGAGGGAGCGGGAGCCC
This sequence comes from Aphrocallistes beatrix, assembly GCA_963281255.1. NCBI lineage: Eukaryota > Metazoa > Porifera > Hexactinellida > Sceptrulophora > Aphrocallistidae > Aphrocallistes > Aphrocallistes beatrix. The sequence goes on from OY725501.1 coordinate 2,980,472, forward strand.
GACTCACTCTCCATTTATTTTGTGCTAATAAATTGGATTCAGTGGATTTGGGACGCCCACAGAACAGTAGGTACCTCTTGCATACAGAGAATAAATCTAAATCCTGGCGAAAACCGACAAATGCCATGCCCTGTGGAGAAGCGAGTGCCTTCTCCTTCTCTCTTTCCTTCTTGTCCTTAAGTTCTGCGATTAGACGGCGGTAGTAGTCGATAGCCCTGACAGGTTTCATCCAACATACGAACTTACCGATTCCAGTGTATATGTCATGTTCCACGCCGTACTTCTCTTCCAGTGACTGGTAGGTCCCAAAGGATTTCTCTGCCTCGACGAGTCTGTTACGCAGGGAGTCATACGTAGCGACATCATACACGAAATCAATCGTAGTGGGAGCTTCTTCCTTTTCAGTCTGAAAGAAATGCTTTCGTAGAGATTGCTTTAGTTCTTCAGTTTCTTCTTGGCTCTGTGGAGATGGTAAGTGGCAGATCTGTAGGGCATTGTATTTGAATCTGTTCTTGTCCTCGTAACTGTATAGAATACGTCTGTAGTTCAGTCCGACTAAGAAGCCTATCACGACGAGTGCATGCGTCATAATCGAGTGTAGCCAGAATATGTCATACTTCGTATTGCCTGACTCATCACAAGAGAGACAGGCCGAGACTGTCGTGGTGACAACCGTGCTCATCGTGGGTATGTCCTGACTGCAATAGGCCACGTTCACAGTCAGAATAACAACAACACAGATGAACACATAGCAGCTCATCAGGAGTAGAAGGTGCAGCTGAAATACCTGATAGAGATATGCGTCTGTTCCTACTCGCTCACGGAAATTCCTCAGACCATACGTAGCATAATTTCTGATCCAGTTGAAGAGTGAGTGTTCTCTTGCGATTTCATTTCGTCTATGATTGTTCTCACTTCGAGTAAGGTTATCAGCATAATTGTTGGCATTGTTATCTCTACCCCAGTGGTAGACGTTCTGCTTTCCGAACTCCCAAAACAGGAAGCGTAGCACGAGGAAGAGGATGAAGAGGATTATCCCGAACACCAGTGACGATAAGAAAACGACCAATAGTTTTATGTCCCTGTAAGTGGTGGTTAGTACGATGCAATCTGAATTGTGAGATGCGTTATTTTCCATCTTAGTTAAGCTAGTTAATATAACCTAGTATATAGTACGTGTTATCACCTATTAGAAGGTAGCTTTGAGATGTTACGTGTACAGAATTCAAAACTGTTTTTTACTTAGGTTATAAATACTGCAGGCGCATGTTCCAACGGCCAGGCCCTTGTCCATGGTATATTCTATTCACTACTACATATGAGCTAGCATTGATCAGTGGAGTTGGAGTGTTTATTCTGGCCACCTTTATTAAACACAACTTCTCGAAGCGATGAACTTATATGTGACCCGGTGGGGTGCATTTTCATCCGACATTTTAGTTAAGTCTTAATATTGAAACGTTATTTCTCCATTTTGCAGCTCCTTACTTTAATTAACCAATATGGAATGATCTTCATGGTGCCCCGCTTTTTCACAGATTTCTCTTATTTCTAATTATGTATTTTTACATACAATAATTTTCTATTGTGTCTCCTGCCTATGTCCCGCTCTTAGCATTGCTCATGTTGGCAAATGTGAAAACTTGATAATAAATGATAGTAGAGTCTAGTCGATTGTGAAGTCATTACAGAAATCAGTCAAGGATTAAAACTTCCTTTCGTATCATACTAAGTAAAGCAAGATTAGTGTGTGCTCTGCCCTAAATCCTATTCAGACTTATGTAGATATCAGATTACTTCACTTTAGTTCTATAAAAATTATCAGGAGGATGTCAAACAAATCAGATCTTCACAGAAGAAACTGGAACAGTACATCAGCAGGTAAAATCGCAGAATGTCGTCCACAGACAAAGATTCTTCTAAAGTATGTTAATTTTTATTGTTTAAAATCCGATTTCAAACGTTGAAGGATGATATTGAATGGCCTGTGCAATCTTCACATTCTGGTTGATATTTTGCATTATTAATCTGTCAAATGATATTTTAAAATTTATCTTCTTTTCATATTTTATATATTGAATACCCCAGATAGGAAAGCTCTTTTTTCGACCATTCTAGAAAAAATATGAGAAATATTCAAAAGTATCGAAGACGCTTTGTATACTTTTTGCACGACGGACTCTCTCTGCTACCCCCGACTGTTTTAATATTCTAGAGAGAGAGATAGAGATTTAGTTTCTTAATTATTAGAACTAACTTGATCATAGATTGATAACCTGTGGCACAATCATGGCCATATTACTGAATCTCATGTATTAAGTCAATAGTTGTGAGCTCTCAACTACCATTGAATTGTGTCAACTGTTGTGTCAGTTTGTTAATCAATAATTTGCTTTTCTGATTTTATCATTCTAACCTCATTTTATAGCCTAATATATTGCACAAAAACAAAACATGTGGGCGTTCCACAGATTACTAACATCATGGGTGTAATGTGTGTATTTTATTTTTGTTTTTCGCTAAAGACTGGTACCACTTTCGATTATTATTAATATTGAGTAGAATATCCAGACATGCTTAGTTATTACAATAACTATCTTTTTGTCTGACTATAGCTCTTATAATTGAATCCTTGTGTTAAATGTCAGGAATAGTTAAAACATTTGTAATATTGCTTTTGACTGATGTTCTAATAAAAATAAAAATAAAAGTTATCTCAGCTTTGCGAAGTCAAAATGATTTATTCTTAATCCATTCTATATTTAAATATTTGTGCATGTTTTAAAGAAATTTATTTCTTCTACCAAATATGATTCCATATTTGAATGCTACTATACTAATTTTAGGTGATAAGATTGCACAAGCACCAGATTAGACACATCTCACACAATGTGTCATATCAACCTCTGTTGTTCCAGAGAAAGTGGCAGCTTATACCTCCAACTTGTTCTCGCGAGAATATATATAGATTAGGCAATACTTTGATTTTGTTTGAAAGATACTAAAAAATTTACTCAATTTTCAAAAGGTATGTTGCTAGGTTCACATTTTTTTTATTATTTTAAAATTTACGCCATTCTTTATTTGCCTAGGTCAAATGTCTATGAGTGTGATAGGAGGCGGGCTGGTGGGAGCAGTGCAGAGCTTGTACCTACGCAAGCAAGGCTACGAGGTCCACCTGTACGAGTCTCATGGAGACATGAGGCTGGACAGCACCGCCATGTCTAGAAGCATCAACCTGACCATGTCCTCACGAGCTCGCGCCGCTCTTAAGAAGATAGACTTAGACGAATTCATTTTCAAGCATTCTCTCCCGATGTACGCGCGCAGGATACACAACACAGACGGATCTACCTTCGATGTTAAATACAGCAACAAGGGCGATGCCAACTGGTCCATTCACCGTGCCAAGCTGAACATGCTCCTCCTCTCCAAAGCTGAGGAGGCAGGGGTGCACATGCATTTCAAACACCGTCTTGTTAATGTCGACTTCAAACTGTCCGAACTGACTTTTAAAGTGGATGACGAAACTAGTGAGGTAAAACAGTCCACTGATTTTATTTTCGGTTGCGATGGTGCTTTTTCGCACGTGCGTAATTCAATGTCTCGCGCTATTAACTTTTCGCAAGAATTTATTTCCCACGGTTATAAAGAGCTCGAAATTCCCCCTACGAAAGAGAACGACTTTGCCCTCTCCCCCAAACACCTCCATATATGGCCACGCAACGAGTTTATGCTCGTCGCGATGCCAAACAATGACAAGACGTTCACAGGCACTCTCTTCATGCCTGAAGACATCTTCTCCCAGCTCAACACTCGAGCTGAGGTAGAGCGGTTCTTCGCCAAGCATTATCCCGATGCGATGGAGATGATGGGGAAGGAGAACCTAGTCAGGAACTACTTCGAGAACCCCGTGGGCAGTCTCATCTCTGTCAAGTGCAAGCCGTACCATTACAAGAACGCTGTTCTGCTGGGGGACGCCGCGCATGCCATGGTTCCGTTCTACGGACAGGGGATGAATGCAGGGTTTGAGGATTGCATGGTGTTCGACGGGTTGTTAGCGAAATACAATAAAGATCTGTACAAAGCGAGTGCTGAGTATTCGCTAATACGGCCGAAGGAAGGAGAGTGCATGTCCAACCTATCCATGTACAATTATGTCGAACTGAGATCCCATATGAACGACCCCAAGTTCCTTCTCAAGAGAAAAATAGAATTTTTCATGGATAGGCATTTCCCCAATCTCCTACTCCCACTCTACCCCTCCATCTCTTTCTCTCCGATGCCCTACACGGAGATAATGGAGCGGGTGCAGAGACAGGATAAAGTTTTTGCGGTTATTTTCACGGCTATGAATGCTGTGAAGAAGTTGGGTGGGTATAGTTTGTGTCTGGCTATTATGCTGGGGACTATTTACATATTACTATGCGATTATGTCAGTCTCTAGGCAGTTTGTTCAGTCTACACCTAGACACAATACTCTATTTTGCTCTGCTTTGCTTGCTAATTAGGTCATTTTGACTCTCAACTGCATGTTTCTTTGCTATTTTTATCTTTTCAATTGTATTCAATATACATTTTGTATCTTTGCTTTACATTAATAAATCTTACATATTAGAACGCTAGGATTTTTTGTTTGATCTTGAGAATTGAGAGACCTGGGGCCTTATTCTCAGATCGACTTAAACGTAAACTTAAAGGTAACTTAAACTAAGTAAAAACTTAGTTTTTGATTGAAAACTAAGTATTTTTATCATCATAGACAGCTAAAACTAAGTTGGTATTCACAGAGCAAAACTAAATATTTACTTAGTTTTTACTTGTACAGTTGAAACTGGGTTTTTTTGACACCCCATTTGCACGAAAAAATGTCAAAAAGACCCAGTGTTGCGCATCCCACTACGAAGAAAATATATTTTAGAGGTCATAGTAAGAATTATTAAGTATGTAAAGGTTAATTTCTTGACTCCGTAGTCGTTGGCAATTGCCGTCAGAGGGTGACCCTTGTCGAGACGCAGGACTATCTCGTGCCTTTCCGTCAGTGTCAGACGTTTCTGTTTTGTTATGGATGTCATGAACTAATTGCTGAAAATTGGGTGTCAAAAAAACACGGTGTCAACTGTACATAAAACTCAGATTTTTACACCAACAATTGTCAAAAAATGCCGATTGTCAAATAAACCCAGTGTCAAAAAAACCCGATGGAAATTCTATAGTAGAAACATGAAAAAACAATCTGCAGCAAAATATGTCAAAAAATACGTGACTTAACTCACAATTTTATGAAGAAAATATTTTTTTACATCCTTGCAAAGGGGAATATGTAAAAATAAATGTAGTATTAATTATTGCTAAGAACAATACAATCCAATTTTATCGCAATTAGAACTCTATTTATTTGTTGTAGTCACCATTATCTGAGTATGGTTTATGACATTGATTTGATGTACACCGCATAGAATGTCTTCATCACTCAATATCTTACGTAAACATGAAGCTACTGAATAATAACTGACGACATGAGTGCTTTGATGTAATGACCAATATTATTATTACAAATTAATGAAAAAGGGGAGTATTAAACTCAGCTGAATTATATAGTAAACCCATAGCTGTTAATTAATTAAAAATTGAGCTCTACCTCCACAAATTCAGAATTTAATCTCATTGTATTTAAAGTTCCTTCACTAGTTACATACATAGCCTTATTGCCACAGCTCATGGTGGATCCCAGTGCAACCTATTCTCAGTTCCAAAAGGGAAGCGAATCCCCTAAGATCTACCAGCATGCGCGGAATATCCTCAGTAACACGGGGTTTTTCGAGGGCACAGAGAAGTTGCTCGAGGTGTGGCTATGTCCCCCACAGGCCGGAGAGGTAGAAACTAATGGTGAAAGCGAGAATAAGAATCCTTGGACCAGCCTGAGGTGCATTTCAGAAGCTGAGTGGAACCACATCTTGAAGCATTATGCCAAATGCACCGTAATGAGCGTGGTTAGCAACGATAAAGTGGACGCGTACATGCTCAGTGAGAGTAGCCTGATCGTCTATGACAACAAGTTCATCCTTAAGACGTGCGGCTCCACCACACCCCTGGCTGCTCTACAGCCCATCATGACGTTCGCACGGGAGAAGTGCAACCTTTCGCATGTGACAGATGTGTTCTATTCGCGCCGTGGGTACGCAGATCCGTTTGCTCAGGTCACTCCGCACCGCTCCTATGACGAAGAGGTGAAGTACCTGAACGGAATGTTCAAGTCCGGCAGTGCTTACATCCTGGGCCGACTCAATGGGGATCCGTGGTACCTGTACATTCTGGACCATGAGGAGGAGAACCAGCTGCCAGACCAAACACTCGAACTGCTGATGACGTCACTACCTCCTGAAGTGATGTCACACTTCACCTTAGCTGCGCATCCAACTGCAAAAGAGATGTGTGAGTCAGTCGGGATAAAAGAGTTGTTTCCTTCCTTCTCCTTTGATTTGAAAGCGTTTGATCCCTGCGGTTTTTCACTCAACGGAATTGATGGAGAGTTCTACATCACCTGCCATGTGACACCACAGACAAACTGCTCCTACCTCAGCTTCGAGACGAACTGGCCGCAGGAAGAGTATACGCAGCTAGTGAAGAAGTTGGTTGGAATTTTCCATCCCGAAAACACCCTCATGACCCTGTTTGTGAACCAGGCCTCTCTCTGTCCCAACTCATCGGTAGGTGTCAGAGACGCTGAAATTCAGGGTTACAAGCGGATGGACAAACAGTACTGTGAGTTTCCTAACTCCTATAACGTGACACTCTTAACCATTTCTAGAATTGTTAATAGTTAGCACCTCTCTCCACTCGTAGGCTGTCTTAGGATTTTTAAATCTATTTCTGAACTTTTTTCACACTTAATTAAGTTTTCCTTATTATTGTAATATGATATTTTACTATTTTATTATTTACAACAGAATAACTTCAGTAATAATTGATGTTAGTTTTTTTTGTTTTTCGGCATCCAGTTGTCTAAGGCCTTAAAAAAATCTGGATTCAGCTGTGACCAGTCAAATTTTATGCTGGAATTATTTTTTCCGATGGAATCTTGTTGAACTCTTCTAGGATAAACCCACTCGTTAAAATAGTAAAGAGTAGAAACAGTATTTAACTTATTTGAAAATTCCATATATTGTTGTTAGTTGATAATCATTGCTTCATTCAAATACGACAATGGCACATTTCGACGAGAAATCAGGAGTAGTGCTTTGTGACACTGAATGGGGGAGTTGGGCTCAAACGGTAGAAGAGGTGCAAGTGTCTGTGAATCTCGCGAATAAAACACGAGCCAAGGAAATAGTATGTCAAATCAAGCCGCACTCCATCAAGCTTGTTGTCCATGGCAAGGAGCTATTTAGCGGACAGCTCTACAATACTGTCATAGAGGACGAGAGCACGTGGACCCTCAATGATGGGAAACAGCTGGAAATCATTTTGATTAAGAGTGTGAGAGATGCGAGTAATTGCTGGAGATCTCTACTTACGGACAAATACCTTGCAGACTCAAAAGTGTTTGATGATATGGAGAAGAAGTTGACTTTGGAAAGGTTCCATTTGGAGCATCCAGGGTTCGACTTCAGTAATGCGGATATAACCGGGAATTATCATAAAGGAGGCCCGAATATGGACAATCTTGATAAGTAGCAGCCTGATGCTGCCTCTGTTTGTATTATTGTTTATATTTTGGGTTATTTAATACTCGTAATAATAGAAAAAAACGTTTCGACCTTATTCAATTCAACACAAAATAAAACAATTTGAAGATTTTAAGAATTGAGGACTTCACTCAATTTCTCAGCTCTAACTGTGATGTTAGTTTGCATTATATTCTGTAAATAAAAGTATTCAAACACGTAATGGCACTGACATTGAAAGAATCTAAGTCAGCTAGTCATGGCAGACATCTCAAATTACTCTCCCTTATCGAGAAGGGGACACATGGAGGTGCGCGACCCAATCCGAAACCTAACCCTGACCCAATTCCGCTCTTAGAAGACAGAGCAGATAAAATAATTGTGTGGCGAGAGTTCCCGAAGCAGAATCAGGCCATTGACTTCGCAAAGAAATGCCGCTACAATGTCGGAGTGTTCTCATTCGAATCTGCGAAATTTGGCACTTCGGGCCAGAGGCATTTTATAGTCAGTGCCTATCACACATTCGTACATCGCTACTTCGATTCTATCATTCAGAAATGCAAGCCTCACTTCTATGAGGTGATTGTAGAAGGAGCTGTCTGCAAGGTGTACTTCGATATCGAATATCAGAAGCTGATCAATCCCTCCGTGGACGGAGTCAAGCTGCTGAACATCTTCATTCAGTACGTCAATTTCTGTCTCGACCATTTCTATGGAATTGTGTGTGACCGTCGAAGTGTATTGGATCTGGAATCGAGTAGTGAAAAGAAGTTTTCTCGCCACTTAATTTACCATTTCCCTAATGCGATATTTCATAGTAATAGAGAGTTGGGGAAATTCGTTGCATTCATCTGCGATGAGCTACGCCACTTGGAGTCCACTGGTTCATTCCGTGTCCTCTCTCCTAAGGAATGCATCCGCAGTAAGCGAGCGAGCTGGAGGAGTAGCGGCGTAGAATGTCCTGATAAAGATAGCCTACTGCAGCTCTTCATCTTGAACGATAAAGGAAGTAAGGTGTTGATTTGTGATGAAGGGGTGTATAGTAAGAACAGAAACTTTCGTCTTTACCTCTCCTCCAAACTCGGGAAAGAAGTAGTCCTCAAGCTCTCGCCTGAAAACAAGTTCATACCTTTATCCTACGACTCCGATGATACGGACACTGCTCCATCCAAGAAACATATAAATTGCTTGTTCAACTCGTTAATCGCTCATGTGCCCTGTGATCATAACTTGAAAATTCTAACGTTTGAGTCTCTCATTCCAACAGACGCAGCTTGCGCTCATTTTCCTTCTCACGGTCCTAATAATCCAGAATTACTTCCAGTTGAATTCCAAGACTCTTCTCCCTACCCTCCTCTAGACGCGTTCATCAGAGCTCTCATCACGAGGGATGGGTCTCTTGGACGAATTCGTAGAGTGAGCTACTTCCCAGAGGGAAAGCTGGTCATATTTGACATCACAGCCTATCGCTACTGCGAGAATATTCAGCGACATCATAAGAGTAATAACATTATGCTTCTCGCCAACTTAGAAAGACTGGTTTACTACCAGAAATGCCATGATCCCGATTGCAAGAAGGTGCAATTCAAATCTAGTGACATGCCTATCCCCCCTGAGGTAGTTTCAGAATGCTTTCGTCAGCCAGAGGATGAATTCCAGGATTTGGATATGGAGAATTTCGAATCAGATTTCGATGATGATATTAGTGATGATGAATGGGGACGGATCTCAGAAAAAATGGAAACCTCAGTCACTTACAATACAGAACCATAGTTACTTCTAAAAATCATTTAACATAACGATTTTCCCCTTACTCGATATTAGTTCTTCTATAAGGGTCTATACTCTACTTTAATTATTTTTATTTGTTTTAAAATTTTCGATATTTTAGAAGTAAAAGTAAAGTATGACATTTGTATACCCCCGAATCCATTTATTTTATGTTCTTGGGGGGTTGACACAGGTGGAGGTACTGCTTAAATATGACATCAATATAATCTTATTTGATTTCTGTTTAGAATTAGCACAAGTATGCCAAGTTATTTGAGAAGAGACAAAAGAATAAATCATAACCGCCTCACTAAATCTAAGCGTAAATCAGCAGATCTGGGTAGAAGGATAAGACTGTTGAAAAGCATTGCTGACAAACATTTACCGCAAACTTCCCCAACTAAAGATTTAGGAGGAAAGATAGATGAAGACTGGAATAGTTTAGGAAATAATGACATTCCACCAGTACAGGAAGAATTACGCTCTCAAACGGAAGATGTCAGTATGGATTTACCATCTCTACCTGCTACCAGCAGTCTGCTAGAGCAGAGCTATCTCTTCTCCTCACTGACAGACAAAGTGAGCAGCAAAACCCTGAGTGCAATCGAGGAGATGGGATTCACGCGGATGACTGAGATCCAGCACAAAGCCATCCGTCCCCTCCTCTCCGGACGCGACCTGATGGGAGCGGCGAAGACCGGGTCCGGGAAGACCCTAGCCTTCCTCCTCCCAGTCGCCGAACTGCTGCACAAGCTGAGATTCACCCCGCGACAGGGAACCGGCGCTCTCATCATCTCTCCCACGCGAGAGCTGTCCCTGCAGACGTACGGCGTCACGACGGAACTGATGAAGCACCACAGCCAGACCTACGGACTCGTCATGGGAGGAGCCAATCGCCGCATTGAAGCGATTAAACTCAACAAAGGTGTGAACCTCCTGATCGCAACCCCCGGGCGCCTTTTGGACCACCTACAGAGCACAGACGGGTTCGTGTACCACAACTTGAAGTGTTTAGTCATAGACGAAGCGGACCGCATCATGGAGATCGGGTTTGAGGAGGAGATGAAACAGATCATGCGTCTCCTCCCTTCCGAGAACAGACAGACCATGCTCTTCTCGGCGACACAGAGCAAGAACGTGCAGGACCTAGCCTCGCTGTCCCTCAGGAGCACACCCCTCTACGTCGGAGTGGACGACAACGCGCTCAGCTCCACAGTGGAGGGACTGCAGCAGGGGTACATCGTCGTGCCCTCTGAGCTGAGACTCCTACTCCTCTTCACTTTCCTGAAGCGTAACGTGGGCAAGAAGGTCATGGTGTTCTTCTCCTCGTGCAACGCGGTCAAGTTCCACTCAGAGCTGCTGAACTACATCGAGATTAAAGTGATGGACATTCACGGGAAGCAGAAGCAGCAGAAGAGAACCGCCACCTTCTACGAGTTCTGCCAGGCGCAGCAGGGAACGCTGCTATGTACGGACGTAGCTGCGAGGGGGCTGGACATCCCACAGGTGGATTGGATTGTACAATTCGACCCTCCCGACGACCCCAAGGAGTACATCCACCGAGTGGGGAGGACAGCCAGGGGGGAAGGTGCGAAAGGTAACGCCCTCATATTCCTTCTCCCAGAAGAGCTGATGTTTCTGAAGTACCTGAGACAGGCTAAAGTGCCTCTCAACGAGTACGAATTTGACAAAAGTAAAGTCTACAACATTCAAACACAGCTTGAGAAGTTGATCTCTAAGAATTACTTCCTCCATCGATCGGCCAAGGATGCGTATCGGTCCTACCTGCAAGCCTACGCATCCCATTCCCTCAAGTCCGTGTTCAACGTCGCGAACATATCCCTCCAGCCCGTGGCGAAGGCGTTCGGCTTCACAGTCCCGCCCACTGTGAACCTGAGCGTCCACAGCAGCAAGAGTGATAGACCGCGGAAGCGATTGGGTCAGGCGGGATATCAGGGCAGTGCGAAGAAGACGAGGAAGAACTTCATATACAAAGATAAGACCAAGAGAGAGAGTAAGAATTTTGTTAGGTAAGCTAGGGGAGATTTTAGGAATTCATTCTGCCAATTTGTTTCTTATTGAATATGGGTTATTTGCAGTCGACTAGTCGCACAAATAACTAGAGTTCATTACAGAGCCACTGTAAATTGGGACTGCATTAATCATGATCCATCATTACATCATGCGAAAACCTACAGTTAGTAGCAAGTTACTTTTTGGAGATGTACTAATAAGAAGAATACTACAGTTAAAACCAAATCACATAAATTGTTATTAGTGGTAATTGAACAGCCATCTTTTAGCCATCTAAAAGTCAGAGATCATATTCAGGGAACTTAATCATGTTATACGTATTCTGAGTCAGGTCATTTTATTTTATTTTAACTTAACTCGCTCTGTACGTATACTGATACAATTTTGAATGAAGTTCTACCAATTAGCTTGTTAACTTCATACAGTTTCATTCACTCAATCTAATCTTTCGAAATGGTGAACATTCCTAAATTCATCCGCACATACTGTCCCAGCCTGAAGAGACACACTGTACACAAGGTGAGTCAGTACAAGAAGGGGAAGGAGCGGTCCCTCGCTCAGGGGAGACGGCGATACGATAGGAAACAGAAAGGGTACGGCGGTCAGACAAAACCCATCTTGAAGAAGAAAGCGAAAACAACGAGAAAAATCGTTCTCAAAATGCAGTGCCAGGAGAGTCATAAAATGAAGCAGAAATCCCTGAAGCGATGCAAACACTTCGAGCTGGGAGGAGACAAGAAGAGGAAGGGACAGATGATCCAGTATTAGAATTGATTCGTGCTAGGTTTATTAGACTAGGATTTAAACTGGTAGTCCAGGTTTAATTAGCATAGGATTATTGGTTAATTAATTGTAGTGGATAATTGATACTACCGTCTACCGTCTTAAAACGATATAATTAAGTATTACACTTTATCAACTCTCAAACGAAATATAATTGAGTTCTATTTGGACATATCCACACAATCTAAACTCAACTGAAAAAAAGTCAAGTTCTTTGCTTGTATTTACTAAGATTCTAGTTTAGCAAACTTTTCAGAGATCGGTTTCCCTTCCTTTAGCCGCTCACTAACCTTCAGCATTTCAGTCCTGAGAATTTCAAGAATCTTCGTTTTGGGCTTATCTTGCAATCCTCGAGACATTTCTTTGCATTGAGCAGGCGTCGGCATGTCTGTCTTGGATTTCAGATGCTCGATGTTTGAATGGAGATCTACGAGGGCACCCAAACTCATGCTGGGGTACATCTGTTTCAAAATTTTCTGTGAAATGATATTCTTTCCCTCGCGTTTATTTGTACACTCCACGGATGCTTCGAACTTCCCAATCACTAAGCGAAGAAAGTAATTATTGTCTTCTAGCTGTTTAACCTCGAATTCCGGTTTTTGCTGCAAAGGCGTTCTCTTCTGTAGACATTGCTTCAGGATTTGGAAAGGCCGTGGTAACCCAGCTTGTGAAAGCTTCGCCATCGCTAAGTCATCGTCAACACTCATCTCATACAACTCTTTCAAGTTCTTATTGAAAGTCGAATACTTCTTATTTATGAATTCATGGAACTTCTGATACACCTGTGGGCAGACCAGTTTCAATGTAGACTCGCTAGCTTTTTGCTTCGCTAACTTCTTGGAAGAGCCTCCCTCAGACGCATACTGGACTCCTTTCAGTATGACAGTGCAGATGAACGGCTTGACACTATCGGTCACTTCTCTGAAAGTGTACTCCGCCCTCACCTTGAGATGGTGCATGGCATACTCGTCAAGTAGCGCCACTGGAGTCTTGTTCATCAAATTTACCCGCCACACATTTTGATGCTTACTCGCTTCTCCCAAGCCTTTCGGTAATTCGATTTCCAAAATATTCGGGTTAGTAACTGGTTTCCTTTTCCCTTCATTAGCCTCCTTCCTATAATTCTCAACTACGTTCTCTTCAAATTCCCACAAATTCTTCAGATAGACTTGGACCTTATCACTCGACAGAGTTTGATGCTCTCTCGGGTCCTTCTTCAGTCCGCATTTCTCTTCCAACACCTTAGCTCCATCTCTACTCCCGAACATCCATTCCTTCATGCATGGTATTGAGTCTATTGGCGTGAAATGAGAGCGGGCATTTTTCGATTTCGGTAGAAAATAAGGTCTCGACCATGTCACTACTCGTGTCGGCGCATGATAGTATACCGGCACGCCACTTTTGTGCCACACTTGTACCCATTCTTCCGGTAATGGCATGGGCTCTTTGCTCCCCTCCGCACATTTAATGACCACTTGTTTGGTTAGTTGTGGGGTAGGACAATGCTCATCTATTATCTCGCCATCTTCCAGATCGCTGTCATCTGACTTGGATGCCCCAAAAACAGAGTTTTCATTTTTCATCAGCTCCTGCAGTTCCAATTTAATCCCATCTATTGGGAATGCTTTCTCAAACTTTTCTATCTCATCCGGGGTAATATAGCTAGAAGTATCTATGGTGATCTCTCCTTCATCGTCGTAGAATGAAGGTATCAAATCTGAGATGTTGTCCTGAGAAAACGTTTGCAACGAATCGCTATCTAGAATTGATTCATTGAAGAAATTCGAAGTGTCGAACTGTGTTAAATCCTCAGCATCTTGCTGGAAAGGGAATCCGAGATCGTAATCTGCTAAATTCATTGGGTCCTGCAACATGCTACTACTACTAGTCGGTAGGTCGATTTGGTCCATCAACTCAGTACTAGAGGGTCCTGGAAACTGGAATTCTTCCTTTAGGAAAGACAGAGCATCTGGATTCTCCAAAATTTGCTGGAATGGATCTATATCCATGTTGCTAGGTTAGATACCTTCCTCTTCTAATATAAATACATGTAATGGCTACATTTTATTTTAAACTGATGAATTGTACGTATGATCGTCTTCAAATTCAGTAGACTTCTTACAATGACGCATTCAGTGCAAAACAACATTTAGATATAACTAAAAAGTTTCATATCTAATAAAATTCCTTGATATATTAAGTCCAATAGTTAATTCCTTAAAAGGAGAGAAACCAATTCCGAGCGGGTGCAGCGACGAAATTTCGCACGAATTTTTAAAGTGTGAAATATACACAGATCATCATATATGGATCTAAGTTATTGCTTTGTTTTATTAACAACAACATACGTCATACAATAATTTACTTTTATGGTAGTTAAGCCATATAAGTATGTATAATGTATAGAACAGTGTAGAGTAATTCAAGAATAATTCTCAGAAATGAATGAACTCTAAAAAATAGCTAGATTTGAATGCATTCTTAGAAAAAATCTGATAATTCGCTAAGAATTCTAAGAATTGAATAGAAATCTTGAAAAATTCTTAGAGAATTCATTAAAATTCATAAATTTTGGATTCTAAGAAATTCTTTAGATTTCTTACATTTTTTTGAAATTTCGCTAAGAATGAAGTTAAGAATAATGCTAAGCATTTTATAAATAATTATGGCCTCAAGCCTCATTTTATAACCTAACTAGGTCACAGTCACATCAATTCCAACTCCCCACTCCACCACATTGCAACCAACACATACCTACCGTTTAAAATGATCAAATATTAGTAAATAAAGTTAATTAATTATTAGTTTGCATTGTACAGCAATGCTGTTTTAATTTATCCATAGCAGTACTAGTACATATAATTGGTTCTCTTAGAACTTAGCTCAATTTCCACAACACATTTGATCTAGTAATTCACAGAAAAAATTGTGCTGGATAGTAATGACACTGTTCTCCTGTCTCTCGTATGGTCTCATCGCCTACGGTCCTGTAACCTCTCTCTTCTTCATTACTCTCTTCCCCTATGCAGAGCAAGTATTGATTCTCTTAGTCTGTGCTTTCATTTGGCTTCTCTCAATATTGGTCTCTTCTCTGATTTGGATAGTCGTGCCCCCGCTTAAATCTGTGCCGGCGTTCTCTCTACCCTTCGCTGTCATTCTGCAGGAGGTGGCTCGCTACCTTACTTTCCTCATCACCAGCAAACTCTCCAACAAATTCCCAAACCCTGAATCCAGGTACAGACACAAACTGGCGTACGCTGCAGGAACTGGATTCGGCTTTGCGACTGGACTATTTTCGTTTCTAAATGTCCTCAAGAGTTCGTACGGACCAGGAGTTGTAGGCCTCAGGGGTGAGTGGTCGTATCCGCAGTTTGTCCTGAGCTCTGCGCTTCTAACCTGCGCTTTTACACTCCTACACATCCCATGGAGTGTCATTCTATTTGACGCATTCCATCGTAAAAAGTGGCTTTTAATGCTTGTTTCCCCTTGCACACACCTGTTACTCTCTTCTCTCACTCTTCTCAACTCTCGAATAACAGTCTGGCCGTCCCTCATAGCTGCCTACTCACTCCTGCTCCCGCTAGCTCTGCTCGCATTCTACACGGCAGGAGGGAGCCTGACACGAACACTCAAGATTTGTACTGAAAAGAAAGTACCCAACCACACTCACATACAGTAACTCTGTCCTGTGATTATTTGATGTATGTTTTATATGCCAAATACCAGTGTTATGATTGAATTAATATTTAATTGTTGTTAATTGAGAGATATAATATTACTTTCATGGGGGCGGGTATTTCAATTTATCTTTAGTTCTTAAAAATAGTCAATTTGATGTTACAATTTTCTTCTTTGTGGTATCATTCTAATCGTAGATTTTATTAAGAATAATATCCTCAAAATACTAAATAAATTAAAGGGTAAGAGCCCCAAATTCTAGTCATGGGGGCGGGAGGGCTAAAATATTTTAATGTGTGGGCAAGATAGTGATTTGTACTGTAGAAATCATAGCAATACAAGAGTGGAGTCTAGAATTAGTAAGTATTGATCATATAGGCGAGACGAGCAAGATTGCCAGGTTCTAAAGAAAATCTCAGATGGCAGCTAAGAATCAGTGTTCGTGGAGCAATGGTATAATATAGTATCTTAGTTCAGTCTATAGCATACATATACGAACTAATGTGTAACATTTTGAGAGCAGAAATAGAATAGTATTATTTATTTGGATTTGAGCAAAGTTTTGTGTAAGCAGTGTGTGCAGATCTTCTCAAAACCATCTGAGTAGCGGAGTCAGTTTGTGAAACGAGTTGAGAGAGGTAAGTCTGAGAATCCTGAATTAGAAGGTATGGATGGTCCATTTCTACAATCTCTCCCTTGTCCAATACCACAATTCGGTCATAGTCAATTACTGTGTTGAGACGATGTGCAATGTTAATCACTGTCCGATCACAGAAACTGGTCCTGAGAGTGCTCTGGATCTTGCCATCCGTGTGGTGATCGACATTCGCAGTGGCTTCGTCCACCACAAGAATGCGACTATTCTTTAGCAAGGCCCGTGCTAGACAGAACAGTTGCTTTTCACCCACCGAGAAGTTGCTGCCGTCTTCCTGTACATGAGCAAATAGTCCGCCTTTTAAGGATGAGACAAGATCTCTCAGTTTAACATGTTCCAAAGAAGACCAGATCTCCGAGTCCGAGTACTGGTCGGATGGATCCAGGTTGAATCTGAGTGTACCTGTGAATAACATCGGATCCTGTGGGATAACGGACAATTGTGTACGGAGATGGTTCAACCTAAAGTGTGAAATGTCAACACCATCTATCAGTATCCGGCCTTTACTCAGATTTGTGAGTCGAAAGAGTGCATTGATAATAGATGACTTTCCTGCTCCGGTACGACCGACAATGCCCACTTTACTTCCTCCCACCACGTGGAAGTTAACTCCTCTGAGAACCATAGGGAGGTCTTCTGCGTACTTCAAATAGACATTTTCAAAAGTAATTGTTCCTCCATGAAACATCTCTCTATGCGTCCTCGAATCAATTTTCTTGAGGATACTTGCTTTTTTTCCAGTTTCAGGTTTGAGTTTAATGTAAGAAAGTATTCTCTCTACAGCTACCATCAAGATGTGGAGGCTGACAGCATATAACGAAGTCAAGTAGAGTTGCACTGGAATATTCAATAAAACTTGAAATATAAGAGCGATGTTTGTATTCACTTTATAATAGTAATTTCCAACAAATGCGATCCAGATGACAATAGAGAGAAAAGTCCGGATAATAAATGATATACGTTGAACGAACCAGGCCTCACTTGCTAACAAAGTATACCAAATCTTGGTATGTTCATTCAGATGGTAAAGGAGATCTTTCTCAAATGTTTGTTGCATTCCAAGGGATCGAATGGTTGTCATGCCTTGTAGAGTGAGTGAAATGTGTGAGTAGAGAGGGCTTCTTGTGAGAGATTCCAACCTTCGTAGTTCTATCACAATCGGTAGACTGTAAGCAATAATTCCAACAAAAAAGAAGATTAGAATGATGACAGGTAAGATGAGTAGTTCAGAAACAATGCAAGTAGCGATGAGTGAGAAAATGATCATAAAAATCATTATCCAGTGATCGAGAAGATGACGAGGAATATCACTATCCACATATCCCACATCTTTGCTGAAACGATTTAGGATTCGTCCGCTTGGATTAATCTCGAAAAAGCGCATACATGTGTTTAAGACACTTTGGAAAAGTGTACTGTGGAGTTTGATTGCAGCTTTCCAGGTTAGGACTATGCATGTAAACCATTCTTGGATTAGGAAGAATATCGCACCTGTTATTAAGGCAGTTATTACAACGAAATGCTCCTTACTGCTCATTTGTACGAACCATGCTGGCGCACTAAAACTCGTTTGATTCAATACTCTAACGGTAGTATTGTCATAAGAATGAGAAATGGCAGCAAGCCACATTAGCTTCTGAATCCACCAAATGAACAAGAGTTGAGCAGTGTTAGAGATGAATGTGAATAGCAAAAGTAGTATAGTCAACGAGATACCTCCAACGTTGAAATACTTCAGATAAATCCAAAAATTTGTATATTTTGATTCTTCTTCGCTGAGTGCAGTTGAAATTGGTTTATTTTCTCCGGTCTGTCTCTCTTCTACCTTTATATCATCAAAATCAACCACAGGCACTTCATCATTTGATTTGCAATGGTTTTCATCTCCACTCACTCCAGTGATAAATTTCTTAGTTTTCTTAAATATCTCATCTCGTATTATTCTTCCAGTTTCGAGCACGACTATTCTGTCATTATCTCGAGCAAAGTTAGTCTGATGCGTGACTAATATAACTACTTTATCCCGCAGGAATCTCAGAATGCATTCCTCGAATATGTGCTTGCTAACACGAGTGTCTACAGCACTTAGCGGATCATCCAGCAGATAGATGTCTGCCACTGTGTACACATTCCGTGCTAGTGCCACGCGGGCTTTCTGCCCCCCGCTCAGTGTGATTCCTCTCTCACCGACTAAAGTTAGGTCCCTTTCATTCCATAAGTCCAAGTCATGCATCAACCCGCACACTGTTACCACTTCCCAATAGCGATCGTAGTCGAGTGCATTCCCGACTAAGATGTTATCTCTAATGCTCCCCGAGAATACCCACGATTCCTGAGGTGAATAGGCTACTCTTCCATTCACTTGTGCCATTCCTTGATGTTGTGATATCTCATCACACAGAGTCAGCAGCAAAGTAGATTTCCCACTCCCAACTGCTCCAGTCACGAATACCAAACCTGGTTCTTTGCTCACTTTCAGATTAATATTATCTAACCCTTTGGAGCGATTGGACCATTCAACTGTTAAATCATGAATGTCTATGCAATATTTCGAATTGATGGAAGAAGTCACTCTGTTTCGAGTTTTCTTACTAACTTGAATATTGAATATTTTCGAGATTCTACTCCCGGAGATGTAGAGATCTACAGATGCGCTAACAAACGATGTGAATTGTGTAGTGGTAGTTTGTACCTGTTGATAGAGCATGAAACATAGAACAGCTCTTCCAAACTCTATCGGCGAGTCTGTAAGATAGCTGACTAGGAAGGTGGAGAAGATAGCCAATGGACTGGCTCCTTGGAGGAACAGTATATCAGCACTGCTACGCAGCAAAGCAAAACATAGTCCATACACCCATTCTTTTCTTCTAATTCTCTTTACATACCACCTTGTTAATTTTTCCCAACCAAACATTTTGACTACTCGCATGTTCTTAATCACCTGATTGATGAACTTGACTCTTTCATCTGTGAATGCTAAGTTTTTAGATTTTAATTTCGCTAACATAGGTGTTGCAGAAACCATTATAATAATGTTGGTGCAAATTACTACAAGGCCAACGAGTCCAATCGGTCCAACGAGAAAATATATTAAAAGAATGGACCCAAGAAAATTAAGTCCAAATCCAAATATGCCCATTAGTCTGATGTGTATATACTCAAAGCTTCTTATATCATTTGCTACCACGTTCATAAAACGTCCAATTGATATCTCACTTAGTACATCTTGTGGTAAAGAGAGAGATTTCTGAAAGAGAGCGATAGTACATTGAGTCAAAATTTTTATGTCGACTAAAAAGCTGGAGTAATTATATTTTGCATTAGCTATCGCACCAATATACGAGACAACAGTGAATACACAGCAATATATGATTCCTTTCGTTGCAATCCTGTCACCGTATAAATCTGGATCAATGGCGATCTCTAAGATTAACCATCCCATCACAATAGTACACAACTCACACAGATTTGATAGAATCAAATACATCCCGCCAATAATGAATTCACAAATATTCTCTTTCATAATAGCGAGGAACAGGAAAGGAATTTTCTGAGAAGACAATCTCTTCTGCAGATCTTCCTTCATTTTTCCAACCTGTAAATTGGATGGCAGATTGGGAATGTCTTGCGACCGAATTTTTCTTTTATATCCTTTAAATATTAGAGGTTCCATCCATAGGAATAGAAGTTTGGACAAGTAGTTCCCTCGGATATCTTTCTGGTTGTTTTGCATTTTTGAATGTTTTAGTTCAATTGCATTTACTATTTCAAAAAACTTTGTTCCTAATCATGCTATTTATTCTCGTTGCAAATGCATATTGATTAAAGGAAAAAAACTGATTTAATAATCTTACGAGTGCAACACGAGCCTAGTGACACAATTAAGAATATTTCTATAGACTATTGTCAGTACTTATTTGTCATAATGTGTTTTTGTTTTCAGAGGTTACAAGGTAGTACTAACTGACACCAACGGCTTCTCATCATTACAATCCAGAAAATATACATGTCAACCTGAGCCATGATAAAAGCGGGGCGTGGCGTTGAATTTCTCGGGATATGGCGGGACGCAATATGAAAGTACGAGTATTATACATGGAATTAAATAAAACCACACACGATGGAGAAATTTCGCTAAAAACGGTATACTGGTGAAAATGTGTTCAATGGAAGAGTGAGAAAAGCAGGACGTTCCACCAAAAAACGGGACTTTAGCTTGTATGCCAAGGGTTTACATGTATGTTGGAGCGGCCAGGTTGGAAAAAAATCATGATTTAAAAAAAAAAATCAAAAATCATGATTTATTTGATTTAAATCAGATTTATTTGATTTAAATTAGATTTTTATATATTTATATCTATAATCATTTTGTCTTCTGTTTATTTTTATTTCATAATCAAGTAGAATTCTAGAATAAATTTAACATTATCTACGTATAATATAATGTTTTAATCTAAGTTGACTAATTCATTGAAATATGATGAAGAATTATGAATTATTCAATTAGTGAATTATTCAAAATCTCAAACATTAGTGCAGATTCTATGCCCAAAAGTGGTTAAAAGGTTGCTCATGTTATATACCTCTAACATTGCTCAGTCCCTAAGCAAAATATCAAATATTTTTCGGGATAAATTTCGAATATCATATTTTCGAAGTTATATGATAAATTATTTGTCTATTTTTGTTTACAATAGATACATAAAGTAAACAAATCTCCAAAATACAGCAGAAACTTGCTTTTAACCGTTGACATAGTGATTTGAGAGGATGTAGATTTTTAGCTTTTGAATTTGGCACTTTTAAAACTATATTACCATATTTTCACTTTTCTTTGTTCACAGTTGTACAATGAAGGAACTGACAACTTTTGTTTCATAATTTGCTTCTTCTATTTTGTCGTTTTAGAAAGATAAATTCGCTCCGAGGACTCCCCCTCATCGGTGTGACTTGGCTCTGCTTACTGGGTGGGCCTATTCCTGGCAGGGTGGGTGTGCTCTATAATTTTGTATTATCAGTCTGCCAGTTTGGGGGAGGGGGTCCTAGGCACCCCAGAACCCCTTTCCTTGTGCCACTGGGGAGCTGACGATTAGATTATGGTATTATATATTATATTTTAATCAAGATCTCTTCAAAGGTAAAATTTTATTTAGGTGTGAAACAGAACATCAAATGTATAATTATCGATAGGTATTAGTGCAAATAAAGTCCGTCTCCAACTCGTTTATCAAATCATGACACGATATGTGAGATCATAACAAAGTATTAGCTTTGTCTTGTAGTAGTTAGCTCAATATGATCTAATTGGGTGTGGTTAGGAAGCTGTGGCACTGATTCTTAACTCTGACCTCACCGCATAAAACACTACTGTCTTAAAGACATACGTATTTGTATGCACTATTAATTCATTCCTCGCAAGGCATTACATGCCCTTAGAGATTATACCTAACTCAATGAACATGTACCAGTTAGAATCACTCTCTAGCCCAGTGGCGGTCAACCTTACTCCTTAAGTCCAGGCCCGGCGGAAGCAACTTTTTATTGGTCCGGCCAAAGCGAAAGTTGCTCCGGCCAAAAGCAAATTTGCATATGAAAATAAGCCATAATGGCATAAAATTGGTCCGGCCAAAGCCGGACCAGTTCCGCCCGCCCTAAGTGAGCCACAATTGGGGCCCGCGAGACCCCTGGCGGCCCCCAAAATCCCAAAATCTGAAATTGTTAATCAATGAGACATTTGGGAGCTATAATAACTAAGGAAATACATTGAATCGCCCCAATTACATTATGATGGTAGAAAATATATGATATTTAGCATCAATTAAATCCACCTATTCTTTCTATACATTTTACATACGTCCGAAATTAGGAATTTTCGAATCTATATACAAGCACGTACAAGCTTATATATAATAATAATTTTGTTTGTTTTCGTTTAAATGTAAAATGTATAAGACAAGTTAAATCTTAGATGGCATCAGTGGCCCCACCACCAGATGATCAGCAGTTCTATGATGCGGAGTCAGATGGAGCGGCTCAGAATTACGAGATCAATTTCACAGAGAAGATGACAAATGAGAGGGACTTGCTGAAACATATTTTCAGAGAGCTTCACGATCTCCTCACAGCGAGAGAGCAGGAACTGCTGGATGTCCTGGATACCGTTGGACAGAAGATAGGACGAGCTATAGGGGAACGACAACAGCAGTTAGACAAGTTGCACCAGACTCTTGCCGAGCTCTCTGTCAATTTGAAAGACAACCAAATGCTGAGCACTTTACACGAGTCACAGAAGCCTGTTCTCAGACTTATCAACCAGTTAGGAGAAGAGTGTGATAAGATATCCAAGATAGGTGTGAAGGCACTCGTTACTTCTCTCCAGGAAGAGATCCGTCAGTTCGGGAAGATCGAGTACGAGTTTGAAGAAGAGCCCAGCTGGGTCCACCTGGACCGAATCAATTCAATTAGCGCTGTGGAAGCGTCAGAGCTGTACAAGAACCGGACTAGTCCGACCTGGGTGGCGAAAATTCCAACTGAATCCAAGTTCATCATGAAATCTGGCCTCATTCCTACACGACAACTCGCGATTAATCGAGCGGGCAACCAGGTGGCTCTGGCAGACAAGTCCCAAGAGTGCATTCATATCTTCATGCAAGACGGGACCTACTTTAACTGTATAAAACCCAGCATTGGTCCCCCTCAGGGGGTCGTGTTCCATTCCGATTCTCTCTTTGTGACGTCACCAAGCATACTGGCTCAGATCAGCATGGATGATTGGGTCGTTAAGTCGACCTATCAAGAGAAGAACTTCGCTTTCAGTGTGCTGGACAGCTGGAGTGACAACGTGTACGCGTGTCTCCCTGACAGCGTAGCGGTAGCTATATTCGGCAGTGGGGCGTTGGACTACAAAGGATTGGTGAGTTTCCAGGTTGAGAATGTTAACAAAGACCGCACAATCAGCGATTTCAAGGTGGTGGGGGGCTGCTATTACGTGCTGTTCTGCCACTCGCAGGGTTGGCTGTCCGAGTTCTCTCTCTTCAAGAAGGAGGAGTCTCCCCTCCAGGTCTACTCCGGCGAGGGGATACACATCCGCTCAATCGCATCAGGAGAGAATCTGAAAGCCCCCGCTTACTTCTGTTTCGATGAGTACAACAACATCCTCGTGACCAATATCGGCATCTTCCATGATGAGATCGTCATTCTCTCTGAGGACGGTAGCCTCATAGGTTCTGTAGGGAAGTTTTGGTTGTTCGGCCTTCTTCAGCCGACGAAGAGTGTGTGTAACCCTACCGGGATCGTCTGTACTGCTAATGGGGTCATACTGGTTGCTTGCACGTTTACGAACTATCCTGTCCTGCAAGCCTACTAGCTCACCCATCCCATCCCAGTTAGTTCAGTTGCTAGCTGCTACTGTAGAGAGAACGTTTCTGGAACTCTTTATTAATTAAGATATAGATTATAGAATCCGCTTCTACGATGCTACACTTGCAATTTTAGTCAATATTAGCTTGTATGTATACATCTATTACACTTGTACAGAGGATAATCAGCAGTAATCACACAGATCTATTCATTAATTCATACAGTATTTTATTGCAATGTATGCGTTTACTCTAACTACAGGTGACTCCGCTTAATCGGGAAACTGGTCCCGGATATTTTGTCCCGATTAAGCGGAGTTATACATATTTCCACTTACTACTATGTTCAGTCCTACGCGTACTCACATATTTTCTATATAGTTGTTGCGGAATCAGTGGCAGCAGACCCCTGTTCAAACCTGTTCAAGCTCAAAGGAACAAAAAAAAATGAAAAATAATATTTACAAATCTATTGAAGGGCAGGGAGCTGTACAGTGGAGCTCACTGTGGTAAAGGAATGAGATACAATATATTATAAATCTACAAACCCATTTGGGTGTTTATAAGAAATTATAAGCAAGGCTGCCTCGTAAAGAAGTCTATGCTTATAAATGTGCTCAACCCCCGAAGAAGCAATAGCCTGGCTATTATATGTATTCTTTGATTTAGAAGTATACTATTAGTTAACAAATTAATAATGTGAGGAATCCCACCTCCCCCCATTTTTTTTCCGAATTTTTCTTTTTTATATTATAAGTTTTTTATTTAGAGTTTTATACACCTTTTCCGTTTTATCGTCCGCAAGAGGTGGACTTTTAAGGGAATAACTTCAGGATCCATATTATTAGCAATTACCATTGGTTTATCCAACATTATATTGCATAATCCGATAATCTAGTAATCCGACATTTTATGCCGCAACGAGTATCTTTATTATGTACAAGTTCGACTATACTCTAGACCATAGACTCCTTTAACTAAGGACTGGAGGGTCTCATACTCGGGTCCTGTAACTTGAGTCTATTGCCTATCACTATAACTAGTCATTATTTCGGTGAGAAATGTATTATTGTTAAATAGGAAGTCGCATATGGCGAATTCATTGGTCACATTGGAATACTTGAAATATTTGTGGTTCTGCGGTTTCACACCTTTCCATAAATGGTAATAATGTTGATAACTTGGAATTGGTTAGCGTTAGACATGGGAAATGTATTATTATTGAATAGGAAGTCATATATAAAGAATCAATTGGGCATATCGACTTATCCTAAATGCTTCTAGTTTTTTTTTATTTTTGCGGTTTTCACAACTCCATATATGGTCATATTAGACTTCTTTAGAGAAGGACTGAAGCCTCCCATGCTCGTGGTTTGTAATTTGAGTCGGAAGAATTAACTTGAGTCCTGGGCTAAAATGACTTCTAGAAGGGCTAGAGACACGATCTCGGGTCCATATAGAGGATTTTGAGGACGGCGAGTTCTATTATCAACACCGCCTGGTGTCATCTTAAAGGTCCAAAAGTCATATATTTAAAGGTTAAATGGGTGGATTTAGGTAATGTTTGCCCATTTTATCTGTCTAACTAATAAATGGTGAGAGATGACTGATTGTAATGAGACGCAGTAGTGTATTGGAGCCCAAATGTGATATTTATTGTCCTATATTTAATTACATATACATTATATTCATATCACAGCACAATGTCTATTACAACTAAAATTGTAAACTTGCAAACACTCATTAATTAACCCTACTTGGACTTGGGGTCAAAGGTATAAATAGAAAATTCCCACTTTCATTTTCACTTTCAGTTCACTTTCAATTAACTTTCACTTTCACTTCAACATTCCAAGTCCAATTAGAGTTAAGCATGACATTATGCCAGAATCTAGTTCTCGTGTGCTTGATTGCGACAAAAATTGTACAACTTCCGAAAATCCAGCTGAGCGAAGTGAACTCATTGACGAGATCACTCCTCAAGACACTCAAGAACTCTTGAGGCCTGATGATTGAATGAGGCCTGATGACCCTTAAGCATAAAGTTGTTTATTTGGCCGGATACCTTGTTTATTTACCAAGCTAAAATGGGTTGCCGCTTTCAGTTTTGCTGAGCTATTGTGCATATAATGTTTATGTAATCACATTTACAGGGTGTAATAAAATTGATGCCCTATCAAATTAGTAATAATAATTTTCGATTAGAAAGGAGCAGTTCATTAATCACTTTCCAATAATTCCACCATTAAGTTTAACACATGTATAACCCTTCTCAGGCATACTGCTAACAAGGTTATCTAAATATCGAGGGTTAACTGCGTCCATACGAATTTCAGCTGTTTTTCAAGAACTTTTAGATCCGTTGCCTCTTCCATGTCATCGACTCCGCTCTGCACAATAGCCCGCAAATTCTCGATTGGATTCAAGTCTGAGGAGTTGGCAGGCCAGGTACCTTTCGTCCAGAATGCTTTTAGATGTTGTTTGCCCCAATCCTGTGTCCTTATAGCCTTGTGAGCAGGAGCACCGTTTTGTTGGAAAATGTATTCGGACATGTTTGGTAGGAGTTTTCTTGTCAAAACTAACTCAGTTTTTCGTTTTATTTTAAGAGAGGACATCAGTGATTGATTAAGGAATACTATCGGTGCTAAAAGCAACAAGAGACCTCTCATGCCAAGATTTTTCCCAAACAAATGGAAAACCGATTGACCTTCTGTGATAGGGCATCAATTTTGTTACACCCTGTAGGACAATAAATATCACATTTGGGCTCCAATGCGTCTCATTACAATCAGTCATCTCTCACCGTTTATTAGTTAGACCAGTGTTTCTTAACCTTTTTAGACTTCCGCACCCCTTCATCTTTCGAAATCAAAAATCACATCCCTTTTTATTATAAAGGTAGCGTCATTACGTCTATTCAATAAAATGTGTTGACTTACACATTATATGATTTGGGCATGCCTAATTTCTGGGACGGGACTGGTTGAGATACCTTAATGCGGGACGGATCCCGTCCCTGAAATTAGGCATGCCCATATAATTTTGAAAAGCACTTGAATACAATAAAATGTGATAAAGCTAGACAATGCACTCCATTGAGTAGGCAAAATGGAACAAATTTGTTATTACATAGTAAATATTAATCAAGTGATAATACTTTCTCGCACCCCCCAGAATCGTCCCTCTCACCCGCAGGGGGTGCATGCACCCCCGGTTGAGAACCACTGAGTTAGGCAGATAAAATGGGCAAATATAAATACCCATTTACCTTGAAATATATGACCTTTGGACCTTTAAGATGAAACCAGGCGGTGTTGATAATGGCGCTATTGAACTCGCCGTCCTCAAAATCCTCTATATGGACCCGAGATCGTGTCTCTAGCCCTTCTAGATTTTTTGTCAAACATCGATTTCAAGATTTTTTTAAAAAAAGATCCTATTTCCCCTAATTTGCCCACTGTGCCACACCAATATAGAATATCTTAAGGAGTCGCTGAGGAGAGAATGGGATAAAATACCTCAGGAAACACAGCATGCTGCAGTAGAGGCCTTTCCTCGTAGATTAAATGCTGTAATTCAGAAGAAAGGAGGGTATATAGAATAGTGATTATTTCTAGCATAATATTAACAAAACATGTAAGTCTAGTGCAAATAGCAAGTATCCTTACTATTAAAACTCGATTATTGTGTATGTGTGTATATATATATATATATCTCTGTAACGAATTGATTGAAGAAACTGCCAGGTGCAGAAAGCTGATTTTTGGCATGTGGGGGTCTTTTGGCTATGGCTCCAGTAAGTTCTGAGCTCAGAGCAAAATGTCGACTCATCATGGAATTATGACGTCATTGTCACATGCTTGTGTATATAAATCTATAAACTTTTTAACTTTAAATATGTTATGAGTTTCACAGTCTTGACATAGAAGCCCACCCAAGCAGGCTAGTAGACAATAGGCTATTAGGTAGTATATAGCCAAGTCTTGGCCGGAAATAATTCCTTTGATTTATTCAATGACTTTTTGGTCATCAATTAGGTTTTAATAGTCCCATTTTGGGGTTTCAATACTTTCTAAGAACATTGATGATCGTTAACTATTTATTTTTTTACCTACACTTAATAACCCGCGGTTGGCTAGGAATGTTGAAAGTGAAAATGAAAGTACATTGAAAGTGAACTGAAAGTGAAAATGAAAGTGGGGTTTTCTCTATTTATACTTTTGAGACGTAGCCAGGCGAGGGTTAATTAAATAACTTATATAATTATTAATTAAGTGAACAATATTTATTAGGATATCATTCTCATTTACTTCAGCACTTCAAGCTATCATTTTAACCATACTCTACAAGAATAGTTAGAATATTATGGGTGTGAAGTTAGCAGCACGTTCAGCAGCGAAAAGTGAGCAGGGTATAACTAGTTCTAGTTTCACAGTGCCTTGTAGGATCTTGATCAAATTTGAAACAGAACATTATGATCGAGGTAGTTTTTTGCTATTTTAATATCTAACGCCTACCACTTAAAACCACATGGCAATGACGATGCAAATTTGATGAAATTTCTATAGTATTTCAGGGTATAACTAGTTCTAGTTGCACAGTGCCTTGTAAGATCTTGATCAAATTTGAAACAGAACATTAGAATAGAATATACTATAAGTGTTAATTCATAATATTAAATTTTACAAATTAATAATAGTGCCTCCGATCTGGAATTTCAATGTGCAGAGGAAACCTGGAATCCATACAGTTTAATGTGATGATTTCGAATCTTGGTCAAACCTGTTTATGATTATATTGTTCAACAAATTTATGAATTCACCACAGAGCTAAGATTAACATCCATTGAAACCAAAACTTAGTTTTACGCGGATGATGATGAATATGTACTAATACAATATAACTAATTAATTGATATCACTTGTGATTAACCAATGCGAAAATAAATGTAATATGGTTTCGAATGAAAATATTTTCAAAATATAGTAATATTTAAATGATAAAACTATCTAAAATCACTATTTGCTACTTATACAATTCATTGTCAACAAATCGATTTGGTTCATTTGATGTGTGGAGATTACTCGAATGGTCAATTTTTATTCTTAGGGTTTCCATCACAGCTGAATAGATAGATAGACAGCTAATACCTTCTAGAGAGAACAGAATCTCACCAGATGGCAATGGCCTATTTAGATCACTGTCTTACGTAATTGCAGGGACAGAAAGCTATCAGCAACAAACAAGAGGGCTCTTAATACAAAAATGAAGGGATAATATAGAGAAACATGCTCCAAGTATTGTAACGCTCGAAATGATTTGCTACCCGAAGCGCGCGTTGCAAAAAAAACACAATAGAAGAATATCTCAAGATAAGCTTGATGGACAGATTAGGATCTTGGGGTACTGACTTAGAAATATTCTTAGCAGCACATATCCTAGAATCTAGATACTGACATTTTCGTCTACAAAGATGAAAGCAAATGTTGGATGAAATTTTCAGGGTATGGGTTCAAAGAGAAACATTCTTCTCATAACCTGACAGAGACTAGGATTTACCTGAGATTGTTTAGAGATCATTTTCAACCGTAATACAGGTGAAATAAGTTGGAAGCATACAAATTGGATCACAAACCAAATGTATTTGATCATTTAGGATGAAAATGTTAGTTAACGATATTTACATGTACAAGGATTAGCCTTGACATAAATTAGGATAGCGTATTGTGAAATTAGAAGCTATAGAACAGCGGTTCCCAACCTTATTATTGTTATTACCCCGTTGTTCGACACTGTTAACCCTACTACCCCGAATTGAGGAGGCAATGTATCAGAAATTCTTTATTAAATTAAATTAATTATTTATAATTATATAATCTAAATATGGAAATTAAATTTGAATATTATATGTTCAATGGGAAACTTGTTTCTGTTTTTTCCACTAATCTGTCAAATGAGGTTCCATTTTGCTCAATACACATCGCAGATCCCCCTCGCAATCTAATTTATTGCGTTGCTTGGTTTTTATGGCAAGCAAAGACGAAAATCCGGCGGTAAGTTTTTCTGTAGGTAATATATAATAATAACCAATATAAATTTATCACAGGAATACCTTCAAACACGTTTAGTCAATATTAGTTTTTAATTCGCAGTATGAAGCCAATTAGAAACCATTAATATCCTGCAAAACGAATAACAGAAAATTTATGCTGAAGTAATAATAACAAATTCTGACCTGAATTATAAAGATAAAGAAGCACTCCATTACCCCTCGAAAATCTTCAAATTACCCCACTTGGGGTAATTACCCCGGGGTTGGGAACCACTGCTATAGAATAATCTAAATTGTTATATTGTCAGTCAGTAATCAATTCAATAGTTGCACGTTGCAAACTAACTATAGTGAGTTAAATAGAAATGTCCATTTTTTGCATCATCATTGTCACGTGGTTTTAATCGGGAGGCGTTAGATACTAAGATAACACAAAGGTACCTCACTCATAATGTTTTGTTTCAAATTTGATCAAGATCATACAAGGCACTGTGCAACTAGAACTAGTTATACCCTGCTCACTTTGAGCCAATTAACCGATGAAATTTAGTATTAGCCTCTATGGTTCCGTTCCTGGAGACTTAGCGGAGTTGACTATTATTATCAGATTATCCTGTCCTATTAGAGC
The DNA here is from genome assembly GCA_963281255.1 of Aphrocallistes beatrix. NCBI lineage: Eukaryota > Metazoa > Porifera > Hexactinellida > Sceptrulophora > Aphrocallistidae > Aphrocallistes > Aphrocallistes beatrix. Next base: position 3,011,097 of record OY725501.1, read on the forward strand.
TGTATAGTTTACCATTACGTACTCATGGCCAAGTTCATAATGGACCTACGCACACGGCTCCAGAGCGAGCACCAGTTCATTTCCAGCCAGAAGCAGGTGCTGAGTGTGCTGTCCAAGGAGGTGGAGACCAAACTGTCCGACCTCTACCTGCTGGCCTGGTTCTTCACCTACCTCAAGGAGCTCTACGACAAAGTAAAGCCGCGCGTCCTACAGCCGAAGGATTTTGTTAAGATTGTCCAGTATAAGCGTGCGCTCCTGAGTCCGGATATCAAGCTGGCTGGGGAGATAACCTTCCAGACACGCCCCAACCTGATCCTCTCCATGCTGCGGCACGAGACAGAAATCGTAGCTCTGCTCTTCCTCCGCGAGGGGCGGACAGATAAGCTGGACATGCTAGCTCGGATCGTCTACACTTCGGTGTTCGGCAGTCTCATCACGGCAGAAGACGAGTTCCACTTCCTGAAGGTGATGATGGAGCTGCTGTCCCGTGAACTGGAGGAGTGCCACTCCTCCTACGACATGTTCCAGAAAGGGTCGGGCTTCAAGAGCCTGTTCAGCATGTACGTAGAGAGCTCGGTAGAGGTGAAGGGCTTCTTTCTGACCCTGATACAGAGGCAGATCTCATTCCTGATGGACGAGGAAGTCTTTCTGGAGTTTGAAGAGAGCAAAGCTGAGCTGCACGCGGGTCAGGGATTTCCGGATGCTGGAGAGTGCAGTGCGGACGTGAGTAGCGAAGAGATCAAGTTGAAGATCCGAGAATCTGCCAAGTTTATAGGCTCACTCATCACTAACTTGATCAAGCAGCTGAACCAGGAGATCTCCCTCACCCCGTACACCATACGGATACTCGCCAACCTGATGAAGCGAGAGATTTCGAGGAAATGGACCCTACCACTTGAAGCTATTCAGAGCTGCCTGGCCAACCTTATTTTCGGGTTCTTCATTGTCCCAGTGATCGCTGATCCCGTTTCATTCGGTCTGGTCGAGGATTCTCTCCTCACAGACCGCATCCGCTCCAACTTCAACTGCATGGCCACTGTCTTGCAAAACTTGCCACGCTTGCACTGGCGCAGACTCAGTTCAGACCTCAGACTCGTCTTCAAGTACACCAACCTCAGCCTATACACCAGCTACATCGACTCTCTCGTGCTGGACCAGGGATGGCAGAACGAACTGATGCAGGGGACGATGGACGTTGCAAGGTTTAAGTCCACTGCTTGCTTCTTCTACAAAAAAGTGGATATAGAGCGAACCCACTTCCTCATCTCTAACTCCGACCTTGTATTTCTCAGAGAGAGCATCGCCTGTCTCAATAGAAATGTTGAGACGAACCGAATCTCTCAGATTCTAAACTCCTTGAGTGCCTCGTCAGTCAGTTTCGCACCCACTCTAGAGAAACAAGAACCAGCCGTTCAGACAATAAAGGGCAAGCATAGTACGCCTCAAACGAGCAACTTCCCTCTACCAAAGCTCTTGCTATTCCCTATTAAAGAGACGGAATGGGACCAGCCCAACACACTGGAGATTAAAACTGAGGAGGAGGTAATCCATGGGAAAAAGGCGACATGTTCACTGCGAGACATCGCCAAAGAGAACACAGCCATTGAGAGTGCGCTGAAGGAATCTTATTGCATTGAGAATGGCGATATTTTCCTCCGATCTTCCAAGACCAGACACAACTCAATATCCGGATATGATACGTTACGGCGACAGGTGGACAGTGTCTGTCACCTGTCCTCCATCGAGAACTCAACCGCCTCAAGTTCCTCCACTGAGTCTGAGGACAAGAGCTATGAAGGGGACACCAGCGGGATCGGATCTCTCGCGAACTCCAACTCATCGAGCTACAAAGCAAACTTTAGAGTTAGATCGAAGAAGAAGAGACCACCCCTCCCACCCTATCCCTCCACAGACTTGCCCTCTTGGGAGTCTCCGTTGGACATAACCGTGTTCAGGGGGCACAATTCCTCTGGATCCGATACCCTCGAGCGCTCGAATAAACGGAATAACCTGGAAGGGAGGATGCGCCGCTCCATGTCATTAGGGGGAAAAGAAGAATTCGAAAATTTCGATCCCGACCTCTACGAGAATGCCGAGTACTTAAGAAAACCAAAAGTGTCTCCAAAGAAATCAGCCACCACAGACCGTCTCTCCCCCGCCAAGCAACCAGTCACGATCAGCGGCTCCCTCCCAGCCCACAAAATCGGCTCGCCCTACTCCACCGACAAGAAGGTGTTCTTGAGAAAGGGGAACAAAATACGAAAGAAGGCTCGGAACATGATAATTAGCACGTTTGGCCATTCTAAGCACAGCAAACAAACTCTTTCTCTCTCCGACTCCCAAACAGACCTTCCAAACCTGAGAGACGTGTCTAGCACCTCAACGGAGTCTGACTGGGTTAGACTACGCTCAACTACCTTCACGAACATGACCTTAAAAACGCCCCCTAAGCCGATCCCCTCCTCCAAGTACTTCACTCTCCTCCCACTCGACACCGCCATTCACCCGCAGAACACCGACTTGACCTCCATCCTCAAGCGCATCCGTCTCTTCCTCTCCGCCTCAGCCTATCCGGACTTCAACGTCCCTGAGCCGCAGCTACTGCCCTCCGAGATTTGGGAACAGATCTCACAGCTGGAGCTAGAGAATGTCAACTCGACTGAAAGCTCACAGAACCAGATTTCAATGTCTGATGAGGTCGCGAACAAACGCAGCCTCATCTCAATACTGTACCACGAATTCAACCTGGCAATTTCCTACAACGACACGACTCGAATTGCTCTTGCATCAGACCTCCTGCACATTATCGACGTGATGGCCGCCTCCCAAGTCGAGTCGCTGCTTCGTGACCTCCAGAAGGACTTGTTATCCCGCAAAGAGTACATAAGGTACCTGACACAGACCTCTCTCAAACTCATCAAGCACCAGGACCAGATCTTAAGCTATGAGAAGTCCTTCCTCTCCCAGATCGAAGAGGTGGAGAAGTCGTTCATGGACTCGGAGATCAGGGCTTTCTTCCAGCAGCACAGCGTCCTGTCCCACCTCGATCGGAACCTCTCACTCACGCCCAACAAACCGATTACCATCCACAAACACATCTACGACGCTCTCGAGCAGATGAGTCTCGACCCTCTCTGGCACAACTGGGAGCACCACACGGCCATGCTCTACTCTGTGGAGAGAATCGTCTACAACCACGTATTCTACGGACTCTTCTTTCCTAAGGGGGCGAGTGATCAGAAAGAAAACGAAGAATTCACTTTAAGTTTGGAGTGTTTGAGTAAGATTTTGAAGGTTGATGACTCCTTTCTCTCGATCGACAAAAAGTACCATTTCAGTTCGCCCTGGCCTAGTGCCTTGCAGCTGCTCTACACACTCAATTTGTACAAGACACCGCGAGATAAGCTTGACGTCATCAGTAACTGCTGTAAACTCATCACAAACCTACTCCACTTCACAGACCCGTTGGGTGTCCTAGGTGCCGACGAGATCCTCCCTGTACTCATATTCGTCACTGTCCATTCCAATCCCAGGTATTTAAAAGCGAACTCCACCTACCTCGAGCTCTACTCAGACAACATCGACATTGGAGAGAACGCATACTGGTTCCATCAGTTCCTTTTCACGATTCGAAATATAGAGAGTCTAGTAGAGAAGAATCTACTTTGATAATTCTTGTGGATTTTTAGATAGATTTATATTTAATCTTTTTTATTCTTTATCCTCGCTTTAACATCGATGCTTTGATCCAATTTGTATGTTTTCCTACTCACCTATTGTTTACAATAATGTGTATATTTGTTTATGTGCTTTGCTGAATCTCCCAAATTATAAATATTTTTTTGTGAAAGGAGATGGATGCTATGCTCAATCACAGTAGGGAGCTAAACAGGGATTCGTGGAATTTTTAATCTCAGTGGTGCGTGTGCGACTATCCACTCCAACCAATTGCTAAAGGGAGCTAATCAGGTTTCACAAATTGAGAGTAGTGCATGTATATAGTTGTGATTGTAATCATGCGCTTTGAAGTTTAGCATATACAAGCGCGCTTCGCGCTTGCTTGCGCTGCGCGGCTGGCGGACACTTTGTGTCCGCCGGAGGCTCCCTTCGGTCGCCTGGAGTCACATTGGTTAATTTTATAAGGGAGATAACATCTCTAAATATGTCTGTTCTACTGTGCTAATCGATATCACTCGAAAAATCACCAAATTTGTCAATTTTAAAATTTTTGATGCGTAATGATGACGTCATAACAAAGTGATGAGTCATCATTTTTTGATGAAAGTCGCGTCATATGTGAGGTATGTTAGTATACAGATTCTATTAAAATTTCAGCCTTCTATCTCCTATAATGGCTGAGTTATGCCCGAATAACTGTGTTGCTTAACTTTTAAAAATGTGACGATGACGTCATAATTCCATGATGAGTCGACATTTTGCTCTGAACTCAGAACTTACTGGAGCCATAGCCAAAAGACTCCCACATGCCAAAAATCAGCCTTCTGCGCCCGGCAGTTTCTTCAATCAATTCGTTACAGAGATATATATATATATATATATACAATCATCGAGTTTTAATAGTAAGGATGTGTTTCAGAAACGAGTTACATTTCTATTTGAATCCGCAAATTTCAAATGAATTATATACCGTGACACATGGCACTGGTTAATAATTGTAGGAAATAATAGATTGAACGAGGTTATTGTATATGCTGGCTTCTGCTTCTGCTGAATCACTCTAAACCATTCATGAAAGAACCATACGGATCACGGAAATTAAGGATTTAACCAGAATGCGATTAGGAACCAAAACAGGTAGAGTAACGTATATAAATCAACTCTTAATTTTCACTATTTTAGGAACTGGCGACAACCTTGAGGTGGAGACAGTATCCATGATATCTTAAATTTATTTATACGTCCCGACTGGAACACCTGTAAATTGATACAGGTGTATGTCAATACTAATTTGATAGGCATTAAGAATGTGTACACCCCTTGCCTTAGTAGGCATATTCCGAGCTACGCAACAGCCAGTGGAAATCGTACAGCTGTAATTTACGTATTACACTTGTTCCTTTTGTTAATTGAATAGCTTAGAGGACAATAGTGCACCTACACTGTATAATCATCACCAGGACATTGGAGTCGTTAGAATAATATATATGCAGACAGTGTATTATATCCACAAGCTATCTCTGTACTATAATAGAAATCTCATAGAGAATACCTCGTAACACTGAGTATATATATTACTGATAGCTCACTTTATCAAGAGTTCCAGCTGAAATGGCTACCAACAATGTCGCCCCCCATTTCATACAGCCTGATGGCACAAATAACAACACAAACAATGCATGCAAACGGGAGTCAAGCACCATTGAAGACTTACTCACCACCTCCTCAAACTGGATAAAACTGAACGTTGGAGGAACCTACTTCTCTACTAGCAAGACTACACTCAAAAAGTACCCAGACTGTATCCTATACGAACTCGTCCGTGAACCTGGAGAAAAGCTGTCTCCTTTCCTAGACGAGACGGGAGCTGTACTTATAGACAGGGACCCTAAATACTTCTCTGTTATTCTGGAATACCTACGTTCTGGTGACTTCTACTTCTGTTCCAGCATATGCGAGTCCGCTATTCGAGCTGAAGCGAAGTACTTTAACCTTCCTCAACTCGCAGAGTTGGTCACGAGTAAAATAAAGAAGAAGCAGCTTGAACTACAGGCCACGAATGTACATAGAGTCTGCAGCCTCAAGCATGATGAAATCTCCTCATTCCTATCTTCCCTCTCAGACGGTTGGAAGCTATGCCAAATACTCCCCAATCAGAAAGAAAATACTTTCTTAGTGATTGTCGCCAAGTGTTTTGACACCCCCCTGACACCAATGAATGCACCCTTCGCACCTAAAGCAGCTAAAGTTTTTGACAGCCCTAAAGAACCAGCGAAATCTAAATCTAAAACTTTTGGGAAGTTTTTATAAATGTCCACCCTTTCTCCCCAGGTTTTCTACCAAAGAACTAGACATTGGTTTTTTTATCTAAGCTTTTCCCATACAACTCATACATTTGTTTTACTGGTGTCTTCCGCTGGGTTATTTTATGTTACTAGATTTTGATAGCATAATGACTTCTCTATGATTGTACTGATATGAGGCTTTTAGTTATTATATACTTAATCATAAGATTTGCATATTCGAATGTGCTCCAACTTTTAAGGAGTAATGGGGAGAATCTGATTGATTGGTTACAAGGAGTTAAGTGACAAAATTATAACTCGCATTGGTTCAAATTTTGGTTAGTCTGTGGATACCGGCCGCGTCCTAGCCTTTAACTCCATAATTTCAGGGCCGGCGCCACTGGTCCGGTTGGTACGGTTTTAACCGGACCACTTTTTAGACCATTTCGGCCCGCGTGCAACTCTGCTTCAAAAACCGTGGCGCCGGCGCTGCATTATTATACTATTCACTACTTTCATGCACTCATCTGCCACAAACAACATTCTCAACTGTAGTTAATAAATTTGCCCGTATCAACTGCTGACACTTTGGTAATGTGTCTGTTTCTGCTTAGTTACATCTCTAAGATTTGTTGTTACTGATGCAAACCACGTCAGATATGACCGTAGCTAACTTAAATAAAGGAATATTCTTATAAAATTTAATTTGAATAGCTTCATACTCAGTAACTAAATGCAAATATTCAATTTAATTGTGACGCTATTATCACGTTATTATCATGTTATATACTTCCCTAAATTGGATTTAGTTGATCTGAGTGATTCCAAGAAATATTCTTGAGTCTGAATAGTATTATCTTTCCATCCTAATGTTAGTTGGTGCCCTATAAAACCATCAAATCTAGGAATACATTCTAATTAGGAATTTTAACTAGCTAGAATATCTAGAATTCTCTCTTCACCCCAAATCCATTGCTTTATCTGATCTGAGGACAAGACTGTACCACTTGTGTACTTCTTTTCTGCTAATTAACATATCAACTTTGTTCCACTTCCTGCGATAATTTAGACTGTGCTATCGTATCAGCACCTCAGCAATAAACACACCTCGATTTTAGTCGTTGAACCCGGATATGACGTAATCTGATGCTGCGATTCTAAAGATAGCCTAGAGTCTTCCATAAATTGAACTTGTTAATTTGTTGCTTTGAAATGATTCGTCTTTCAAACGAGCTTAAACTTACCTCGCTAATTTAGGCATAATCGTAAGTTCGCAATTGACACAAGACCCATGTCGGTAGAGAAGCCGTTTCTAATTCCATGTATAGTCTTAGTTATATTTAGTACCTCTTTATTTTCATTAGATTTGTTGCATGCAGACTTCATTAGTAATTCATTTACGTTATTCCACTCCACCTTCTCTGTCGCTACCTCTATAAGGAATTGGCCCCGTGGTTTTAGTTTCAATTTAGTCTGGATTAATTGAAGAAAATTAGGCCTGCGAGAATATAAATAGAATTGATTATTACTAAATTCATCTAATATATCCTAGTCCAGATCTGAAACCAGAACAATGTCTCAAACACCTTCTGCTCCCCCTGCGACCGCTCCTAGTCTCTACCCACAGGTCCAGCCGGGTTACGCTCCTCCCGCACAGGGTGCTACACAGGCACCTCCTCCTCAAGGTTATGCACAAACTGCTCCTCCTCAAGGTTATGCACAGACTGCTCCTCCTCAAGGTGCTCCCCAGGGGACCTACCCCCCAACGGGTGCTCCCCAAGGATCCTATCCCCCTACAGGTGCCCCACAAGGCGCTCACCCTCCTGGCCCTACCCCCGGATACGCTCCCCCTGCGGAATCGACAGCTCAGGGTGTTGCCAAGGCATTCGACTCGATGGTTGACAAAGTGAAGAAGGTAGCGATTGGGGGCGTCACCCAGCCTAAAACCTCGATTGAGTGCTTCAAGGACGGGAACGTGGTCTCCCTCAAGAGCAAGGTGTCCAACTTCCTGCGGATCCTGGCTGACGGACGCGTGGACAGCAGAGGTCCTGACGGTAAGGATGCCATCTCACAGTTTGTGGTGAAGGTGGTAGGTCCTGGTATCGTGACGCTACAGAGCGCTAACAACCAGAATAACTTCCTCTCCCTCTACCAGGGGGTTGTGAACGGGACAGGACAAGGGGGCGGGGCATTCTGCCACTTCACCCTAGTCGAGGCTCCTGACACAGCCATCAGCCTATCGGCCATGGGAGAACCTGGCCTCTGTGTGGGTGTGACACAGGACGGAGGGATCGCAGACCCCAAACACGTCCAGCCAGGACACCACTTCGCCCAGTTCACAGCTGTCCTCATCAGAGAAGGCATCGCCGCCATCCAACCCGCCTCCACTGGCCCCGCCCCCGGACTCCCGGCCATGTTCGCGCTCCGCGACGGCAACACCATCCAGCTGATCAGCAAGATGAGCGGGAAGCCGCTGCACATCGCGAAGAACGGACGTCTGTCCAGCTCAGGGGACTACTCGGAGCTGTGCGACTTCCTCGTGGTGCAGAAGGACCCCGGCGTCCTGATGCTGAGGAGCTCCACCATCCGCTCCTTCTTCCTCTGCATCTACCAGAACGAGACGGAGGGACGCGGACAAGGGGGCAAGTTCTGCGAAGTGAAGCCTAGTCCCACTCCGGACAACTATGTCACGTTTGAGTCGGTCAAGTGTCCTGGTCAGTTCGTAGGTATCAACAACAACGGAGTACCCCAGAGAGCGGACAAGATGTCCCCCATCCACGCCGAGACCCATTTCCGGATCAGGATTGTGAGGGTGGTCCCATCACAGGAACAGCTACCCGTGCTGCTGCGAATGGACGGCCAACCCTCCATGTTGAACAACATGCGTGATGGGATCAAGGTGCAGCTTGTCTCGCGTTCTTTCGGCGACACTCTAGAGATCCGAGACAACGGACTCGTTTCCGGTAAGGGAGGATCCTCCTTCAACAGCGACTTTGTCATCGTGAGTCGCGGTGGGAACATTGTATCTTTCCAGCACTCCAAGCACAAGGGCTACATGCTGTGTGTCCACGCTAACTCAGTGAAGGGGAAGCTAGGCTCAGGGGCGATGGTTGATTTTGTTGTCCATGAGACGTTCGACAGACATATCCTACTCGAGTCGCTGGCGAACCCTGGACAGTTCCTAGCTGTGACCTCCTCCGGCGAGCTGAAGCCGCCCAACAAGACCAACATTCAAGATCCGGACTGTCAGTTCTATATTAAGTAATACCTGCCTGTCACCCCTAGATACTGCACCCCATAGACATGCTATATGCCCTAGTGTTAGAAGTATATTCAGGATATTCTGTTGTTTGTTACAGATTGTAACATTGGTTAAGTATTTCTTTATTGTTAGAGTAGTCTTGTATTCATGAAAATATTTATTTCCAAATGTTTGAGATTTAAAAACTTTCTAAGATAGAAGTACCGCCATTGGTGGTGAGAGAGAAGGAAACCTTTTAAGAACTTAATTAATTGTCTGTAGTTCAATGATTTGAAAGTAGTTTGAATTAAGATCTCAGATCTGATAGACTGTGTAGCCTAGCACTGTATTACATAACATTACATCAGATTAATATAAATACTTTAGTTTCTATAATTAGGAATTTGCCTTGAGCATTCTAATATTATCTTCAATGGCAACGAATGGCTTGGAGCGTTACGACGGCGATAATTTCAACTCTCTTGATGATTCTGCCATCACTCTGATGGAGCCCGGGGCTGAAATCGAGTCTCACATCCAACCTTTCCGCGAGAAAATGGAAATGGAACGAAGAGCCATGGCTGTGAACTTCCAACGTCTCAAAGACATAATCGACATTCGTGAACGAGAATTCACTGAGCAGTTCGATCTTACCTGCTCGTCCGTGGAGAAAGAGATGGAGGAGAGAGAAGCACAGTTGAAGAGCATCCAGCAGACAGTCATGGATATGACTTTCTCGATGAAGGAGAACTCTCTCATATCCACTCTCCAGATAGCCCAGCAACCCCTGATGGAGAAGTTGCAGCAGCTGACAGATGAACTGCACATCCTCTCAGATCTGAAGGTGCAGTCTGACATAGGAGCGGTTGAGCAGAGTATCCGGCTATTCGGGGACACCAGTAACCCTGTGGAGGAGTTGGAGTTTAAGGATGCACAGCCACCTCAAGATCCTGTCCCTCCCATCCCGCCCGCTCCAGTACAGGAGGCTGCACCTGTTCCAGATAAAAACGGAGTTGTTAAGCTCCCATATACTGCCAGGAAGAAGTGCGTGTGGAGCTCGTATGCTGCAGGGTTTGATATAGACGGACTGTCTAACCCTAGAGGTGTAACTTCATGCGATGTGACGGGAAACGTGTATGTAGCGGATCACGGGAACCATCGAATACAGGTGTGCACACCTGATGGGCGTCCTCAGAGATCTATCATGGACAGAGGAATGTCTTATCCGCTTTACATTACGATTGGTCTGAATCATAACGAACTGTTCGTATCATCCCATTACGCTCTGATAAAGTTCTCTTCGGAGGGAGAGTTCCTAGCAAAGTGTGCCATTCAGAAGAGTTCGTATCGAGGAATAGACAAGGACGAGAAAGGGAATATCTACGCGTGTGAATGGAGGAATTACACGATCGTGGTGCACGAGCCTGCCAACCTCCGAGTGGAAAGTAGAATCACACTTCAGACAGTTGATATATCATCACGCAGGAAGTTGAATGATGTTAAAATTCGCGAGAAGCAGTTGTACATCCTGTTTGCTTACAACGGATTCTGGAACAGCTTCAACTACAAAGAGTTTCCTCTACAAGTGTACAGCTTTAAAGGAGAGCATCTGAAGAGCATTGCTAGTGGGAGTATATTACAGAAACCAGTTTGTTTGTGTATTGACGTGGATGGGAACTTCCTTGTATCCGACTACTGGAAGCACGTCGTGTTCGTTATCTCAGCTACTGGAGCTCTACTGGGTAGCATCGGAAAGTCAGGAGACGGTAAGGAGGATGCGAGTTATCCCACCGGAATATGTCTGAACAAGGAAGGAACTCTTCTCGTTGTGTCCACTGGCAGGACAGAAGGGACGTTACAGGCCTTCTGACATGAGCCAGGACGTTTCAACTGTGTCTAGCGTTTGACCCTATACTTTGATGTTGTTTTGTTTTCTTATGTATTTAGCTCTTGTTTTGTTTGTGCAGATCAAGGAAACCATCTTTTAAAATTAGTTCTTGTGTCTGTTAATTAATTATCGTAGCAGGATGTGTGGTCCAAACTGCCTGGGCTTATCTCCCTTACAACAGTGTGAATTGACTTATCTCTAGTTCCACTAGTTACGATGCATCATTTGTTTAAAAGAGACAAATCTAAATCTAAACCCGCCACACAAGATGCAGATCCACTCCCTCCCCCAGAGGAGCCTAAGCCCCCCTTGGACACCTCCATGGCACAGGCTCGAAGTGAACTAATCTTCCACATTCAACTCGCGCACGGAAGTTCTACCAAGAAAGTTAAAGATTTCAAAAACATTAAAGAGCTCTACCAGCGTATCGGGGCGGCGTTCGTGCTCGAACCAAAGGACATCGTGTTCTGTACATTAAACACACACAAGGTGGACATGTCCAAGCTGCTGGGAGGGCAGATCAACCTGCAGGATTTCATTTACGCGCACTGCAAGGGTGAGAGTAAGGAGGTGACCATAGTGAAGTCTAAGCCTTCCTTGGGACTAACTATCACAGATAACGGAGCGGGATCGGCTTTCATAAAGCGAGTCAGACTCGAAAGTCTCATGTCCCAGTTCCCTGTTGTGATGGTGGGAGATCACATTGAGGCTATCAATGGCGCTAGCATGGTCGGAAAGCGACACTATGAGGTGGCGAAGACACTGAAAGAACTGCCGATTGATGTGGAGTTCACACTGCGGTTAGTGGAGACGCTGAAAGCTTTTGAGGGTATCGGACCTCGAAGCGGAGGGGCGACTAAAACCGGTTCTCAAACAGTACTTGACGGAGCGACCGGGGGTCCAGAGGATGATCCAAATGCGGCCAATATTCTAGGCGCCGGGAAACACACGTTGAGGCTGAAGGCTAACGGAGCCGCGGTGATTGAGGAGATCATGGGGGAGGGAGCGGCTCAGGCTGTCTTGAAAGTAGACGAATTTCTGGAGAACTTTATGGGTATCCGAGATGCAGAGCTCTCACAGACCTTATTTGATATCGGGAATTCTAAAGCAACCATAGATGACTTTGCAATCGCTGTAGACAGTGAATTCTCTGAGTTTGAGTTTCCAGACGAGTTTATCTATGACATTTGGGAAGTTTTACCGGGGAAGAAGGCAGCTGGTGTAGACGCTAAATAGCATGCCAAGGTGCTATTTTCGTTGTTATGTTATGTGTACATACATAATTATTTAAACTTTATGTAGTAGAATATGTTGTCTCAGTTTGTGTTTTATCTTTGTCAGCTATGATCTTATGCGGTGAATATATGCTATTATTTCTTCATTTATCTATTAATTTGTATTTATAGACCTGCTGCTGGTGTCTAGTTATGTATGTACAATCGCTTGCTTTGCGCGACTAGCAATTACGATCATGGGCGTAGCCAGTACGTTTTGTATGGGGGGGGGCATATCAACCAGCTGGGTACAGGGGCAAAACCCATTGAAGCTACCAACAATTTGTCTGACAATTAAACAGATTCGTATAATTGTGAGGTTCTAGAAATACAAATTTAGTAAATAAATTTTCAGACTTGCAGCTGTCCCCCCTGACCCTCCCTACGCCCTTGATTACTATTTATTGGATATCCAACAGCTGATATTCACTTGTTATCACTTTGCGTATTTAATTCACACTTGCAACACCAAGTCCGCTCTTTGTTGTTACAGAATACTCACTATAAATGTACTATTATTAAATATGTTTTAGTATTTCATAATTGTAATTCTAATATCAAATGATGGCTGCAAAGAATGCCAGGAAGTATGAGATGAGAGAGAGTTCCCGTATGCCTACCGGTCTGTACGGATGGAGGAAACGGCTCTTGTACACAGCCGTCATTCTGCTATTATGTCTGATCCTAGTCAACATCGGCCTGACCATCTGGATACTGGTGGTACTCAGGTTTAACGTGCATGGCGTGGGTACACTCCGGTTTTCTGGTGACGGACTTGTTGTAGAAGGACCAGTCGAGTTATTGCGCGGCCTACTAACCAATCGCGTGGCAAGTAATGGGACTGACCCTCTCGTCCTTACTTCCGGTAGCTCTATTCTCCTGCAAGTTGCAAACTCCTCTGTAAACCTTTCACAGGACTCCATTGAAGTTCTCACGGAAGAATTTAAGGTTGGGGAGGAAGTGTCTATTACAAATGATAACATTGTGTTCAACTCTACTGTTGACATGAAGAGAGGCGCAGTAACTGATACATTATCGGTTGATAGGATCGAAGCATTGAGGAATGAAGACATGAGAATTAATGCGCTCGGTAGCAGACTCTCCATTGAGGGGAGAAATGTTGCGATAAAGTCGTCTATAGGGGATGTTACGATTGAGGCTTTTGACGAGATTAATTTTATTTCGAATGGGACTATTACTCTTAGCTCGGAGAGCATTATTCTCTCCAACCTGCAAACGATCAACGCCTCTTCTAATCCTACTTTTGTCTTGAATCAGAACGTTATGGAGGTGTGTGCATGTGCGGACAGTAAGAAGGTGTTTCTACGCCCAGCCCACCTGGGGAACTGTACTACCTCTTCCTTATGCAACTAGTCAATTTATCACTTTTATTATTCTTTATTTTGTTTTAATATTTCAGCCTTATTGATTGCAATATTTTATTGATATATACTACGTACCTATAATTCTCCAATTTCTATATACAGTCGACTCCGCTTAATAGGGTCACTTTTGTCAGGACCAGAATAGCTCTCACACAGAGAAGCGAGTACAAAATATTTTCGGTTAATAGGGTTCCCCGCTTAAACGAGGCAAAATGTCTTCTGATTATAATTCCATTTGATAGCAAATAGGCTGCTTCCTATTAAGCTATAATACAATTTCTGTGTCTAAATTCAATGGTTTACGAGATATTCGACAAATTACCAAATGTGACCAATATGATAAATTATTGAATTAAGACATAGAAATTGTATTATAGCTTAATAGGAGGAAGTAGCCTATTTGCTATCAAATGGGATTAAATTTGAATGTCTAGCTATCGCTGTTTTCAAGATATAGCCCCAACTGACCAAAACACGTTTCCATAGCAACACTGGAATGTAAGAACATTCCATGAACAAATTCCAAATTTTTCGTATTAACACATTCACTTCTCAGTTCTATGCGAAAAACTTTATAATAAAAGCACTTAGAAGTGCCCTTAAACGGCCTCTGAAAATCACTAAATTTGACCTAAATATAACCTGTTGCGCAATCATTTGATGACTAATCTAAATTTTAACAACGGATATGGGTGCTTTGACACCATATTTATATATGCTGGTAATACATTCCTAAGCTCTATTGTGTTTTGTTAATGATTTAAGGCAGCTCATGTATTTCTTCAACCATCTTCTACTGCATCCCTAGTGCCAAATTCGCAAATTACTCTGAGGCCTTATTATAGTAGGCTATGATAGTAATTATTTTCTTGCAATTATTTGAAATTATTTTTAAATGTTTCCTTATATTTCCAAATTCAGTCCCAGTTTAGTGTAACTATATGATTGATTTAATTAGAGAGTATTTCACACACACGCAACACAAACGAAACAATCAAGACTCATCACTTTCTGGCTCAATTGTGGTCTCTCAAATTATCGTTCATCACCTATGGGAAAGCGGGAGCTTTCCGTTCTTGCTCTTCTTTTTTATCTATATGAAGAGATTATAATAATAATAATATTTTAAAACTAATTGATTGAAATGCTAAGTTTGTACGTGGATATTTAACTTACAGCGCTGTAGAGCTTGGAGTGCTTTTGTTAATTCTGGTTTCCTTAATTTGGTTGTGTCCCTGTATACAATATCTATGGGCCACCATTTCGGTTTTGCCTCGTCCTTCCATATTACATATTCCTTGTTGAGCCCCAACTCGTCTGGAAAAAAAAATTTTAAAGAAATATTCCAACCAACCGATCCCAGAAAAGAAGGATACCTACTTTGGCTGTGTACAACTGCCTCCCTAACAGTTAAGTTCATTTCTTTGACAGTTTGCATAGTTGTTCTTTTTCTATTCTCTCGTTTCATTTATATTTATACATTTCTGTCTCTTTGTAGGCACGTGTATAATAATTATATAATTATTATAATTATTGTGTAATAATTAGATAATAATTATAAAATAATTATATAATAACAAGCGCGCTTCGCTTGCTTACGAGATTAATTTTATTTCGAATGGGACTATTACTCTTAGTTCGGAGAGCATTATTCTCTCCAACCTGCAAACGATCAACGCCTCTTCTAATCCTACTTTTGTCTTGAATCAGAACATTATGGAGGTGTGTGCATGTGCGGACAGTAAGAAGGTGTTTCTACGCCCAGCCCACCTGGGGAACTGTGCTACCTCTTCCTTATGCAACTAGTCAATTTATCACTTTTATTATTCTTTATTTTGTTTTAATAATTCAACCTTATTGATTGCAATATTTTATTGATATATACTACATACCTATAATTCTCTTCTTTACGTACCTATAATTCTCATTTCGATCTACACCACCAAAAACCCCATGTCAACCGTTGAAAGCAAGTTTCTAGCATATTTTTGAGATTCGTTTACTTTATGTATCTAATGTAAACAAAAGTAAACAAATAATTTATCATATAGATCTGAAAATATGATATTCGAAATCTACACCCCTGAAAACCCATATCAACCGTTGGAAGCCAGGTTCTAGCCTATTTTTGAGATTTGTTTACTTTATGTATCTATTGTAAACAAATAATTTATCATATCGATCTGAAAATATGATATTCGATTTCTACACCCCTGGAAACCTCATGTCAACCGTTGAAAGCAAGTTTCTAGCATATTTTTGAGATTTGTTTACTTTATGTATCTAATGTAAACAAAAAATGTGGCAGCTAGCAGACACAAAAGTGTTCGCCACCCGCGCAGCGAAAGCAAGCGTTTTATATAATAATTAAACAATAATAATTTTTATATAATAATTAAACAATAATTATATGATAATTATTATATAATAATTATATAATTATTATATAATAATTATATAACTATTATATAATTATTATTATATGAATATTTTATGAGTTTCTAACGCAAACATCACGTTAAAATTTGAACAAAGAGCAGTGATCAAGTTTTTCACACCGTCAGAAGATACTCTTTCATATTCCCAGGTGAAGGAATGGGCTAAGCGCTTCAATGAGGGGAGAGAGAGTCTAGAAGATGAGGCGAAATCCGGACGTCCAATCTCGGTGATCACGCCACAAAACATCGATATGGTACGGAATATAGTCGAAGATGATCCTCACTCAACTATTCATGAGATAGCTAGTCATCTAGACATCTCAACGGGAAGTGTTGATGACGTTCTGCTCAACCATCTTGAGTTCCGAAAATGTATTCAAGGTGGGCGCCGTATACCCTTACTGAGTCCCATAGAAGTACTAGTCTGTCTTTACTGAGTCCCAGAAAAGTATTCGTCTGAGTACTCGTCATGCCAAGGAGTTGCTAAAAATATATGAATTTTCTGACTATCTCAGGTTATCCGAAGTGTGCACAGGAGATGAAACCTGGATTGAGCACGCTGTGCCGTTGAGAAAGGAGCAAAGCAAAACCTGGCTCCCGAAAAGTGCCACACCCAACACTTATCCTAGGCCCGACTTCCGGGCATTGAAGGTTCTGTGATGCATATTTTTTGATGTGGATGGTATAGTGGCTTCTATATGTTTTCCTAAAAAGCAGAGTATCACGGCACAATTCTATATAGACGACTGCTTAACAGAAGTCGAAAACACATTATTCGAAGCGACCGTGCCGCAGGACCAAAGGAATCCGATTATTGCACGATAACGCTCGACCCCATAAAACCAAGGTTGTCGGAGATAAGTTCAGAGCCATTGGGATGGTTGAGTTACCCCATCCACCATATAGCCCTGACTTATCGCCCTGTGATTTTGGACTATTTGACACCGTAAAAAAACACTTGTCAGGAAAGTTTTCCACACTCGAATATCCCTTGGTTATGAAATACATAAGATCCTAAAATCCATCCCCCCGGAAGAGTTTAAAAAGACATTTCAGATGTGGATAGAGAGACTAAAGTTGTGCGTTTTACAAAAGGGAGAGTAGTTTGAGCATACTATGTGTTGTTTGTTATCATATAGTACTATTATTTCAGTTTTTATGGCGATGGGCCTGAAATATATTGAGTGCCCTAAGTATAATAAAATTAAGATATCTGTTATAAGTTGTGGCGGCTTTGAAGTATTAATAACAATGACATATATTGTCGTGTCGTACAATGATTTCTATTGTGAGATGAAGTCATATATATTGTATACAAAAGGTGTGAAAATTTGTATTCCATTTTTTGCAAAGGTGTGAAAATTTCGCCTAGATCGAACTTAATCCTAGTCATATCATTCGACACCTTCATGCCAATTTTCTAATCTCTACGACTTGCCAATTCTTCAATCAATTCTGACAAATAAAAAATCCTTGCGTTTTAATATCTATATTAATATATTAATTAACACCACCACTACAAAGCTTTGTTTAAAGATATAAATAAGATCTCAACGACTAATATAGGGTATTTCCCCATGTAGTATCCGATTTTATAATAATAATAATAATAATAATAATTCACACCTTTTGAAAAAATCTTGTTTTAAGCTAAAAGCGAGTTCTCAATTGCTAATATAGGATGTTTTGATATGTAGATTCCGAATTTCGTACTTTGAAGTGATAATATGTGAATGTTATGAGTTGCTACATAAGTTTATATATATACGTTCACACCTTTTGAAAATATTATTACTTTGAGTTAAAAGCGAGTTCTCAACGGCTAATATAGGATATTTATGCACAGAAAGCTGGTATTTGGCATGTGAGAGTTTTATTGGCTATGGCTTCACTTAATAATTTTGGTGATTTGTAAAATTTATTGCAATTATTTGGAATTTTTTAAAATGTTCCTATATTTCTTATTAACATAATTATCACACAGAAACACACACAGCACAAACAAAACAAATAATCTAAATTAATCGCTTTGCGGTTCAATGGTTGTTTCTGAAATTAAAGACCATGTTAGGTCTGCTCGGAATTCGAGACGAGGAGCTGTTTGTTTCCGCTCTTCTTCCTTTTTATCTATATGAAAAGATAATAATAATATTTTAAAACTAATTGATTGAAATGCAAAGTTTGTACATGGATATTTTAACTTACAGCGCTGTAGTGCTTGGAGTGCCTTTATTGATTCATGTCTCCTTAATTTGGTTGTGTCCCTGTAGACCACATCTACGGGCCACCATTTCGGCTTCGCCTCATCCTTCCAGATGATATATCCTTTATTGAGCCCCATCTCGTCTGAAAAAAATAGCATTAGGAAATATTCTAACCAGCCGATACCAGAAAAGAAGGATACTTACTTTGGGTTTGTATAACTGCCGCCCTGACAGCTAGGTGCATTTCCTTGACAGTTTGCATACTTATCTATATGAAAAAACAAATATATTTTAAAACTAATTGATTGAAATGCTTTGTACATGGATATTTTAACTTACAGCGCTGTAGAGCTTGGAGTACTTTTGTTAGTTCTGCCTTTCTCAATTTAGTTGTCTTTGTGGGGGGATACGGACATTTCGGTATGTGGAATTCAGTACAGGATATTTCAGTATGTGGATAATTGGAAGAAGTTTGTAATACGTATTATGGCTCTTTAATAAAGGTTGACTATAAATTTAGTCGTAAGGTGAAAAATTAATTAACAAGGATTTGAATATTGATATAAAGTTAGAAAATGTATTAATTAATGTAAGTAGTATAGGTAGTATGAAATAAATAAATAGAAAACAACGAAAGAACTATGACTCATGCGTACCAATTCTATGAGCCACACCACGTATAAACTCAATTGGTTCTCTATGTAGGTATCCCAGGATCAGATTTTTAAGACCACACCCCCAAAACCCTATGTCAACCGTTGGAAACTAGTCTCTAGCCAATTTTTGCGACATTTCGCATTTACGACATATCCATAAATCTCAATTTGGCAGGATCTAAATGCTGGTCCGAAATATTGAAGATTGGGTCAACAATACTGGTACTTGGGCGACGGATCTGGAGATATTTGCTACGGCCTTATCATTAGAGACAGAGACAGATAATTGGGGTTGGGTTTTCGGGTAAAGGCCATAATTTAGATAGGTTTTTGCAGGAGCCAACTACTTATGGAATCTATATTCGAAATTTGGGTTTGCTACTATGGACCTATATTGTCACTTCAACCAAAACCAGACATCTCCCTTTCGAATATCTAACCTAGCACTAGACATTGGGAGGGATAGTGTATCTGGTATTGCGGAAATGGTTCAACTTTTCGAAAAAGGAAATAGTTCGACTTTTTATCATTGGGATTAATGGTGGTTTTCATGTGAACTATTTCCTTTTTTGGAAAGTCGAACTATTTCCGGTTTTTGTGCGAACTATTTCCACCATACCAAGCGTCTATTACCAGCTGCCTCCAAAAGGCACCCTACACAAGATGAGATATTCCTAGATGTGTATATTTTTACTTTTTTCGCCCAATACAAGCACACTTCGACTCCATTAGGTTTGATTGAAACCATAATTAGGGAATTCGAAAATAGGATTTGCGAACCTTTATTTCCTAATAACATATGTAGAAGGAATTTTTTACATATACGTATACAGTAAAACCTCCAATTATGGAACACTTTTGGGACTGTTGGAAAGTGTTCCTAATATGTGTTCCTTGATAAGAGGTCTGCCTAAAGGATAGGAAAAAATCGGGACTTAAAAAAGGTGTCCCCTAAGCGGAGGTGTTCCCTAATGGAAGTTTTACTGTATATAATACGTTTTCTGTTTCTGAAGCCCCCTCTCCTTTTTCAAAATTAGTATTTTTTAATTATATTGCACAGAAACTCATATTATTTCTTATTTTATTTATTTCCTTCGTATTATGTCTCTCAAATTTTTGATGTATCTTCATTATTTTTGATTCATTAATTGATTGTATTTGTCTTGATTTTTTACCTCTTCATAGTTAACATTAGAATATCTTTTTATTTAATCTCAAAGTATGCAAGAACAAAGGGCGGTGAGTGACTCAAAATGAAGACTCATTACTATGCACTTCCTTGAATTATGATTGACTTAACTCTTATAATATACTCATCGCTTGAAAAGATCCAAGAGTCAAGACTAATCATTTAGAAAAAGCCCATCACCTATGGAATTCTTAAAAACAAGCTTAAATATTTATACGTATTACTTAAATATGCATTGACTATTATTGAAATTATAATTCTGTTAACAAATTAATTACCCTCAATACTTTATATTCTTCATCTTATCGCTATATAGCAGTAGTGTAGCTTCAGGGATCATGCAAATGCTGATGAATATTTCGAAGTTAGACGACTAATGGGAAGGGCTTATGAGACGTCGGTCAGAATACGTTATGTCCCGATTAAGCGGAGGACCCTATTAACTGAAAATATTTTGTATTGACTTCTATGTGTGAAAGTTATTCCGGTCCTGCCAAAAGTGATCCAATTAAGCGTATCCCGATTGACCGGAGTTCCCAATTAGGCAATTTATTTGTTTACTTTTTTTTACAATGGATACATAAAGTAAACAAATCTCAAAAATATGCTAGAAACTAACTTTTTTTTATTCCTAATATTGCATTATCTAATCTATCGATTCTGAATTTGTTGATATCTCCCGCGACTCAGCCACTCAAAGTGCTCGCTAGCCTCGCTACGTACGCAAGTGCGCAAATCGCGCTTATAATTACTAAAACGATTTCATTCCTATTTGAAAGTTATTCAACAATTTCACATTTGAAAACCTATTTTATTACGTAGATGTTTGTAAATATAAAAATCGAAACGGATATTCTCGAATTGAATGTTTGTATTTTAATTTCATTCTTAATCTAGTCGAATCCCATATGAAGAGCTGATAATCATCAACATGTACCCCAAACAAATCAGTTTTCATAGTTCAACCTGGAGGAGGGTCTCGAGCATAGAGTTGAAACTTGTGTCTTACTCTGTAGTGATGTATACCAATTCTGGAGTTTATGTCTTGTAAGGTATTATGTAATGACTGATTATAGTTTAATTGGGAACTCCTCAATTACAAACTTTTTGATGAAACATGATTGATAATTATACTCTCCTACAAATTTCAAAGTCATTCTTTAGGATGTATTGTGTGTGAGGTAGAATGGCTTTTCTCCTGACTGCAGATTTGGGAGTTCTGAAACAATAGACGTATATAAATGCAGGCATGTTATCACTATATATATATCATCTATTCAGACATTGGCATTCTGTATATTGTAACTACTGTATGCAATGGTTGATGCGGAGAATCATTCCAATTACACAATCTCCGAAGAAGTGTGGATTATTCTTGAGGTGGGTACATTCTTTTTGTTGATTGCAGAAGTGTTGGTTTTCGCAGTTTTTGTTGATGTTATCCGCTTCACTTTTAAGAATAAGAAGAGTACAACTGTTGTTTTCCAAATTCTAGGTTCGTTCGCTGGGGGCGTGATTGTTTCAGCTGGGTTTTTGCATCTGTTGCATGAGGGATTGGAGAGATTTGATGAGTATACCCCCGACCTCACCTATCCATTCGGCGTACTGATAGTAATGCTCGTCATATCTCTGTTACTCGTCAATGATAAGGTTATCACTATTCTTCTGAACCTGCGTACGAAGCCGAAATCTGGAAAGAAAGAAGGTAATGGAAATGTAAGCGAAGTTACTTCACCTCTACTCACGCAGAATTCAATCCGGGACTTTGAGAATTCGCTAACACAGAGTCATCATCATGAAGTGAAGGCAATCGTCCAGCTGGGTGAGGAAGGAATGAAGAGCTACTCTGGGGTCATTCTTGTGGCGGCTTTTAGCCTCCATTCCGTCATTGAAGGCCTGGGATTAGGCGCAATGGATAAGCTATTCGATTTCATCATCACTCTTACTTTTATTTCTCTCCACAGGACCATTGGCACTTTATCCATCGCTGTAGCGCTCATGGAATCCAACGTTCTTAAAAAACGCATTCCTTACTACATTATCTTCTTTATTTTCGCGTTCGTAGAGCCAATCGCGTTCGCTATCGGTGCTATCCTGAAAGATCTGTTATTCTCACCCCTCATCACTTCTATCTTCCAGTGTCTGACTGCTGGAACGTTTATTTTCATCGGTTTGAAGGAGATAATCCCTCTTTTCTTTGACTCGGAGCAAACAGTTGTCGTTGAAATTCTCAAAATTTTCGCATTTGTATCTGGAGTTACTTCAGTAGCTTGCATCCTCCTTCTCGATAGAGATTAGTATTTGATCTGATGTTTTACATTTACGTACGTAGCTGTT
This sequence comes from Aphrocallistes beatrix, assembly GCA_963281255.1. Taxonomy (NCBI): domain Eukaryota; kingdom Metazoa; phylum Porifera; class Hexactinellida; order Sceptrulophora; family Aphrocallistidae; genus Aphrocallistes; species Aphrocallistes beatrix. Next base: position 3,033,672 of record OY725501.1, read on the forward strand.
CCACTTTGTATTTTATTGTTTTATAATTGTATTAATACACGTTGTACTTTTAAACTGCATAATTGCTGTATGGAATATAAGTGTCCCAAAACAACGACATTTGGACATATGGTTATGTCTGATAAGGAGAAACCTTCGGATTTGAATTCGAAATTAGTACTGAATAGATTATGTAATGATATCCTTGTATCTTTTTCGCTTACCTTTTATATACATACAAGAGTGAATAGACTATCCTAGTTAATATTATCTCTAATTTTGAGTGACTTCACGACGTTTTAAAGTGAATTATGACACAGTTAAGAGTTCCCCTAATAGAGAATCTGAAATGTGTTCAAAACAGCTTTCTATTTTCCAAATTTGCACTAAACATAATTTTTAAAGTAATCTCTTTGCTCAGACTCAAATGCAGTGACCACTTCCTCAAAAAGCAATTGACGCATACTTTAATCAACCGCTCTGTTATTTGGGAACTTTTATTTAGGCCACAAATATGCACATTACTTTGACATAGTTCCCACTGAACAATTGTTCATCACGAGACTGAGATCGCTTTAAATCGCAATAGATACTAGATGAAACATAAAATTTTAAGAATTAATTAATTATTTCATTTATGCCCTATGCTACATACAATGTATCAAAAAACTTTTTTACAGAAATTCCTATATTTAATTTGTATCAGTATTTTATTTATAACTATCCTTGCTATTGCGCCATACTTGCTTCTTGCAAATGTCATCGAAGGGTAGGAAACCTAGAGGCACAGGTAGCCCGCACATAACCAGCAATAAGACAGTGTTTGTGAAGAACCTACCTACAGACTGTAAAGAAAACGAACTGGTCGAAGTGTTCTCTCGGTTAGGAGAGGTTGTGAAGTGTTTCACAGTTGGGAAACGCAAGAATCAAGAGAAAGAGAAAGGTGACAACTCCATCAAATATGCATTTGTGACATTCTCAAGTGAAGAAGGAGTGAATACAGTGCTAAGTCAAAAACTCGTAAAACTAAAACAGAAGAGATTGATATGTTTGGCGGCCAAAAGGAGAGTTAGGCAACGAATAAAATCTAAACCATCGAAAGTATCAGATTCGAAATCTAAGACAGAGAGTTTAGAAAGTGATTCTGATTCTGATTCTAATTCTGATTCTGAAAGTGATGGAGAGGAGATTGAAATTGATGATGACAGTAGAACTTTAGAAGAAAATAAACATACAAATATACAGTCGCGCTCCTTAGTCGTATCCGGTCTGCCTTCACTTCCTCCTGATTCCCAATCTGAAGATACTGAGAAGTACCGAAATAAAATTCAACGGCGAGTGGGTAAATTCGTTCCGGGACTAGAATCAGTGGAACTTCTCCCACAATTGGAAGATAAACTCCTTCTTACTTTCTCGTCTAAAAATCTCTCACGCAAAGCTATAACACTTCTAAATGGTAAATCTTGGGCTGATCGGCATTTGGAAGTTCAGTTAGCATCGCTAGCTCTGCTCGAGACTTCCGTGAAACATCAGAAAAAATCTAAACTTCTAATCCGCAATCTCAGTTTCAAATGCAACCTGGAAGAGCTGAGGAAGTCTTTTGAGGAGTTCGGTAGCGTGGTGGAAGCGCACATTCCACAGAAGCCTGGCACGGACCATATGTTAGGTTTCGGATTCGTGACTATGGGAAACATTTTCGAAGCCAGCCTCGCACTGCGCAAGATGAATGGCTGTGAGATTAAGGGTCGCAAGGTGGCAGTTGACTGGGCTCTAGATCGCAAGGTCTATCTCTCACAGAAGCAACAGAGCGTGACTGCTGTCAGTAAGGAATCCGATCACTCTGGAAATGACGCAGAATCGGACGATCTTTCACTTCCATCAGATGAAGTCGCATCAGAAGTAGCGAATGAATCTGAAAATTCTAATTCTGACTCGGTCGCTGAAGAGACAGACTCAAGACCATTGTCTAACTCAAAAGCTAAAGTTAGACCCCGCAGAGATGATAGTACCGATGGGAACTGTTTATTTCTACGTAATTTACCCTTCTCGTTTGATGAGGAAGAATTGACAAGTTATTTCACCGAAGAATTCGGTCAGGTTAAGTATGCGAAGCTTGTGACTAACCGCGATACTGGAATGCTGACTGGAAACGGGTTCGTACGTTTTATAGATAAATCCACTGCAGACGAATGTATCCAGCAATCTGAAGATGGGGTCGTGATTGAAGGTCGGACGATCGAAGTGATGCGAGCAGTTACAAGGGTTGAAGCGAGCAACTTTTCTGAAACACGCAAGAGGAAAGATCCAAAGAAAGAGGACAAGAGGAACCTGGGTATGTCCCACTTCGGTAGCATAGCTCCCGAATCGGACGAATTCCAGGAACTATCAAAAACCGATAAGGATAAGAGAATGCGAGCAGAGAATGAGAAGTTGGAGAAATTGAAAAATCCTAACATATTCGTCTCTCGGGATCGTTTGAGCTTACGCAACCTTGCCCTTTCAACGAGTGACAATGAGTTGAAGGAACTCTGTGCAAAGCATACTCCGAAAGGAGGGAAGGTGAAGTCTGCCAGAATAATGCGAGACCTGAACAGATTAAAGGACGGAATTGGTCGATCGAAAGGTTTCGGTTTTGTAGATTTCTCCTCTCACGAAGCAGCACTGCATGTCCTTCAATCCCTGAATAATAATCCGGATGTCCTGCCCAATAGACGCAGACTCATTGTGGAGTTCTCTCTGGAGAATCAAAGAGCTGTCAGGGCGAAACAGCTGCGGTTGGAGAAGTCCAAACTCAAATTACAGCAGTTGAGAGATGAAAAAGAAAATACTAGTAGCGACCCGAAACCGAATGAAAAGTCTAAAAATATCGGAAGAAAGAAGATTAGCAAAGTTCTGGATCAGAAGATTAGAACCAAACCATCTCATAAATTGGAAAGAGGGAAGCAAAATAAAAACAATCCAAAAAGACTCCCAAAGCGCAAATTTCAGAGTGCAAACCAGGACAATTCCCAAGAAAAGAAGACAGTGAAGTCTCAGAGGGAAATTCCACGACCTGAAAAACGGAGTAAAGTCAGAACAGCTGCGACTCCATCCCGCCGCGAGAGGAAGAGGAAGAGTGGAGAGCGAGAGGAGAGGGGAGAGAGAAGATTTGAGGAATTGGTTAGGCAGTATCAGAAGAAATTATTTAGGATGAATCCTAATTAGCAATTTGTTGGTTAGTAGTCGATTGTTTACCTCAATTATTTTATTTTGTTATCATCGTTGGAATGGGATATTAATAATATCCAAAAAACTCTGGATCCTTCAAGGGTCGGGAGCTTTAATACAATTTCCCATATAAAAATATACTATACTTATATGCACTAGATTTTAAGGTTTTTAAATTCGTTATTTTTAAATTTATAGAATTTAAAATCTGGGGTGGTTCAAAGAAATTCGATGTGATTGGAATCAAACCGACACAGTTCGACTTGATTCTTATGAACCCACACATAGCCTGGATGGCAATACTGGAATGAAGAGCTCCATTCTGCTGTCGAAGAGAGACATTACAATGGAGATGTACGACGGATTTGCTTAAAATTTGATTTGTCAATAATAGATCTTACCATCGCAAGGTGATGGACTGATAGTACATATGTGGACCATCAATAAGTACTCAGCAAGTGTATTTTGGAATTATTGGTACAATCATATGGAGAACATATACGTATGTATAAAAAATCGCTGTAAGAATATATTTTTATCAGCATTGGTGCGCCAAGGGCTAAAAAGGAAATAAAAATACGAATGTATTACTCTCGATCAGATATGGCAGTGAAGCGAATCATAATCTCTCTAGCAGAAACTGCTTTGGAATAATTTAAATGAACTACAAACAAAGGCAATACATTTACAGTAATACATGAATAATTAACAAATACCAACAAATACACTTGTTTTAATGAAAACAGAAGAGAGGCCAATATAGCTCACTCTAGGAAAGAAATGGATCTAGACAAGCTCTGTATCATTATCTTCAGTTGCTGCTATTCCTGTAGGGTAGCAATCAAACTCAGTGCTATGAACTAACTGACCTCTAAGGTCTATATTTCAAGGTTGATTTCATTTTAAACAATCGCTAATAGAATGTTTATAAATCAAACATAGGACTATATCACCAGTTCCATCTCCAAGCTTATAATATTATTCAGTATTCTCACGAGAGAATGCACATACATCATGACTGGTTTCCTGTTATGGACTACTAGATCTCTGGTCCCGCTCTCTGGCTGTATCAACTTCCTATTTCCTAATTCTCTAATTAATTTAAAATCTAAGTTAAACTTCATTCTACTACCAACACCTGATTATTATCTACTGCTACAACATGCGGACAATTCAGTGCTAGCTCTACATTATGAGAGATAGTTTTGATTCTTATATTTCCTATTTTACTTAAACTAAATTACAATTTTGTCTGTGAAGTGCCATGGATGGCTGGATTAAGAAAATGTTATTTTAATCTTTGGGACTTTCCTGGGCCTTTGTTAATTATAATCCATTCATCACTAATATCCACCAATCATGTGACACCCACGATTACATACTGAAATATATCCTGTTTGCATGATCCACTCGTCGATTTCCAAAGTTCACGCAATAACCATTGCAAACAAAATAAATTCAGGAAATAGAATATGTCTGAGGATAAAGAGAACCCTCTTCCAACCCCTACACCTTCACTGAGTCTCTCGCACCCTCCTACGCCGACTAAGAAGCTACGAAAACGTACCAAATCCGCGAAATCTCCCCCAATGACAACCATAACTCTAGACGATACTGGCATAACCATCAACTCCCAAGACGTGAGAGAGCAAACATTTCAAAAATGGTTGGAAGTAAAGAAAAAGAAAAATACGGAAACAATTTCTCCAGAAATTGGTGCAGAGACGGCAGATGTTATAATAAGCGCGTGTGACGTCAGAGAAACGGTGTTGCACAACTGGCTGGCAGAAAAGGAGCAGGATTTAGCGAGAAAAGGGCGGGAGAAGAGGTTCCAAGCGCTGGAACAGAAGAGGTTGGTAGAAGCAGAGCTGAGCTTCAGACAGGAGAAGAGCGTGGGGGTGTACCAGAGTTGGTGCAAGGACAAGGACTCGAAGAAGGTGGACACTGTGCAGTTAGCTAGGGAGGAAAGGGAGAGGTGTGAAGAGGAGAGAACGGAGGCTGAGAACAGAAAGGCAGAGGCTCGTAAGATGTATGGCGCTTGGCTGGAGCAGTCTGATAGAAGGAAGCGAGAGGAGTTGAGGAGGGAGAAGGATACGGAGAGTGACAAGGTGAGGAGGGAACGAGAGGATAAGGAGACAAAGCGCCAGGAATCTCTCAAGATGTATCAAGCATGGTGAGTTGGATTTCCTTAGTTTGTAGCTAAATTTATCCCAGTAAATAGGGTGAAAAGAATTCATGTTTGATTCATTTCGAATCGTATTGATGAATGTGCGGGTCATGACCATTAGCAATTAGATTTAAGTCTGCGATTGAATAGTGTGATTATGCCCTCATATTGATACGTACCTGCACTGGAATCCATCTCCCTACCGCTTTTACTAATTTGTATGGGTTGTTAATCGTTTGTACAAATTCCTGTGTACTGATTCACATACGTAGGACTAATATCTCCACGTTTTTATTTATATACTCTTGTATCATTGAGTTGGATTTTAATGGCATTTTTTGGTTGTTAGGTGTGTGAGGAAGGACGCGTTAGTGAGAGAAGAAGCGCGAGCTAAGCGAGACAGAGAGATTAAGAAGCAGCAACTCATCGAGCGAGACAGGAGAGAGAAATCAGAGAACGCGGTACGCGCTTATGACGCTTGGATGGAGTGGAAAGAAAGAGAGAAGTCTCCTCCCAACGAGCTGAGTAGCGTAATGGCCTCCTCTATACAGAACAAATGGAAGCCCCCCGGTTCCCTTCTCCACGACTACCCCAGGTCCTACGCCACCAGAGAGATGGACAATGTCCTGGACGGGAGGAGGGACCAACTACGCGTCACTACTGCGAAACATTCCGCCACAGCTCTGTCTGCAACCTGATTACTTGTGCCGCTTCAAACCACCCTTGAACCCGTGTAAGCTTGAAATATTTTATATGTACATTTGCATGCTCATCTTAACTCTTTCAGACAGTTGGGCATTCCAGGTATCCTTATGCTTTGTTAATGACAATTCATTTCATTGCATATATAATTTCATCAATCAATTCTGTTCATTTAATTACTTAATACGTATACGTCAACTGAGAAGAGTGTAAGCAGTGTTCATGCTAACCACACACACATTGGAGTGCATTGTATTGCTAATACAGTAGTATATTCCACTCTATGGAATCCAAGTCATGTTCAGACCCAGTGACTGATCACATTCCACACATTATTAGCACGGCCCATACGCCATCATGTCTGTGTTGAGTTTATGATACGCGTTTTATTTCAAAATTCTGAATAGCCGATTAGAGAATGGGCTGCTGTACCAGTCGCAGTGAGAAACTGGTCCATGATGGTGAGAGGGAGAGTACTGATGCCACCGCTCAGGAGACAATCGTGAGACAGACCAATGAGTTCAAAGAGAACATTAGAGTGCCAACGGACATCATTTTCCTAATTATATTCGTGATCTGTGTGGTGATCGCTGTAGTGGTGGGGGTGTATGGGTTCGCGACAGGACACCCTGAGAGGCTGATTCACGGGATCGACTCGGAGGGACGCGTGTGTGGGTTTGACGCATCCGTGCAGGATAAGCCCTACCTCTACTACTTCGACCTGACCACGTGCGCCCAGCTGTGGAGGGTCTACAACCCAGACACGGGCATCAACCTCCAAGACATATTCTCCTGTCCCACTCCACAGGTTAGGAATTCCTCTCGGCTCCGATTATATTGACACACCTAATCTACGGAATTTGACGGAACGGTTCCGGAATTTAAAATGCCTATTTTACGGAATATCCCATTCCGGATATTCTAAATACCTAATTTCAGATTTCGCGGAATGATTCCATTCCGTAAATTAGATATGTCCAATTATATTGATTGCTGCTAATTATATAGAATTTCTAGGTCTGTGTTTCTGAGTGTCCGGATTCCTATGACATAGCAATCAGGACGTCAGGCCTTCCTATCTGCACCGACTCTGTGAACACAACCAAGTACAGCGTCCTGCTCAACCAGTCCCTCGCCATTTCCTACGATGACATCGTGAGCAATTTCTCCGTGGTGGCAGAGCTCGTTGAAGATGTGCTGAAGAAGCGGTGCGCTCCTTACTACGTTCCTACGATCGGACTAGGCGGCCGCTGCATTCCTAGCATCGTCCCAGGGCAGAACATCGTGTGAGTAAAGCTCTGTGGTTGCACTACAAATCGCTTTGGAGAAGAGTGGAGTGCAATTGACTTTTGTTTTATAGGAATAACATCGTGAGTCTGACAAACCAGTCAGTCACTGACTACCCTCTCGACATCACGACCATCTCAATCAGCGACATAACAGACGGAACTCTGGGACTGACACTGATCGTCAATCTCCGTCAGTTTGTCGTGGATGTTCTGGCCGACTTCAACATCGCCTGGCCGGGGATCCTCATCACAGTGCTGTGCTCAGCTCTGCTCGGCTTCCTCATCATATTCCTGATGAGGTTCCTGCTGTGGCTGATAGTGCCTGGCGCCATCATACTGTGTGTGCTGTCCGTTGGCGCGGTTACGGGGTTCTCCTACTACCAGTACACACTCTTCAGCAAAGGACTCAATGCTAGCGACCCTGTCTCTGCGGGGATAGACCAGATATTCATGCAAAACCTCAGGCACGTACTTAACCATGAAAGCAATTTCTTCAATATTAATAAGATTGGTTCATTGCACTTTATTTTGCATCTTCTAGAGGGTTCCAGTACCAGAAAGAGACCTGGCTTGCCATCGCCATAATCGGGACGGTGGTATGGGTGGTCATGGTCCTATTCATAATCTGCCTCATCCCTAACCTAATCCAAGTTATCCGCGTGATCGGATCCGCCTCAAAAGCCGTCTGGGGGGTGCCTGAGTCCTTCTTCCTTCCCTTCATCTCGTGGATATTGCTGGTTGTCGTGTTCGCACTCTGGGCTGGCAGTTCTGTATTTCTTGCTACCTCGAGTGACCTCAGCTACAAAATCATTATTAGCTCAAACTTATCAGTAAGCGAGAGGACTTTCAGCAACGGATTAGTTGTTAACAACGGTACAGACTGTAGCATCAGCGAATTCAATGCGATTAACGGCGTAACGAACGGAATGCTCGTGATTAACCGTACCAATTCTGGTAATATATCAGATCCCACCATTTCTTGTCAGTTCAGTGATTTCAACACTCACACATCTCTGATAATACTAGAGTTCTACCTCTTATTCATGTTCCTCTGGCTGTCCAACTACGTCATTGCGCTGACACAGTGCACCCTGGCGGGCGGATTCTCTTTCTGGTACTTCATACATTATAAACTGAAAAAGACTGTCTGCTGTAAATGCGCCTTACTGAGAGGATTCTTGAAGGCGTTTCTTTTTCACACTGGGTCGTTGGCACTCGGATCCCTGGTGATAGCTATCATTCAGTTCATTGAGTTCATCCTGGTCTTTATTCAACACCGACTCCAAGCCTACTCGGACAAGCTAAAGCTGGTCAAGTGGATACTGCGTGCGCTCACCTGCGTTGTCTTCTGCGTGGAGAGGTTCCTAAGGTACGTCAACCGTGTGGTATACATTGAAATGGCCATATATGGCACTGGGTTCTGTTTCAGCCTGTGTAAAGCCGTGAAACTGTTCGTGAGCTCCCCAATCAAATTTGCTGTTAAGGACACTCTCTCCATTCTCACACTCTTCCTCGTCAGAATCGCCATAATCTCCCTCACTGCACTCATCGCCTACTTCATAATCGCATACAACAGCCCCTTGACTACATTCCTGTACAACGGCCGTGTCCTCACGTATTCGCTCATCCCACTCTTGTTCCTCATTTTCATCTCGTACGTGATCAGCAGTGCTTTCGTGTCGGTGTACAGCATGGCGATAGACACCATATTCATATGCACACTGGAAGATAGGAGTGGAGATATCGGGAAGGAGTTTGAAGTGATTCGGAAGAGTAGAGTGATGACGACAGCGGAGAAGGAAAAAATCGACTCTGACAATGTTGAGAAGAACACTCCCGAAGATTCTGATAAGAAGAAGAAGTAACTGACTTTCTCTAAAAGCGTAAATCTAATTTTTCACTTATTTACAATTACCTTTTCTTTTTTGTATCACTTTCATACAATTTTTCTTCATTTCTTATTTATTTTGTGATTATTCTACATATTTAGTGGAAAAATAATTAATTTTGTGATATTAAAATAACTAATTCGAATTAACCTACTATTATAGAAGATTCCTAGGCGATTCCAAACTTATCGATATTTTATTTGCAGATGAGGATCTCGGGTAACGATTATCCATGTTTTAACCTTAATGCGTGACTAATGAACTGATGATTCAAAACAATACTACATAAACTGTAGATAATTTACTAAAATGCCACCATCTTAGTTATTCCACTAACTATGAACCACCGTTTCCTAAATGCTATTTATCTGAACGTAGAATCTAATCCAAATTCCGTACTGGTTTATTACTACATTTTAGTGGCTATCGCCGCCAAATACCATATTTTTGTCCTATGAATAAATTTGGTTATTTCGTGAATGCTACTCCATTGTTGCTTGTTAGCTGAGAAATGGCGCTCAACACAGGTGCCCTAGCCGGGCTGACAGTGTTCGTCACAGGAGCCAGCAGAGGGATCGGCAAGGCGATCGCTCTGAAGTGTGCTCGAGATGGAGCCAACATTGTGGTAGCTGCTAAGACAGCGGATCCGCATCCTACCCTCCCTGGCACCATCTATACGACAGCAGAAGATATTGAGAAGGTAGGAGGGAAGTGTCTGCCCTGTGTGGTGGATGTGAGGTCGGAAGAACAGGTGGAGACAGCTGTTAAGAATGCGGTGGATAAGTTCGGTGGGATTGACATCCTTGTGAATAATGCGTCGGCTATTTCTCTAACTGGTGAGTGGTTAGCTTTAGTTTTAGTTTTCCGAATATACTTTGTATTGAGCATGGCCTGTACCTTTCTTAGGAACTGCTGACACGTCCATGAAGCGCTATGATCTGATGAACCAGATAAACGCCAGAGGTACCTATCTCTGCTCACAGAAATGTCTCCCCTACCTAGAGAAATCCAAACACCCTCACATCTTGAATCTCAGTCCTCCTCTCGTCATGAGTCCCCACTGGTTTCAGAACCATGTCGCGTACAGCATGGCTAAGTACGGCATGTCCATGTGTGTGCTGGGAATGAGTGCGGAGTTTAAATCGAAAGGAATCGCGGTCAACGCTCTCTGGCCCAGAACCGGCATATACACGGCAGCTATTGAGATGCTGTTGGGAGATGATTCAGCTAAGAAATGCCGCAAGCCTGAAATATTGTCTGATGCAGCCTACATCATTCTATCCAAGAAGGGAACTGAAGCGACCGGAAACTTCTACATCGATGATGAAGTAAGTTGCACTTGCATGTAGAACGAAGTTATGGTATTTATTTTGAGCTATTTTAAGATGTAGAACTGCTCAATTTATCCTACTCCTCAGAATTTAGACGTGATTCAACTTGTGCCTCTGCTGTTGTAGGTGATAACAAGCCATGGCATCACAGATCTGAATCAGTACTCGTGCGTTCCTGGCTCCTCTCTGATGCCAGATCTATTTCTAGAAGCCAGGCATTTGGACAGTCCGTATCTGGACAAAGAAACCTCAGTCATAAAGGGAGATGGAGATTCGAAGAAGAGTGGGCCTCAAGTTGTTTTCGACGGAATACGACCTCTCTTGAATAAGGATATCGTGCAGGATGTAGGGGCGACATTTTTGTTCCTCATCCAAGGGCAGGAGTCCAGTTCTTGGTACCTTAATTTGAAGACAGGAGAGGGAAGCGTAGAGCCGTCTAACCCTGATAAAGAAGCTGACGTCACGATGAGGATGAAAGAAGATGATTTCGTGAGCATGTTCACTGGTAAGATGAATCCAACAACTGCATTCATGGGAGGTAAGCTTAAAATCGCAGGGAACATGATGCTAGCACTGAAGCTAGAGAAACTAATGAAACTGCAGAGATCCAAATTGTAGCTTTCTAATAGCAATGCAGAGTAGCAATGATTTACATACTCATAGACTATATGTAGATATATCAATACCTATTCGTGTCTAGGTAGTGTGCGAATAATAGATTTGTCGAATTTGAACATTATTTGTTCCATATTTTTTATTTCGTGAATACTTGAGTAGGGTGTAGCTTATTATATGAAGGATAATGTATTCTCGGATAGAAAGAATGTTTTTCTTCGCTTTCTTCACAGCAGTTATAACTCCAGTTATAACACCAGTTATAACTCCAGTTATAACTCCAGTTATAACTCCAGTTATAACACCAGTTATAACTCCAGTTATAACACCAGTTATAACTCCAGTTATAACTCCAGTTATAACTCCAGTTATAACTCCAGTTATAACTCCAGTTATAACACCAGTTATAACTCCAGTTATAACTCCAGTTATAACTCCAGTTATAACACCAGTTATAACTCCAGTTATAACTCCAGTTATAACTCGTTATAACTCCAGTTATAACTCCAGTTATAACTCCAGTTATAACTCCAGTTATAACACCAGTTATAACACCAGTTATAACTCCAGTTATAACACCAGTTATACTCCAGTTATAACTCCAGTTATAACACCAGTTATACTCCAGTTATAACTCCAGTTATAACACCAGTTATAACTCCAGTTATAACACCAGTTATAACACCAGTTATAACTGCAGTTATAACACCAGTTATAACTGCAGTTATAACACCAGTTATAACTCCAGTTATAACTCCAGTTATAACACCAGTTATAACACCAGTTATAACTCCAGTTATAACACCAGTTATACTCCAGTTATAACTCCAGTTATAACTCCAGTTATAACACCAGTTATAACACCAGTTATAACTCCAGTTATAACACCAGTTATACTCCAGTTATAACTCCAGTTATAACTCCAGTTATAACACCAGTTATAACTCCAGTTATAACACCAGTTATAACACCAGTTATAACTGCAGTTATAACACCAGTTATAACTCCAGTTATAACTCCAGTTATAACACCAGTTATAACTCCAGTTATAACTCGTTATAACTCCAGTTATAACTCCAGTTATAACTCCAGTTATAACTCCAGTTATAACACCAGTTATAACACCAGTTATAACTCCAGTTATAACTCCAGTTATAACACCAGTTATAACACCAGTTATAACTCCAGTTATAACTCCAGTTATAACACCAGTTATACTCCAGTTATAACTCCAGTTATAACTCCAGTTATAACACCAGTTATAACTCCAGTTATAACACCAGTTATAACACCAGTTATAACTGCAGTTATAACACCAGTTATAACTCCAGTTATAACTCCAGTTATAACACCAGTTATAACTGCAGTTATAACACCAGTTATAACTGCAGTTATAACACCAGTTATAACTCCAGTTATAACTGCAGTTATAACACCAGTTATAACTCCAGTTATAACACAAGTTATAACTCCAGTTATAACACCAGTTATAACTGCAGTTATAACACCAGTTATAACTCCAGTTATAACTCCAGTTATAACACCAGTTATAACTCCAGTTATAACTCCAGTTATAACACCAGAACAGATTAGATTAATATATCATCACAAGAAGGCAATCAGTCGACCCTCCCTGATTCTCAACCTTATGCGGTTACGCCTCTGATAATTTATTTTCTTGCCAAAACCGTAATAAAATACCTGTCTCACTTGCATTATCTGGTATTTGCATCGTCTATATTCCATGCCGGTATAAGAACCGTCAATCTTAGTCCTTGCATAATGAAGCGCCCATTTGCCTGGACTTTTCTTCACAATGTTCCGCCTGGGGCATATACCCCGCTTCCTCCGCCCTAGTTACATTACTGCCAGTTATAACCCTGCTGGTATAGCAGCTTTCATAATTGCAGTTACCGTATACAGCTTTATTTGTGTGTTATATTAAATCGTGCAAAACGTACGCTTCATAGCATGTTTTATTTTATATTCAAATAGGGGGTATTATAACAAATTATTACCAATTTATATGTAGCTTGTAAACTACGTATGTAAGAACATGGTACTATAATGGCAATACTAACATATTAATGCGGTCGGGTAGCTGAAACAAATTTCTTATTAATTAACAGTGACCCAATCTAATAATTGAATGTTTGAATTCCAGTGTAACAAGTTAGTACAAATATCACTACCAATATTTATGAATTTATGAATTGGTTAATTCAATAAGAACATTGGGTTAAGATTTAACATAGTATGTAATCTAAGTCGATTAGTTATAATTCCTATTAGTATATACTATTCTCACTCATCATTTGAAATGCTAACAATTAAACTCACTGCTCCTATTGTTGTCCTGCATTTCAAGGACAGTTTGTTAGCATTTGAGCCTAACTATAACTGAATGGCAGAGGCAATTGGTCTGGCAGAAGGCATTCTCTACGGAATGGGTAACCCTCTCCTGGACATATCTACTAACGTAGGAGATGACTTCCTGGCTAAATACAAGCTAGAGAAGAATAACGCTATCCTAGCAGAGAAGGAGCACATGCCTATGTACAAGGAGTTAGTAGAGAACTTCCAAGTGAAGCACCAAGCTGGCGGAGCGACTCAGAACACGATGCGTGTGGTGCGGTGGCTTTCCCAGAAGCCAGGCGTGACCAGCTTCATCGGGTGTGTGGGCGAGGATGAGAACGGGAAGACACTGCAGGGTATCGTGGAGAATGAGGGACTCGTGGTGCGCTATATGAAGACCAGTGAGCACCCAACAGGTTGGTTTGAATGAGAATATATTCCAATGAGATCTGCGTAGATTCAACACTGTAGTTCAATACCCGAGCTTACTTACTTTCCGTTATTTATCATAGAGCTTCGGAAATCTACTTTCTCGAACGCCCTAGAATGAACCGTTGAAAGCTAATTTTTGAAATTATGGTAGTTAATTAATGGACATAGTATTGTCAATAAACAGAATAATTATGAAAACTTATCCTCATAGAACTGTAGGAATACGATACTCGGAATCAACACCCTTGAAACCCCCCCAAGTGAATCGATTAAATAATGTAAAATTAATATAAATTTATTTCACAGGTATCTGTGCTGTGCTGATTAATGGCACTAACCGCTCCCTCGTGGCTAACATCGCGGCAGCTAACGCCTACTCAGTGGAGCATCTGCGTCGAGCGGAGAACTGGGAGTTGGTGGAGAAGGCTGAGTTCTACTACATCGCTGGATTCTTCCTGACAGTCAGTCTGGAGTCCATTCTCGCGGTGGCTAAACACGCGGCAGAGAAAAACAAAGTCTTCTCCATGAATCTGGCCGCCCCTTTCCTCTCCCAGTTCTTCATGGGCCCGCTCTCTCAGGCGCTGGAGTACACGGACTATCTCTTCGGGAATGTGGAGGAGTTCAACAAGTTTGCTGGTGAGCTTAATAGCCTCCTCAAATTATATGTAACGTATTCTTCTCTGAGATTAATCCTATAGACTCGCTTTAAGTTAAGTGACACTGTGATTAGTCTGCTAGAAGCGCACTGAAATTAGTATTTGTGAGAATCTCTCACTGTCGTACTTCATACCCACCCTACTCGGTCAAGTTTATAAACGGCATTTCTTTTTCATGCGAAAATGTTTAACGACCCTTCTGATTTGTCGTTGTTCCTTTTTATATATGTTTGACAAACTCATTTCCTGGGGCAATTATTCCCATATACTAAACGTATTGTCTGATATTTCCTATTTAGAGTGCAAAGGTTGGGGAAAAGAGCTAAGTTTAGTGGAAATTGGTACGAAGGTAGCCGCTCTCCCTCGAACTAGCGCCAGTAAACGCGAGAGGTGCGTTGTGATAACACAGAGCAAAGATCCAGTCATCGTGATACAAGGGGGAGTGGTGTCAGAGCATTTTGTCCCCTCACTGGACCAGTCCCTCATCGTGGACTCTAACTCAGCGGGAGACGCCTTCGTGGGTGGCTTCCTCTTCCAACTGGTGCAGGGGAGTGGAGTGTTTGAGTGCGTGCGCTGTGGGTGTTACGCTGCTCACACTGTCTTAAAAGTGAGCGGGTGTACTCTTCCCGACAAACCTGACTTCTAGCTCTGACGAAGCCAGTTCGATAGCACATTCAATTAATATTCCTAAATCGAAGCTGTTAGTCTTTTATATTTCTTATTCAATATATAGTCATGTATGCAATTGATATTATACAAATTATAACCATGGATGACTCAAATAGAGTCATCCATGTTATCACTTAAAGCTAGCACGCCTAATGGCCTCACTAGACAACACAGAACAGAGCGACACGTCCAGCGACTCGACACAGGACAGTTCGGAGGCAGTGATAATGAGTAGGAGCGGTACAGTTCGAGGCATTCATAAAGGCGTGCAACAACGGTGCTCCATGTTCAATACGTTCGGACAGGGCAGTGTCCTATCTGATCTCATGCTCAAGCTCCTAGGGGAGGAGCTGCCTAACCCGGATACGGGGTACCCCGGTAAGGTAGTCATGTACACGACCTCACTCACTGCCAAGATGGAAGTATCTTCCAACTGCGCACGTGTTAAGCAGATCTTGACGACGCATAGGATTAGTTTCGATGAGCGCGATATCTTCCTACATCCAGGATTCCTGGATGAGTTGAAAGAGAGACTGAGCACGACAGAGATCGTAGTCCCCTATGTGTTCTATAGGGGGAGTTTGGTCGGGGACCGAGATAAGATAGAGTTCCTGAATGACGACGGAGAACTTTTGCCTCTGTTGAAGGACTTTCAGCAGAAAGAAATGAAATCTTGCTCGACTTGTGGAGACCGTAGGTTCGTACTGTGTAACTGGTGCCAAGGCAGTAAGAAGGGACTAAAGAACAACTTCGGTTATTTGAAGTGCACTGTTTGCAATGTGAATGGACTCCAGCCCTGTTCAGCCTGTTCCGCCAGTAGCTAGATGAAGATTCTTCTCTTTTTAACAAAAAAGCTGTACATACTTTTTCTTGTGTAAATTTGTTGATGTAATGATTTTAAAATTTGAGTGCTGTATAGACTATCTTTTTAAATTGGTTTTATTTGTACTTATACTAAGAACCAAGTGAAGAAACTTTCAATTGAGTATTCTCCGTGGAAGTTACAAAATTTCCTCTCCACGATTGATGAATTACTGGAAGCTACGAGTTTGCAACAATTTGACAATCGTGGAGAGAATTTTTTCTCTCCTACTATCTTAAGTTTGATATTTTCGAAATTATGTTTAATTGACTGTCATTACTATCAACATATTAGCACAGAAATTTACTACTAAAAGGTGAAGGCATCCAAACAGTGTTGCCCTGCCTCAAGGATAGAGAAATAATCCAATAGTTTATTCCTTTGATACATTTCTAATACCGCTTTTATGGATCTATGTTAATGGTTTTGAAGATATAAAGTAGAAATGTTTTTACGAATTTGAACTACATGGACAATTCTCTCTATTCCACTTCTCTTCTGAATTTCCAAAACGAGTTTGATACTATTGAGCAGTTGATCGGAGGCTGCGGTTCATTGTAAGTTTCATTTCATTTGACTTGCTTTTACGTATTACATCATTTACGATTAATTAAACCATAATAATATTTGTATTTTTGTGTTTTACAACCATGAATCAATAACCTATTAAACCACGTGTAGGTGTAACTATTTGCTGGAGGATATTTTTATATGTTAAATCAGTGAAATGTTTTCTTGTGGTTTTATACGTAGAGAGATAGTCTTATGTTATTAACGGTGTACTACGTCCTTCCATCCGTCATTACTCCATCGAAATCCAACAGTCCGATTTCTACCAAATGTAGCAATTAGAATCCTTTTATGGTGTAGATCAGATGTTTAAGAGCGCAAATGTCATTTTTGAGAAATTTTATGACTTTTTTATAAGCAGCCCGTAGGTCGGCAGCCAATGAATCAAAACCACATATATTGTACGTATATAAAATGTAGATCAAGCTAGTTTGGTTAAAAAAAGTTACATTATTACTTTATTAAGCAACTTAATTCATGAGTCAACACAATACAACTACGTAAGTCTACTAAAAATACTGAAAAGTTGAGTAAATATATGAGCACACACACACACTAAGGTCCTATGCACACTGATATCCTAATAGCATGAGTCTACACACTGAGATTCTAGTAAGAGTCTATACACACTGAGAGCCTAACCTAACACTAAGTAGTAGCGAGATTTCCATTTGGGAGTATGAAGGTAATGGTACTAGCTACTACACTAATAAAGCAAGAGTAATCCTGCAAACAGAAGAAGAACAAAGCTGGCTTGTATTACGGTAGCTGCACTTGGAGCTGGAGAAGTCCTACTACACAGCTCCAGTCTATCCCAGCATATCGACTCACAGGAAGGACAGATGAGGGAGAATGTGTAGGTGTCTCCTCCCACTCTCTCTTCTACCGTCACCACATCTCCTCTATTCCTACACTCGTACTCTGTACTGCCAACAGTGACGTACACTCCAGTAGTGTTGTTACAACTGTACTGGTAGCATCCAGCATTAAGAGGTTGTACTGTAGTGCTAGTGCCATCTGATACAGTCACATCACCCATGTGGTTGAAACACCTACGTTTCAATTGAGAACTATAATTTATCTTGGTTCTAATTGATTAACTTTAATATTTTAATATTTTACCTTGAGTTAGGTCCAGGGCTAGACACGGGTAATAGGGATCCTTGATTTGGATCGGTACAATCACTAGTTCCTGTGTAAATTGGACAGTAATCTGCAAGTGGAGTGAAAGCTCCGTTGTTTGGGTTACTGAAATATTGATACACAGCTGGTAATGGTGTAGCATGATTATCAATCCTGCAGGTTCCAATGGAATTTCTAGTTGGAGTGCAGCCTAGAATATATATTTTATATATCAAAACATTGGGATTCCAAAGTTAGAATTAGGATACTCCTATTTTAGGATATGTCTATTAGTATGGACGGTGTACAACGTCCTATCGTCTAGACTCTAGACAATCTTGAAAAATCAAATGAACTGATTTGTCCTAAACTTGGAAATCTAATAGAGATATCATATTGACCTGGACTTATTACTCTAGGGCAGGCGTGTCAAACTGGTGGCCCGCCAGCCAGTTGCGAAAAAAAGATTATAATTGAATGAATCAGTAGTTAAAATTTATTCATTTCTATCATGGCCCGGGGAAGAGCTGGGGTTATGAAATTGGCCCACTATCCGATTCGAGTTTGACACACCTGCGAGTCTAGGGTATTTCAATATGTCACAGCCTACTCTCTCTATATAGAGTAGGCTATGGTATATTTAAAATTTAACATTGGAAAGAATCATTATTCTATACAAACCTGTTTCAAATGGTTGGAAACAGAATATGGTATCCTCTTTCACATCATCTCTGTTGTAATATCCCAGACAACTTCTTACCACAAAACCACAACCTATATTGTTTCCAAGGAAGTCTTCTGCCATGTCATAGTTTGGACTGTACCATCCAGAGTCCTCCAATAGAGCTAGTGTTATTCTGGATAATGGCATGTCTGCTGTGGCAACTCCTGGAACCATCAACTAAAATTGTATTACTTCGTAAATGGTACTCTAGTACTAAATACTATGCAGATCTAGTAGTCTGTATCATCAGTGTTTTATCATGTTTGCCCAAATTTATTAAGGAACTGCACATAGTAATGTGACCGTTATAGACGTAAAATGGAGAGTTTACAACATGCGTACCTCATTTCCGAAAATTCTCAATTCCCAGTGACTTCCGGCTGTACCTTGTCCTCCTTGCGACTCTAACTCAGCTCCTTGCAGGGCGTCACATCCGAAGTGGTTTCTCACCTCTCTCTGTACATTGGGTGTTACTATCATTTGAGGGGAATACGGTAGTTCTCCGTTAGCTGTCTCCCAGAAGAAGTAGGGAACACTTCTAACAGTTGATTCACTTGGGATAGGTATGCCATTGCTGTCTATTGGTACAGAGCCGAGTTTATCTGTCCTGGGAGTCCTAGAATCTCCATTCTGATCACAAAAATAAGGATAGAGAGATTGACTAGAAAAATATAGTGATGAGTTGATTGAAACATTTTCATTCAACTGTTGAGATTACATTTCTATCTTGAAAAACAATTTTAAGGCGAAAACTCCATCCTCAGATTATTGAAGTTCTACCACTGCGATCATATTTATTGACAGTGTGGTTAGAATATATTTGGGCATCATAAATTTGTCCAATGATTCTTAATCGGAGCATATAAATCAATTGTCCTCCTTATGACTTTTACATTTGAAATCTAGGAAGAGGTTTTAAACCAACTGGTATTTACTTACCTAAATCCAAGTGCGTGTATTAATTCGTGTTTAACGGTTGTTATAATGAATGCATCTGTTATCACTGTTAAATTATAAAAACGAGCTCCTGGAATGAGGCTTATAGGACAGAAGTTGATATGTCCTACAATAGGTCTGTTTATCGCCAATTCTAAACTACAGTGGCTAGCATATGCGTAGATATCATCTGTACACAAGGCTGTATCGGTTGCAGTGACATAGAGAACGAAATCTGTATCCGCAACTCCAGCTCCTTCTGTTGAATTAGTTGCGTAGTCACAACCAAAGATGCTACATTCTAGACATCGGAGGAGGTGCTCCTCTGGAATTACCGCAGCTCCACATGTTGTAGTTGCACTGCAAGTTCCAAAACATCCTCTAGAAAGAAAATGTAATTTTAATTCCTCTAATTATTTTACGCATTCTGACATAGGGTCAGAATCATGTAGTTCTGAGGAAAGTTTTCAAAGGTGTTGTAGTGGATTTACTGTCGAAACTGGGTTTTTTTAACATTTATTGTGTAATGGTCCTATACTATTTTACTACCATGGACGGATTGGAGGGGGGGGGCAATTGTCCCCCCCCTTTTATTGCTAAATCTTATTTTATTATGTATTAGTCTGTTTTATACATATATTTTGCCTCTCACCTCCCCCATTACTGCCACGGCTATGCATATTCATGAAAACATTTAAAATAAGATAAATTAAGGTACAATTTAGTGTTTGGAAGTATTCGCCATTCACATTTATCCGGATACCGGATAATCTTTTAGCCAGGTAAAATTATTTTATCTAACTAAGAAGCTATGCAATTGTAATTTATATGAGAATTTATTTACTATAACTTACATGGCGAAACTTCCGTCATCAACTTGTGCAGTTATTGGTCTGCCCGTACATGTTCTCGGAGATCTGATGGGTACTCCGAACGGTTTGACAGAGAGCAAGCTTGAGAAGAAGTTTGTGATGTTAGCCATGATGATGTTCTCAACATAGGTTCTCTGTTGAGGTGTTAGAAAGCTCGTTGCGGCGTCAGTATCGTAGATGGGAGTGATACGGATTGGCTGGTTAGCCTGTCTCTTGTTGATCACGTGAGGATGTTCCAGGAAGACGGGGTGAAAGGGCTGAGGTGAAGACTGGACAACCATAGCTGAGATTTGTAGAATTGCGAATGCAAGTACGAGAAAGATGCCTCCAAGTACACTCATTTCAATCACTTGTGTATTGTTATGTGTCTTCTATATGATAATTAGCATAGAGAAATTTAAATTTAGCGTTTTAAATTTGTGAAAAAAATCTATTTACGAATGCTCTCTGGCTAGAGTAACAGCAAAAATCTATTTTTAGTGTGTTTCCTATGCAATTAGTGTTGTATAGGATGCCCACTTTTGAAATGGGCGCTGGTGGTCCTGCCTGCCGTGGCCACTCCCCTGAACAGAGTTTGAGTGATAATTACTCCAATTTTTTTGTGAATATATGCAATATAGTTTAAAATAATTTTAGAACTCTTATTTACGATTCGATTAAAAAATACACAAAAAAACACTTCATTAAAAAAAATTGAATTATATACCTTTCAAATAAGTAAAACTAAATAAAAACTATTCACGATTTTTTCGTGTGTTTTTTTGTTTGTTTTCATTCGATGTTATTTTTGCTCTTCTTTCATTCTATTCTAGTAGTCCAGAATCACGATACGGTTCCTTTTTTTTAAACTAGGTGTTATAAAGGCGAAAGTTTCCACATATTTTTCCCTTAAAATACCATACCTTCCCGCAACTATAAAAGAGGAGGAGAAAAAAAATTGTTTGTAGGATTCGATATTTTTGTGATTTTTTTGCTATTTCCTTAAATATTTTAAGTGCTGTATCATTGACAGGTTGATGGTTTATATAGTTACGATTCTGTGAAATTTTGGTATATGACTTCATCAGTGCATTATGTAATATAGTCAACTACATATTCGATTTTAAGCTATACAGAGCATAAAATGACAAGAAGAGACATGTTACCTGTAAAATTTTTCAAATCATTGATGTTTATGGAATGTGACAAGTGTAAAGTCCAAATACAGTTTTTTAGTACATTGCGTAGTAACACAAGTATTTTGTGAATGTGGGTACTAAAAAAACTTAAAAGTTTTCCGTTTCATGCATCTTCTTGGAATATTTGAGATGTTTTTACGAATCTGACTTGAAGGAGACAAATACTATTTTCTGATTAGTTGATTGCGTAATATATTTGTACTTCTGAAGAATTAGTTGGAAACAAAGTCTACTTTTCATGTATTTGGGGTAATCTGTTCCATACTTTAGAGAGGATGCTCCGTGACCTGTTTTATCAGAGATTCAATACATTTTATCATCATAATTTATAGCTACAGACTCTAGCTAGGGGAAGAATTATGGACAGTGCAAAAAAGTATATTCTAACCAAGGTTGAAACCGATTGAACCGAATATCAGTATTCATGAATAGTTCCTGAACCGAATACGAATACTGATAATATTCGGTACTCTGACCGAATACGAATACTGATAATATTCGGTACTCTAACCGAATACAAATACTGATATTATACGGTACTTCATAAATTCTAATACTGCGAAGCTGGAATAAATAATCTTTAATAGAGGACTGTGAATTGTTATAGTACTGTATATGTTGACCTATTTTACAGATAGTGACTGGATATGATAGGTAAATTAGTTAGAAAATATATTATAACCAAGGTTGAAACCGATTGAACTGGATATAAATATTCATGAATATTCCATAACCGAATACGAATACTGATAATATTCAGTTAGTTCAACCGAATACGAATACTGATATTCGGTTCCCAACCGAATATCAACTATTTGCTAAATAGTATTTGGTCTAACCGAATATTGAACTATTCGGTTGCAACCTTGCTTCTAACGAATTTCAATTAAATTTGATATTTTTAATAATGTTTAAATGTGAATATATGAAAGTACTGCACAGAAGATATTTTAGCTTCTCCTAAATCATTTATCTAAAATTGGGAGTATTTGGATAAAGGAAGCAATTGTATGGGATTTGTTTACCGATTTCTGAGACCAAAAAAGTTTATTGAAGACTTATTTAGCGTCACCAAGGATGAAGTGCAATACTTTAATGGAGGGATTACCCGATGTATTCAGGAGAAATAATCCTGAAGTTCTCAAAACCTTTTGTGATAATCTTATATATTAAAATGCTAGGATTTTTTTTTTGTTTTTGTTTTTGTTTGTCCGAATTGATTGAAGAATTGGGAAGTCGTAGAGATACGAAAATTGGCAAGTAGGTGTCAAATGGTGAATCTAGGATTAAGTTCGAAGATCTAAGCGAAATGTTCACACCTCGCCGAGATAGGTGACAAAATGTGCTGACCAATCAAATTCGATTATTTTATAATGCCAATACATTGGAATAAAATAGTATTGACTTATGCATACAATCAAAATAACTATTTGTGATTGAAATTCATTGGTTTATGTGAACCAATCAATTATCAGCCTTTTATAATGCCATTCACACGATTCTATTTCATATAAATGGTTGAATACTGCTATTTTGAGTCTATAATTTGATTGTTAACAACAATTAAAGTGTGTTATATGCTACGATCAATCAATTCGATCATAAAATAACTTTTAACGACATGGACTGGAATTGATTATTTAAGTATAATAATCTTCAGCAATGTGAACTTTGTGTATTCAAATTGAGCTTACATTCAGGATAGTTGACTTAAGACTTAATACGAAGTAAATTATATTTATCACGAAACAAAATTTCTGCTACAGTTCTGATTTCATTAATGTAATCGTAGACAAATGACAATCCAGCGTACTTAGTATACAACAAGAAAGCGACGTATTGTTTCTCTAATATCCGCAAGCGCCCACTGGGTAAATCTGCAGACACGCAGTGTCTGCAAGCCGCGCAGCGCAAGCAAGCGAAGCGCGCTTGTATATATATATATATATATATCTTATGTATTAAAACTCTAGGATTTTTTGTTTGTTTGTTTGTTTGTTTGTTTGTCCGAATTGATTGAAGAATTGGGAAGTCGTAGAGATACTTAAATTGGCATGTAGGTGTCAAATGATGAATCTACGATTAAATTCGAAGATCTAAGCGAAATGTTCACACCTCGCCGAGATAGGTGACAAAATGTGCTGACCAATCAAATTCGATTATTTTATAATGCCAATACATTGGAATAGAATAGTAGTGACTTATGCATACAATCAAAATAACTATTTGTGATTGAAATTCATTGGTTTATGTGAACCAATCAATTATCAGCCTTTTATAATGCCATTCACACGATTCTATTTCATATAAATGATTGAATAATGCTATTTTGAGTCTATAATTTGATCGTTAACAACAATTAAAGTGTGTTATATGCTACGATCAATCAATTCGATCATAAAATAACTTTTAACGACATGGACTGGAATTGATTATTTATTAAGTATATTAATCTTTAGCAATGTGAACTTTGTGTATTCAAATTGAGCTTACATTCAGATTAGTTGATTTAATACGAAGTAAATTATATTTATCACGAAACAATTTCTGCTACAGTTCTGATTTCATCAATGTAACCGTAGGCAAATGACAATTCAGCGTATTTAGTATAAAACAAGAAAGCGACGTATTGTTTCTCTAATATCCGCAAGCAAGCGAAGCGCGCTTGTTCATTATAAAGATCTGAAAATATACACCCTGAGAGCCCCCATGTCACCCGTTGGAAGCAAGTCTCTAGCATATTTTTGAGATTTGTTTACTTTATGTATCTAATGTAAACAAAAGTAAACAAACTACAGTAAAACCTCTCTATAGTGAACACCCTTGGGACCGAATAAAATGTTCATTATACAGAGGTGTTCACTATTCGGAGGTGAGAACCTAGTATAAAGAAAAAATTCACAGGATTAACTAATGGTATGCAAATGTATTTAGTCATACACATTTATTTTATTTTATTTTATTGAAATAGTAACATTTTCAGTATGCTAAGTTTCTCAAAAACATACATATTTTTCCTCGTTTTAGTCGCCATTGTCA
Organism: Aphrocallistes beatrix; assembly: GCA_963281255.1. Classification (NCBI taxonomy): domain Eukaryota; kingdom Metazoa; phylum Porifera; class Hexactinellida; order Sceptrulophora; family Aphrocallistidae; genus Aphrocallistes; species Aphrocallistes beatrix. The sequence goes on from OY725501.1 coordinate 3,058,266, forward strand.
ATGCTACCGAGCATAAGTTTACAAAACAGAAGGCCACCAAACGATATTTCAAATATTTCCAGATAAGATATAATGAAATATTTGTCTAAAACAGACTTTTATGACTAAAGGATAAGTCGGTAATTGTTTTATATTGAATGCCATTTGTATGGCATAGAAAAGCATGTGTTTTAAATTTCACAGTTTCTGTCCCATGATGAAGCTCATTACTATCGCATGCATCAAGTGAGGAGCCAACACAGGAATCCATATCTCCATTCTTATTTAATATTCTGAGTTTGCTGGCCTCATGTATAAACTTACACACATAGATACGTACATTAAATACGTATGGAATAATATAGTAATATATTATATGTTCACTATAGGGAGTGAAAAATCCATAGAATTAGTAGGGTTGGGACCAGAAAAAGTGTTCACTATTCATAGTAGAGAGGTATTCACTGTTCAGAGGGTAGCTCTAATGTTAAGCTAATGGGACCAAATCGGGACCAGAAAAAACTGTTCACTAACGGGAGGTGTTCACTAATCGGAGGTGTTCACTATCGGAGGTTTTAATATAATTATCAAACTCACTCGAAAATATGATATTTGAAATCTACACCCCTGAAAACCCCATGTCAACCGTTGAAAGCAAGTTTCTAGCCTATTTTTGTAATTTGTTCACTTTATGTATATATTGTAAAAAAAGGAATATTGTATAGATGCTGCGTTTTAAATCTGAGCATGCTGCGATTTTAAATCTGAGCATGCTGAGATTTAAATCTGAGCATGCTGAGATTTAAATCTGAGCATGCTGAGATTTAAATCCGAGCATGCTGAGAAATCTGAGCATGCTGAGATTTAAAATCTGAGCATGCTGAGAAATCTGAGCATGCTGAGATTTAAAATCTGAGCATGCTGAGAAATCTGAGCATGCTGAGATTTAAAATCTGAGCATGCTGAGAAATCTGAGCATGCTGAGATTTAAATCCGAGCATGCTGAGAAATCTGAGCATGCTGAGATTTAAATCTGAGCATGCTGAGAAATCTGAGCATGCTGAGATTTTAAATCTGAGCATGCTGAGATTTAAATCTGAGCATGCTGAGAAATCTGAGCATGCTGAGATTTAAATCTGAGCATGCTGAGATTTAAATCTGAGCATGCTGAGAAATCTGAGCATGCTGAGATTTAAAATCTGAGCATGCTGAGAAATCTGAGCATGCTGAGATTTAAATCTGAGCATGCTGAGAAATCTGAGCATGCTGAGATTTAAAATCTGAGCATGCTGAGAAATCTGAGCATGCTGAGATTTAAAATCTGAGCATGCTGAGAAATCTGAGCATGCTGAGATTTAAAATCTGAGCATGCTGAGAAATCTGAGCATGCTGAGATTTAAATCCGAGCATGCTGAGAAATCTGAGCATGCTGAGAAATCTGAGCATGCTGAGATTTTAAATCTGAGCATGCTGAGATTTAAATCTGAGCATGCTGAGAAATCTGAGCATGCTGAGATTTAAATCTGAGCATGCTGAGATTTAAATCTGAGCATGCTGAGAAATCTGAGCATGCTGAGATTTAAATCTGAGCATGCTGAGAAATCTGAGCATGCTGAGATTTTAAATCTGAGCATGCTGAGAAAGCTGAGCATGCTGAGATTTAAATCTGAGCATGCTGAGATTTAAAATCTGAGCATGCTGAGAAATCTGAGCATGCTGAAATTTAAATCTGAGCATGCTGAGAAATCTGAGCATGCTGAGATTTAAAATCTGAGCATGCTGAGAAATCTGAGCATGCTGAGAAATCTGAGCATGCTGAGAAATCTGAGCATGCTGAGATTTTAAATCTGAGCATGCTGAGATTTAAATCTGAGCATGCTGAGAAATCTGAGCATGCTGAGATTTAAATCTGAGCATGCTGAGAAATCTGAGCATGCTGAGATTTAAAATCTGAGCATGCTGAGAAATCTGAGCATGCTGAGATTTAAAATCTGAGCATGCTGAGAAATCTGAGCATGCTGAGATTTAAATCTGAGCATGCTGAGAAATCTGAGCATGCTGAGATTTTAAATCTGAGCATGCTGAGAAATCTGAGCATGCTGAGATTTAAAATCTGAGCATGCTGAGAAATCTGAGCATGCTGAGATTTAAATCTGAGCATGTTGAGATTTTAAATCTGAGCATGCTGAGAAATCTGAGCATGCTGAGATTTAAATCTGAGCATGCTGAGAAATCTGAGCATGCTGAAAAATCTGAGCATGCTGAGATTTAAATCTGAGCATGCTGAGATTTAAAATCTGAGCATGCTGAGAAATCTGAGCATGCTGAGAAATCTGAGCATGCTGAGATTTAAATCTGAGCATGCTGAGAAATCTGAGCATGCTGAGATTTAAATCTGAGCATGCTGAGAAATCTGAGCATGCTGAGATTTAAAATCTGAGCATGCTGAGAAATCTGAGCATGCGGAGATTTAAATCTGAGCATGCTGAGAAATCTGAGCATGCTGAGATTTTAAATCTGAGCATGCTGAGAAATCTGAGCATGCTGAGATTTAAATCTGAGCATGCTGAGATTTTAAATCTGAGCATGCTGAGATTTAAATCTGAGCATGCTGAGAAATCTGAGCATGCTGAGATATTAAATCTGAGCAAATATGCGGGAAACTAGCTTTCAACGGTTGACATGGGGTTTTTAGGGGTGTAGATTTCAAATATCATATTTTCAGATCGATATGATTAATTATTTGTTTACTTTTGTTTACAATATATACATAAAGTAAACAAATTGCAAAAATATGCGAGAAACTAGCTTCCAACGTTTGACATGGGGTTTTAGGGGTGTAGGTTTCGAATATCATATTTTGGATTCATATGAAAAATTATTCGTTGACCTTTGTTTACAATATCCTATATATAAAAGAAAAAAATCCAAAAATAGTTTAGATTGAGTAACTCCTGGCGCCCGTAGGGCGACTCTGCGGACACACAGTGTCCGCAAGCCGCGCAGCGCAAGCAAGCGAAGCGCGCTTGTATATCCTTACTATTAAAACTCGATGATTGTATATATATATATATATATATATATATATATATATATATATCTGTAACGAATTGATTGAAGAAACTGCCGGGCGCAGAAGGCTGATTTTTGGCATGTGGGAGTCTTTTGGCTATGGCTCCAGTAAGTTCTGAGTTCAGAGCAAAATGTCGACTCATCATGGAATTATGACGTCATTGTCACATTTTTAAAAGTTAAGCAACACAGTTATTCGAGCATAACTCAGCCATTATAGGAGATAGAAGCCTAAAATTTTAATAGAATCTGTATACTAACATACCTCACATATGATGCGACTTTCATCAAAAAATGATGACTCATCACTTTGTTATAACGTCATCATTACGCATCAAAAAATTTAAAATTGACAAATTTGGTGATTTTTCGAGTGAAATCGGTTTTATCACTAAGATGGACATATTTAGAGATGTTTTCTCCCTTATAATTAACCAATGTCACCTCCAGGCGACCGAAGGGAGCCTCTGGCGGACACGAAGTGTCCGCCAGCCGCGCAGCGCAAGCAAGCGAAGCGCGCTTGTATATATATATATCCTTACTATTAAAACTCGATTATTGTATATATATATATATATATATATCTCTGTAACGAATTGATTGAAGAAACTGCCGGGCGCAGAAGGCTGATTTTTGGCATGTGGGAGTCTTTTGGCTATGGCTCCAGTAAGTTCTGAGCTCAGAGCAAAATGTCTACTCATCATGGAATTATGACGTCATTGTCACATTTTTAAAAGTTAAGCAACACAGTTATTCGGGCATAACTTAGCCATTATAGGAGATAGAAGGCTGAAATTTTAATAGAATCTGTATACTAACATACCTCACATATGATATCGCTATCATCAAAAAATGATTACTCATCACTTTTTTATGACGTCATCATTACTCATCAAAATTTTTAAAATTGATAAATTTGGTGATTTTTCGTGCGAAATAGATTATAACAGTAGGGCAGACGTATTTAGAGATGTTATCTCCCTTATAATTAACCAATGTGACCCCAGGCGACCGAAGGGAGCCTCCGGCGGACACGAAGTGTCTGCCAGCCGCGCAGCGCAAGCAAGCGAAGCGTGCTTGTATTTATAGATATGTTCATGTCCAACCAACACTTTGGCGTAAAATACTATTTTACAGCGCTCCCCTACTTTCATTATGAGCACTACACCACTGCTCTAATTACACTGCCGGGATTCATTCGTTGATATTTTAGGTGTTTAGATACATTTTACTAGTTTTTAAGTTACAAAAATTCGACTTTGCTCTATCCCAGGGGTGCTCAAACTTATAAATCTACGGGCCACATTAAAAATTAGGCTCCGCCTTACGGGCCACAAATCATAGATCGCCTCTGGCTTTAGTTTAATCAATTTTCAAGCTATACATTTGTAGAGGATCTATAATTATTTCTATATGGTGTTTAGAAAAAACAATTATTATCTGTGACGATTGAAGCACGTCAATCTACTGTATATATATAAATAATGGAAACAAGCGAATTATCCGCGGGCAACAGCGAATGGTCTCGCGGGCCACATGTGTCCCGCGGGCCATAGTTTGAGCACCCTTGCTCTATCCTGTAAAACTATTTGGATACGAAATGCAACATTTCCAGCGTTAATTACCTTAGTTGAGATTGTAAGTTAGGGCCAACACGTTAAGGGGTTTAATCGGACCTAGTATTTGCATAATTTTACTCTACGTGTATTGACGTGCTAAAACGCTCATACTGTAAAGCCTCTGGAAGCGACATTTGTTTTTAATATGCCCAGATCCTTCTAAGTTCATATATACTAATCCAGCAAATGAGAAAATAAATGGAATATTTATCCCAAAATTTAAAAATGATCGGTTCCGCCAGGCTGCGAAAGTCATAATCTAATGACGATCAAAATTTAAAATAGGTTGAGGGAAGGGGCAGACTGGCCTCCCCAGGGTCGACGCTCATGACTCAGGGATATTTCCATATTTTAACTTTTCTTTAAATGAGTCATCGTACGATGATATGTTATATTTTTTAGCACTGTTTCTTTAAGTGTTGTATTACTGAGGACGTAGTATAATTATATACGAAGTACTATTAGCTAAGCTTTGAACTCATGAACCTCCTCAGTATAGCATCTGTATTTGTAATATATTGAGCTATTTCGATTTTAACATGCTTGGAGCATAAACAATTTTGATCCTAAGAGATACAGCTGTAGCATTGTTCCTTATCATTCTATGGTCAATTCAATTCCTTACTTTACACGCATCTTCTTGTGTTATTCGTGACTAGAATAGAATTACTTTACAGGAGTCAAAATAATATTTCTGATTAGTGCATTGCGTAATCCACTCAGTTCTTCTAAAGAATCATTAGGAAAAAACATATTTTCATGTTTTGAAGGTCATGTTCTATAGCTTTAGAGAGGATGCTACTACATGACACGTTTTATCAGAAATTTATATTTTGCGTATGTTCAAAATAATAACATCGCCGAGTTCATTTATTATTTAGAGAAATAACCTACTCTAGAATCAAACAGATATTGTTGCAACATTTTAAAATTCTTTCTAAGTTGAACATTACTTCCTTTAATATACGTACTGCATGGACGTGCATTACTCCCTAATTAATGGGTACGTGCAGTGGCGTAGCCAGACGTTGGTCTCAATCTGGGCACACCTGGGGCACTCAAGTATTTCAGCGGGGCCCCGGCTGCCCCCCCTGGCTATGCCACTGGGTACGTATATGTATAAATTCAACCACTTGTGTGAGTTTATAATAAATATATGAAAGAATAATTATAAATAGAGAAGCGATAACATAAACGTGCCTAGCCTAATATTAAGTAATAGTGAGATTTCCATTAGGGAGTTGAAGTAAATGCTACTAGCGATTATACTAATAAAGCTAAAAGTAATCCTGCAAACAGGAGAATGGTAATGCTGCCTCGTAGTACGGTAGCTGCACTTGGACAACTCCTACTGCCACACAGCTCCAGTCTATCCCAGCATATAGACTCACAGGAAGGACAGACGAGGGAGAATGTGTAGGTGTCTCCTCCCACTCTCTCTTCTACCGTCACCACATCTCCTCTATTCCTACACTCGTACTCTGTACTGCCAACAGTGACGTACACTCCAGTAGTGTTACAACTGTACTGGTAGCATCCAGATTTTGTAAACGGCGCTGTATTACTGGTATTGCCAACTGATACATTTACATCACCAATGTGGTTGAAACACCTAATTGGGAACTGTAACATGACTTAGTTTCATTTGATTATTAACTTTAATATTCATGATATTCTTACCTTGAATTAGATCCAGTGCTATACACGGGTAATCCTCGTTGTGCAGTTGAGTTTGTACAATCAAAAATTCCAGAGTAAAAAGGACAGTAATCTGCAAATTCGAAACCTCCTTTGTTTGGATCACTGAGATATTGATTCAGAGCTGGTAATTGTGATGTTGAGTTAAAAATCTCGCAAAATCCAATGAAATCTCTCGTGAAAGTGCAACCTAGAGTAAATCGATACTAGTATTTAAACTCGATTTATATTTATTTATACATACATATACGTATCTACTTGTATCTGTAATGAATTGATTGAAGAAATTCCAAGTCAAGTATTTGTGATTGCACGGAATTAGTCACCTTTTTATGATTTAAATTTCAGTTTTCTGAGACACAACTCGACATTATTTGTGATGTTCAAGTGTTTGAGTTGAAGTGTATATACTATACGTATACGTTTACAAACCTTGTTCTTCTTCTTGGAAACAGAACACGTTCTCCTCTTTCACATCATCTCTGTTATAATATCCCAGACAACTTTGGGTCACAGAATTGCAGCCTACGTTGTTCCCAAGGAAGTCTTCTGCCATGTCATAGTTTGGACGGTACCATCCAGAGTCCTCCAATAGAGCTAGTGTTATTCTGGATAATGGCATGTCTGCTGTGAAAATTACTGAAATCATCAACTATAACGTAACACGTATATAATATTATGCATACTGGTATCAGTTCTATCTGGTTTAGCATCCACATGCTAACCTCATTTCCAAAAATTCTGAGATCCCAGTGACTCCCGATTGACCCTGATCCTCCTCCTGACTCTAACTCAGCTCCTTCTAGAGAGCAACATCCGAAGTGGTTTCTCACCTCTCTCACTACATTGGGTGTGACTATTAATCGAGGGGAAAACTGTAATTCTCCGTTAGCTGTATCCCAGTCGTAGGTGACACTTCTAACAGTTGATTCACTTGGCACAGGTATGCCATTGCTGTCTAATGGTACGGAGTTGAATTGATCTGTCCTAGGAGTCCTAGGGTTTCCATTCTCATCACGAAAATAAGCGTAAATGTGAGCTAAAAAAAATTGAAGATAAAACACATTGTTTACTAAATGTGGATAATGTACTCGTAGTCTCATTGCAACTACAATTGAAACCGGTTTTTTCTTAATAGTTCTTCTCAGATCAAAATAATGAGGATAAACCGGTGTAAGAAAAAAACGGTTTCGACTGTACGTAGTCTACTTTGAAGGTGAGGAACATACGCGAATCCGAGAGCGTGTATTATCTCGTGTTTAATGATTGTTATCAAAAATGCATCTGTTATGTCTTGTAAGAAGCTTAAAGGGCAGAAGTTGACATATCCTATTATGGGTCTATTCAGAGCATATTCCTGACTGCATGAGCTGGCATATGCATAGGTATCTGTACAAGATATGTTCGATGTAGTGACATAGAGAACAAAGTCTGTATCAATCACTCCAGCCCCTTCTGTTGAATTAGGTGAGTATTCACAAGCTAGAGTATCTATATCGCATTCTAGACACCGGAGCATATGCTCTTTTGGTATTACCGCAGGTCCACATGTTAGATTTCCACTGCAAGTGCCGTAGCATCCTCTGAAGAGAAAGTTAATGTTATTGGTATGATAATTACCTGATTAACTTACAATATCAATTTGTTAGTGTCGCTTCTATGTTAGAGTAGGATCCGATCTGCCCGTGCCGCGGGGTGAAAGCTTCATGGGTGTTATTAGAGAGGACAACAAATTTAAAATTAATTCAATATATTAATAAGTCATTTTCCAACCAAAAAAATAAAAGCGTAATCAGGGTTTCCTATAACTTTTGAAACTCATTGCTGTACCATCCATCATATTGGAGGCGCTGCATTAGTTCGAATAGCTTTTCAATGTATTGTCATTGAGTGGCATTTTGGAAGAGATATGTATTTATAAGAACTGAGGGAAAAGCAGCGTTTTCTTTAGAGAACCTGGATCTCACCCCACCCCACCCCGGTCTATTACAATATTAAAGTGAGTTAAATCACACGCTACTAGACTAGACTAGACTAGCTAAATAAATTAGGAGAGCGAAGGATCACACAGATGAAAGAGTTAAGATCACACACGCAACGAGAATATCCTCAGTCATGTAGTAATATAATGTTAGTAGCCAAGTAGCCACATTATGAGATTGTATAAACTAACTTACGGAGCAAAACTCTCAAAGTTATTGAATTGTACAGTCGTGTGCGTCCCATTGCAAGCACTCGGAGATCTGATGGGTACTCCGAGTGGTTTGACAGAGAGCAAGTTTGAGAAGAAGTTTGTGATATTAGCCATGATGATATTTTCAATATGGGCTCTCTGCTGAGGTGTTATAAAGCTCGTTGCGGCGTCAGTATCGTAGATGGAAGTGATACGGATTGGTTGGTTGGTCTGTCTCCTGTTGATGACGTGTGGATGCTCCAGGAAGACTGGCTGATGAAATTGTGGAGGGGGCTGAATAGCCGTAGCAGAGATTTGTAGAATCGTGAGTGTTGATAAGAGGAAGAGTCTTCCAAGCACATTTATTTCAACCATCTGTGTGATTTAATTGCTAAATATAAAACGATTAATGTCAACTGTCCTCTTTTAATAGATTGATAAGTTACAAATTAATGCATGGCCTGAAGCAAAGAAGGATATACATTTTGTAGATCGAGAACATTTAGGTTATAATTTTCGAAAAGAGAATAAGTATTTGTGTTGAAGGTTTCAAAAAGTTTACGAATTTGAAATAAAATATAATAGTATTTGTATGGCTGTTTTCGTGGTAGTGAATACTTTTGTCCGGGTCGTGTATATAGTATATATGTATAGATATCTAGTTCTGCTGATTATTCAATTTCTCATATCAAAAATGTTAACTGAATTATTCATTGATACATCAAGAATGAAAATCGGAATGCATAGTTTAATCTGTACTAGTTTGTGTATATTAAACTTGATGTAGTCATGAGAAAAGTCATCATTTCACATTGTAATAGAACTATTTTTAATTTGTTTCCTTGTTTTAGATATATCACTTGAAAGGAATCAGATCAATCAGGCCGTACGTAGTTCCTTCATAGCATTCTTAGCGTGTAAAAGAACTACTGTATACAAATTTTCAGCTTTACGATGCATGGTCTCTCTTCTATTAATTATGGACAAATGAACGAGCAAACACAACAGTTGAGTTTTAACACATTCACTTCTCAGTTCTATGCGAAAAACTTTATAATAAAAACACCTAGAAGTGCCCTTAAACGACCTCTGAAAATCACTAAATTTGACCCAAATATAGCCTGTTGCGCAATCATTTGATGACTAATCCAAATTTTAACAACGGATATGGGTGCTTTGACACCATATTTATATATGATGGTAATACATTCCTAAACTCTATAGTGCTTTGTTAATGATTTAAGGCAGCTCATGTATTTCTTCAACCATCTTCTACTGCATCCCTAGTGCCAAATTCGCAAGTTACTCTGAGGCCTTATTATAGTAGGCTATGCTTCATCTATGCTCAATTCTACTACTTTAAGCTGCTATAACCTAAAATATTTAGAAAAATTATTTATAGAACTTACTACTACAATCTTGCATTACAGTTCTATTAATTAAGATACAAGCATACAGTACTACTGACAGTTCAGATAAATAACCATATCATGCAGAAACTGGTTAATTTGTATACAATATAGAGTACAAGCATGAGTAGAAGTGTGATAAGAACATTGCTAAACTTTTTTACAGTTCTGGAATTATCTAAGGTTGTATTTCGTGTGGTGACTTCTTCCGTTCTATACACTATTGTGGGTGTTTGAGTGATGGTTTGTATGGGAGTTTTGATAGTTGTTTGTACAGGAGTGTTGATAGTTGTTTGTATGGGAGTGCTGATAGTTGTTTGTATGGGAGTTTTGATAGTTGTTTGTATGGGAGTGCTGATAGTTGTTTGTATGGGAGTTTTGATAGTTGTTTGTATGGGAGTGTTGATAGTTGTTTGTATGGGAGTGCTGATAGTTGTTTGTATGGGAGTGTTGATAGTTGTTTGTATGGGAGTATTGATAGTTGTTTGTATGAGAGTGCTGATAGTTGTTTGTATGAGAGTGCTGATAGTTGTTTGTATGGGAGTGCTGATAGTTGTTTGTATGGGAGTGCTGATAGTTGTTTGTATGAGAGTGCTGATAGTTGTTTGTATGAGAGTGCTGATAGTTGTTTGTATGAGAGTGCTGATAGTTGTTTGTATGAGAGTGCTGATAGTTGTTTGTATGGGAGTGCTGATAGTTGTTTGTATGAGAGTGCTGATAGTTGTTTGTATGGGAGTGCTGATAGTTGTTTGTATGGGAGTATTGATAGTTGTTTGTATGAGAGTGCTGATAGTTGTTTGTATGGGAGTGCTGATAGTTGTTTGTATGAGAGTGCTGATAGTTGTTTGTATGGGAGTGCTGATAGTTGTTTGTATGGGAGTGTTGATAGTTGTTTGTATGGGAGTATTGATAGTTGTTTGTATGGGAGTGTTGATAGTTGTTTGTATGGGAGTGTTGATAGTTGTTTGTGTTGTCATTGTAGCATTTTCTGCTACTTGTGCTCTAGTTCGGTTTCCACACAGCTCCACTCTATCCCAGCATATCGACTCACAGGAAGGACAGATGAGGGAGAATGTGTAGGTGTCTCCTCCCACTCTCTCTTCCACCGTCACCACATCTCCTCTATTCCTACACTCGTACTCTGTACTGCCAACAGTGACGTACACTCCAGTAGTGTTACAACTGTACTGGTAGCATCCAGCATTGAGAGGTTGTACTGTAGTGCTAGTGCCATCTGATACAGTCACATCACCCATGTGGTTGAAACACCTACGTTTCAATTGAGAACTATAATTAAATTTCATTTATATATTTTAATATTTATATCATTCCTACTTGAATTAGGTCCATTGCTAAACACAGGTGATAGAGATTGTATGTTTGTGTTGGTACAGTCATGAGAACCTCTGTAGAAAGGACAGAATTCTGAAAATTCGAAAGGGCCTCCTTTATTTGGAATACTGAAATATTGGTATAGATTCGCAAGTTGAACTGGATGTTCAAAAATCCAGCAATTTCCTATTGAATCTCTCGTCGCACTGCAACCTAGATAAATATATTTATAATACATTTGTACAAATTGTTTATTTTTAAAATTTGTGACAGACAATCATGTTGCTAGCCGTTTTTTTCTCCTACTAATCCCAAGCTAGATCTACAAGCTTTGTTGCATTTATCAAAATTACACCATATCCTATATGTTGGTTGAAATTTGTTGCATGTATAGTGCCGCATAGTATGAGAACTGACCTTGTTCATTTTCTTGGAAACAGAACACATTCTCCTCTTTCACATCATCTCTGTTATAATATCCCAGACAGCTCTGGTTTACAAAATCGCAACCTAAATTGTTCCCAAGGAAGTTTTCTGCCATGTCATAGTTTGGTCTGTACCATCCAGAGTCCTCCAATAGAGCTAGTGTTATTCTGGATAATGGCATGTCTGCTGTGAAAATTACTGAAACCATCACCTAAAATCGATATTAATTTCGTAAAACAATAATGACATTAAATAATGTGGAGCTACATGTTTGTATGTATCAACATACCGTATATCCTCGAATAGTAACAGGGGAGATGATTAATTTTTAACCCATGATATTTGTATTTTTGTGCTGCGTTTTGCAGCAATGAATCCATAACCTATTAAACTACGTGTAGGTGTAACTATTTGCTGGAGGTTATATTTAATTGTTAAGCCAGTGAAATGTTTTCTTGTGGCTAATATACGTAGAGAGATATCCTTACGTTATTGGCGGTGTACTACGTTCTTACGTCCGTCCTTACTCCTGCGAATCCAGCTGTCCGATTTCTACCAAATGTAGCGATTAGGATCCTTTTATGGTGTGATCAGGTGTTTACCAGCGCAAATGTCATTTTTGAGAAATTTTACGACTTTTTTATAAGTAGCCCGTAGGTCGGCTAATGCGGAAACCAATTCTTTACTACTCGGCAGCCAATGAATCAAAACCACATATATTGTACGTATATAAAATGTAGATCAAGCTAGTTTGATAAAAAAGAAGTTACATTATTACTTTATTAAGCAACTTAATTCATGAGTCAACACAATACAACTAAGTCTACCTAAAATACTGAAAAGTTGAGTAAATATATGAGCACACACACACACACACTAAGGTCCTATGCACACTGATATCCTAATAGCATGAGTCTATACACACTGAGATTCTAGTAAGAGTCTATACACACTGAGATTCTAGTAAGAGTCTATACACACTGAGATTCTAGTAAGAGTCTATACACACTGAGAGCCTAACCTAACACTAAGTAGTAGCGAGATTTCCATTTGGGAGTATGAAGGTAATGGTACTAGCTACTACACTAATAAAGCAAGAGTAATCCTGCAAACAGAAGAAGAATAAAGCTGGCTTGTATTACGGTAGCTGCACTTGGAACTGGAGCTGGACAACTCCTACTGCCACACAGCTCCAGTCTATCCCAGCATATCGACTCACAGGAAGGACAGATGAGGGAGAATGTGTAGGTGTCTCCTCCCACTCTCTCTTCTACCGTCACCACATCTCCTCTATTCCTACACTCGTACTCTGTACTGCCAACAGTGACGTACACTCCAGTAGTGTTACAACTGTACTGGTAGCATCCAGATTTTGTAAACGGCGCTGTATTACTGGTATTGCCAACTGATACATTTACATCACCAATGTGGTTGAAACACCTAATTGGGAACTGTAACATGACTTAGTTTCATTTGATTATTAACTATAATATTCATGATATTCTTACCTTGAATTAGATCCAGTGCTATACACGGGTAATCTAAATTGTGTAGTTGATTTTGTACAATCAAAAATTCCAAAGTAGAAAGGACAGTAATCTGCAAATTTTAAACCTCCTTTGTTTGGATCACTGAGATATTGATTCAGAGCTGGTAATCGTGATGTTGAGTTTAAAATCCCGCAAAATCCAATGAAATCTTTCGTGTAACTACAACCTAGAGTAAATCGATACTAGTATTTGAACTCGATTTATATTTATTTCTCCATATTTATTTGTACATACATCTACGTATCTATCCGTAACGAATTGATTGAAAAAACTCCAAGTCAAGTATTTGTGATTGCACGGAATTATGTTACCTTGTTCCAATTCTTGGAAACAGAACACATTCTCCTCTTTCACATCATCTCTGTTATAAGATCCCAGACAACTTTGTGTCACATAATTGCAACCTATATTGTTTCCAAGGAAGTCTTCTGCCATGTCATAGTTTGGACGGTACCATCCAGAGTCCTCCAATAGAGCTAGTGTTATTCTGGATAATCGCATGTCTGTTCTGACAACTCCAGGAATCATCAACTAGAATTGATAACCTTGTAACACGTATATAATATTATGCATACTGGTATCAGTTCTATCTGGTTTAGCATCCACATGCTAACCTCATTTCCAAAAATTCTGAGATCCCAGTGACTCCCGACTGACCCTGATCCTCCTCCTGACTCTAACTCAGCTCCTTCTAGAGAGCAACATCCGAAGTGGTTTCTCACCTCTCTCACTACATTGGGTGTGACTATTAATCGAGGGGAAAACTGTAATTCTCCGTTAGCTGTATCCCAGTCGTAGGTGACATTTCTAACAGTTGATTCACTTGGCACGGGCATGCCATTGCTGTCTAATGGTACGGAGTTTAATTGATTTGTCCTAGGAGTCCTAGGGTTTCCATTCTCATCACGAAAATAAGCGTACATATGTGAGCTAAAAAAAGTTTGAAGATAAAACATTGTTTACTAAATGTGGATAATGTATTCGTAGTCTCATTGCAACTACAATTGAAACCGTTTTTTCTTAACAGTTCTTTTCAGATCAAAATAGTAAGGATAACCCAGTTGTAAGAAAAAAACGGTTTCGACTGTACGTAGGATACTTTGAAGGTGAGGAACATACGCGAATCCGAGAGCGTGTATTATCTCGTGTTTAATGATTGCTATCAAAAATGCATCTGTTGTGCCTTGTAAGAAGCTTAAAGGGCAGAAGTTGACATATCCTATTATGGGTCTATTCAGAGCATATTCCTGACTGCATGCGCTAGCATATGCATAGGTATCTGTACAAGATATGTTCGATGTAGTGACATAGAGAACAAAGTCTGTATCAATCACTCCAGCCCCTTCTGTTGAATTAGGTGAGTATTCACAAGCTAGAGTATCTATATCGCATTCTAGACACCGGAGCATATGCTCTTTTGGTATTACCGCAGGTCCACATGTTAGATTTCCACTGCAAGTACCGTAGCATCCTCTGAAGAGAAAGTTAATGTTATTGGTATGATAATTACCTGATTAACTTACAATATCAATTTGTTAGTGTCGCTTCTATGTTAGAGTAGGATCCGATCTGCCCGTGCCGCGGGGTGAAAGCTTCATGGGTGTTATTAGAGAGGACAACAAATTTAAAATTAATTCAATATATTAATAAGTCATTTTCCAACAAAAAAAGCGTACCGTATTGCTTCGAATAAGCGCCCGGGCGCTTATTTATTTCGTGCATCCTTTAGACTCGGCGCTTATTCAAACCGGCGCTTATTTTTTCATTCGCTATTTTGACCCGGCGCTCTTTTTTTTTGTTTACTACATTGACTGGCACTTTTATTTTTGCCACAACTGAGAATGTTAGTTCTATTAAAAAAAGATAATGTAATGTTTCAAAAAGCACTTGTATCTATGCCACCACTGAGAATACTAGTTTGATATGATGTTCAGAGAACTAAAATGCCCCGGCGCTTATTCGAGCCCCAGCGCTTATTCGAGCCCCGGCGCTTATTCAAGCCCCGGCGCTTATTTATTTCGCTCACCCTTTAGACCCGGCGCTTATTCAGGGAAATACGGTACTCAGGATTCCCTATAACCTTTGAGATTCATTGCTGCACCATCATATTGGAGACGCTGCATAGTTCAAATGGCTTTTCATTGAACGTATTGTCATTGAGTGGCATTTTGGAAGAGATATTTATAAGAACTGAGGGAAAAGCAGCGTTTTCTTTAGAGAACCTGGATCTCACCCCACCCCACCCCGGTCTATTACAATATTAAAGTGAGTTAAAATCACACGCTACTAGACTAGACTAGACTAGCTAAATAAATTAGGAGAGCGAAGGATCACACAGATGAAAGAGTTAAGATCACACACGCAACGAGAATATCCTCAGTCATGTAGTAATATAATGTTAGTAGCCAAGTAGCCACATTATGAGATTGTATAAACTAACTTACGGAGCAAAACTCTCAGAGTTATTGAATTGTACAGTAGCGTGCGTCCCATTGCAAGCACTCGGAGATCTGATGGGTACTCCGAGTGGTTTGACAGAGAGCAAGCTTGAGAAGAAGTTTGTGATATTAGCCATGATGATATTTTCAATATGGGCTCTCTGCTGAGGTGTTAGAAAGCTCGTTGCGGCGTCAGTATCGTGGATAGGAGTGATACGGATTGGTTGGTTAGTCTGTCTCCTGTTGATGACGTGTGGATGCTCCAGGAAGACTGGCTGATGAAATTGTGGAGGGGGCTGAATAGCCGTAGCAGAGATTTGTAGAATCGTGAGTGTTGATAAGAGGAAGAGTCTTCCAAACACGTTTATTTCAACCATTTGTGTGATTTAATTGCTAAATATTAATGTAAACTGTCCTCTTTTAATAGATTGATAAGTTACAAATTAATGCATGGCCTAGAGCAAAGAAGGATCTACATTTTGTACTTTAATAGTATTTGTATGGAGGTTTTCGTGGTGGTCGAATACTTTTGTCCGGGTAGTGTATATAGTATATATGTATGATAGAATTATTCAATTTCTCACACCAAAATGTTAACTGGATTATTATTTGACACATCAATAATGAAAATCGGATGTATAGTGTAATATATACTAGTTTGTGTGTATTAAACTTGATGTAGTCATGAGAAAAGTCATTATTTCACATTGTAATACAACTGTTTTTAATTTGTTTCCTTGTTTTAGATAATATCACTTGAAAGGAATCAAATCAATCAGGCCGTACGTAGTTCCTTTCATAGTAAATAGATCGTTGTTTGCGTGTAATATGACCACTGTGTACAAATTTTCAACTTTCTATGATGCTAGGAGTGACTCTACTATTATGTTGACGTCATAATGGCACAGCATAAAAACAAAATTCGGCAGTTTTCATCGTATTAGCTTGAAATAAATGGAAGGTGCATATTTGCTTCATCTATGCTCAATTCTACTACTTTAAGCTGCTATAGCCTAAAATATTTCGAAATCCATTATTTATAGAACTTACTACTACAATCTTGCATTGCAGTTCTGTTTCAACGGATTTTGACCACCTACGGATTCTGACCACCTTCTATGTGAATTAGTAGTATGGACCATGGATATCTTACTACCTACGGATTCTGACCACCTATCATACAAATATGCATTATGATCTATGGACGATGGATATTTCACTACCTACGGATTTTGACCCCAGCAAATTACTATTGATATTATACTAACAAACTTGAATCGCTCTATAGTGAATTTGTACAAGGGAGATCATTTAATATGCATAACTTACATCAACCATCTATTCTCCTCTGTTATTCTCACACTTTTGTGAAAATTATCCCAATTTAGCAAGTACCTGTACTAAAAAAAATTGCTGTCTATATTTTACCCAGCCAAATATAACACGTATTTCATAATTGTCAATTGTCAGTTCTTCCCATAACCAATTCCGTTCTATAGTAAGGTTCCCCACATTAAAAAAACAATGTTTTGAAGAAGATAATTCTTAATAAATAGTCTCAATAAATACAATAATAAATTTTAAAAATACATCTTTAACATGCATGAGTTTACAGGAGAATATAATAATAATATAAATAAAATGCATAACAAAAGTTAAAAGGGTAATTGACTGCTAGAAGATGTTAGTAAGTGTAATAAATAATATAATATATAGTATAGTAATTAAATACAACTCTTTAAACTAAAATAAATACATGTAGCTATTTCTAAAATGAACCTTAAAAGTTTCTTATAAGATATATTTATTTAATGAACTATCAAATTCAGACACCGTGCATAAAATTAGAAATTGTATGGCATATAGAATGGTTTGTTTATTCAATTTAGTGTTTGTAACTAAGATGGCCTCCTCCTCCCCTCGTAGCCACCCAATCCTCTCCTCGTGTGTCGAGTGTACCGGCAGTCGAGACGAGCACACTTGGGTCGGATTACTTGTTCGGATATACTGGGTTCGGAGTACTGGGGGCGGATATACTTGGGTCGTGTCTCTAGGATCGGGCATATTTGTGTCGGGCATGCGTTGAACTGGCATGCTTGGGTCGGATATGCTTGTGTCGAAGACTGGTTCGGGTATATTTGTGTCGTGTACCTGGAGTTGTGTATATAATTGGTCGGGTAACTTGGGTCTTGTATGCGTATATCGAGTTGTACCGCCGAAGATTCACTCACTCCTTTCCACCACTCTTACAGTTAAGAATGCCAATCAAATATCGATAAAAATTGAAGCAATGGTTATGTAGCTATAATAGTTGCATTGTATTAAAGAACTTTGATTTCATGTTAATAAACTGCAGCATGAATACGTATTATCGATTGGATTGGATTGGCATCCTTATTTAATAATCAGGCACTCCGTTCTCTTCAGACAATTTTGACTAATTTCACATACTTACCAACCCTCCAGGGAAATGAACTATGATCCAGGGGTTATGAGCTTTAAACTAGCCTATAATAATTTTCATTATTTTAATATAGTTTATAGAATTTGTTGAATAATTTTATGTTCCTCATTATTTAGCAATTATTAAAATTAAAAATATAATAACATCCAGGAATTTACCATTGAAATCCAGGGAAATATTCAAGAGAGGTTGGTAAGTATGTAAGTAATACATAATTTCTAAGACCGAGTGTACCGCGAGTCGAGTGTTCCGTAAGCCGAGTGTACCGACAGTATAATGTATGACGAAGTGCATGACTGTTGAATAACAACAGTCTAATATATGACCGTCAAGTGTACAAAGGTCGAGTGAACCGATGATTGAGTGTACCGATGTTTTAGAGTAAATTGCCGATTAATCGTAAACAGACAACATGAGGGGTGGTATCTAACTGCTATTAGCCAACTATGCCTAAAATCTAATCGGGATAATCCGCTATTTGGGAATTGAGAGCACAATTTGAAAATTACCCAAGATAAATTAGCAGAAGAATTATATTTATTCAGGGCACATATAGTTGGAAAATGAATTTTGGTAGCACATATATTATGCATCGAGTAATATCATTTAGATACCACACCAGACATATTTTAGGTTTTAAACTCACGTGTTATTCAGATCTTGTGTTTCGTCCCGGTATGGACTCGTCAGTTGCTTTACCTTTCCAGCAATACACTTGAGATGGATGTGTCGATAGTGAAGTGTGATGTTACTGTTCCGCCACTGGGGATGATGCCTTTGCAGGTCACGTTTTCTTATCTGGGCGCACCATGATAGAGATTGCGTTGCCTGAATAACCTCGAGCAGAGGTCCCCACAAGGTTTGGTGTACCTTGCCTTTGAGCGCTTTCGAAACGGGAAGATTATTCAGTAGAGTGCAGTGTGTAAAATATGGTATTTGCAGTGCCGATGAATGATTCGTTTGGGTAAAAGTCGAGAGGTGGTGTTCTCATGCCGTCAAAGATGTAAAATTCTTGATCGAGTTTGATTAGTGAGTAGAAGTGACTACCCTGAAGTATAGACAATCCGGCTAAGTCATAACGTAATAATTTGTCTTCGTGGCTGATGGTAAACTGTTTATTTATATTCGGTAGAAGGAGGCGTTCGCTAGGTTTTGGTAGATGTCCGATTTCAATGGTAAGAAGTGGTGGTATAGATAGAAATCTACTCGATAGTCTCTCAAATTTAGAAGTGTCGGTGGTGTTACAATGTTTACATTTTCGAGGAAGAAGTTTGGCATTTATCGAATGTTCTATATTAGTAATCACACAACCAATGACGCCTACCATGCACGTAGAAGTAAATGTGTTTTCGCAAAGATGGCAGTAAAATGATGTTCTGTATTTGTCATTGCATAAATCAAGTTTCTGGAGATATTGGATAACAGGACCCTCAGAACCAAAGAAGTTATATTGGTTGATCATGTCAATGCATCTGATTTTCAGCCCAATTGCCTTTGCTATATGATCTCGGACCTTGTCGAAATCGAATTCATTGATGAGGGAGATGATAGGATAGAATTTAGTTTCAGAGAGAGTAGATCCGATGATATTGCAGGATTCAGTGATGTTTTTCTTAAATAAAGTTAGAATGGCAAGAATGTTGTCGAGTGAGCAGGTGTTTTGTTGCGAGATATTATTATACTCTCCTTGCCATTTAGGTAATTTAAAATCTTCACGAGTGAATACCTTATTAGGAATATCTGGTTCTGATGAGGAATCGAGCTCAACGTGAATTACCTCTTTGGGAAAAATTAACATTATGACAACAGGTAGAAGTACAGCAAATGGGTATTCTCTGGTTTTTTTGGTTGATGTGATGTTTATGCCAAATTTAGTTTTATTATATTCTTCGTACCATTGATAAACAGAGTGTCCAACTTGTTGTTTTATTTCGGAGCTCACTTCAGGTCGAGAATGGTATGCGTATAAAATGTCCAGATGTTTTAAAGATTCAGCTTTGGTTGCGAGTTTTTCATGAAGTGGAGATAGGTATGTGTTGTCCAGGAGAGCTGATATAACTTGGGGTTTGAGAGTGTTGAGCTTTTCTGCTAATACTTCCTCCGTCATTATAGTGTGCTCCTCTTGACTTCCAAAGGTTTCTTCTGTTGCACCCAAACTCAGCTCATTGATGAAAGAATCTTGATCTAGAAGTTAAACAACCAAAATAGTAGAATTGATTTTCAAATAATAAAATTCGGAACTATAAAATAATTTAGAATGAATATTTACCTTTAGATGTGTTGTTCATATCATTTCTAGTGGATGGCGTTTTACATGCTTTTGATCCAATCTTTATAATTAGAATATAATGTAAATTGCTGAATTCAGAATGATTAAATATTTTAAATTAACTAATTACTTTAGCATCTTTTGGTCGATAAATTCGGGACATGTGAATGGGGATCTTAGTAGTTTTAGAACTTGATGGATTTTTGTGTGTAACGAGATGGCTTTCAGTAACTTCAGATATAGAGTAAGGTCCGAGATATTTTCCCTCCTTTTTGAAACCTGGTAACTTCTTCGTTTTTTTGATATTCTGTACTAAGATTAAATCACCCTCTTCGAATTCGGATCTAGACAAACAAAATATTTGCAATCAATATGTGTGGTATCATGTGACTGTGACAAGTCATTTGATCAAAGCTGTGATGCAGCTTGGAAACTAAGATTAGCCAAAATAAATACCAAGTAGATTGCGTCATGTCTTAAGAATGGTAAAAATAATCGAAAAAGTAAGTGTAGACAATATTAGTTCCAGTTGTATCATGAGAAAATCATTGAGAAACTCACCTATTACGTTTTACTTTGCGATCGTATGTTTTCTTTTGGATGTTTTGTTCTTTCTTAATATTACTCTTTGCAGATACTCTCTCTCTTGATCGATTTTCTTCAATTTGATCGATCCATTCATTTTCGAGATTTTGTAACTCGTAATCATCTGCTCCTGCTTCTGTCTCCATTGGTGTTTGGTTGGTGGTCTAAAATATTAAAATGTGGAGTGTAAAAAATTTTTCTAAAAATTGGTTCTTAAAATAAATTCTTATAGTTATACGTATTTATATATAGAAACATCCTATCCTAAATTTGTATTACCATTTGTTCATCATCAGATAGGTGATCTTCGTTACTTGGAGAAACTTCAGTGGCACCAGTTATGAATTCCAGTAGGTTGAAAGGATCTGTACTTCTGCCAAACATGAGTTTGAATGGGGTATAACCAGTAGATCTTTTGTATTGCGTATTGGCTGCAAAAACGGCTGGTTGAAGTTTGTCTGGCCATTCAGTATCTCTTTCATTCATCATTTTGTTGATTTTACTTAAATAATTATATTTAGAATAAGTCAACATTCATTATATTTATCTATAACATAATAATAATAATGATGATTCATAGCTACTTACGTTTTGAGGATTTTGTTGTGAGATTCAACTAATCCATTAGATTGTGGATGATAAGCGGTTGTCTTTCGATTATCGACTTTCATTTGTTCGTGAAAGTTTTTGAAATCCTAGAATCAATAAATAATTCTAAAACAAACTTTAAAACCAGTTATTAAACCAATTAAAAGTAGACTAGAATCTTCACTGTGGGAATTTGATCTCTAGTATAATTACATGATAGACTCGGTATAAGAACACAAATAATTATCAGAATGCATTTTCCTATGGAACTGTAAAGCCAGTATTAATTACAAAACATAAATTTTCTTAGACATGCACAAAATTTTTTCCCATATTTCCGCGTAAAAACTCTTTAATAAAAGGCGACGTTACATTCTGATATCAATGTACGTACTTTGCCTAAGAAACAACTACAATAATATGATTAGTTATTATTGGAAGATAAACGCAATTCCTTGGTAGTACATGGTTTCAAATAGATCAAAGGTTAATTTTAAACTTGTAATTGTTATAAATAATTGTGTATTTTAAAAGAAACATAGTCAGATATGATGTTGAACTAAAGAACATTTGGAATGAACTCGATAAGAATTGGTGAAAATTCATACAATTATTGTTATTTACCTTGCTAGTGAATTCAGGTCCTTGATCATGTTGGATTACTTTGGGAACACCGAATGTTAAGTAGATATCCTGTAATCTTTCTAAAACCTCTCGAGTTGTCTTAGTTTTCAGGGCACGAGCAACAACAAACTTTGTAAGATAACATACAACAACAAGTATGTGATGAAATCCAAAAGAGTTTGACGGCAAATCACACACAAGATCAATTCCGCAATGGGCCCAAGGTTCTTCAGGTGGTGAGATTGGTTGCAGTTCTCGTTGAGGCTGAGGTGGGAGTGGAGCGTTCAACTGGCACTGATGGCATGTTTTCACCTGCAAAAATAATAAAATTCAGCATTAGGAACCTAAAAAGTTGAACATGTATATATAATATTACACCTCAATAATTACTTACATAGTCTTCAACATCTTTGTATAATCCAAGCCAAGTATATTTCGCGTGAATGGCCTCGGTAGTTGTCCTCGCTCCGGTATGAGTCGAATCGTGATGGTGCTGAATGATACCCAAAACTTCGGAACGGAGAGGAACTTGGAGGAATGTTTCAATTCCATTCCGATCACAAAAACTCTATTAAAAATATAAATGTGATAGCATAAAGTCATCCCAAGTGGATTATTTCTCATTTATTTTCAAATTCAGTCTTACAAATTGTGACGTGTATTTGTATTCATTACAAATTTTTACGACAAGTTTAGGTATTGGTTGAACATTAGAAATCGAATCAAAATTGCAAATTATATTGTATCTCACCTTGAAAAGGTTGTTTTTCTCTCCAAGTCGATACACACTGCACTTACGAATAAAATTCTTCCTTGTATACTTCTTGAATCCCGAAGGAATGGTGTTGGTCATAAGAAAATTCTTGACTTGATCATATTCAATCGCTTCCATAATGTCAATCTAGAAATGTAAAATTATTAGTTAGATCAAATATACGCTTCTCTCTATTATATACAGCCAAGTTAAAATCGTTTAATTGTCAATTTCAGACTGTACAAGTACAGCCTAGCAAATAGGTGGTCAGAATCCGTAGGTAGTAAGATATCCATGGTCCATACTACTAATTCACATAGAAGGTGGTCAGAATCCGTAGGTGGTCAAAATCCGTTGAAACAGTTCTATTAATTAAGATACAAGCATACAGTACTACTGACAGTTAAAATAACCAAAAATAACCATATCATGCAGAAACTCTGGTTATTTAGTATACAATATAGAGTACAAGCATGAGTAGAAGTGTGATAAGAACATTGCTAAACTTTTTTACAGTTCCGGAATTATCTAAGGTTGTATTTCGTGTGGTGTCTTCTTCCGTTGTAGACACTATTGTGGGTGTTTGAGTGATGGTTTGTATGGGAGTTTTGATAGTCGTTTGTACAGGAGTGTTGATAGTTGTTTGTATGGGAGTGCTGATAGTTGTTTGTATGGGAGCGCTGATAGTTGTTTGTATGGGAGCGCTGATAGTTGTTTGTATGGGAGTGTTGATAGTTGTTTGTATGGGAGTATTGATAGTTGTTTGTGTTGTCATTGTAGCATTTTCTGCTACTTGTGCTCTAGTTCGGTTGCCACACAGCTCCAGTCTATCCCAGCATATCGACTCACAGGAAGGACAGACGAGGGAGAATGTGTAGGTGTCTCCTCCCACTCTCTCTTCCACCGTCACCACATCTCCTCTATTCCTACACTCGTACTCTGTACTGCCAACAGTGACGTACACTCCAGTAGTGTTACAACTGTACTGGTAGCATCCAGCATTGAGAGGTTGTACTGTAGTGCTAGTGCCATCTGATACAGTCACATCACCCATGTGGTTGATACACCTACGTTTCAATTGAGAACTATAATTAAATTTCATTTATATATTTTAATATTTATATCATTCCTACCTTGAATTAGGTCCATTGCTAAACACAGGTGATAGCGATTGTATGTTTGAGTTGGTACAGTCATGAGAACCTCTGTAGAAAGGACAGAATTCTGAAAATTCGAAAGGGCCTCCTTTATTTGGATTACTGAAATATTGGTATAGATTCGCAAGTTGAACTGGATGTTCAAAAATCCAGCAATTTCCTATTGAATCTCTCGTCGCACTGCAACCTAGATAAATATATTTATAATACATTTGTACAAATTGTTTATTTTTAAAATTTGTGACAGACAATCATGTTGCTAGCCGTTTTTTTCTCCTACTAATCCCAAGCTAGATCTACAAGCTTTGTTGCATTTATCAAAATTACACCATATCCTATATGTTGGTTGAAATTTGTTGCATGTATAGTGCCGCATAGTATGAGAACTGACCTTGTTCATTTTCTTGGAAACAGAATACATTCTCCTCTTTCACATCATCTCTGTTATAATATCCCAGACAGCTCTGGTTTACAAAATCGCAACCTAAATTGTTCCCAAGGAAGTTTTCTGCCATGTCATAGTTTGGTCTGTACCATCCAGAGTCCTCCAATAGAGCTAGTGTTATTCTGGATAATGGCATGTCTGCTGTGAAAATTACTGAAACCATCACCTAAAATCGATACTAATTTCGTAAAACATTAATGACATTAAATAATGTGGAGCTACATGTTTGTATGTATCAACATACCGTATATCCTCACATAGTAACAGGGGAGATGATTAATTTTTAACCCATTTACCACCTGAAGAAAACTAATTATATTTCAGATATAAGAGACTTTTCAATGAATACGATCATACGAGTAATTTTGGTAGAAGGAAAGAAATTCCATTAATCTTTTTTCTAGATGTAACAAAAAAAATTAGCACCCTCTTTAAGGGCGATTATCGAAGGTCGGCTACTATCCGAGTATATTTGGTATTTATAGTTTCACACAGATCAACCAGTCTGCTATGTCCATTTATTTGGGTCAAATCGGATCCGACTGGGTCACATATCTCCGATCTGGTCCTAGCCTGGCTGGCATTCTTATTTATATTCACATGAGTACCTCATTCCCGAAAACTCTCAGGTCCCAGTGACTGCCGGCTGAGCCTTCTCCTCCTTGAGACTCCAACTCAGCTCCTTCCAGAGTGTCACATCCAAAGTGATCTCTCGCCTCTTCAACAACTCTAGGCGTGACTAGTAGCACGACAGGTTTGGAAATCCTCCCATTCGCCGTCTCCCAGTCATAGTTGACAAGTTTAGTGGTTGAATTGCTTGCAATGGGAAAGCCACTGCTGTCTACTGGCACAGATCCGAATCGATCAGTCCTTGGGGTTCTGGGGTTTCCACTCTCATCTCGGAAAAATGCATATAGGAAAGAACTACAGGGTGTTAACTCAAATTAAGAAGTTTATTGATAATTATTTGCTAAACTATACTTACTTAAACCCGAGTGCGTGTATCAGTTCGTGTTTAATGATTGATATCAAGAATTCATCTGTTACCTCTGAGGTGAAACTCAGAGGACAGAAGTTAACAGTTGCCACTACTGGCCTATTTAATGCGAATTCTTGACTGCATGGAATAGCATATGCGAAGGTATTCGTACAATCTGCATTGGTCGCAGTGACATAGATAACAAGATCTGTATCCGCAACTCCAGCTCCTTCTGTTGAAGTGGTCGAGAACTGACAAGTAAAAGTATTGGAGTCACATTCTATGCATTGAAACAGGTGATCTTCTGGAATCACTGCAACTCCACATGTTGTAGTTGCACTGCAAGTCCCAAAGCATCCTCTGGATGGAAAAAAAGTTATAAATTATTCAATTTGTATATAATATTTTTATTTCTAACTGAAACTTACGGAGCGAAACTCTCAAAATTATTGAATTGCACAGTTGTTGCTCCGCCATTGCAGTCTCTCGCTGATCTGATGGATGCTCCGAGCGGTTTCACTGAGAGCAAGCTTGAGAAGAAGTTTGTGATATTAGACATGATGATATCTTCTACATACTCCCTCTGTTCTTTTGTTAGAAAGCTCGTTGGGTCAGTGTCGTAGATCGGAGTGATACGGATTGGTTGGTCAGTCTGTCTCTTGTTGATAACGTGTGGATGTTCCAGGAAAACTGGACGATAAAATTGTGGAGGAGGTTGAATAACCGTAGCAGAGATTTGTAGGAATATGAGTGCGACGAGAGAGAAGATTGTTAATAGCTTCATTGTTCTCTATATTTAATTAATAATTATTTCAACAGTTCTTGAATTGGTAATTAAGCTGAATGTTTTGATGTTTTTATACTCGAAGTGATTAATCGTACAATATTACTATAAATATATAATTTTACGTCAACTGACATTGTGCGACACAAAAAGTTGCTCTGCGTTTGTGATTTTATAAAAATAAGTACGTATAGTATGTCTGAAGTCATCCAATGCATTACTTTTATTAGGACGTCAAGTGATTAATATTTCAATAATTCCTGGAGTTTATGTCATTAAAAGCTTGGCTATCTTTTTAGTGAAAGCACTCGTCAGGAGCACACTGGCATTTTTGTGTTTTAGCAATGAAATCTACTATAACGTATTATACAATGCTAATTTAGATAAATTGTTAATTTATTAAGTTATATTCCTGATAGTTTGCTGTAACATACCTTCTGCAAAGTTGATTGTTACTCCAGTTCTTACATTTTGGTGCCTTTTAGCGTAGCGTATATCAACCCATCTATACGTATATCCCGCCACCTTGCGAAATCTGACAGTTCGATTTTACGCAATTTAGAATAAATCTTTTTATATTGTATATGACGTTGCAGTAATTGTTTGGTCTGTTACTAGTGATCTAAACTATCGGTATCTCAACCGATATTTTTTCCTAGAATATATTCTGAAGATTTAATAATACGTACTGTCCATAAAAACAAAGTGTGAAGGTTTTATTGATGGTATATTGATCTACTAAAATTAATTATAATGAGCTTTGTAATGAGCAAAGAGGAACAGGAGAGTAGGAATGTAATGTAAGGATTTATTTGGATTATGACAAAGTGGTGAATCAGTTGACAACACAATTATTTACTCATGCTTAGTACGCTATTATACACTAGAACCATTATGATAGTTAAAATCAGGTATTTGCTCATTTGATTAACTTCTGAGCTATTTGAGCTGATAGTAATATCTGGACTGAATGTTTTCGAGTCTACTGTCTGTATCACAGTTAGACTTGTTCGGTTGCCACACAGCTCCAGTCTATCCCAGCATATCGACTCACAGGAAGGACAGATGAGGGAGAATGTGTAGGTGTCTCCTCCCACTCTCTCTTCCACCGTCACCACATCTCCTCTATTCCTACACTCGTACTCTGTACTGCCAACAGTGACGTACACTCCAGTAGTGTTACAACTGTACTGGTAGCATCCAGCATTGAGAGGTTGTACTGTAGTGCTAGTGCCATCTGATACAGTCACATCACCCATGTGGTTGAAACACCTACGTACATCATATAAGATCAGAAGTACACTAGAACTCGGTTAGTACGTACTCGGATAATACGTTCTTCGGTTTAGTACGTACTGATTTCTCTGAACCAAAATCCATATATAATGTAGTATAAACTCGGCTAGTACGTACTAATACTTCCTTTCCGAAGGGGTACGTCTTATCCGAGTTCTACTGTACCTACGCATTTCTACTAAAGAATTCTCCTACCTTGAATTGGGACCATTTCTAAACAAGGGTGATACCGTTTGTCCACTTGATTTCGTACAATCATGAGAAGCTATTCGAACTGGACAGAAATCTAGGCTAGACTTTCCTCCCTTGTTTGGGTTTGTGAGATATGAAAAGAAATTAGCTGGCCAAGGAGGTTGATACTCTTGAATCCAACAACTTCCTATTTGCTCTCTCGTTGCAATGCACCCTAGTAGTGATTTTATCTATCAAGATACGTCATTAAACATCATAATTACAATGTACGAACTGACCTTGTTCATTTTCTTGGAAACAGAATACATTCTCCTCTTTCACATCATCTCTGTTATAATATCTCAGACAACTTTGGGTCACAAAATCGCAACCTAAGTTTTTCCCAAGGAAGTCTTCTGCCATGTCATAGTTTGGACGGTACCATCCAGAGTCCTCCAATAGAGCTAGTGTTATTCTGGACATTAGTCGCAGCTCATTTCTGAAAGCTGATGGTACCATTATCTAAATTTTATTCAATAAACTGTCTATTATGCATATTTCCACTAAATTTCTTAATAAATAGTGCCAAATGAACATACCTCATTTCTGAAAATTCTATAGTCCCAGTGGCTCCTCGACTCGAATTCTAACTCTGCTCCCTCGAGTGAATCGCATCCGAAGTGAGTTCTGGCTTCCTCCGCTACTTTGGATGTAACAATTAATGCAGCCGACTTTGATTCTATTCCATTTGCTGTTTCCCAACTGTAATTAATAACTTTTACAGTCGATTGATCCGCTAACGGAAACCCAGACAGATTCCTTGGTACATATCCAAATTTATTTATTCTTGGAGTCCTGGCCGTTCCATTTTCGTATCGATAATATGCGAAGAGGTATTGACTATATGAAGAAACAAAGTTCTTAATCCACTTCTTCAAAATGGATGAACAGAAATTAATTGTGTCTTAAAACTTACGAGAAACCTAGAGAATGTAAAACCTCATGTTTTATTATTGAAATGAGAAATTGTTCAGTAGTTCCAGGCGTGAAACTTAGCGGACAGAAGTTGATACTTCCTGCTACAGGTCGGTTTAGTGCATACTCTAGAGTGCATGTGACAGCATATGCGTACACATTAGTGCAGTGTGTTGTGTCATGTGCAGTGATGTAGAGGACGTAGTCTGTGTCTGCCACACCGGCTCCTTCTGTTGAGTTGGGTGAGTACTTACACTTTGCACCACCGCACTCGAGACACTGGAACAGGTGCTCTTCTGGAACTGTTGCCTCTCCGCACTTAGTCACTTCTGCACACTCTTCCGGACAGCCACTGTAAGAACGAAACAATTGGTATATTTTAAAAATTATTGTATTTATTTAAATTCTGCTAGTTTAGATAGTAAAGAGGTAATCATTAGTTTTAATGTTTGAAAAAGTGTTATAAAGACTCGAGCAACTATACTAGTATATTAAAATTATTCAATTTAAATGTTCTGAGTTACTGTTATCCTGGGGGGTTCGCTCCAGGAAACTTACGGAACAAAGCTTTGGAAGTCATCGTATGTCACTGTAGTAATGTAATTAGATTTGCAAGCTCTCGCTGATCTGATGGGTACTCCGAGCGGTTTGACAGAGATCAAACTTGAGAAGAAGTTTGTGATATTAGCCATGATGATATCTTCAACGTAGGTTCTCTGCTGAGATGTTAGAAAGCTCGTTGGGTCTGTATCGTAGATGGGAGTGATACGGATTGGTTGATCAGTCTGTCTCCTGTTGATGACGTGTGGGTGTTCCAAGAAGACGGGAAAATGGAGCTGTGGAGACGGTTCAATATCTGTAGTAGAGAGTTGTTGTATCAGGAAAATGCTTATTATAACAATCAGTAAATTCATCTCGATCGAACATTCGTGTAATAGCACCATGTCTTCCGAATCCAGTGCTGGTAGGCAAGTATTTCATTTGTAGAGATTGTGACATGTTATTTTCCTATTTTAATCTGGTCTATGAATTTCAGGGAACATTAATCTATGAGAATTTCTCCTGGATCATTTTTCATTGGATCGCCGTTTTTCAAATACTCGCTTGCTTTGCAATGATTCTAGTCCAGCTCTACGTATTAAGATTCTAGTTCAATTCTGTTGTGAAATTCGTATAGAAAAAGAGATGAGAATTTAACTATAAATAATTATATTTACAGAAATTGTACTTATTTGTATTACTAACCAATAAATTATATAGAAATTTAAGCAAATGTTGGTGCTCAATATTTAAAAGGGGAAGGGGAGAGGCTAGGAGGAGAAAGCTAAAACAAACATGACTAGTGAACAATCTTATATGTTAGAACGCCAAGATTTTTGTTCGTTTGTTTGTCCGAATTGGTTGTAGACCTGGCAAGTCATGGTATGCTAGAGACAGGGCCGGCGACAGAATTTACGGGCCCCCTAGTAAGATTTCTGGCCGGGCCCCTCCATCACCCTAGCTCTCTTTGACAAGAATTAAATTTTTGCAACACCTGTGACCTTAGACAAAAAATAAATTGCAACCAGAAACTTATCCCAAATTTATTAATGACAGAATCCTTTGTTTTTTTAAGTGTGATATTGATCATAGCAATCATTCTATTAGTGAAAACTGAAACAAAGGAATTCATATTGTGATACAAGCTTATTATGTACATACAAGACACAATTACAATGGACATCTTAAATCCTAAAGAAACTATTACATGCCGACCTGGGGCCCCTATTTACCACGGGCCCCCCGGTTTTACCCCAAGCTACCCCCCCCTGTCGCCGGCCCTGGCTAGAGACGGTTAAACCACAGCCAAACTTTACCTGAATACAAGTTCTCCTTCACGCCTATACACTACTCTATATTGCTCTGGGTGCACTGCACTCCCCACTCTTAAAAAACTTATCCACTCCCTTACGTACATCTCTTACCTTTTAATTATTAGTCATTTATAGCAATTAGAGAGTTTAAATGTCTTCGATTGTCGAACTTGTGAACGACATTGATAAAGCTCGGGAGCTCGCGCAGTCATGTGACTACGACCAAGCCCTGGTCTACTATGAGAGTCTGCAGCAGCAGCTGAAACGAATGCTCCTCTCCATCACAGATAGAGATCGGAAGCGGAGATGGAGGGAAGTTTCCGAGGCGACTACCCAGGAGTACCAACTCTTAAAGGATTTGAAGAATGTGCTCAACTCGTACAAGGAAGACCCTGCAATGTATAATCCTCCGAGAGAATCTCCTAACTTAGATGTAGCAGCAGCGGCTGACTCATATGATCCGGATGTGTGGCCCCCTCCCACTCCTGTCGAGCGGGATCGACAGCCTGTGAGACAGGTTAACCGCAGACCAGAAGTGAGACCTATTCAGCCGAAGAAAGCACCAGTTGTTGTGAAGGCGGGAGGTGCTAAGAATCAACCACCCCAGAGATCGGCACCCTCCGGCAGGGGCGGGGACAGGAGGGAGACCGCAGGGGGCAAGAACGGAGGGAAAGAGCAGAGGAAGGTCAATCCACATGATGAGAAGCCGGTGGACTGTAAGTTCGATCCGTCTGGGTACGACAAAGATCTGGTAGAGTCGCTTGAGAGGGATATCCTCTCGCGAAATCCTAACGTGCACTGGGGTAACATCGCCGGTCTGTCTGAAGCCAAGCGGCTCCTGGAGGAGGCAGTGGTGCTCCCTGTCCTCATGCCCGAGTATTTCAAGGGGATACGCAGACCGTGGAAAGGTGTGCTGATGGTGAGTCGTACTGATTTGCAAACAGAAACATTGTTTTAAATGTTTGAGTTGTATCAATCTTCGCAGGTAGGCCCTCCTGGTACTGGGAAAACTATGCTGGCGAAAGCAGTCGCTACTGAATGTGGTACAACCTTCTTCAACGTAACCTCCGCTACCTTAACTTCGAAGTACCGCGGCGACTCTGAGAAGCTGGTGCGTCTCCTCTTCGAGATGGCTCGCTACTACGCGCCCAGCACCATCTTCATAGACGAGATAGACTCCCTCTGCAGCCGTAGAGGCAGCGAGTCAGAGCACGAGGCCAGCAGACGTGTGAAGTCTGAGGTGCTCACACAGATGGACGGCGTGGACAGTACAATGGAGGATGCGGCTAAGATGGTGATGGTGCTAGCTGCTACCAACTTCCCTTGGGACATAGACGAAGCACTGAGACGGAGACTGGAGAAACGCATCTACATTCCTCTCCCAGAGATGGAGGGGAGACTGGAATGCCTCAGGATTAACCTCAAGGAAGTTAAGCTAGCAGAAGATGTGAACTTGGTTGAGGTTGCTAAACTGCTAGATGGTGAGTGGACTAGCAGTTGATTCATTTAATTCATCAGTGCATTCTTTCTGTTTGAACCGTACAGGGTATTCTGGAGCTGACATCACTGCTGTGTGTCGTGATGCTGCCATGAACGCAATGCGGAAACGCATCAAGGGTCTCACTCCCGATCAGATCAGAGGACTGGATAAGAACGAGTTGGACCTCCCTGCTACCTTAGATGACTGTATCGAGTCAGTGAAGAAGTGTTGTAAGACCGTATCTCATCAGGACCTGGATAAGTACAAGAAATGGATGGACGAGTTTGGATCTGTGTGAGCACAGAACTCTTATCCATCCTGTTGAACCTATACTGTTTAGCTCTCAACCCTAACACTTATTATTCTGGCATTTACAAGTACTTGTTTAGTATACGAATTGATGAACTATTGGGGTTTTACTTTGTAAACGATTTACTCAGTACAATTTAATTAATTTTGAAAAGTTGGGTTTCAACTAATAGAAGCTGATCTCTCAATTTCATTTGTTATTGAATTCTATTCTGAGCGTAATTAGTAATTTCAGAGAAAAACAAATTCTTTCTGCCTCAATAATACTAGTTATCCCATACATTAATTAATTATAGATTTGTCTAGTTTTTTCAATAGAATTTATTGAACAACGTGTATTGTTCAACAAATTCTGTTGAAAAAACTAGATTTGTCTATTTTTTTCAATAGAATTTGTTGAACAACGTGTGTAGCTATTTTAATGAAAAGAGTTGATAATAGACGCAGTTACATTTCTCAGCTGAACTGCCATGAAGACAGATCTCAAATAGAATCAGAATTGAACAATCTCGTTACAAAGCAGCTACTCTCAGATGCTACTCTCCGCGGTTTCTCTTCAAGCAAAGTCCCAGTTAAACTATTCATTAGCTCTAGCAAACAAGTCGATTCACTAAGTTCCATCGAAGGTGTATCCAATGCGAGGGAGTATAAGGATAAATTGGATAGACAAGAGAGAGAAAACGGACTCTCGCAGGATGGATTATCTCGTGACGAGATTCAGATGTTATTGAAAGAATTTGGATACGTGGGTGGAGTCCCTCGAAACCCATCTGTGTTAGCAATCGACAAGAAAGAAATACAGAATAAAATTGATGAAAAGCACCGGTTGATTCGGCAGCAATCATCTTCAGTGTGCTCGCGGATTGTGTCACGTCATGAACTGGAATTAGAGATGTCAGCTCATGAAATCGACTCCCACCCTTTAAAGCACTTGCTGACAACTGACCCTGCGATAAGGTCGGATAAAGATTCGATGTTACTGCGAGATAGCTTGCAAGAACTAGAAAGCAGAACTGTTGAAAAGTGTCGGAAGCGACGTCAAACGAATGTTTTAAATGGAAGAAGTAAGAAACCTGTTATAGTGGAGGAAATTGTGGAAGAAAATGATTTGATAATCAAGAGTAAAACAGGTACTTCTCACGAAACAAGTTTTTCCATAGATCAAGTTACACAGACAGATCCTTCTCATGTTCGTACGTACAGACTCTCTCTCCCAGAAATTAAGCAGATTCCCAGATTCTCTAGCTACACCGCAGGCACTCCATCCACCAAGTTATATATTAAGAATTTACATAGAAGTGTCACTCTTGCAGAGTTGGCATCTCTCTTCATTAAGTTCCAACCGGAATCAGGTCCTGCCGTTAAGTTCCGCTTGTTGACAGGCAGAATGAAGGGGCAAGCTTTTGTTGAGTTTCCAAATGTTATCGCTGCTACCGAAGCATTGTATTATTCAAATGGTTTTATTTTGAAAGGTAAACCAATGATTGTCCAATATGCTAATGTGTAAACCTATATTTTGAGTAATCAACTGCGTTTCGGTAATATATGCTGTTTATACAATTTATTTATGAGTTCAATCAACCAAACATCTTTGTATCTTTGTGAATACATTCTTCATCGTTGAAATATGAATTTAGTTTCTCTTCAAATACTTGATTACATATCAATAACTTTAAAATAGGCAACTAGATCACAGTTAGGACAGATACCATGAGCCGACTGACCGAGCTCTTGGAATCTGAGAGCTCTCACTTCAACAGCTCTCGCACCATCCCCATCGCACCCCTCCCCTCCGATTACACGGGTCCCCCTTCCACCCTCTACCAGCTGGTGCACAGACACAATCACTACCCTCCTATCCTTAGGGAGCAATCCTGGACCAAGTCGGCTCCTTATAAGGAACAGAAGGAACATCGTACCCCTGTAGAGTCCATCGCTAACAATTACACGCCCCCTTCCGCCGACCTCAAGATACGTACACTCCATCACGTGTCGAAGGGGTCTCCTCAGTACGCGAGGGTGCATAGCACCAGACCTGGCTGTCTGCCCCCGCCTGCCTTACCTGGGTTCCATGAGAAACAGCTGACTCTGGTGGCAGAAGCAGCTGGAAAGGCGGGGAGGAAGGGGAAGAAGCGAGGGAGCCTGGAAGGGAGCAGAAATGGATCAAATTCGAGGAAGAGTAACTCTCTTGATTCTGAGAACTATTCTAGACCCCTCAGTCCTTCTGAGCAGTTCAACAGGTAGGGTGCATGCTGCATATTATTTGTAGAATTACATATAGGGTGTCTCAAAAGTTCTGCAACAACCAATTTTACTTTGTTAATTTGACTAAGATCACTTGGTTTTAGTCCAAATTAGCCTCCATAAATGAAATCTAGCACCCTTGCATAGAAATGAGCTCAACTCATTACGCAAAAGACATTTCTTATAAAATTTTAAATAATTACATACCATTGACTACAAAATTTGGAACTCAAAAGTGTCAAGTTTGAAGATCTCAATTTTTCTGATGAAATATTACATTAATCACTTCTATATTCTGTAATTGATTCATAATACTAATATAATATTATTACTTTTGATTTATGCAACAGAAATATTCGATAAGATCCAGTATTTTTAAGTATAGCCGTGAAAAGTACCATGGATGTGAGTTTTTTTATTGAGATAAAAAATATTCTTTATGAGACAACGATATATATAATCCATCATTGCAAATAAATTGAGAAAAGCAGGCCATTGGGAATGCAAAATAATTAAGATAATCCTCCCTATTTTTGATTAAAAAGAGGTATCGGATATTCTATTTGTCTATGTATAATACATATTATTTATTATTTTTAGAATTTTTACACTATTATTTTTAGAATTTTTACACTAGAAGAATGGGACAATGAGTTCCAGGAAGAACCTACTCTGGAGGACTTAGAGCGGTACTACCGCTACATAGAGAAAGGAGTGCCAGTGTCTGCGATCTTCCCGATGCCCCCTTCCATCCTAGAAGCTGTGGAAAAGGACAGATTATCCGCCAAGCTGACAGGGGACCTTGATCTCCTGGAGATGAGAGCGGACCTCAAAGAAGAAGTGAGCAAAGACCATAATCTAATTTTTAGTGCAGCTCCTAGTATAGGAGATGCCTTATGTCATGATGTAGCTACACATGTAGCTACACATGTAGCTACACATGTAGCTACACGTGTAGCTACACATGTAGCTACACATGTAGCTACACATGTAGCTACACATGTAGCTACACATGTAGCTACACATGTAGCTACACGTGTTGCTACACATGTAGCTACACATGTAGCTACACGTGTAGCTACACATGTAGCTACACATGTAGCTACACGTGTTGCTACACATGTAGCTACACATGTAGCTACACGTGTAGCTACACATGTAGCTACACATGTAGCTACACGTGTTGCTACACATGTAGCTACACATGTAGCTACACGTGTAGCTACACATGTAGCTACACGTGTAGCTACACATGTAGCTACACATGTAGCTACACGTGTTGCTACACATGTAGCTACACATGTAGCTACACATGTAGCTACACATGTAGCTACACGTGTAGCTACACATGTAGCTACATATGTTGCTACACATGTAGCTACATATGTAGCTACACATATAGCCACATGATTGCAGATTGCCAATTGTCCATAGTCGACCCCTCAAGTTGAAATATTTCATACATTTAAATAATTGTATTAGTATTTCCTACATATTGGAATATGGATAAAAAGTTGCATTATTTGTAGATCCTGGCAGATTACGAGTTCTCTCTCAAGAAAACGATTGTTGACTACATCCTCTTGGATCCAGATGAGATGTCTCGCCTGCACATTAGCTCAACCCCCCGTCCCTTCCCTCAGCACGTGATTCGTGCCCCTGTCCCCTGGCACACGGAAGTAGACCGCTCTCGAGATCTCATCACATCTCTTCTGTTCAAAACCCACCCAGTCATCACCAAGCTACAGAACATGTGGGTGCACAAGTACGCTCAGATCAGGTTCATTCAGTCTGACAAGTTGGACCAAGCTGGCATTCCACTTGCCCCTGAAGATTTCTTAAAGCTGGTAAGCAAAATTTGAATTTATCATTTGGAATTCAAATAAATATATCAGAACAGAAAGTACTGTTATCTGCATATTATTTGTACAGTGTAAGAACCAATGCTTGGAGACTAGAAGTGTGCTAGTGGATACTTGGTTGAGAGAGTGCGCTGATATCTTGCTCGGAGCTAGAGACTCCTGGGAGCACCTCATCCCCTCCTCCTCCTCCTCCTCCTCCTCCTCCTCCCACAGCACTGCGATGGTGCAGCAGTTCTTTGCTAATATAGCAGCTCTAATGAGCGCTCATCTCAGAGGTAACCTCACTGAATACTATCTACACTAAGAATTGCTAAACTTCTATTGTAAGGACATATCTCACGTTTTTAACATACTTAATAATCCTTACTTTTAAAATTCGATTAATGTGTATATGTTACAGTCAATCTGTGTAATCAGTTATTTCATGAAAAGCCTAGTGATTTCACGAAATTCCGACACTCATTTCACGAAATGCCTAGTAATTTCGTGAGATCACTAGGCACTTCATGAAATCCCTAATTTCACAATCTGACTGTAACATATATACGCTCATTCTGTTATGACGTCATCATTACGGATCAAAAACTAAAAAATTTACAGATTTGCTGATTTTTCGTGCAATATCGATTATAACAGTAGGACAGATGTATTTAGAGATATTATCTTCCTTATAATTAATAAATGTGACCTCAGGCGCGGACACAAAATGTCTGCCAGCCGCGCAGCGCAAGCAAGCGAAGCGCGCTTGTAATGTTAATTTTCCATCATAAAAAGTTTGAACATAATGTTAATTTCACGTCATACATAATTTGAGCATAATGTTAATTTCTTGTCATAAATAATTTGAACATAATGTTAATTCCCGTCATAAATAATTTGAGCATAATGTTAATTCCCGTCATAAATAGTTTGAACATAATGTGTTAATTTCCCGTGATAAAAAAATTTGAGCATATTTTGAGCATATTTTGAGCATATTTTGAGCATATTTTGAGCATATTTTGAGTATATTTTGAGCATATTTTGAGCATAATTGAGCATTTTTTGAGCATATTTTGAGCATAATTTGAGCATACTTTGAGCATACTTTGAGCATAATTTGAGAATAGTTTGAGCATATTTGAAGGCAGTTCGAAGATCTAAGCAAAATGTTTACACATCGCCGAGATAAGTGAATTTAGCTATTTTGAGTCTATAATTTGATTGTTAAAAGTTATTTTATGATCGAATTGATTGATCATAGCATATAACACACTTTAATTGTTGTTACTGACTTAGATTGAAATTGGTTGATTAATTACGTATAATAATCTTTAGTAATGTGAAATGTGTGGATTCAAATTGACCTTACATTCTTATTTTTTCTAGTTTACTTAATACTAAGTAAATTCTATTGATCACGAACCTAAATTTCTGCCACTGTTCTGATTTCATTAATGTTACTGCATACAATTGGCAATTCAGCATACTTGTAGAGAACAAGAAAGCGACGTATTGTTTCTCTAATATCCCAAGCGCCCAATGGACAACTCTGCGAATACGCAGTGTCCTCAAGCCGCGCAGCGCGAGCAAGTGAAGCGCGCTTGTTCCTTATAAATCTCCTAAAGATTCCCTGTGTTAAATCGCTGTAATATGATTCTAAATGCAACTTTGAGTGCATCATTACGAATCAATTAATAACATGTTTGCGTTTTAAATGCTGCTCTTTTTAGAATTAGTTGAACACTCACTTAAAGAAATTGTCGACTTCTTCAACGAATTCAAGCATTCCAATTGCTTTGAAGGAGATTACTATGACTTTAGACTGAGAAGAACTCCGATTCTTAAAGTAAAGCTTACCGTTCAGGATTCCGACATCATGATAGCACCAAGCAATGAAGAAGTGGAACTCATTCTCATTGCGATTGTAGATGAACTAGTGGAGAGTGGCGTCAATGTACCAAGGGTAATGTCAAATTAACGTGAATGATAAAGTTGAAGTGTATTTCACTGACTATTATTGGCTGTTCTAAAACAGGTAGAGACGCTTATATTCCCACAACTTCAATCCTATGGTTTATACCTGCACAGTGTCTCAGAGACCGATGAGCAGGTACTCAGCTGCAAGGCTGAGCTGAGCAAGATTTTCTCACACAATTGGGTGGGGTTGAAGGAATACACAGCTTTGTACTCAAAATACCATGATCTGCTGGATGGAAAGGTAGACGGCGATTCAGCATTAGAAAGTCTTACATTGAAAAGAAATAATTTATCGATATCCTTAGGCTGTAGAAGATGTGAACACATTCCTGGAGAAAGAAGTGGTAGTCAAGAGCTTCAAAGGCTACTTTGAGACTTATAACTCGATACTAGAAGAATTGTCAGTTCTCTGGATAGAAGTGTGTCTGGGTCTCTTCTCCTTGTCTTGCTCAGACTTGAATAGCACAATCAGCCTCAATGCCAGAGAACTCCTCTCTAAACTCAGCTTGTTCCTAGCTCAGTACAACAGAGATATCAACACAGACATCTGTACCAGGTACAGAGAGATAGCCAAGAGATTGGAAGAGGTGACTAGACATATGCATTCACTAGTTGGCTTATCGATTCTTGTATTGAATAGACCTTTTATTTAGGAACCTGAGGACACTGAAGCGATGACCGAATTAAGGAAGTTTGTAGAGGAGGTAAAGATAAAACTGTTTTGTTACAAGAATGAATTATATTTAATTAAGAATCTTTTGTAGAAATGGCGAAATTGGCACTGACAAGTAATAGTTACCTTTCATAAGTGCCTGGTAGGATTAGAGAGAATTGTTCTTCTACGCTCAGTAACCATGCACTAGTTCCATGTAAAAAAAAATCGTTATATGCTTTCTTCCATAGAAATGTAGACACTGCTACTACAGTGAAATACTCGTTTAGCAATGGTTATATTTACCTATATTTTGTATAGTAGAAAAGTATTACAATGATATTACATTATATTATATTTCGGGTTCTCAGATACGGTTCTTATAACCGGATTTACTATGCAATCTTATCGCCTCAATAAAATGACAAACACTCGCCCTGTTAACTAGGCTCAGTCGATCACGATCACTCGGCTATTCGAGGAAGTGAAGGAATCACTAACCAGGCTGAGCTTCATCATAGATCTGTGCGACCTGACAGAAGAAGATATCAAACTGAACAGCTCGACCTTCATCTGGCCGAAGCGTGTCGATCCGCTGTTTGACCAGGCCAGGCTCAAGCTCCTCACCACGCAGGAGAAAGCTATTGCTAAGGTTCAGACTTTTTATTTATATTTCAGATAGTCTTTCTAAGAATCTTATCGACTGAACCTATGTTAAAGACCTCTCTGTTATCTTAGGTTAGGGACATGAAAGAGAGTCTAGAGAGTGTGCTGAACAATCTCCAGAATGAAATAGACGAGTTCAGAGAGAAAGAAATCAGTCGGGATATAGATGAAGTGTATGCAGATAAGAATATGTTGGAAAGCATTACGAAGCGTATACTAGAATGTCAACAGGAAGCGCAGAAAGTTAACAATGAAGAAGAACTATTAGGTGAGCTTATCATCCCGGCTTAGTTAGAAATATTCGCTGTACATCGCTAAGGTATCTACTTTTGTTTACTCGACTTACTCCGTCGTGTGTGTGACAGCTTTTGCATCATTCAGTGTAGAGCCATGATGTCCTAAAGGTGTGAATTGTGTGAGCCTCCGTCTGTCGTCTCTCTGTCGGTTTTTGCGAAATATGATCTGTTGTTGGTTTCTTTCGATATTTTATCCAGAGGCCCTCTTTTTTTCTTAATTTTGGAAATATTTTGTATATTCTTTAGTAGACTGTGGACTCTGTATCTGTAGGATGCTGAATGGGGATTTATTATAGTACCAATTAACCAATGTTATTTGGTACTAGCTTCTCTGTATAGAACTTATTCCGTTCTTGGAGATTTGATCCAATTAAGCGGTTGTCCCGGTTAAGCATCAACTATATCTCCATCTGATTGATTTCTCTCCACAAAAGGAAACAAACGTATCCGAAATATTCCTATCCTATGGCTATGCCTACAGTACACTGACACACTCTTCAAGACATTTGTTATAAGTAGAGATGCACCGGATATCCGGTTCATATCCGGTATCCGCTTTTTTTTTGTCGCCTTACCGGATATCCCAAACTCGGTTAGTACATATTCTTATACGTAGTAAAATTCCTTCCCAAAGGGGTACGTCTTATCCGAGTTCTCCTGTAATAAGTATTGTGTATAATAATTAATATTATCCGGCCGGATAGGAAATTTCCGTATCCGGTGCACCTCTAATTATAAGTACCATGACATACTATGATCTTATAGTAGGCCATGTAAGTACTTAATTTGGTGAGAGGATTGTCGGATTAATTTCATATTCAAAGGTGAAGCTAATCTATTAATAGAATGTTCTTCTAATTCTCATCTAAAATAACTGATCAATTTAGCACCAATGTTGATCATATTTCCAATACGCCTAATTAGACTAAGATCTGATACTACCATTACACATTGTTTGTCAAAAATTTATATTTTGTTGTTTTCAATTGTATGTATATATTTGTTTGTATTGTTTTAAATGATTATTAGAATTACAAGCAAAGTCAACTACTCAATCCATGCAATTAATATAATTTTTGCAGCTTCATAATTATCCCATGATAGTAGCTGCTTACATCGCGAATCCTGACAGCGATGTTAATTACTCGTAATTAGAGAATAAATTGATTAAAATAGTTCATTGAATCATAAAATAGTTCATTGAATTGAATCAAGTTCACACAACAGTACACAAGTTAAGAACGGAGTTCAAATTTTGTTGTTCGGAATTTATATGTATTTCGTGTCAAAAACTAATTATTATTGAAAAGTTTCTATAAACTGTTCATTCTCTATTTTGTCGACTTCTGAATCTCTTGAAGAGTGAAAATTTACACTTATGTATCTTTCTGACGAGTTTTGGTGTTTCCTTTCTAATTCTCCTGAAGGATTGGTTCAGTCTGCTGGGGTTGTAGTGTGACTTTACTACTTCCGGTTCTGTCACCTTGATCACTTCCTCGAACACGTTTAGAACTCCCTCCT
Organism: Aphrocallistes beatrix; assembly: GCA_963281255.1. Taxonomy (NCBI): domain Eukaryota; kingdom Metazoa; phylum Porifera; class Hexactinellida; order Sceptrulophora; family Aphrocallistidae; genus Aphrocallistes; species Aphrocallistes beatrix. The sequence goes on from OY725501.1 coordinate 3,099,895, forward strand.
TGTTGAAGGCAGAGCACTCCACGTAGCCAGACACGTTATACATCTGCATCAGTTCCACTAGCTCTAAGCCCTTCTCTTCTGTAATGGGATTCAATCCCATGCCGGCTAGATCTCTTACCACAGTCTTGTTCTCACGCAGATCTACCTGTGTGCCTACTAGCAGGATGTAGGCGTTGGGGTTGTACTTTTGTATTTCCGGGAGCCAGGTTTCTCCGATGTTGAGGACATCACGAGGTCGAACCACAGAGAAACATATCGCTATGACGTCACCGTCTTCATAGCCAGTCTGTCGATACGTTTTGAATTCTTCATTTCCTCCCAACTCTGCTATATCCAGTTTATACTCTCTCTTGCCTACATTCACTTTAATAACAGAATTGAATTCATCGAACAAAGTTGGTGTGTATTTTTCACAGAATCTATTCTCGACTAGTCTCTTGAGTAGACACGTTTTTCCAGACCTCTCATCTCCCACGAGGATAACTTTCAAGTCAGAAGCGCATTCATTTCGTCCTTGCATTTTGATTATTTGTTTACGAAAAATAGTTTTAATCTTCCTCCAATCATTTCCATTATATACTTTTCCGCTCACTCTTCCTCTACATATTCCAGCGATAAATTTGATTGGCTTAATTTCTTACACAAAGGTATTTCGAATTATCTTGACCAAACGTCACTTTGTAACGCGAGTAAACAAAAAGGTTTTACGATTTAACTTGATTCTTCAGCTGTGCGGAATACAATGAAGGAAGAATACATTGAGCTACTTTCTATCTCTAATGCACTGGCTTAGTACATAACAATTTACGTATATGGTTTGACCAGGAGCATTATCAGGATATTCTTCGAATTTAGTCAGGTCAAAAACGCATCAAAATGGTATGGAAGGGAATATTTGATTTCCTGAATCCTTAATTTATCCAAGAATTCCTTTGATGTTGCCAGGTTTGATACATTTTTTCTGAGTTTGGACTTATTGGAATTTGGTGATGATCGATATCTAGATTCGGAATACTTATATGGAACTTAGTCCCGTATAAGTATTTTGTTCTACTAGATATTTTCTCATGCGTGTATACGTATTGATTAGTCTTTTTTACAAATCCTTAATAAAACTGCTTTTTGGTTGTTGGCATCATTTACCTCATCTGTCACTTCCTCTATTATACAACAATCAGTTAGTTTAGAATCTAAAATTAAATTTTTTTCAAAATAGACAACTTTAGTTCATCATCATCAAATTTCTACTTGAATCTATTTCCAGTTTGAGCTAAATATAGATCTTTTAACTCTGTCGAATTGATCTGTACAATAGAGCACCAATAGTGTGTGGTATCAGACAATATGGATCTGGTGTCGATATCAATAGATTCATTACAGCAATCTTGCGTATAAATAGGAGATTAGTTTTATAGGAATTCATTCTCTGAATAGCTTCGAACTTAAACCCAATAGAAACTCAATCTCAACCTAAAACATGGATCAATTCGACCGCACTTTGAAATGTGTCGTAGTAGGCGATGGCGCTGTCGGTAAAACCTGCATGTTGATTTCATACGCCCGGAATATGTTCCCCCGTGACTATGTCCCAACCGTATTCGACAATTACGCAGTGAATGTCCTCGTCGCTGGTAGGAACTACACACTGGGCCTATTCGACACTGCAGGGCAGGAAGATTACGACAGACTGAGGCCTCTCTCCTATCCACAGACAGATATTTTCTTGGTTGCATTCTCAGTGGTAAACCCAGCTAGCTTTGAGAATGTCAAGGAGAAGTGGATACCTGAGATTCGCCATCATAATCCCAAAACCGCATTCATCATCGTCGGAACGCAGTCTGACAGAAGGGATGAAGTGGCCACCATCAACCACCTCAACAAGATCAGGCAAAAACCGGTGCCTCAAGAGAGCGGCCTGAAACTGGCGAGAGAAATGAAGTCTCGTGGTTGCCATGCTTATGTGGAGTGCTCTGCTCTCACACAGAAAGGATTAAAAGATGTCTTTGATGAAGCCATCATTGCTATTTTAAGCCCACAAGAGACAAAGAAAGAGAAAAGATGTTCCATTTTTTGAAAATATCTGTGTATATTCTCACTAAGATATGTTGTACTATTGTTGCCATTTTAATCAGAATAGCCTTATTATTCTGTCTGATCTGGATCAGTTTTGAAATTAAAATGCTATCAGTATAAGTTATTCTCGTTTTAATATATTTGTTAGTAAAGGGAACACATTTATTACAGGATCTATAGTAGTTGATACTTTACTTAATCCATTATGTCGAACCGAAACAAACAAAATACATAGTTAGAAGAGATTGTTCAGTTATTAACTAGGAAGACTTTGTATTCTGAATTGTATTCGAATGTATACACACATTGTTATACATTTTCAATGATATCTGACACTTATAGGGTGCATCAATGATTATCACTCGATTTAGCAAAAGTTAGGAAGTTTCTTTATATTCCCACCTAACCAGTATAACGTGTAGTTGCCCGATCCTTAGCATCTATGTTATATGTTTCTCTTTCGGAAAAGGCTTTGAGTTCAGACAGGAATCATTACAATTTACAATAGATATCAAGCTCACTCTACACTGATGTAAAAACAATTATTATTTCAATCTTATTTCGTAGATTTCCAAGCCACTCCATTCCCTCTCTGCCAGACCCTCCTGACCTTGAAGGCCCCTTACGACATATTATGGGGCACAGCCATCAGTTTCTATGAGCAGCAAGAGAAGTGGCTCAACGGTCCTTTTTCAGACCTGGATGCTCAGAACATCCAGAATGAACTTGACGATAAGACCAAAGTGCGTCTGCAAAATACAATGCATTATCACTGTTGGTTTTAGTGACTCCCATAACCATAAGACGAAAATCCTTTGCGAATCCAACTGGGCTGATATGCTCTTCGAATTTACCAATTCAATCTTCATAACTTTATCTAGTTAATGTTGAAGCTAAGCAGACAGCTGGCTGAGCAGCCTATCCCGAAAAAGTCAGCTTCTCTGATAAAACAGAAATTGGACAAATTCAAGGACTACCTCCCCATCATTAACGTCGTGTGCTACCACGGGCTGAGGGACAGACATTGGGAGAGGATGAGTGAGGTTGTTGGGTTCCAGCTTAAACCAGCACCTGGCACTCCTCTCAGTAAGATCCTAGATCTAGACTTGGAGAAACATATCGAAAAACTGGAAGAGATCACTCAGGTATACTCAATCATATCCAATTGTATTCTGGTTATGTAGCTTATAATTATTATTGGTTATCTAGACTGCGACAAAGGAATCAACTATTGAGAAGAAGATGAAGGAAATGAAAAACGAATGGGATGAAATTGAGTTCGTCATGACAGCTTACAGAGACACCGGGGTGTCCATCTTATCTTCTATCGACGATATTCAGATCAAACTAGACGACCATGTTCTACAGACACAAACTATCAGAGGTAAACCGCCTACAACATTTTCACTCTTTTAATTAGACCATTTTCTACATAAATTATCCAATTCTGCTGTGTGGGCTATTCTAACTCGATTCGATTATGTAACTATCGACAGGTGGTTATAGCATGCATATTACCTATCCAATGGAAAAGTATTTTTCACTAAAGTGATATAATCTTTTTCAAGACATTAGATAATTTTATATTGTTAATAGCTTAGAAAAGGTAATCTACTATGGAATATTGGTTACAAATGTTGCGTGAAGATGAATAACATTCTCCTTAGATTTCAATCACCTTATTGTCCATGTATCACATATTGTGCAAGAATGCGAGTTGAACTTTTAGTAGTTGGGACTTGGTGCGAGTTGACTGGTTCCCCTTGTGAAATACTTTTTGTTAGCATTTCTGAACATTTATTTTCAAGTACTGAAATCATAAAATATGCGAGACAGTGTAAGTTCATACCTGGTATCTAAGGCACGTAGTATTATCACGATGGTTTTAGGTTCTCCTTTTATCGGTCCTTTCGAAGAAGAGAGCAAATCTTGGCAGGATAAGCTAGTGCGTCTGCAGAAGATTCTAGACAGCTGGCTGAAGTGCCAGGCCACCTGGCTCTACCTCGAGCCTATCTTCAGCTCGGAGGACATCTGTGCGCAGATGCCAGAGGAAGCGAGGAAGTTCGGGATTGTGGATTCAACCTGGAGAGATATAATGGAGAAATCTGTGAGTGATAAGTCAGGAATCGGATAGATCTCGCATTCAATTGTGATAACATGCGAGTTTGTATGGTTCTTATTTGACCCCATTGGTCCGTTGTACTTCATGATTAGTTCCAACTCGTACAGTCCGTTTTTCGTGTATGTTTGTAAACTTAATTAATGAGCTTCTTAGGTACAAGATACACACGCACTTGTAGCGACTTCGCAGACGAACATGCTCGAGCGTCTGGTGGAGTCTAACAATCTCCTCGAAGAGATACAGAAGGGGTTGAACGACTACCTGGAGAAGAAGAGACTCTTCTTTCCTCGGTACATAGCTATATATTAGTTTAAATATTTTCAAGGTCGTAATGACGCTACTTTGTGGAATACACATTATTATACGGTACCTACGTTTGAGGAGGATGTTTTAATTTTTTTTAAGATTCTTCTTCTTGTCAAATGATGAATTGCTTGAAATCCTTTCCGAGACAAAAGACCCACTTCGAGTCCAACCACATTTGAAGAAATGTTTTGAGGGTATCGCTAAACTGAACTTTTCTGAGAATATGGAGATTAAAGGGATGATGAGCTCTGAGAAGGAACAAGTTCCTTACTCCAACACGATCGTGCCAGCAGACGCTAAGGGCATGGTGGAGAAGTGGCTGATGGAGGTACAGGTGACAATGATTAAAAGCATGAAGGATGTGCTGGCCCAATCTGTGGAAGCTTATCCCAAGACCAAGAGAACTACATGGGTCACGGAATGGCCAGGACAGGTAGGCGATCCCAAGAAATTTGACCACCTTATCAGAATACCCTGAAAATGTAATGAACTCAACATTGGTAGAAATATGCTGATTTGTCTAGTTCTATGTCATGGGGCCTTTATTAATCACATTTCCACTTTACGTACAATCCATTTCTGCTTGTGACATCTACATCCAGATAGCTGAGTTGCCCACTCATACCAACGTGCACTGGTTCTCTACCAGAGTGCAATCATGCTATTTCCTTGTAGATTGTTATTGCAGCCAGTTCCATATATTGGACGGATGAGGTTACACAAGCATTCAGTCAGCCGAATGGACTGAAGGAATACTGCAAAGTCTGCTCTAAGCAAATTGAAGATATCGTTACCAAGGTTAGTGCAATTACCATTCAGTATTTAATTGGAATATAATATCATTTCTCCTAATGCTGCTATCAATGTAATTGTCTACTAATTAGTGGTCAGTTCTTGCATTCCTTTTCCACGTTATCCCCTTTCACAATGACTTCCAAGATAATCCCCACTGCCACTGTCTTGCCGTTACTTCTTAGTGCTAATCTCCCGAGTTCTTTGCAATCTTGAAATGTCTCGACACATATGGGCCGCATTGGTTCAATCTCCACTACTCCTGAGCTGTTTTTAGAAAGGGCCTTTGGGCGTTTCTTGATTACCTGAATGGATGTAATAATTATTCAGAATAAATTATGAGAGTTAAGTTAATGAATATTTTCTTATATCTAAATGCACTTACTTCGCCTGAGGATTTGTGCACTTGGGAGAGTAAGTTGCTTACAGTTGCTGGCTCACAAACCGCCTGGTAATACAGCTCTACAGGGAATCCCCTGGTGATGGCTCTCTCTGTGTTCAAGACAACCAACTTTGCTACTATCAGCCTAGCTACTGGCACTGGATATTGTAACGGACACAGCACACTTCCGAGGCTGAAAAATAATACATAATTAAATAGACTACTTGCATTGCTAATTACACAGATATATTTCATAACCTCAAAGGGTGGAAAGTATTTAGTAGAACTACCGTTTTAACCGGGTCGGATATAACGAAATATCCGGTTATAATCAATTTTTTAAAAAATCCGGTTGTAGCATATTAATGTAAATCACTTTAGTTATAACAAACAATATAGAAACAGACACCGCGAAACTTTTATTTCCTAGTTCATATTTCTTCCTATAATAGCGCTTGGAATTTCTAACAAACTGTACATATCTACTTACCACAAGTCAGTCGGGTCTATCTTTGCTACCACAGCCTGTACATTGGTCCCCGCCATTGCTCTCTGTACTCTCTCCTCATGCACTTGGATACTCCTCACCACTGCTGTCTGTCCAGACGGTAGCACGTAGATGCTGTCTCCTGTCTGTAGGTACCCGGTCTCTATCATCCCTCCCAGCTGTATGCTACCCCCTACCATATTTATCCCCGACACACAGAATCTATAAGAGAACAAATTTAAATACACCTGTTGATTTTCTCTGGAAGCCTATTAGTGGTAGATACGTATTATCAGTTAGAAAATCATTTAGCACTTAGTGACAGCAAATGTTATCGAATTGTTAGCATCACTACCTACACACTATTCAGCACAATCTCTCTACTTTCCTACCTCAGAGGTTTCTCCACAGCTCGTGTCGGAGGCTCTATAGCATCAATACACTCGATAAGACAGGGTCCTTTGAATTGCTTCGGTCCTGTCATCCTCTCTACTAGGTTTCCGCCTTCTATCCCACTAATGGGAATGCATACTAGATCTTTATCCTATGGCATCATAACTCATAATTCAAGCACGTAGACATCAATATACAGGTGACTCCGCTTAATCGGGACAAGTCCCGTCCTGATATTTTGTCCCGATTAAGCGGAGTCACTGTTGTGAATAATTATTTATATTAACCTGATAGCCACATTGCTTGAGGAAGGGCTTAATTTTATCTTCTATCTCTCTGAAACGATCGAACTCCCATCCCCACTGATCCATCTTGTTCACAGCCACAATCAGTTTGGATACGCCCAGAGATTTCACAAGGAGAGCATGCTCCCTCGTCTGACCGCCGTGATCAAACCCCGCCTCAAAAGCTCCTTTAACTGAGTCGATAACCTACATATGCATATTTGTGCTATAATTAGAAATGTTCATTCTCTTTGCTCGATTCCAAAAGATATTCATAAAGACCTAGCATTCAACTATTCTCGTCCTTGATGTGCAAAAGGATTGAGTATATAATTGACAATTTCGCTCCGTTTGAGCAGAATATAGCCTTTTCTTTTGTCAATGGATTCTTTTCGCAAGCCAGTGAGTACGACGGTAGATAGCTCTCGAGCTCAGGCTCTGTCTGAGACCCTCACACTGCATCCGCTAATGAAGCAGAAGGAGACGCAGCCACTCAACTACACTCAGGAGGTGAATAAGCTGGGAGAAGTCGCGAAAGATTTGAAGAAGATCGAAGAGCGAGTCATGCAGACAGAGTTGGACTGTTACAAGATGAACATTGACCTGGTTACGAAGTTTGATCCCTACTTTATAGAGAAGATCCGAGCACACGAGACGCAATGTGACAAAGTGATTGACGATATGACTACCACGTTAAACGCATTAGAATCCAGGATGAGTAGCTCTGTTAGGCAGAATCGAAAAGTAGTTGAACTGTAGAAATAGACTCTAGCAACATTATTAATGTACAGAAGTGTATTCGTGTTTCATCCTTGATTACTCGTGTGCCGTGTTTTATTCATTGATTTAGAGTTTATGTGTTTAATTAACTGTAGAATGCCCAGCATTTATATGGCTATGGCTTCAGCGCCATAGAAAATGGCTGGGAGACATCCGCGATATCGGGGACACTGTGTCCCCACTGGGCATTCTACGGTTAAGAGATTACTTTCACAACAAAACCACCAGGTATCCTGAAAATAACAACTTGTACGAATTTTAAAAATATTAGTAATTCTTACCAATATTGCTACATCTGCCTGCGCGGCTCCTGCTATCATGTTGGGGATAAAGTCCTTGTGTCCTGGCGCGTCGAGCAGTGTAACCTTCTTGTGTTCCGTGTAGAAGGATTTCATAGCTACATCCACAGTGATTCCTCGCTCTCTCTCCTCTCCTTGCTCGTCCAGGACCTTGTATAGAATTCGTATGTAAATACAGCATAGTGAATAAAGGTGTCGGTGGAGAGATGTGTCTAGCTTACCCACGCATAAGCGAAAGAGCCTTTGCCTATCGTCTTGGACTCGTGCTCATACTTCCTCATGAGCTTCTTGTTGACACAGCCCATCTTGAAGAGGAGGTGTCCCATCAGAGTACTCTTCCCGGAGTCCACGTGTCCTATCACCACTAGGTTCAACTCGGGTTTCTCTGCCTGCTGCCTAGCGAATTCTTCCAAGATTTCGAGTTTCTTTTTCGCAGCACCGGTCACTGCTGGTTCTGGTTCTGTCGTTACTGTAGAGGCTTCTGGCTTTTGAAGTTTCACCTGATTCTCCTGGTCTAATTCAGGAGCTAAAACCAGTGTTTTCAGTTTGTCTTCTGCCTCTATGAAACAAATGGAGCTTGCGTTACCATGCAATTATCTAAGAAAGTGATCTCAACCTGGATCCGCAGAGTGATAAAGGTTGAGAACCACTGTTCTAAGATGATCGCGTACAATTTGTATTTGTGAGTGTAGTCTTATTTTGATTATCATTCACTGAATTTATTATTGTGAAAAGTATTGAAGTGTCAAATGGGGTATGTAGTTATAACAATATGAGAACCACCGATATATGAAATAAAAGTATGTTTGTGTTTCGAGATTTTACCTAATATCCGCGTTTCTGACCCCCTCTCTCCACTTTGTGCATCTTTGTCAATACTCCCTACACTAGAGATGTACATACATAATATACTGTATTATATATTTATGTATTTGCATCTAAGCAATTTTGGATGCACTATATCAGAGTGTCTAATGTATTTACTCTTTCTTTGTTTTCACTTCAACATTATCTTTTTCTTTTTGTTGTGATGCACTAGATGATTTCTTCTTTTTCTTCTTCTTCTTACCCCCTCCACTGGAAACTTTCACTCCACTGCTAGCAAAATATCCCTCTCCTTCACCCTCATAATAATCATATTCATAATCATCATGATAATCTCCATAGTCCATCATATCATCTAGGTCCATATTACGTACATCTCTGTGTCGTGCCATATCTTCAGTGTAGCTGCAATGAGCTTGTGCATTCCACCCTACCAGCAGCAGGTTGTGCCTGGATATGGGAGATTATTAACATACTTCTGTGATGCGAAGCGATACCTAAGTAGTATTAATTAACTTCATTGGTTTTGTGTTTTAAGTATTCAAATCATGCTATTGCTAATTATTAAACTTTAGTGCCTTCATTTTAGTGCAGCTCCTCCTATGGAGATCTTCTTGTGGCATGGATGCTTACCAAAATTAGTGTAAGAAATCTCACCATGGGCCAGTTGTTCAGATATTTACTAACTGCGACTATGTAACTGTAAACTAATAAGCGATACCATTTGATGGGCAATAATCTAATATTTCTTAATCAATGATGATAAATTCATAATACACGTAGTTGCTGGAGAGAAACCTATTCAATCATGACAAATGCATCATGCAAATTCCATGTGAGATTTATGCGAATTATTTTTAGAAATTTTGCTCGCATAGAATAGGTTTCTCTAATAGTGATTGTTTCACTTTGGATATTTCTATTTGCTAATGCAGTAAGAGCATTCAAAAGAGTGAAATCTCACCAGGAGAGAAACCTATTCCAAGCGAGTGCGAAATTTCGCATAAATAAGTTCTCCCTGTTCACTTCACTTGAGATTTCATTTATTTTGAGTGAAGCAAGTTGCGAGATCTCAACGGTTAATAATATACGTACGTAGTGTCTTCACAATGTAGTGGGTAGAATAAAACTCTTTACTTAGGAAAGTACTATGTCAGTATTTCATCACTTTCTGAAAGTAAAGTGTGCAATTTTCACACCTCTGATAAATGTTTTTAGCCTCGTAGTCTACTCTGTAGATTAACGGCTGTCAGTTAATTATATGTCATAGAGTGTGAGTGCTATTATCACATCAAATGTTAACATGTCGAACCTTGACCTTAAATAAGTTCAACTGCAACTTAATTTGACAAAACCTGATTTTCCCGTAGGTCCGTGGTAAACTGCCCACCATGACTCGCATTACACTTGGAGCTCTGACCGTGATTGACGTACATGCTCGAGACACAGTCCAGCAGCTGGCAAACAGTAATGTCTCCAGTCCCAACGACTTCCAGTGGATCTCTCAGCTCCGCTACTACTATCAGGAAGAAGACGAAACAGTGTCTGTCAGGATGATAACCACGGAAGTGCAGTACGGATATGAATACCTTGGTAAGTGGAAATGTACAGCCAATGGAAGTTTATGGTTCCAGTCATAAATACGGATTGTGTTCTAAAGTCGTAGATTCATGTATTGCTTCGATATTGGTTACTGATTTAGTTATTGGTGTTAGGGAATTCGGGGAGGTTGGTGATCACACCGCTAACTGACAGATGCTACCGGACTCTGATGGGAGCTCTGAAACTGAATCTGGGAGGAGCTCCTGAAGGGCCTGCAGGTGAGATTTCAACAAATTGCTGTGGATACGAAGAGGGATTTATTTCGGATGTTAACGAATATTGTGATTGTAATCAAATATTTATGCCACATAGAAGCGATGTAAGATATTTATGTTGCAACATATTTAATTATTGTAGACTTGCCTGATTGGAATTTGAATAATGAATCCACAGATAAGTTCATTATTAGTCTATCGCATATCATCTTTCATTATCTCTACGTTTACACTTGATGATGATCACGACTCGGATCGATAAGAGCATTTCAGCATTCTGCTAATGACGTTAAGCTCTTGTCAAATCAGTCTTTGCTAGGTACTGGCAAGACTGAGACTTGTAAGGATCTCGCTAAGGCCGTGGCGAAGCAGTGTGTCGTGTTCAACTGCTCGGATGGGCTGGACTACAAAGCCATGGGGAAGTTCTTCAAGGGATTGGCACAGGCAGGCGCCTGGTCTTGTTTTGATGAGTTCAACCGAATCGACTTGGAGGTGTTATCTGTGATTGCGCAACAGATCCTGACCATTCAACAAGCAGTGCAGCAGGGACTCACTAGATTCGTATTTGAGGGCACAGAACTGACACTGGATCCTACTTGCACCGTGTTCATCACCATGAACCCTGGCTATGCTGGTAGACAGGAGCTGCCCGATAATCTTAAGGTAGAATCTGCATTGAATATTTTAATTTTTTAGCGTTATTGGCTTGTATTATGATACGTATATCCTCGTGCAGGTTCTATTCAGGACGGTAGCCATGATGGTGCCAGATTATGCTATGATCGGAGAGATCATGCTCTACTCAATGGGGTTCGTCGTCGCCAGGAGTTTGGCGCATAAAATAGTTGCAACATACAAGCTCTGTTCAGAACAGTTATCTTCGCAACATCATTACGATTACGGTTTGCACACATGTATAGTATTACAACAAATTCTGAAGAATGTCTAATCTTGATTTTGTAATCAATTTTGCAACTGATGTACTTTATAGGAATGCGTGCGGTGAAATCAGTTCTCACAGCTGCTGGTAATCTGAAATTAAAGTATCCTGAAGACGACGAGTCTGAGCTGATGTTGCGAGCTATCATCGATGTGAATTTACCGAAATTCCTGTCACAAGACGTTCCTCTCTTCGAAGGGATTGTCAGTGACCTTTTCCCTGGTGTCGTACTCCCTCCACCTGACTATGAAGTGATTGCTTAAAAGATTTTTTATTATAACTAGTGATTGCTGAGTTTCTACGTATAAGACTGGATGCTAGACTTAGTTCATTCTACTTTCTCCCTAGACTCTGCACAGTTTCTTGCTGGACGCAATCGCTAGGAAGAACCTGCAGCCTGTGCAGTTCTTCGTCGACAAGGTGGATCAGATCTACGAGATGATGCTGGTACGCCATGGCTTCATGATTGTAGGGGAAGCGATGGGCGGAAAGTCTTCAGCCTACCAGGTGCTGGCCGACACGCTGGGAGAACTGAATGAGAGTGGAATGATGGACGAGTTTAAAGTGGACTATGCTATTATCAACCCGAAATCCATCAACATGGGACAGCTGTACGGGAAGTTCGACCCTGTGTCACACGAGTGGTCTGATGGGGTGTTGGCTAACACCTTCAGAGCGATGGCTTCTTCACAGGACGAGAACAGGAAGTGGCTGGTGTTTGATGGACCAGTGGATGCGCTGTGGATTGAGAACATGAACACTGTCTTGGATGATAACAAGAAGCTATGTTTGATGAGTGGTGAGTTGAAATAATACGATATTCTAGGGAATCAGTGTGATTTTCTCATAATTTCTTTAATAGGTGAAATAATCCAGATGAGCCAAAAGATGAATCTCATCTTCGAACCTGAGGACTTAGAGGTAGCCTCCCCAGCAACGGTATCTCGTTGTGGAATGATATTCCTAGAGCCTCTGAGGCTCGGATGGCGGCCGATACTAGAATCGTACTTGAACCATGATTCCATTCTCTGGCTGGATACAGATAACGGAGAGCAGCAGTACATGAAGCTAATCAAAGAGATGTGTGAATGGCTGGTGGACCCTTGCTACCACTTCATCACTCATACTTGCAAGCAGTTCTTGTCCACCTCCATTCTGCACTTGTTCAATTCTATGATCAACCTCTTCCACTGTCTGCTTGAGACTTGGAAACGTATGGGGGAGAGGAGTCCACAGGAACTCTCCAGCATTCTCGTTCAGAACTTGATGCTCTTCTCATTGGTCTGGAGTCTCGGTGGAACGCTGAATGGAGACTCTCAGAAGAGGTTCGATCCTTTCTTTCGTACCTTAATTTCCGGCACGAATCAACAGTACCCTAGGCCCAAAAAGGTAAAAATAACTAAGAGCAACAGTTTCCCAGAGAGGGGAGTTATCTTCGATTACCTCTACGACCTGAATGCGACCTCTACCGGGCAGTGGGCGCCCTGGGAAGATCTGATAGATAGAAATTCTTCCACATTCCCGCCTAACATGAAAGCAAACGAGATCATAGTAGAAACTACGCAGACTGCCATGCAGAAGTTCTTCCTTAGAACTTTCACAGCTCACAAAGTGCCATTAGTGTTTATAGGTCCGACAGGTGAGCATATTCTTAGACACATGTTATTTCGTTTACGTATTTATTTCGCGACTATAATTAGGAACGGGGAAGTCAGCCATCTGCAACCAGTTCTTGATGAATCTACCCAGAACCTACATTCCTAACGTTGTCAACTTCTCCGCCAGGACTTCTGCCAACCAAACCCAGGACATCATAATGTCTAAGCTGGACAGGAGACGGAAAGGCGTCTACGGACCTCCGGTCGAGAAGTTCTGTGTGGTGTTCGTGGACGATCTGAACATGCCGCAGAAAGAGTACTATGGAGCCCAGCCTCCGCTAGAGCTGTTGAGACAGTGGTTGGACAACAAGCATTGGTACGACCTAAAGGACACCTCGAAGCTGCATATCCATGAAGATGTGATGCTGGTGTCCGCTATGGGACCCCCTGGAGGCAGCAGGAACCACATAACCGGCAGAATAACTCGACACTTCAATGCAGTAGGAATTGAGACGTTCGATGACGCTGCACTCATTAAGATCTTCACTAGCATCACTGACTGGCATTTCAACAAGGGATACGAGTCTGTGTTTCTCCGTCTGTCCAAGGTAGAATAATGCATTGTATGTTAGGCAATCAGGAGACTCTACAAAAATCAGAATTCAATACACTTGGTTGCCACCTTATATTATATAGTACAGTCGAAACCGGGGGTTTTCTCACTCCGGTTTATCCTTACTTATCGGGTTTTTCTTACTATTTCAGAATCTTAATTATTTAAAAAATTCAAAATCTATATTAATTTCCATCGGTTTTTTCTTACTATCGTTTTTTTCTTACTGTTTGAGCCTGTAAAGAAATAGTAAGAAAAAAACGGTTTCGACTGTATGCTTATGCATTTAGAATATAAGGAAACATTGATTAAGAATATATACAAAAACTGAAGTGGAATTTATTCGTTCAATTCCAATTAATTATACGTAGTTGCACACATACATTAGAGTACATTTTAATATTAAGGTAGGTATCATGAGTAGTTATTATTCTACATGTATTCTAGATAATGGTACAAGCAACTCTAAATCTCTACCATGCATCAGTCGATAACTTCCTACCAACACCCAAGAAATCTCATTATGTTTTCAATCTCAGAGACTTTTCTCGTGTGATATTTGGCACTTTACTCATTCCTAAAACCCAAATGGGCACAGATGGAGATAAGCTCACTCGCCTCTGGATTCACGAGGTGTATCGCGTGTTCTATGACAGACTGGTGGATAATAAGGATAGGGAGACATTCTTTGGGATCGTTAAGGATGTAACTCAAGAAACGTTTAAAACTCCGATTGACAAAGTACTCAAGCGACTAGTTAACCCAGGTCTGTATGCTACTATCAATAGACTCTAGTTGATCCCGCATCTTTGGTAGGAGTTTAAAATCCGTAATTTGGTATTGGGTGATTATACTCAAATCTTATTTATCAATTCTACCCTTTTGTCATGATTTGGTCGCACATTACCGAGATGGAATTCAACAAACTTGATCCTATACTTATGTACTGTAGATTGAAAATTTCTTGTCATGAATTCACAATAACGTAGCGTACCCCATTAAGTACTTGCTTACATATTTTCACATATCTTCGGTAGAACAATTTCTTCTTTCTTTCTTTTAAATAAATAAATAAATGAATGAATGAATGAATGAAGACTTTATTTGTATTTAGGCCAGTCTTTAAAGGACGATGACATTCGTAAGCTATTCTTTGGCAACTTTATCAATCCTGATGTGCAGGTTAAACCCTATGACGAGATTGTAGACCTATCTAAACTCACTACTGTCATGGAAGGGTATCTTGAAGATTATAACCAAATGAGTAAAGCTCCAATGTCTCTTGTCTTGTTCAGGTCAGTGCCCGCTTTTTCATTGTTTTTTATTCATTATTGATTATTTGCATTTAGCTGCCAATAATCTTTTTCCGAACTGATGATTTAAACAAATTTTTATTCAATATTAATGTGCAGCGATTCACAAATGAATTTTTCCTTAAGTACAATTGCCAATGGCTGGCATTTTCCAACCATTAGGACAAATACCAAGTATCCACGATTATGTTTGTAGTTCTATTCAAGACAATACAACATACCACAAATAATCATCAAAGATACTAGATTGTATAATTACATATTCTCCGGAGGTATTGAAAAGCACACTATCCTACTTAATAAATTAGAATTTCATTGATTCTACAACAATATTTTCTTATAATAACCAAACTTCTACAAAATATATCGTTCTACCTGATGAGCTCGACCTCGAAGAAATGATTACCGTATTTTTTATTTATTTTTTACTAAAGAGTTTTTAGACATTCTAATTATATATTTCATGACTTACATTCCTAAATACAGTACCATAAACTGGGGTGACTTTGTTCCAAAATAGCAATTTAAATAAAATATTCTGAAACTTAATGAATCAATGTAATCACATTGATAATATGTTGAACGAAACTCTCAATATATCCAAAGGTATTTAAACCGCAATATTTCTAAGTTTGAGTATATTTTATCAAAATTGCTATTGTGGGACAAAGTCACCTCTTAAGGCCAAAGTCGCCCCAGTTTACGGTATTTAAACTGTCAGATGGCTTGATTGGGAGTATAATGTTACAATATAACTAATGGCTATACGTAAATAACGAGTCATACATTAGAATCGAACTTGGTAATAGTTCAAATTGGTGAATTTATTTTACATTTTTTGAATTCTTTGAACCACGACACAGCTACAATGAATAGAGTGAGGGAGAGAATGAGAAGGAATCCAGACAGAAAGTTGCATAAGTAATCGAGTGAGTACAAGTCTGCTAGTATCCCACTAACCACTGACCCATCCCTTCTCCAAGGTAATAGGCTCCAGTGAACAACCCTGCTACCGAAGATTCCACATTGGAGGTAGAGGGAAACTTCTCTTCTGCTTTGGCTAGAAGACTGGATAGAACAGGAATGAAACAGAATGCGATACCCATACCATTGAGAGTACTGCCCACAAACGAAACAGGAAGGTTGTTCCCACTATATGGGAATATGAGGGAGGAGGGAGGGTAAAGGAGGACACCTACACTTTGTGCCAATAAGCCAAATGCTGCTACGCTCATATAGAATGAACTGATGTGATTGTCAAACAAGTATCCCATTATGAGAGAGAAAACCAAATAGACCAACTCTCCACTCATTATCACCCAACCCACTGTACTCACAGTCACATGGTAGCGAGAGATGAGGTAGGGACCTATGATTGGGGTGAAGTAGCTGTAGAAAAATCCAGTGAAAAATAACACTGCGATATGTAAACACAGAGAAGGTGTGAGAATTATTTTCATTATCACCAACACATCGAATTGCTTGTCTTGACTATCGATTTGATTGTGTGCGTTTCGAGTTACGTCTGTGCATGATAGAATGAGTACGATTATTAAGGTGATGACGAGTCCAGTTACTCCTACCAACAGATACATGTTGAAGTATCCAATCCAAGGATAGAGAATGGCACACACACTAGGTCCAGAAACGTAGCCGATCGATATACTCAACTCTTGGAGAGCAACCATTGTTGATTGTTTTTTTGGAAACATTTCCCACATGATGAGATTGACTGAGAGGAACATCATTGTTTCATTGAGTGCCTGTATTCCTTGGAATAGGAACGCGTACACTTGAAAGGGAACGGAAGACATGACAGGAAGTAGACCGGTCATTATGAATACGCAGTAAGACATGAATGAGTTGACACATAATACCACTTTCTTGTTGAGAATGGTCAACAGAATGCTGCAGAATGGAAATAGGAATGCACACATGAAGGACTGTGTACTAAATATGAGACCAATTTCAGTATTGTGGAGTCCCTTACTCTTTCCTATGCTGGGAAAGACAGGAAAGTTTTGTGCAACCCCGAGGTTACTAAGAGCTAACGTCGAAAAGGCTGCGACTGTAAATATGTAGTCAGTTATGCCCTTTTTACTGAGATCCTTGTTTGTTCCATTTAGCATCCCTGTTGAAATTTCGTCTTCGATAATTCCCAAATCTGATAAAGAGGAACTCGTGCTGTTACCACTTTCCGTCTTCATAAATTCGTTTTACAGTATGATCCGAAGAGATATAGATTTGTCACGTTTTCGCACTTCACTCAATTGTTGGTATTTATATGATGACTAAGAATGTTATATGCTTACAACCCCAATTCCCAAACTATCATCATATGATGGTGTGTGAGAGTTTTGAATACTTATTTGGGTGAGGGGATATCACCTATAGGAGCTAGTCATTAATTCTTCTTGTCTAGTGAATTTATTCATTAGTCAATGAACTTTTTGAACTTTATCCTTACTATTAAAACTCGATTATTGTATATATATTGTGACGAGTCTATGAATGACCAGTGTTTAATCAATAGATTATAAGAATAACAAATTAAGATAGAGAATGGTAGACTAAACGAGTTAACCTAAGCGGAATATAAATAGAGATCCTACAGCCTATATCCTAGCTATCTAAGGTATCCTAGCAACTATCTAAATACATACTAGGTGACTGTCTCTAACATTACCCCCCTTTTGAAAACGCTACATGTCCAAATGGGAAGTTCGGTCATTTGCAGGCCATCTCCGTCGATGTACTAGGTCAGGTAATCGTGATACTCTTTCGCTTTCCTAATTCTCAGTGGGTATCTACGTTGCTGGTTTGGGATCTGTGAGTTCGTGGTCACAGAAGGAGCTATGTTACCAGTGCTCTCATTTGGTGGCTCTTCCGGCTGGCCTCCATTCGCCGGATCATTCCTGGGATTTTCCTCTGCTGCAGGTTGTTCTTCACTCTCCGACTCGAGGGTGATGTCAAGTTCGGGGAGTGCATCGTTTTGGATGTACTCGGGTGCTGATTTCTCCTGTATGGGTATACTTACAACTTCACCACCTCCCCTCTTATACAATTTGCATCTATCTTTATGAACCCATTTAGAACCACTCTGCCGATTGATCTTGATATTATGGCCTCTACAATCGATCACCTGAAAAGGACCCTTATATCTCAGGTCTAGAGAGTCCGTACGCATTTCATTGCGCTCCAGAACGTAGTCACCTGGGCATATTTGAGTTTGTTTCCTATTCACGCAGGTTCGTTCCTGCCTCTTGTCTTTGCTTGTCTCGTCATTACTCCTAGCAATATCATGAAGCTCATTTTTCAAGATTGTTAAGCTGTGCAGGTGTTGTTCATAGGACTCAGTCTTACCCTTACCGTACGTTGCGAGCATCGCGTCGACTGGAGAAATGGGCTGTCTCCCTGTCATCAGTAACTGTGCTGAAAACTTTGTGGACGAATTCTCGATATTATTACAATAGAATGTAATCTCAGGTAGTAGACTAGGCCAAGATCCTTTACTGATATTCCTATCCAAAGTTAAGCATCTAGCCACCTGCTTCACTATCCCAATACTCCTCTCAGCTAATCCATCCGCCTGTGGATGGTAGGGGGAAGTGTGTCGCTTTTCAATTCCGAACTTTCTGCACATTTCTCTTACTTCTCCACCATCGATATTATGTGCCTGATCTGAGAGAACGCCTTTAGGTACCCCATGACCGCGATAAATCCAGCCGTTTTCGAATTCCCGGACGAGTGACTCTGCTTTCTGGTCCTTGAGTGGCACTGCTTCAATGTATCTTGTAAACACATCCACCATACAGAGGAAGTATCTATATGTATCATCTGACCATGGAAGCGTGGCCACGTCCATGGCGATGAGATCACCTGGACCGATGCCAGAGGTATTAAATGTACCTACTGGTTCCTTTGGAGTATTGGATGGCTTCCCCCGATGGCAGGTTAGGCAATCCCTACAGTATTCCTTTATGTCTCGCGTCATCCCGATCCAGAAATAGGTCCTCCTTATCATTTGTGATGTTCTTGCCTGGCCAAAGTGCCCTGCGCGATGTACCTCCTCAACCACGGCGTACTGCAATGCTTTTGGAACCACCAGGCGCTGGTCGAAGTATAACACCCCATCGCGAAGGTTCAGATGGGACGCAACTCTTTTGAGCTGTCCTGGGGTAATATCCTCTCCAGCTCCAATACATTCTACGGCGCCGCGTGTTACTGGGTCCCGTTTCTAAAGCTTTATTATGTCTGATTGTCTACTTCGGTTTCGCACGTTGAACACTTTATCCTCGAAAGAATTCTCGTCCTGGATATCTAGGTCGATGCGTTGCCCTGGAACCCTACTTAGGTAGTCAGGGAGGGCATTTTCTCTGCCCGGCCTATAGGATATCACGTAGTCATATTCTTCCAACTCCATTATCCAGCGGGCAAAGGTGTGTCGCG
This sequence comes from Aphrocallistes beatrix, assembly GCA_963281255.1. Taxonomy (NCBI): domain Eukaryota; kingdom Metazoa; phylum Porifera; class Hexactinellida; order Sceptrulophora; family Aphrocallistidae; genus Aphrocallistes; species Aphrocallistes beatrix. The sequence goes on from OY725501.1 coordinate 3,119,368, forward strand.
GGTCCTTTTGACTGCGCAGCCAGCGTAGTGGGTTGTGATCAGTCAGTAACTCTACCTTGTCTGATCCCCTCAGATATGTGCGCCATTTTCTGCATGCTGCTATTAGACCCCAAGCTTCTAGTTGTCCGGCCGAGTAGTTCCTTTGTGATGACGTAAGTGAGGATGAGAAGTAGTCAATTGGACGTAAATCGCCTGACAACGGATCCCGTTGAGATAGGACTCCAGCCACTGCATTGGAACTGGCATCAGCCTCCACTACAAACTCTCTGCTCCAGTTTGGGAACGCTAATAGAACTGGTTCTTCTGCTAACCTCGATCGAAGCTGCTGAAACGCGTCATCTCGCTGTTCAGTCCATTCCCAGGACCTTCCTTTCTTCATCAAATCGTACAGAGGTTTTGCTATTCCTGCCAGGTTAGGAATATACGAGCGATAGAAATTGATGCTACCAAGGAACCTTTGGAGTTCACCAACTGACTTTGGAGTTGGGAACTTGGCTAGCTTCTGAGCAGCAGTGGGAGTTGGTCTCCTTCCTCTCTCTGACACCAGATGTCCTAAGAACTCGACCTCATCAAATCCAAACTGGCATTTACGATATTTCACACGAATGTTTGCCTGCTCTAGACGCTCAAAAACATCTCGGAGGTCGGTTAGGTGCTCCTCGAAGCTAGTTGAGAATATTATGCAGTCATCAATATACGACTCAACGCGATCTAGACCCTTTAGGGTGTTGTCCATCAGTCGCTGAAATGTAGCTTGGGAATTTACCAATCCGAAAGGCATCACAGTCATTTCGTAAAGTCCCCTTGGTGTATTGAATGCCGTCTTCTCCACATCGTTTTCGCTGACGGGCACACACCAGTATGCTGAGGTGATGTCGATGACTGAAAAGTATCGGTACCCGTGCAATCTATCAAGGATGGTTTGGATTTGTGGAATGCTATATGCATCCTTTTTAGTCACTTGGTTGAGTTTCCTATAGTCAATCGTGAATCGCTGCCGTCCATCTTTCTTCGCCACCAGCACGACATTGCTGGCCCAAGGCGAGCTTGAAGGCCTACATAGGTTTTGCGCCAGCAACTCATCCAACTGTCGATTGATATCCTCTTCCCATCGAGGAGGCAGTCTGCGTGGTCTATTCTTAATAGGTAGTGCATCCCCAACTTGAATTGAGTGTTTGCATTTGTCTGTTCGTCCTGGTTTTTCGTCAAAGACTAATTCGTGTTCTTTGATAACTTCTTTAAGCTTTCTCTCCTGGTGCGGTGTGAGGTCCTGGTTTACCCATTTCTACTTCTACTTCTTGATGGCAGACTATGGCTTGGCTTAGCTTGAGATAGGCTCGATTTAGCTAGAGATAGACTTGACTTAGCTTAGCTTGAGAGACAGACTTGACTTAGCTAGAGATAGACTTGACTTAGCTAGAGATAGACTTGACTTAGCTAGAGATAGACTTGGCTTCGCTTGAGTGACAGACTTGACCTGAGACGTCATAAGGGAACAATATACTTCTACGAGTAATAAGGAACAAGCACACACTCTGGCCTTCCAATTGAATATAGTCACACATTTCGGACCTTTACAGCATGATAAAGTTGACTAAATAAACAAATAATATTATTAAATTAGTTCTTGAATTTAGCAAGTTTAGTTTACTATTATCATGTTTCAATACTACTGTAGTGCATTATATAGAGGTCTTAACTTTATTAGATATGAACAGTTGAAAAAAGTTTTGGTAGAATGTCCCACCGTGACGTACTGCCTGTGCAAAATGCCTCAAAGTATAATGTTTTAATTCCATAGTAGCACATGCCAAATGAATAAGATTAGTATGGGAAGAGCCAGAATAAAGTTTTAAAATTTCTACTAAGGGTGCAGATACATCGTCGTTAAAATGACTATTCTTCTCTACCCAATTCACATTGAACATTTTCCAAACATCATTGATGAATTTCAAGAACTCAACAGTTTGGTTCTCACAATGTTTTTTCATGTTATAAACTAACTGTTCGACAGAAGTTGACTCATGGGAAAACTTAAGGGCCAAATTTATATTTTGCCTATCCAAGCTGATAGCCAGCAGGGTTTCGTTCTTATGCACATGTTTTGGAGAAACGAGGATTGCATTCACTAAATTGGGGGAAGGTAAACACTTTTTAATAATCTTTCAAATTCAGTCAATTGTTTCTAACAAACTTTAGTATCCTTACTATTAAAACTCGATTAATATTTATTTGTTTATATATATATATATATATATCTGTAACGAATTGATTGAAGAAACTGCCGGTCATAGAAAGCTAATTTTTGGCATGTGGGAGTCTTTTGGCTATGGCTTCAGTAAGTTCTTAGCTCAGAGCAAAATCTACAATGGTTGCTCTCCAAGAGTTGAGTATATCGATCGGTTACGTTTCTGGACCTAGTGTTTGTGCCATTCTCTATTCTTGGATACTTCAACATATCTCTTTTGGTAGGAGTAACTGGACTTGCTATTAGCATTCTGATAATCGTACGTATATAACAATGATTGAATTTGTAGATTCTTTTTCAATGCCGGCGGAAGTGGTCAGGCCAGTCAGGTCATGGCCTGACCACTTATGTTAAGGTATAATACTGAAAGGCCTAGGAGGCCTGACCACTATAGGGATGGTGAAGCAATGGGCCTGATAACTTTACAGCTGCTTCAGCCGACCTTGTTTTTATTTTGCTAAGATCAGTGGAGAATATAGTTGCTGCTGGTACATTTCTTATTTTTCGTAAAATTCGGATTTTTCAGTGTAGTATGGTATTGTAAATAATACAATAGCTAGGTAGGGGGAGGTGGTGGGAGTTCGTGCACTACCTTCATTGATCCTATAGAATTCTGAAACCATTGAGAATTGACATAGAAACTGACCAGTCAGCAGCATACAAGTATTTTGGGTATAAATAATTGTATGAGCTACATATACGTAACAGAACTCAGATCATATTGTAAAACCAATTTATGAAGACGGAAAGTGGTAGCAATACGAGTTCTTCTTTATCTGACTTGGGAATTATCGAAAAGGAAACTTCAACAGGGTTGTTAAATGGAACAAACAAGGATCTCAGTAAAAGAGGCATAACTGACTACATATTTACAGTCGCAGCCTTTTCGACGTTAGCTCTTAGTAGTCTCGGGGTTACACAAGACTTTCCTGTCTTTCCCAGCATAGGAAAGAGTAAGGGACTCCACAATACTGAAATTGGTCTCATATTTAGTACACAGTCCTTCATGTGTGCATTCCTATTTCCATTCTGCAGCATTCTCTTGACCATTCTCAACAAGAAAGTGGCATTATGTGCCAACTCATTCATGTCTTACTGCGTATTCATAATGACCGGTCTACTTCCTGTCATGTCTTCCGTTCCCTTTCAAGTGTACGCGTTCCTATTCCAAGGAATACAGGCACTCAATGAAACAATGATGTTCCTCTCAGTCAATCTCATCATGTGGGAAATGTTTCCAAAAAAACAATCAACAATGGTTGCTCTCCAAGAGTTGAGTATATCGATCGGCTACGTTTCTGGACCTAGTGTGTGTGCCATTCTCTATCCTTGGATTGGATACTTCAACATGTATCTGTTGGTAGGGGTAACTGGACTCGTCATCACCTTGATAATCGTACTCATTCTATCACGCACAGACGTAACTCGAAACGCACACAATCAAATCGATAGTCAAGACAAGCAATTCGATGTGTTGGTGGGAATAAAAATACTTTTCACACCTTCTCTGTGTTTACATATCGCAGTGTTATTCTTCTCAGGATTTTTTTTCACCTACTTCACCCCCATCATAGGTCCCTACCTCATCTCTCGCTACCATGTGACTGTGAGTACAGTGGGTTGGGTGATAATGAGTGGAGAGTTGATCTATTTGGTCTTCTCTCTCGTCATGGGATACTTGTTTGACAATCACATCAGTTCATTCTATATGAGCGTAGCAGCATTTGGCTTATTGGCACAAAGTGTAGGTGTCCTCCTTTACCCTCCCTCCTCCCTCATATTCCCATATAGTGGGAACAACCTTCCTGTTTCGTTTGTGGGCAGTACTCTCAATGGTTTGGGTATCGCATTCTGTTTCATTCCTGTTCTATCCAGTCTTCTAGCCAAAGCAGAAGAGAAGTTTCCCTCTACCTCCAATGTGGAACCTTCTGTAGCAGGGTTGTTCACTGGAGCCTATTACCTTGGAGAAGGGATGGGTCAGATGGTTAGTGGGATACTAGCAGACTTGTACTCACTCGATTACTTATGCAACTTTCTGTCTGGATTCCTTCTCATTCTCTCCCTCACTCTATTCGTTGTAGCTGTGATGTGGTTCAAAGAGTTCAAAATTTCTAAGCCGGAAAAATAGTTGATTGCTTTATTCCCAAATATTAGTTATGCCTTCCGTATATTGCTATACTTATTCCAATGTTTCCAATTCCAAACATAAACACAGAGATATGATATGTATTCCATTACACTCTCACCGACTTTTTTCATTTACGATATTACTCATTGATTTAAATCAATGATGCGGATACGAAGTGTTCGTCAGCTCAGCAGTGCAAGTGCGCGAATCTGGTCAATTACAGAGTAGACGACTACTTTACATTTTTGAAATAAGAGAATAGCAATATGTGTTTAAATCCATAGTGTATAGCCGACTCCGCTTAATAGGGTCACTGTTTAATCGGGTCAACCGCTTAATCGGCCACTTTTGACAGGACCAGAATAGTTCTCACACATAGAAGCTAATACAAAATATTTTCGGTTAATAGGGCTCTCCGCTTAATTGGGCCAACATATCCGACCGATGTGGCCCTATTAAGCGGAGTCGACTGTATATCAATTTAATATGATTAAATCATGTTTTACTCATCACCAAATCTTTTTAACTACTTCAAATGTATTGCGTGTGTAGCTGTATGTAACCAGATTTATATAGTTTATAAATTCTGTTACATGTTAGCTGTTTCATACTTAATATTTTGTTTAGGTATGTCATAGAACACATCAGCCGAGTGAGTAGAGTTCTGAATCAGGATAACGGGCATGTGCTGATGGTTGGAGTTGGAGGGTCTGGGAGACAAAGTGCATCCAAACTAGCTACTTTCATGGCAGATTACGAAATATTCCAAATTGAAATATCAAAAACTTACTCAACAGTTGAATGGAGAGAAGACCTGAAGAGATTACTGCTAATGGCAGGAGCTGAAGGGAAACGCACAGTGTTCTTGTTCAGTGATAGTCAAATAAAAGACGAGTCATTTGTAGAAGATATCAACATGATTCTGAACACAGGAGATGTCCCTAATCTGTACCCTTCTGATGAGAAGGTAGAGATTTTGGAGAAGATGCAGATACTAGCCAGATCTATGGGGAAGAAAATTGAAGCCACACAATTGGCTCTCTATAACTTCTTTATCGAGAGAGTGCGTGCTAATTTGCATGTCATTGTTACGATGAGTCCAATTGGGGACTCGTTCAGAACGAGACTACGTATGTTCCCTGCCTTAATTAACTGTTGTACCATCGATTGGTTCCAAGCCTGGCCGCAGGACGCTCTCGAGATGGTAGCGAACAAGTTCTTAGAAGAAGTGGACATGGATGAAAGCATGCATACTTCTTGTGTTTACATGTGTCAATATATACACAGGTATATAATAATGTAGCCTTAGAACATTAAATATACTACGTATTTAAAAATTTCATATACGATTTGTTTATTTGTGATACTCTATTACATAGGCGTGTGATAGAAACCTCAGAGAAATTCTACTCAATCTTATTGCGTCATAACTACGTGACGCCTACTTCCTACCTGGAGCTAATTCTCACGTTTAAAAAATTATTGAGGAAGCAGCGCGAGGAGATTATGAAACAGAAGAGGCGGTACGAAATCGGACTAGACAAACTCCAGTTCGCTGCCTCTCAGGTCTCAGTCATGCAGAAAGAATTGAGAGAACTACAGCCGGAGTTGATCAAAACTTCAGCTGACACCGACGCTCTCATGGTGAAGATTGAAAAGGATACCGTGGAGGCAGAAGCGAAAAAACAGGTTTAGAACACTATTAGTGTGTTGTGTGTATATCTGGGTATGTGCGGTAGAACATACGTAAGGTAGGGCCTAAGTTCTGTCCCCAGCATAATTGGGTATATTTTTCCTCGACTCCAATAATCTTAGTTATTATAATGATATATATTGTAGATATAATATTCTGAACGATTTTGTGAGAGTTTTCATTAATTTCTTACTAAATGTTATTCATTTGAAATACGTATGTAGATTAGAAATATTGCTATTTGAATGTGAAATGTTGGGGTGTATATCTTAATTGTGGTGCTACAACGATATGTTATGTCGTTTGTAGGTTGTCGCGGCTGATGAGAAAGTTGCTAATGAAGCCGCTGCAGAGTCGCAAGCCATAAAAGATGAGTGTGAGAGTGATCTCGCCGAGGCAATTCCCGCCCTGGAAGCCGCTATCCACGCTCTGAATACTCTCAAGCCATCTGACATCACTATTGTAAAGTCGATGAAGAATCCTCCCATCGGGGTGAAGTTAGCCATGGAAGCAGTCTGTGTTCTGAAGAATGTGAAGCCAGAAAGAAAGCCTGATGGAACTGGGAAAATGGTGGAAGACTATTGGGGGCCTTCAGTGAAGCTTTTAGCAGATTTCAAGTTCCTAGACTCTCTCAAAGCATATGACAAAGATAACATCGCTCCGCCATTGATTAAGAAAATCAGAGAGAAATTCTCCTCCAATCCCGAGTTTGTTCCTGAGCTAATCAGGAATGCATCAACTGCTGCTGAAGGTTGGATACATTTCTTTCCTTCTCCAATATAAATGTATCTTTTGCATCGTTATTCTTAACATTCCCACTGTATGTAAATACAAATGCAATTAAAGCATGAAATCCTGTGGGCAAACTAATTTATTTTTTGACGATTTTTTCAAATTATTACGTTTTCCTATTATTATTTTATTTCCACATACTACATGCTTTGTAGTAATATTGGTTGGTTCATTTTAGGCTTATGCAAATGGGTTCGAGCGATGGATGTGTATGACAGAGTAGCTAAGGTAGTTGCTCCTAAGAAAGCGAGTCTGAAGATAGCAGAGGGTAAGCTAGCAGTTCAGATGGTGATGCTGAATGAGAAGCGAGCTCAGCTTAAAGATATTCTAGACAAGTTGGATGCACTGAATACTGAATTTGAAGCTTCTAAGAAGAAGAAGGGAGAGCTTGAAGAAAATATAGACATTTGTTCTAAAAAACTGGACAGAGCTGAGAAGCTTATAGCCGGTCAGTAATGGTGTATTCACAGTCATTAAAATCTTATTCATCCTAAAGGATACCCATAAGAGCTAGATAGTAATTGTATTACCAATTATATCTTCGAACTCCCTTGTAAACTCACTATTATTTACCTGTGTGCCAAATTTCACATTTCTAGCACCTCCCAGTTCCCCAATCAACTTACACAAACAAACAACAAACATACAAAAAAAAACATTGAGTTTTAATGTATAAGATTATCCTTAGGTCTGGGAGGTGAGAAGACTCGTTGGAGCGAGGCCGCTCGCATGCTAGGAGAGAAGTACACTAACTGTACGGGAGACGTGCTGTTGGCCTCTGGCGTAGTCGCGTATCTTGGAGCGTTTACAGTCGACTTCCGATCTGAATGCATCAAAGATTGCAACGAAGCTTGTAAGGAAAAGAACATACCGACCAGTGCCAATTTCTCTCTCACCAACACATTAGGCAACCAAGTCAAGATACGGGCTTGGAAAATCGCAGGCCTACCTGCAGACACGTTCTCAATTGACAGTGCTATTGTCATCGAAAATTCTAGAAGATGGCCTCTGATCATCGATCCCCAGGGACAAGCCAACAAGTGGATCAAGAACATGGAGAGAGAGAATCGGCTAGCTGTTATCAAATTAACAGATCCAAATTACGCGCGTACGCTCGAAAATAGCATTCAATTCGGCACACCGGTGTTAATTGAAAATATCGGAGAAGAGTTGGACCCACTGCTGGAACCAGTGCTGTTAAAACTAACTTTCAAGCAGGGAGGAGTTGACTATATCAAATTTGGGGACAGCGTAATTGAGTACAGTCCCGACTTCAGACTGTATATGACGACTAGGCTGAGGAACCCACACTACCTGCCGGAGGTAGCAGTGAAAGTAGCTCTGCTCAACTTCATGATCACCCCTCTGGGCCTACAGGATCAGCTGCTGGGGAAAGTAGCGGCCGAGGAGAAACCTGAGTTGGAGGAGAAGAAGAATCAGCTGATTCTTGAAGGAGCAGCTAACAAGAAGCAGTTGAAAGAGATTGAGGACAAGATATTGGAGGTGTTATCCAGCTCCCAGGGGAACATTCTAGAAGACGAGTCGGCCATTCAGGTGCTGTCCTCTTCTAAAGTTCTCTCTGAAGAGATTTCAGCTAAACAAGAAATCGCTAATGCCACTGAGAAAGAGATTGATGATACGCGTAACGGCTATACTCCAGTGGCTGTCCACTCATCCATTCTCTTCTTCTGCATCTCAGACCTCGCTAACATTGATCCCATGTACCAGTACTCGCTTGGTTGGTTCATCAACTTGTTCCTAAACGCCATCGCTAACAGTGAAAAGTCGACTGTACTAAAAGAACGTATCAAAAACTTAAACGACTATTTCACTGATAATATCTACAAGAATGTGTGCCGTTCTCTGTTTGAGAAAGACAAACTCCTATTTTCTTTCGTCCTCTGCATCAATATAGAGAAGAACCAAGGACTGATTGATGACAACGTGTGGCGTTTCCTGTTGACAGGAGGGGTAGCATTGGACAATCCTCATCCCAATCCGTGTCCCAAGTGGCTGGGAGACAAGCCCTGGTCCGAGATGGTGAGAGCATCCAGTCTACCAGAGTTGTCCGGATTCTTCCAAACGATCGGTAAGAACGAGAAACTCTGGAAAAAGATATACGATTCTTCTAAACCGCATTCTGAACGACTGCCGCTTAACTACGATGTGAAACTGAATGATATATACAAGTTAGTAGTTCTTCGGTGTATGCGGCCTGATAAGATTATTCCGGCCATACAGGACTATATTGTCTCTCATGTGGGGCGCACTTTTGTTGAACCGCCCACTTTCGATTTGGGTGCGAGTTACCGCGATTCTTACTGTTGTGCACCCTTAATCTTCGTCCTCTCCCCTGGCGCTGATCCGATGGCTGGTCTGTTGAAGTTTGCTCAGGACAAAGGGATGGGGGGAAGTAGGTGTCAGAGTATCTCCCTCGGACAGGGACAGGGTCCCATTGCTACGAAGATGATAGAGAGAGCGAAGAAAGAGGGAACCTGGGTAGTGTTACAGAATTGCCATCTTGCCACCAGTTGGATGCCAAGGCTGGAGAAGATGTGTGAGGAGGAAATAACGGCGGATTCGACACACAAAGAATTCCGTCTCTGGCTGACCAGTTATCCCTCTGATAAGTTCCCTGTCTCCATCCTACAGAATGGCGTGAAGATGACCAATGAGCCGCCTAAAGGCCTCCGGGCTAACCTCCTCCGGTCCTACCTCAACGATCCCATCTCAGATTCGAAATTCTTCTCAAACTGTAACAAACCCGTTTACTTTCAGAAGCTTCTCTTCGGTCTCTGTTTCTTCCACGCGTTAGTGCAAGAAAGGCGCAAGTTCGGAGCCCTCGGCTGGAACATTCCTTACGAGTTTAACGAGAGTGACTTGAGAATTAGTATGCAGCAGTTACAAATGTTTCTGAATGAGTATGAAGAGGCGCCACTCGACGCACTGACCTATCTCACTGGACAGTGCAACCACGGGGGCCGTGTGACTGATGACAGAGATCGTAGATTGATCCTCAGCTTGCTGAGTATCGTCTATTGTGATGAGAATGTTGATCAAGACAAGCACAAGTACTCTCCCAGTGGAGTCTACTACACCCCTCCTCATGGCGAGTATCAAGACTACGTGGATTACATCAGGAGTTTGCCTCTCATTCCACATCCTGAGGTCTACGGGTTCCATGAGAATGCAGACATAACTAAGGATCAACAGGAGACGCTACAGCTGTTTGACAGCATTCTCTTGACACTCCCTCGACAAACTGGCGGAAGTGGGAAGTCACCTCAAGAAGTTATTGACGAGTTAGCTGCGGATATTCTATCCAAACTCCCTCCCAACTTTGACCTGGAATACGTAATGGAGAAGTTCCCTGTTGTCTATGACGAGTCCATGAATACTGTACTGAGGCAGGAGCTGATCCGGTTCAACAAACTCACCTCTGTAGTCAGGTCTACCCTGCAGAACCTGCAGAAAGCCCTGAAAGGAATGGTTGTGATGTCATCAGATCTGGAGAATGTTTTTGACTCGGTAATGATTGGGAGGGTGCCTGCCGTGTGGGCAGCTAAATCGTACCCTTCCCTGAAACCGCTGGGGTCCTATGTGAACGACCTGCTCGCCCGTCTGAAGTTCCTACAGGATTGGATTGACATGGGGAGTCCGATCGTGTTCTGGCTGTCTGGCTTCTACTTCACACAGTCCTTCTTAACGGGCGTCTCTCAGAACTACGCCAGGAAGTTCAAGATTCCTATCGACCACTTGGGCTTCGAATTTGAGATAATGCACTCAAAGACTACTATGCCAAAACGTCCTGAGTTAGGTGCGTATGTTAATGGTCTGTTTTTAGAAGGAGCTTGCTGGGATCCGAAAAAGAAATCACTCTCTGAATCTCGCCCAAATATTTTGTATGACCAACTACCGATCTTATGGCTGAAACCGGGAAAAATATCAGACTTCCAAATCAAACAGACCTACGAGTGTCCAGTTTACAAGACCAGCGCTCGGCGTGGCACCCTCTCCACCACTGGTCACTCTACCAACTATGTTCTCTCCATCAACCTGCTGTCTGATAGACCCGAGAAGCACTGGATCAACCGAGGAGTAGCGCTTCTCTGTCAACTGGACGACTGATCAACTTGCACTACCATTACTGACACATTATAGCTTAATTATCCATATTTTACTTTATCATTGCAACCCTAACCACTTATTTATTATAATCTTGACGAATAACTTGACTTATTTAGAACTTGTTAATTATTTTAATATTCTTTTCTTGAATTAACCTTTACCTACTGACGTGTGATGATTTAATAGCTATATCTACTGTATGAAAGTGCAACATTATCTGGTAATACAGTAATACCGTTACTTCTAAGTGGCTGGTGCTCTGCCATTCATTCTCTCAATAGGTCTAACGCAACAAGATATATTATATTCCCTGAGTAGTACCTTGTATTTTATGTTGATTAGACTCTGATGTTAGCTGAATTATTAACATAAGATAGGATGGCTTCGACGTGTTACAAGTTGCACAATGGTAAGAATTTAACAAATACAGTCGACTCCGCTTAATAGGGTCACATCGGTCAGAGGACATTTTACCCCGATTAAGCGGAGAACCCTATTAACCGAAAATATTTTGTGTTAGCTTCTATGTGTGAGAGCTATTCCGATCCTGCCAAAAGTGGCCCGATTAAGCGGTTGACCCGATTAAACCGTGACCCTATTAAGCGGAGTCGACTGTACGTATGTTTGTTTCAGGGCCGTAGCAAGCTCATGAAAAGTGGTACGGCCATTCTTGGTGGATCAGACCGATCGTAGCGAGCAACCATATGGGGTCTTGCGGGCTTGCCCGCCACAAATATTTTGACCCTTATAGGCTCAAATATCGATATCAGCAGTTCTTATCAAGCAACAATAGTTCATTTTTGTAAATAGTACTATTAGGTATTTAGGTTCACTTATTGAATACAAAATCATTAAGATGTAAGGGCCGTAAAAGTGGTACGGCCATGGCCGTACCAGCCGTACCGGTTGCTACGGCCTTGGTTTGTTTGAACTATCTTGGAATTAGTACACAAGAGGAAAAAGTTATATTCTACTACTATACCTAAATAAACTTCAGGCGCTTCTTCAAATATTTACTAGTTTTCTTCTCCTACAGCTTTACACATCATAACGTTTAAAGAGAAAGAGGAATTCACTGTTAGTTGCTTCACTAAACTAACCGGTGCCATCGGAGAGCAGCAGCTGACGCTAGCAGGAGAGGAGGTAGCTGATGCCACACAACTCAGGTTCCTGGTCCTCAACTGCCAGAAAGATAAGCTAGCTCAGCAGCTAGAGCAAGCTACGAAGGAGACCACCATTCAAGCTATCATTATCCTGTACCCGAGTGAGGAGCACCTTACCATCGCACAGGAGTATGTGCATAGGATTAAAGCACCTCTCTTATTCGTGGAGGAGAGGTGTGAAAAAATTGTAGAGCTAATGGATCGATTCCCTGATCTGAAAGCTAAGGTGGTTGCCATAGCTAAATCTAACAGGGATGAATCACATCAGAAGGAACACCATTTGATAGACACGTATGAGACAAAGGATAGGGAAGGTCGGAGAGTGCAGCCCATCTCTCAAGGTATAGTTTAGATTGAAAAGGTAAAATTATAGTTCAGACCGATGTTGTAGAAATGTTGATCTAAATACCGAAGTGCAGCTCTAGTGAGCGCCAGCAGAGGTGTACTGTAATATGCATAGACACTTTTTTAATAAGAAACACCTTTATAAGGAACTCGAGCCTAAAATTCACAGGCTGAGATTCAGAAAAAAGTTCTGCAGACACGAAGTGTGCGCGCTAGTTTCTTTAAAAACACTTCAATCGCTATTAAAACGCGATTGAAACACAATGAAACCCCAGAATTTGAACAAACTGAGGTAGGAATTTGACTAACACACGAATTAAATATTACATATTCTGCCTATAGAACCGTTCCTACAAGTCTCAGAGCTCCTGCGCACAGAATCGATGAAACCTCGCTCTATGCAAGAGAATCCGAGCCTGTTTTTCAAAATAATCAGAATGATTCGAAGCGCCAAAGATGAGGATGTTGAGAAAAAACCGAAGGTTGATTCCCTATATGATTGACCATGCATGTCATAGACAATCTATTATTATTGAATGCTATCAGTTGACTAATGAATTTCTACTGTAGAAAGCGAAGAGAATCTATGAAGATGGAATTTTTCCTTTCTTGAAATATCCTGAAGCTAAAGCAGATTTCCTCTACTACATTATTTTCATCAGAGAGATGTGAGTTACTCATCGTGTAACGTTTTCAGATACTTTACTATGAAACTCATGCCTCTTCTAATCTAAGATTCATCCAAGATGTTGCTAAGGTCAGCGAATACATCACTCCATTACTACAAGATATTTCTTCCCAACAAGTTCTCCCAAAAGATCTTAAAGCGATATTCACTTCTTTCTTCACTACATGGTATATGTCCATATACAGTAGAACCTACTGATAATCCGACATTTGTAATAATAGGAAAAAATGTCGGATTACTAAGACTAAATCGCGAGGTCGTCGGTTTATAGAGATCAGTTTCCAATTAACCGATGATGCTTAAAGGTCGGATTTGGGATTAGTGACGTCATTCTATGACAAAACCATCCGTCAATTGTGTCGGTTTAACCAAATTCTGGATTATAGAATGGTCGGATCAGCAGGTTTTCTCGTATAACAGTATAGAGTCGTAGTCGTAATTTATCGCTTATTTTGTATGTAGCAACAGTCCAACTGCTATTCATGGATGTCAATCAATGCCTAAGAACATTATGGATTTGCTGAAGAAGGAGAAAGGTTCATTTAAACAGATTAAAGATGTGAAAGAACTCACTGAGAAATTATTTTGGTGTAAGTTTAATTAATGAAATAAACCTGCGATTGAGCTATATTGAAAATTAAATACTTTTTTAATTCTCGTTCATAGCTAATCTACAGCTGCTGATGGAAGAGGTATTCCATTCGCATAATGCCGCCCCGCATTTCGCAGTCAACTATTGGAATAGTTTCTTCACTCAGGTCAGTCTTTACTGTTCTTATTCAAAAATCATCTAGCCAACTTTATTATACTAAAATGCATTGAAAGGAAATTCATTTGCACTTAAAATTAAATCCATATATACAATTATATTTATAAACCTTCACGATCTATCACAGATGTTAATAAATTATTTTATTGGTATTTTATTAGAAATGCAAGGTTGCAATTAGTGAAGATGCAGCGACTACTTTCAGCGCTTTGTCAGAAGGAGTCTCCATCGGTAAGAGCATGGGTATCCATCCAGAGCGATGTATACAGCCTTACCACTTCATTCTACTGCTCAAGAAAGAGAAAAGTTTAAAGACGACCTGGTAAGCCTTGTTAACTATTCATTCTTGCGCGTGGTAATTTTAGATAGACAACTGTTTCTTCTGTAGCCTAGCATTTGAGAAGCTAATTTCGCTCTCTTCATACTCAGAAGGCCACCAATTCATTATCAAGTTTAAGGAGTATTTCTATCAGTGGGATGAGACCAAATTTGACCAATTAGTCAAAGATCCAGAATATATAATAAATGTACGTTAGAATAGAAAATTCTTATAAAAGTTGAAAGTCTATTGATTGATGATTTTCTTTTAGGCTTGTCGGCTGATGAGTTTCCTTGCAGGAGTTGTTCACAGCGCGAAAGAACTAGCTCCTTCTGAGGCTATTAAGAGTAATGAACAGCTAGAAACGGTCTGGACGAACATCTATAATAGAATAATCGTGTTGTGGGCAGCTCCCTTCGGTACTGAATTCCCTCCCACTTACCCTGACGATCTGCTGGATTTCAAGATGCTATTGAACCTCCCAACAGCTCCGGGTCTCAACAGAAGATGGACTTTTAGTTACATCAACCCAACTGTAATTGACTAGACCGTATGATAGCTGTATTCTTTCATAATTATGTGATGTTAAACTGTGTTTTCTAGTTGAAGACGATCATCAATCGCACTAACCAATATTCTCCTGAAGTGTTCTACTCCATCATCACCAAGTTCTCATTCCTTATTAATAAAGAAGTTAGTGAATATACTTTAAATATTAACTGGAGAATTTCGATGTGTATGAGCGTTTTTTGGCTAGAGAAAAATACACTATTTCTCCTTAAATCTTAAAAATTATCCCTAGTGCTCACTAGTGTGGTAGTTTAACTGTTCTCTTTTACTGTGTTTAGTTCATAATGGGATATTTGGAAGGATGTACACACAAGAAAGATGTGTCCCTTCGCGCCAAGATATGGGCCCAAATCCTGGACAAAGCTTTCACAATCAGGTGAGTTCACACACACTGATTTTATACAGTTAATAAAACGTACTATGACTCTCCTCTACAACGTATCTGATAGTACACAATATGAAGATTCTAAGCGGGTGTTTGAGTCAGTTCTAACTTGCCTCCACAAGATCTACAAACAGTACATTTTTCATCAAACAGCCAGAGAGAGAAGCATAACCGGGGTGATTGATTTTATTAGAGACTTGTTGTTAATAAAACTGGAGTGTAAACCCAACTACTATCCGGACCGAATTAACCAGACCGAACCTTGGAAGCAATTTAAAGCCAGTTTCACTCGACTCACTACTCAAATTCAGAATTATTTGGGTTCTATCATTGTCAGTTGACATTATAATTTAGATAATTGTGGGTGTCTTTTGAAATTTAAACTTTTTCCTTATTTATTAGTCCGCTCTACCGGATGCAGGAGAAACTACAATCCTTCAGGAATGGTTTATGGACATGATCTTAGACGTGAGTTTTTCAAATAATAACTATGTAGACATGTTTAGTACTTCAGAAAAAGGAAATTTCCCAGGAAAATTCTACTTATTTTGAAGGTTCTTAATGTATCTCCTATAATTGGTGGTCATCATATTTATAACACGCTGATCAATTTTACAAGTTGGTGGAGTAAAATTGTTTCACAAAAGTGAAAAAGTATCAATAGATAAAAAATTACATTAATTTCAGAGTAACCAATACCAAAACACCTCCAAATGGAATTTTTATATGTAGACCATTATCATTAATTACGATTATTTGCTGTTTTGATATTTTTGATATGATTTTCATATCACTGCAGGCTGCTACACCTGTCCAAAATGAATTGATGTCTCCACAGCCCACTCTAACAACGACACAAGTCTTCACTGCTTCAATTGGCACTGTTCAAGAGTGGTTCAAAAGATTCGAAGTACAGGATCTCACACCAAAGTATTTATACGCATGGAAAGTGCTAGCTTCCTGCTGTAAGAACACGACTGGAATCAAACACCTTCAGCTACACAACATGCCTCAGTTCATTTCCTCTCTACTCGAGCTATATAGTAACACTACCCTGATAGCTAACACGTATCTCGAAGAGACCTGCATTCAGACTGTTGTAGAGGTATTCAATAATGTGCGAGAACATTTAAAGGCAGCTGCCTACGATATACAGAAGAATAACATCACATTTACACTGTTATATGAATACCTCAAGAACCAAGATAACATCTGCAAACTGTATCGCATGTCTGATCTAGGAAAAGTATTCACGAAAGAGGAGCTAGGCAAACTCAACACTCAGTACAACCAAGTTAATAACAAACTGTCAAAGAAGCTGATCCTACAGTTACCTAAGAAATCCTTTCCTCACTGCCCTTGGAAGTTATTGAAGGATGCTTTGGAACAGTTCGGAGTAGAAGTAGCTCATCTGAGTAGGATACACACATTTTTCAAAATCGTTCAGACGGACTCGTCCGAATATCCTTGTTGCATCGAACCGATGCCTGACATCAAGATAAATGAGTACGAAGGACTTACTAATCAGAATCTTGAATTTTTGAAGCCTCTTGAGAAGTATGAAGAATTTTTCACTCATTTCTTTCTTCAGAAAAATGACCTCTTCATGACTAGCTTAGGCTATTTCTGTCAGAGAGAAAAGAAGGAAGATGATCCCCTTTCAATCGAATCTTTCGGGGCTGCTGTTGCCCACACTTACGAATGGCTTGATAATCTTATTCAAGAGAAATCTACATTCGCAGACATTAAGCCGATATTTGAGCTCCTTGATCTAAGAGTATTGAACGTCGATCTGATTAAGTCTCAGTTCCGTAAGTTTCCTCGCTTCGCCAGCCTCACTAGAGACCTCAAATTCATGAACATGTTTGAGTTACTTCAGTACAGAGCACATCTGCCGGCCATTGAGCAAGTCTGCGAGTCATACGGGCTGGAAGGATGTAAGCAAAGTCCTCAATTTATAAAGATTATAAAATTCTCAGAAAAGCTACAGGATGACTATTTCGTTAATCAACTAACGATTTATGACGCGTCGAATTATCTGTATGAGCTTAGAAACTACCTGTCCGGGGCCAGCCCTCGCAGACTTCGGATATTTGATATCATGATTAGCGCAAAGGAATTTTACAACTTCTTCATGGACCCGGAAAATGAATATTACAAGACAGAGCGGCGCAAGCTGTTTTTTGACGAGATCGAAATCATCACTGGAGATCTGCAGAATGAAGATTACAACGATAAAATCCTGAGTCATCTCCAGATAGCTTACTATTTCATCATTCCATTCTGTTTCAAAGAGTCGTCATTTGGTGAACTAATGAAGCATATCGCTTCTGAGGAATTTAAAAATGGAGAAGAGTCCGGTTTTGAGCAACTCGAGACTGTGAACAGAAACATTAACCAGATTCGACTCTGGTTTATCAGAAGTAGGGGGGAAGCTGTTCACAACGATTCTCAACAGCTCACCGATATTCTTTTGAACGGGACATTCGAGCTAAACATAAGTGATGCTACTCTCAATCCTGCTATGTACTCACCTTTATCAATGATAGACCCAAGGGGAATTCCAACTGCAGCCCCTGCATCCGACCTCATCTCTTCCTCCACTATCGTACTCACATACGGACAATGCACCCGGAAACGCAGGCAAACCTCAGCTGCTGAATCTCTCTCCCCCTTCAACTCCTTAAAAGCGCAGCAAACACTTCTGATGAAGGTACTGAACCAGGACATGATAGACGAGTTCGTTAGGAAGCTCGGGTTTCTTGAATTCGATAAAAACGACTCTCTTCGCGAGAAGACGCAGAAGTTTCGAACATTCTACAGTGACATCTTGAAGCTAACAAAGATTCTAACTCAGCTCCATTACTACGGGCATCCTGAATTCATGACTTATACAATGAAATATCCTCTCAATAAAGATATCTCAGAATTGAAGCAGATAATTTCACAATACGAGAGTCAATTTTACACATGGAAGCAGGGAATAGACAATAGAAACAGTGTGTACCCACTTCTCTCTCACTTCACGATGCAGCGAGTCACTGCCATCGTTAGAGATCTCAACCTTCAGGATTGGGATGAAGCAGCACAACTTCTGGCTTTCCTTTTCACCAGGAGTCAAGGTTTGCATTCCAAGCTGGTTGATTGGTTGAGAGACAATTTTAAACCTTCAGAGGGCGGTGTCAGCTCTTCAGAACATCTCGGCAAGCTATTGAATTTGATGCGTGAAAACTCGGAACTTACTGCGTACGTTGCCACAGATCAAGTTGTATTGTGTGAGAGCATGATCCCCGCTAGAACTGTTGATCAAGAGAAACCTTGCTTCCACCATATCCACAAGTACCACAGCGTATCTGACCTCGAGATAATGTCTCTCCTCATCAGCTTGTACAGCGATAAACCTTTCCATATTCCACACAATACTGAAATCCTGCACTGCACTCCTACTACAGGCGAAGAGGAAATAGAATTATTCCTCAAAAGAACCGAGCAATTCCCAGATTTCATCTACTCCCTAATCAAAGTAAACCTGCTTCCCACTAACCTGCAGGAGAAAATAGTTTCCCACATGAGTAGGCAGAAGAATATCTCCCAGACACATTACATAGAGACAGGTCCATCGGTACTGGGAGAATTGTCTACAGTCAAAATACACAATATTGGCACTGAGCCGAATGATAACATTGAAGAGCGTTGTTATGATTGCCTCAAGTACTTGCAAGATGAGAAAATATGTGAGGTTAAGTTGGTCTATGGGCTTGAAGGTGTGGGAAAGACCCATTACATCAAAGAGAGGATTCGTCGCGCTAAAGATAGAGATAATACCATTGATGTTGTACAGGTTGCGATTCATGAAGGGTTTTGTTTGACAAAAGTCATCGACAAAATAAAATCTAAATTCAACTCGAACAACTTGAAATCTGGCAACATAATGTATTTTAATTTCACCATTGCTTGTCCTAGAAGTGGGAAAAAGGATAAAAAGTTTGAAGAATTAATGTCTTCAATTTGTTGGTTCTTTTTTCACCTATTTATACTCGGCTATGTATACGATGCGCCCTCTGGCAAGGGATTCTACATGCCTGTGGGTCTAAACTGGAAGATTTTTGTCGAAGTTCCGATTCAAGCTACTGACCTTGAGAACCCCGGATCTCACTCACGAGATCCGATCATATTTCTCGACAATTTCCTGGATTCCGTCCCCATTTTGAGGTTTATCGGAAAGAATAAACTCATAGAGGCGAATAAACCCTATCTTATTGATGAAGAGGTGCAGCTAGTTTGCAAATATCTCCGTGCGTTTGAAGAGTATATGACTAGAAAGTCTGGACCTAAATTTGCGCAGTGTGGTATCAACACTCTGTACCAAGAGGGAAGTAGTGCCCCAATTCAATTTGGTAGATATTCAGAGGTCCCTGATGCCGAGTGTTATAAATTACTCAACAAATACATGATAGCTGAGGTTCAGTCGAAAAAGGTACTGCAAAAATTATTTATTAAATACATGCATCGTCGCTGTCAGATTCTAGAATCGCTTCCTGCTTTCAACTTCAATACTGGTAGTTCCTTCACAATGGAAGTTGAAGGGGAGAAGAAACGGATTTGTCTCAAGAATCTAGGCTCTACCTTAATGGAGTTAATGTTGAATGAGGTCAATAGTACTTTCTGTTGTTTAATAGCCAGCAGGGAGTGGTCCTCACTGGAGCATCACCAGCTGGTGTACGACAGTGTGGGAGGGGGACACTCCTTGCTCTATCTCTCACTCAACCCAGAGAAACTTCCACCCGTCATCACACAGGAGTTAGACAAGATCGGTGTGTTTGTACCTCAGAGGAAACACCTCGGTGACAGGGACACACTGGACCCTTACCTAGCCCGGGCTCTGGGCATACGCATTCCAGGGGAAGGGAATAGACTGGATTTGATTGACAAGGAAAAATACGTTCTGACATCAGATTTTATTATGAAAATGATTAATATCAATGAACGCAGGATGTGTGGCGTTCCTGTTATCATCGAAGGAGAGACAGGAGTGGGGAAAACCGAACTAATGCGAATTCTGTCGCTGCTATGGAAGATTCCATATGAGATTGATATAAACCGATGGAAGAGTATTTTCCATGAAAGCTTGTCGAATAGGATTGCGAATGAAGAAGAAAAATATGTAGGAGAACTTTTCCCCGTCGTTGAGAAGATTGGTCTACCTTATACCGAATTTGTTAAACTAGATATAGACCTATCGGTGAAGGAAAAGATTGAATTGATGATTCAACGCTTCTTTCAAAGTGTTATGAAGTGTTTCCAAGACCTTGTTAGGTTGCCAGCTTTCTACTTGCTAGATTTTGAGTGGGATGAAAAGTTGATTGAGAAAATAACTCAGGATAGATGTGTGATAGAGGATTGCGGGTATCTTGCAACATTTCTTATTCTTCTGCTCAAAGCTCCCTTCCTTAAGACCTTCTATAAGTATAATATGCACTCTGCTATAACGCAGGAAGATATCATGAAATACTTGAACGAGATTATACAGAGTGCAAAGACGATTTCAACTCGCTGTGCCAACATTCCCTCTCAAAAGTATTACAAGCACATTCCAACTATCACAGTTTTCATCGACGAGATTAATACATCCTCGTGTCTAGGTCTTTTCAAAGAGATAACTATCGATAATTCCATTGACGGTACACCGTTACCAAGTAATCTTTTCGTGATTGCTGCTTCTAACCCTCACAGGTCTGTTTCTGCTCCGATCACTAACCAATCGAAGGAACGGGATTGGGTGCTAGGCTGGTACCATGTCAACCAAATACACCCGACTATGGAACTGTTGAAGTGGAACTTTGGTGCATTAAACGAAGTGCAAGAGAACGAATACATCGCTAACTTAATGGCTATCACTGCTGTAAAGTTCAAATCGAAAACAGATAATTGTCGCTCGTTTGCACAAGTCCCTCAAAACGACATTAAAATTTTGAGTACTTTTATTTTCAGAGGACAGAGCCAGGTACGAGAATATGCTCGGGAGACTTTGACAAGTATTTTCAATGATAAAGCAGGAGAGAGCTTAGACAAGGAAATTCATGATAAACACCTTGAAGAGACTAATTCTCGTGCGAAGAGCTCAGTTAGTCAGCGAGATATCAAGCGTGTATTCATTCTGATTGAGTTCCTAGGCTCCATTATAGAGGTACCTCCTGATTTGAAAGGAGAGGAGATAAACCATTACAACATGTGCAGGAGAATCATACTCGTAGCAGTAGGGATTGTGTACTACCTCCGTCTGGATCATCAGTTCCGTAGACGGTTTAAAGCCTCCATCAATATCGACAATCTTGCAAAGTTTGAGGATATATTCGAATACGAAGTTAACAGCTTTATCAACAAGGCAGATCTCCCGCATGGAATTGCGAAAACTCAAGGTTTGAAAGAGAATTTATTCGCAACCATTGTGTGCACGATCACTAAGATTCCGCTCATCATTGTTGGACCTCCAGGCACCTCTAAAACCCTTTCATTCAACCTGACCGTGTCTAACCTTAACAAAGCTAAGGACTCGAAATGCTTCTATTTCCAACAGTCAAACTTTCCTTCCCTTGATGCACAGTACTATCAATGCTCTCGCAAATCAACCTCGAAAGAAATTGAAAATGTTTTCAAGCGCGCTTTGAAGAGACAAGAAGCGAATGACGAAGCAGGCATTCCAGTCAACTGCGTAGTATTTCTAGACGAGGCGGGACTACCAGAGGAACAACAGGACTCGTTGAAAGTTCTCCACTACTTCCTGGATGCTCCCAAGGTCTCATTTGTGGCTATCTCCAACCACATCTTGGATGCGGCTAAGAGCAACAGAGCTATCAACGTATTCAGACCCTACCAACAGGATGCAGTGAGTCTCTCCCTATTCAGTCGGGGCCTGCATTTGTCAGAATCTTGAAGATGTCATTTGTCAGAATTTCCATCACTGGCATTAGTCAGAATGGTTTTTATCGAGTTTTGACTTTGTCAGAATAGTTTTTATTTCGTTCTGACTTTGTCAGAATGGTTTTTATCGAGTTCTGCACTTGTTAGAATGGAATTTCTAGAATTCTACTAAATGCCACGAAATTAAAATGCCACTTTCACATTCAAATGGACACTATTTCGACATAAAATGCCCCTTTTCACACCTTTATTTTACATATTACTCTCGAAAATGCTCACTTTCGCTCTCCCATTCATTCTAAAAGAAACAAAATGCCACTCAACCACACTCCCACTAGAGTAGAACCTGACTCCCATTCTAACAAAGACAGAACTCAATAAAAACTATTCTGACAAAGTCAGAACTCAATAAAAACTATTCTGACTAACGCCAGTAATGGAAATTCTGACAAATGGCATCTTCAAAATTCTGATAAGTGCAGCGTCCCCATTCAGTCGATTTTATTAGCAAATTTAATCTGTTTATTTCATTGCTAGAATGACCTGTGCGAGCTAGCTCGAGGCTGTTTCCTACAGAATGAAAACTCTAAAATCCCTCCTGAACTGGAGGGCAAGCTCAAGCAGTATTGTATCGCTTATTCGCGTTTGGAATTTCACCTCAAGTAAGTTGGAATATTCCTAAATTGACACTTTAATTTATTCGTGAAGGGATAAACTTTACTAAATTTCAGAATTTGTGGTTTGCTGGTACCGATTTAACTTAATATTCTAATATTTTAAAGGGAGATGGAACGCCATGATTTCTTCGGTATGCGAGATTTCATTCACTTTCTTAACTATCTCAACCGTCACTCAACCCCACTGACTGGAATCAAAGAGGAATTGGTAGTGAGAGCTCTTGAAAGAAATTTCTCCGGCGTGGACAGCAAAATATTTTTCAACATTGTCCGCCATTTCGTACCAGACCAGGTATATAAAACATGTGTATGCTGAATGCCTTGTATGTATTGTAAACAAATGGATTAATTAAAGTATTAATATTTAGCACCCATATATATGAATATCATATTGTAAACAAATCTCAAAATATGCTAGAAACTAGCTTTTAACTTTTTACATTGTTTTTTAGGTGCGTGGATTTCGAATTCTTTTTATCATGGTCCTAATTTTTCGTACTTTTCTAGGAAGAGAGTCAGTTGAAGCATCTTCTCAGAAATACCGTGGACGTACTCAGGAGTAGTCTGAAGGACAAGAGCATACGGCCTCTGAAAAAGACCGGCGAGAAACTCGTGGAGGTGCGCTTCAAACTGATAATAGACACGAGTGAGGACGACACAGTCATCCGACTTCTGTTCCGACACAACGTGCTGGACTCTAAATCCCGACACTTCGTGTGTACTGACTTCTTAGAGGATGATGAGATGCAGAAAGTGAATCTCGTCTCCGCTATACAGAATGCTGCGTCCCAGGGGTTGACTGTTATAATGAGTCATGGAGACGACATTTTCGAATGCTTCTACGATCTGTTCAATCAGAATTACAAGGAGATTAACGATGTGAAAACTGGAGTGAGATACTATGCAAACATTGCAATCGGGTCACATACTAAACCGTGCAGAATACATCCAGATTTCCAATGTATCGTGCACATGCACAAATCAGAGATATCATCGGCCCCCGCCCCATTTCTCAACCGTTTTGAAAAGTTCCTAATCACTCAGGAGGATATTAAGAAAGCTACCGTCAATGGGATTCCTAAATCGATGAACAAATTAGTCATGTGTGCTATCGAAAAGGTTAGTTCAATACTTAAATATTCAGTTCGAGATACATTTGTTTATTCAATTCATTTTTAGATCCAGCAATTCTTGAGTAACTTAGCTCCCAAGAACTTCTACAGTCAGATTCAAGACACAGTCAACTCTCTTCTCATCGAACTCTTGCCGCATCCACGTCCGGAATCTGAACAGGATTCTGCCCCTCACCTCAGCGAAATTCCAAAAGTTCCATCTTACATGACACAGCAGAGCGAATCAGAAACCTTGTTCAATGAAGATCCTCACATCTACCTAGACCTGCTAATAGACCATCTGCGCGAAAAGTATCACTTCCAGATACTCCACCTAGCCTTGGAGGAGCGTAACACAATCGCAACCGATATCCTCGACTATGCGTTGAATCAGGTGCCAGATGCTCAGAAAGAGTACCACATGATCAGGTCTGACCCGACCACCATCATGAGGTGGATCCCACACGCCCTAGAGCTCCTATACACCGTGGATGACCCGGATGCTGCGTTTATTGACAGTGACAGGAGACTGTTCGTTGCTAAATTGATTGTTAACTACGGGGAACGTCTTGTTGCTAGTATGATCCTACAGTTCATTATTCGTTACGTGTGCTGTCAGCTACTCAAGGTCACCATTCCTGAAACAATTACAATTAATAAGAATTTCATCGATCCTGCATACAGAAAACACTACCTCTACTACCAATACCATTTCTCACTCAAGAACCTGATTGCATCTCATATAGAGCTGCTGGAAGAGGTGAATTGGGATCTTAGACTGCGTCCAACTAAGCTGATCTGCTTCACAACTACGAACTCGTTCCTTAATAAACTGCCTGACCTCTATCCAATGGAATATAGTGTTGGTGTTAATGAGGAGAACACCATATACGACATCAGGTCCTGTATATACGAATATCCGGAGAGAGTTTCCCTCTTCTCTCTGAGGTTTTTCCCCACTCAAGAGCATTTCTTGCAGGAGCTGAAGAATTTCATTGACTCTAACCGTACAGTAATGGTACTCGTTGTGAACGTCCAGCTTGTATCCAAGCGTAAAATTAACTTTGTGCGGCACATGATTGAGCAGGAAGAGAGGCTGAGTAAGAATCCCAGAAAGTTTTTCGTCCTCATTCTTCACTACTCTCCAGGTATCTTCCATTCCCAGGGATTCAATTCTGCTACTAATGAGAATAACCAGCACTGTACAGCTTCTCGCTATCCCTCTCACTTCGTACTCGGTTGGGATCATTATTACATTGATAGCGTCTCTCCTCCATCGAATATTGTGGACATTCAGGCTTGGCTGAAGCTTACTATTGATAACGTTGAAGGAGTGGAATGGAAAGAAGCATTTGTTAGCAAACTCAGAGACTCTCTGATGGAATATATCATGTTTGACATAACAAGTTTTATAAGTTTCAGAGCTAAAAAAATCGATTCGCGTACTACGATTAACTCGAAATCACACAGTGTAACAAGACGTATTCATTTCTTGAAGAAAATATTCGAATGCACCGATATTGGAAGGATTCTGTGTGAAAAATTTGTCCACTATTGGACGCCCAAAGCCATCCAAGAGAGATTAGTAATCGCGTCTTCCGCTGTCATTTCCCGAGACTCCAACTTAAACATCAGTGACTACGTTCAAACTAATATTCGATTCCTATTCTCGCAGTACATCATCGAGATGATATTTAGGATTAACGACGATCTCAATTTGGATACTCTCTTTGAGGAAAGCCACGAGAATTCCGTGCCCGATCAAGTAGACGAGCCACACAACGTTGATAGTCCGTCAATCAGGCACATGAGTGAGTTCCGGTTCTCCGGTAATGATGAGGAAAATGTAGTCAGCATTCCAAATATTAACAAGCAGAATTGTGCGTTGTTCGAGAAGATTCTTCTAAACTACGATTGCCTTCCAAGTATTGAAGATTTGCAGTTGGTTAACCGTAACAAGGACATGTCAGTTAATAACTTTTGTTGGAGTAGAGGGTTCCCATTTTCTAAATACATCTCACAGATAATGGAAGATATGATCGAAGGATCTCTTAAGGATCTTGCCCCCAAGTCCTTGGACACGCCAGGCCTGCGGCCTGGGACCAGTGATAAAATGACGGACTCAGATAACTCACTTCAAGATCGGCTGAAAGAGAACCTGATTCACAAACTAATGAAGATTGAGACGACTGGAAAATATAATGAAATTAGATATCCAATAATATCTATAATTCTCGACGCTTTTAGCAACGAGGAAGCTTGGAACCGATACAAAACAGATTACATAATATCCCGATTGGAATTACAGGAAGACATGAGCAAATTCATAGCGGAATTCGCACATCTTTGGGGAATGAAGTTTAACTGTCCAGGACAATCTGTGATTGATCACGTCGCTTCATTCCATGTTGAAAACTACTTCAACCCGCCCGACTCCAGTCGACAGCTCTATCTGGTGCTGCATTTGCAGAAGAATGTAGAAGTAGACTTGAGTATGACGATCGAATCTGCTCATGCTGACTTCTCTGTATACATTCTCAGTACGTTACAGAAGCTGCTTGTAACGTGTGGCAATGATACAGAAAAGTGGAAAGAATGGACGCTCAACTATGAATGCCTCTCTTCTGTAAAAAACATAAGTCATAAACGTTTGCCACCATCATGTAGAGATCTCTATTTGAAACTCCATTTCCTCTATCTCAATAACTCCTGTGACCGTGTCACCTGGACATTTATTCCGAATGCGATCAGGATGTACAGTGAATATAGGAACATGGGATTCGAAGAGTCCAGTGATCTCCCTACATTCATAATGCATATACAGCACATATATAGAGAGTCCACTGATAAAGCTGCTATTCACGAGTTTCTCAGCAAGTTCTTGGACCACTACATTGACGTATACTCTCCTCTGGGTGAACAAGATTGCGATTATCTTTTGAAGTTCATTCTAAATGTGTTCACCCCACCTTCAGATGGGTCACAGCACCCCCACGAATTCTACCATACACTCTCTTTCCAGCACTTAGAGCATCTCCTCGTTCAACTGCTTCACTCCCAGCCTACTGAAACGAATGAAATGGAGCAAGCTATTCTCCCATTCAACACACGTATGAAGGAGAAGATAGGTTGTTTAATACTGGATCGGCCGCATACATTAGATGATTCATTGCACAGGACCATTACACCCAGTTTTTCCTCATACTTCCCACCCATCAAGAAACTTGCACCTGCTTCTAACCAACCGCCTCTATTTCTGGAAGCGTACATTCCTCCATACTATTACAATCCTAAAAACGAGTTTATTGAACAGGCAAACAAGAATGTAGCAAAGCACATGAGAACTGAGTTAGCACATCTCTACTATTCTGTCTGCATGAACGAGATTGAACGCCTCATGCAAGGGAGAGAGTTTGAACATATAATGCGTCTCCATGAACAGTTTTCTTTATTCCGTGAATCTCTGGAATTGGAAGTGATTGCTCAAATCGAGAAGCAAGCTCTGTTTCAAGTCACTCTCAAAAAATACGCCTCATTTTATGATGTCAGCCAACCCTTCATTATAAATCCTAAGGGTGTAGAGCAGTATCAGCAGAATTTCCCGGCGGTAATCGATGCTTTCCAAAAGGAGCTTTTGAACCCCGACACAGGCGGTGGTAAGAAGGGGGGACACTCATGGGTCTTGTTGTCTTGGGTGTACAAATGTTATTCAAGCAACATTGACTGTACAAAACATCTTGATAATATTCTGCATGAAAACTTGCACGGTTGGTTACGCGATTTCGACTCTAAGTTGAAGAATTCCCTGAATCAGAGTCAATCTGACTTTCCATGGATAACTACTTCATTTACTAATATTTCCAGGGCACTAACGGGCATTCAATCTCAATCTAAACATCCCTCTGCTAAGATTTCAGAAAACCCCTCTCTTTCCAAGCTAAACGACTTCCATAACCTTTTACAGAAAGAACGTAATAATCCATCGCACCAAGCCGTTATGACGCTATGGTATGCCATCTACACGGAGCTTTTCTGTAAGTCTAAGTTCTATCCTCTTGATGATGTGATCGCACGAGCCTTCCCTGAATTGAGTCCACAACTACAGAAGTTTATTTGCTATTTTGCGACCCCTGACCCTATGGGTCAAAAGGATCTCAAATTGATCCGCGACTTGCTTACTGAACCTTCTTGTCTACAGAAAGCAATTTTTTACTTCATCGATTACTTCCTCTCTCCAGATGGTTCGAACAGTTTCTACCACATCCTGATATTCGATCCACTCAGCGTGATCTACCTGCCAGGCTCTCTGACACAGAAGAAGATAGGAGAAGACTGTACCGCTCGGATTGACCTGATGTGCTGTCTGAATGAAGAGGGATTGTACTCGGCCGACTCGTTCCTTCTTGCATCAACCAACAAACATAATAGTTTCAGCCTCCAATCCTTCTACATGATTAACATGCTCAACTACATTTCACTCCTGCTCTCCTACCTAATTCAGGACACGCTCAGGCATCCTGAAGTTCAAGCTAAACTGTTCTCTCCCAACTATAAAGCAGGTCTCGTAAGAAATCTAATTAACGACGTCAAGATGTATTGGAGACTAATGGTTGAAGTAAGCGGGGTATATGAAGAGGATATGGTGTCTGTCATTGGACACTTCTTTACGAAAACCCCGAGTGGAAGTTCTAAAGAATATCCTAAAGTCCTTTTAGATCCTAAAGACATTAATAGTTTCGAGTTAGATGCTCACTTGAGATTTCATAAAGTAAGTTTAACACATGTCAAGCACGATTTGAGGAAAAACCCTGATTTAGCACGGAATTTGTGGACACTCAACGCTAGAATACCGCAACCAATCACAGCGAAAAGTATTCTCGCCTATATCGAGCCGAGAAATTTAGTTCAGCCGAGAAATTTAGTTCCCGAGAATGAGCACTTGAATAACTATGAAGTAGTTCGCGCCTTTATTTCCTTGAGAAAACCGCTTCGAGTCGGAGCTATGCTCCTCCCAATCGCATTGCGGCTCTACGAGATATTCCATGTTGACCTGAATTACGTCCTGGTCAAAGAGTTGGCGAGGTCTAAATCGCTGAGACAATTCGTTAAGGATGTTAGTCGGCAGCAGAGCATGCACGAGCTGAAAGTGATGGCTGACGATTTCGAGGTTTACCTCAGAGAATATCTGAATTTGAGAAGACCGAACATCAAGATAGGGAAGTTGCCGAGTCCACTCTACATGTACCATATCTTGAATTTGGATAAGAAAGGACAGGAGCCAGAAGAGCCGTCCTTGAACCTTCTTCTTACAGTCATCAAAGACATCGTAAGTTATTCAATGAGTTCGAATCTACGTGCGTGTTATCCTTTTATATGAACGAACATTTGTTATGGAGACATCTTAGTTGTAAAAATATCGGTCGATACACCGATAGTGTAGCTACCACACAAAAATACAAGGTGTGAAAATGTATATATGAATATGTTAATCTTTCATGAAATGCCCTTATCCCAAATTTATAAGTGTAGAAAGCGAGTCTCCATAGTTCGCATACCTTATAACCATCTCGTTTCTATCTTGGGATACAGATATGGATTTCATACCATATATAAGGACGGTCAACTATCCAACCTTAAATGCCTCATTCCAATAGATTCACCTTCACAACAGTCTGATAGATCTCGCCAGCAAATCCATCACTAAGAATGCGGGGAATCAGAGTGAATCATCTCCCAGCATTCTCCCCACTGAAGACTCTGCCATCTCGAACATGATCACAGACCTCACACAGAGTGAGTTGGTACAATTCAGAAACGACAGGTTGGTCCTAACACCAATGATTGATTCTACAATTAAAAGAATATTTGTGAGTAAATATTATTCCTTTCTAGTATGGCATCGTGTCGGGGGGACCCCCCACCTCCACTGACTGAGGAGAAGCTCGAGGTGTCTAAGTTCTACCGGCGGAGAGCTCCGGACAGCTTCATCGTGGTGAAGGAGATTCAGGGCGGATTCAATCTGGAAGGAATTGAGAGGGACATTATAATGACCTATATTTCACCCAAGTTTAAGTTTGACGAACTTCCGGAGAAAGAATATCACTTCCGAGTGCAGACACCTCACACGTATGTATCAGTTTACTCAAATGCCATAATTCCCAGACTTCAATTTCACTCTCCGTTTCTATTCATAGTCAAACAGCTTCTCAATACTATAAAATCAACGTGTTCAATGATCTGCTATCAGAAGACTTCAAGGTATGCTCCCATGTGTAACTTTATAGATTTGCTAGTGTAGTTACACATGTATTATATATTTCCATCATTTTGCACAAGTCATCTGTAAATTAAACTTGTATAATTAATTCCATCCAGAGAGCTTTGTCGGAGGATTTAACACGAGACCTGGAGTACCACTTCCACATGCTAGACTACACTAACCTCCACATCTTGCTGAAGGGGTTGCAAACAGTGACCAGCTTCCTCATTCAGAGCCAGAACATCACTGTAAGTATAGCATTGGACCCTATTCTGCAGTGAAGTTGTTGTCTTATGATGGATTTATGCTATTCTGAAATTCTGTTTTAGCCTGCTGATAAGGAGTGGGGAGAAATTTCGTTAGGAATGTATGCTCAAGATATAATGAATCAGGAAACTGTTGAGAAAGCGTTCATTTCATTTGACTTTAACAAGTAAGTTATGAACCACTTATACATATCCCAAGTTCACAATGATAGAAATAAGATTTTATTGTATTTTAATATTGAACTGCTTTAATGTCTTTGAATCATGAATTTCTGGAATAATTCGTGAGAAATTTAACTTATATTTTCAGATTATCAAAGGGCCAAGCTACTATTATAGCAGAAATCAAGATTGTGAACCTATTCGAATGTTTCAAATTTTTCCATGACAAGCTGAGTTTGAAGTATTACGAATTCTGTCACCTCACTTACTCTGTGAAGAAGGCACTGCCCATTGAGGTGGAGAAACACCTGGAAGCTGTAGCACAGGAGTGTCTAGGTACTGTGTGAGATAACGAATTTAATTAGAATAGAAGAGATGAACTGTTCAAATTTCTCTATTTCCTAGACAATCGAGTGGGATACTACGCAGACATTGAGCCGTATCGTATCTTCTTGGATGACTTGCAAGTAAAGCTTCAGTACAAAGAGAGCTACATCATCCAGAACCCAAAGGTAGAGATAGGAATCTGACGCGATTAACGCCAATTGGAGAATATTGTATTGAGTATTCGCATTGTTTAGAGCTCTATGGATGACATTCTGAAACTCGTTCACGCGTACGACATTAAGCACAAACGTCTGATAAGCCTGCTGAATCAGAAAATTACTAATGAGCACTACGTGCACCTCATACTCAAGATTAAATCGTATGTTGCATTCACAGATATATCATCGAAATATTAGGAAATTATATTAATCATTACGAGGTTTTAGCAATTCACACTTTGATATTTTCAAACATTTCAATAATTTGTTTTGTTTAGAATTGTGTCTCAGCTGAAAGCTAAGCATCCCAAGCTCCAGAAGTGGGAGGAGAACGTGCACAACTTCTGGGAGCTGCACCTGCCCTATTTCTGTGAGCACACTGAAGACGACACGATCGACACTTCAGGCAACATCCTCTACCACTACAACCTGGACTTCTTCGATACTGAGATCTCCTTCTTCGAACTGCTGGAGCAGTCCAAGCCAACCAAGCGACTGCGCTCTGCGCTAGCTATGGAGACGCACGTGTACGATTTCATTCCTAAGGAGGCTAAGGAGTATCTGTGAATCAAACCAAACTGTTCTTCATCTTTTTATTCTTTTTCAGATTTTAACTTTTAAGATTGTGTAAATATGCTTGCTTCTTTTATCCTGTCTTGATATGTTTCATGTTTCTCTAATGCACTAACAATTATATTTTCTTACTAAATCCTTAAAGTTGGGAAGGAAGGAACTGTATGAGGGCCGGCTGAAAGGTTCGTAGGCTAAGTATGATAGCATGACTTGTGGGATGAGACTATATGTGGGTTATTTTTCAACACAGTCCTCTTTAAGCTCCACACATTTCTTCCAACGGTACTGTAGCGTTTGGATCCCCTTAGGATATAAGTTTTCTTCCTGAGGGGTAAAAGGTCCTCAACAACGGATACCACCTCATCATCGCTCCGATATTGCTTTCCAGCCAAATGTTATGTTCGGAATCAGATGGCAGTCAGATGGTGCCATATCAGGAGAGTATGGTGGATGGTCAATCAGTTTGAAGCCACAGTCACACATAGTATCCATGGTACTTGATAACACCGCGATGCTAAATATCGTCAATTTTTTAGAAATACTCGCTACCGTCAACTTTCAAAGTAATCCATGAACTACTAAATAAGGCCTTAAATGTAAATAAAAAATATGTTCTGTTAAAATTTGTTGAAATAAAGGTACCGGTATGCAGAATTTCATTATTCCAGCATGACTCATTCATAGTCAACCTACGAACTTTTCAGCCGACCCTCATACTTGCATATAGCGGTATACGTATTCCAATTATATAGGTTTGCTCGTCAAATGTTAAACGGCAGAATTAATGAGTATTGTTTAACACACATGATTTCCCGAAACGCTAGTAAGCCACCTCACTTTTGAATTATCAACATTGTGAGTGACCCATGCATGTGTCCTTTGTTTTAAAATTTAATTGAATTACTTTAATTCTGGTTTGGAATTCGTTTTTAAGTAAATAAAGGTGTTAGTTATATATGTACATCATTTTAGAATCAGATGAAACTTGATCTTGAAAAGTAATTTCTATAAAGTACTAGTACTTGTATTTCTATGCTCATTAGTTTCAGTTATCTTTTCACATTCACGTTAGTTAGTACAGTACACCCTCGATAGTCCGAACCTCGCCAATCCGAACCCTCGCTAATCCTAACACTTAATTCTTAAAATCCGAACACCCAAAATATAATTTTATTCGCCTCTATGCTTTGAATAAACGTATATAAACTTAAATCTATCAATAAGATTGAGAAACCTCGTTAAATAAGCAATCATAGCGTTTTCACTAATCGGAACAAATTCACTAATCCGAAAGAATTTTTCGAACATTGGAACAGAGCTGTTCGGATTAGCGAGGGTGTACTGTATTGATATTGAGTAATGGCCACGCGAATATCAGCAGAATCACTGCTGAGAGAGGAGAGAGTAGAGAGAGAGTTGAAGGAGTTGAGGAGTCAGGTGCAGAGAGAGAAAGAGAAAGTGAGAAGCTATTTCCATCAGCTCCACCTACTGCTAGCAGCTAGAGAACAAAGTGTGTTGCTAGAACTAGATGAGATTGTAGAACGAGTGAGAGCAGAGTTGTCAGAGAAGAGAGTTCTCCTCCAACAGCTGAACACAGCTCGAGAGGGTCTGGAGAGAGATCTGACAGAGAACAAGTTGAGAGAACTTCTGCAGAAGAATCTGCGTAGTCTGGAAGATGGTATGGGAGAGGTGCTAGAGGGAAGGGGAGGAGGTGTGACAGTTGGATGGGTAGAGGTGGAGTGGAATGTGGAGGGAGTAGAGGTGTCAGTGAGTGATGTGTGTAAGGTTGTGTCTCTGAAGGAGAAACCTGTTAAACGTGTGGACTATTCTCTGAAAGTGCGTCCTGTGTGGTCTCGTGTTACTAATGGAATAGGTCCAGATCAGATTTCAAAACCAATGCAGATAGCTGTTGACAATACTACACAGAACATATTTGTAACCGACCTGCACTGTCCTAGAATCCAAGTGTTCGATTCAGATGGAAACCATCTCTACTCCCTTACTGATGGAATAGTAGGATGTACTGTTGGAATAGCTCTAACGAACGAATTTATTTTCGTGATGAGTAGATGCAATTTGTTGAAACTAAACAAATCTAATAACAACTTAATTGAGTCAGTGGAAACAGAGAATATTATTTGGGGAATTGAAGTTGATGAACAGACAAACGTTTATGGATGTGAGTATGAGAACCAATCAATAGTTGTATTTGACAGGAATCTGAAATTCCTGAGAAGAATCAAACTGAAATCAACTCATTTACAATCAACTACTGAAACTAAAAGCATGAAACTCTATCAGAACAACATGTATGTAATGTGTGGTATCCATCCTACTTTCCATCTCCAAGTATTCTCTCTAGAAGGAGATCTGATGAGATGTTTGATACCAAAACAAGAAATTGGTTGTAGTTATTTCTTCTCTGTCGATGAAGTGGGAAATATCATAGTAGCAGATTGGGGAGCTGGAGGTAATCAAATCAAGATATTCAGCAATGAAGGAGAAACAATACACACCATTACCAATTCAAACTTAGCTGAGAACGAGAAATTTGATGAACCTCACGGAGTAGCTCTTGACAAATCTAACAGGATCATTGTGGCACAAGAGAATGCTAAAAGTTGCCTACAAGCTTTCTGATTATTAACCTTTGTTCGGAATTTTTAAACAATTTCCAGTTATTTCCATTTGACTGATATTTTATATGATGGAGATGAGGCCTGTGTTCTAAGCATGAGCATTTGACATATTAGCAATTTCTCAGATTTTTTCTTGTGCCAAGCGATCGCATTATTTACTTCGTCCCTCAATAGAAATAAATCTGAGTTAAATACGACTGCTGTTCCACTGTACAATGATTGTCCATTACAGAATAGCAAATGAGAGTAGAATGCTGCTGAATCCGCGTACCGCTACCTCCAGTACGAGCAGTCTGATGGAGGAGGTATCCTCCCCCCCTCCCCCCCATGTGCAGAGGTGCATCGAGGAGCTGCGTTCTCTGGGTGTGTCAGTGTCTCGGAGCAGACTGTATAAGGAAGTTAGCAAAGCGAGATCTCCAAAGGTAACTTTAGTTCTAGATATTCTCTCTCAGATTAAACACTGCAGTTCTGATTTTTGAGGTTTGTAACAAGATTGAACATGACTATCTTATACTGAATACGAACTGGTGTGGTGTGTACTTTCACTCTCCGTGAATCCCGTTTGTAGATCTCACTGGTTTCAGGGAAGTCTCTCCGAGAGCTGCAGCCGCCCTGTCACGACGTGGCAGGGCTGGTGAAGTCGTTCCTCCGCTCTCTCCCAGAGCCTCTCTTCCCAGAGCAGATCCTCTCCGTCCTCACTCAGTGCCCCTCTCTGCTGGGGCAGAGGGTGCGCGGCATCCTGCTGGCTTGCTCCCTCCTCGCCACTCCCTCCCTGCACTGCTTGCAAGCGCTGCTGTCTCTCCTCCTGAAAGTGTGGCACCGGGAGAGTGAGAACAAGATGGACAGACACAGCCTGGCTGTTGTGATAGCGCCGACTCTGTTCAACACGAGCAACTCCCTCAAGAAACCCTCCAAGGCAGGGTTGGGTTCAATTATATTTTTATATTCAATTACAATTACAATTACAACTAATTCGAATTTACAATTATAATTATAATTACAAGCAACTTTAATTTATAATTATAATTACAATTATAATTATAATTGAGAAGATATTCACAATTACAATTACAATTACAAAAATGATGCGTGTATATCTTCGGTGAACATATTTATAGTGCACAGGGACCATGAAAAAGAGAGAATTCATATGCTTACACGTAAAGTTGTCAACTTACACTTACCAATTCCCGAGAAACACCAATCACAACGATATCCAAACAATAATGTAAAGAATTAACACATGTATAGGAATTGTAAGCGTGGCTTTAACCTTTAGGTATAATTTAGACGTAATTACAATTATGTACTCTAATTACAATTACAATTATGTCAATTTTTTCGAATTACAATTACAATTACAATTACAAAATTTTTCAATGATCAATTACAATTACAATTACAATTATGTACAAAACGTAATTAATTGTAATTAATTAATTACAATTATAATTGAACCCAACCCTGCTCCAAGGAGCGTGCGACCACTCAGGAAATCATTTCCGTTAGTTTCTGATCAAATATTGACCCAATACGACCCAAGTGATAATTATGATCTGGACAATTCATTCTGGACTCTTTAGGTGAAATCTTGTGAGAATAATTTCTCGATTTTCCCATTATTACAAACTCTATAAACTATACCACAACGTATAACATTAGTTTCTAGTCCCTTGGTGCCGTTATAAACTGTATCTCAGTATCTGATTCTGTCTCAGTCTATTTGCTGTGTTTAGGTGATAGAGACAATGTTGCAGCATCCTGAAGAGATGGGGAGGATACAGAATAAAGTTGGATTCGAACCTGACAAGATCGAGCGTAGGAGAGCTGGATCTCTCTCCGGTGAGTCAAATTATTCTACAAGGTTGTGATTCGAAATAATCCAATTCTCGTGTATATTCTGCCCATTGTGACCAACTATAACCCTGTAGTGGTAACATAGATTGCTTGAAAGCAGCTAGCAGTTGTGAAGGATCTTTTTTGTCAATACTATCAGAATTTAACAGTTTTGTCATTATTTTGTCAACAGCACATCTGCTCGATACAATATTGCTCTCATCTATGTCTACACGTAGTAGAAGTTTTCTCGCGATTGGGATGCAGTCCACATGCTCTTCGGTCAAGAGCATGCTCTTCAGTCAAGAGCATGCTCTTCAGTCGAGAGCATGCTCTTCAGTCAAGAGCATGCTCTTCAGTCGAGAGCATGCTCTTCGGTCAAGGCATGCTCTTCAGTCGAGAGCATGCTCTTCAGTCAAGAGCATGCTCTTCAGTCGAGAGCATGTTCTTCAGTCAAGAGCATGCTCTTCAGTCAAGAGCATGCTCTTCAGTCGAGAGCATGCTCTTCAATCAAGAACATGCTCTTCGGTCAAGAGCATGCTCTTCAGTCGGGAGCATACTCTTCGGTCAAGAGCATGCTCTTCAGTCGGGAGCATGCTCTTCGGTCAAGAGCATGCTCTTCAGTCGGGAGCATGCTCTTCGGTCAAGAGCATGCTCTTCAGTCGAGAGCATGCTCTTCAGTCAAGAGCATGCTCTTCGGTCAAGAGCATGCTCTTCAGTCGAGAGCATGCTCTTCAGTCAAGAGCATGCTCTTCAGTCGAGAGCATGCTCTTCAGTCAAGAGCATGCTCTTCAGTCGAGAGCATGCTCTTCAGTCAAGAGCATGCTCTTCGGTCAAGAGCATGCTCTTCAGTCGGGAGCATGCTCTTCGGTCAAGAGCATGCTCTTCAGTCGGGAGCATGCTCTTCGGTCAAGAGCATGCTCTTCAGTCGGGAGCATGCTCTTCGGTCAAGAGCATGCTCTTCAGTCAAGAGCATGCTCTTCGGTCAAGAGCATGCTCTTCGGTCAAGAGCATGCTCGTCAGTCAAGAGCATGCTCTTCAGTCGAGAGCATGCTCTTCGGTCAAGAGCATGCTCTTCAGTCGAGAGCATGCTCTTCAGTCAAGAGCATGCTCTTCGGTCAAGAGCATGCTCTTCAGTCGGGAGCATGCTCTTCGGTCAAGAGCATGCTCTTCAGTCAAGAGCATGCTCTTCGGTCAAGAGCATGCTCTTCGGTCAAGAGCATGCTCGTCAGTCAAGAGCATGCTCTTCAGTCGAGAGCATGCTCTTCGGTCAAGAGCATGCTCTTCAGTCGAGAGCATGCTCTTCAGTCAAGAGCATGCTCTTCGGTCAAGAGCATGCTCTTCGGTCAAGAGCATGCTCTTCAGTCAAGAGCATGCTCTTCAGTCGAGAGCATGCTCTTCAGTCGAGAGCATGCTCTTCAGTCGAGAGCATGCTCTTCAGTCAAGAGCATGCTCTTCAGTCGAGAGCATGCTCTTCGGTCAAGAGCATGCTCTTCAGTCGAGAGCATGCTCTTCGGTCAAGAGCATGATCTTCAGTCGAGAGCATGCTCTTCAGTCAAAAGCATGCTCTTCAGTCGAGAGCATACTCTTCAGTCGGGAGCATGCTCTTCAGTCGAGAGCATGCTCTTCAGTCGGGAGCATGCTCTTCGGTCAAGAGCATGCTCTTCAGTCAAGAGCTGCTCTTCAGTCGAGAGCATGCTCTTCAGTCGAGAGCATGCTCTTCAGTCAAGAGCATGCTCTTCGGTCAAGAGCATGCTCTTCAGTCGGGAGCATGCTCTTCGGTCAAGAGCATGCTCTTCAGTCGGGAGCATGCTCTTCGGTCAAGAGCATGCTCTTCAGTCAAGAGCATGCTCTTCAGTCAAGAGCATGCTCTTCAGTCGAGAGCATGCTCTTCAGTCAAGAGCATGCTCTTCGGTCAAGAGCATGCTCTTCAGTCGGGAGCATGCTCTTCGGTCAAGAGCATGCTCTTCAGTCAAGAGCATGCTCTTCGGTCAAGAGCATGCTCTTCAGTCGGGAGCATGCTCTTCAGTCAAGAGCATGCTCTTCAGTCAAGAGCATGCTCTTCAGTCGGGAGCATGCTCTTCGGTCAAGAGCATGCTCTTCAGTCAAAAGCATGCTCTTCAGTCGAGAGCATGCTCTTCAGTCGAGAGCATGCTCTTCAGTCAAGAGCATGCTCTTCGGTCAAGAGCATGCTCTTCAGTCGGGAGCATGCTCTTCAGTCAAGAGCATGCTCTTCAGTCGAGAGCATGCTCTTCAGTCGAGAGCATGCTCTTCAGTCGAGAGCATGCTCTTCAGTCAAGAGCATGCTCTTCGGTCAAGAGCATGCTCTTCAGTCGAGAGCATGCTCTTCGGTCAAGAGCATGCTCTTCAGTCGAGAGCATGCTCTTCGGTCAAGAGCATGCTCTTCAGTCGAGAGCATGCTCTTCAGTCAAGAGCATGCTCTTCAGTCAAGAGCATGATCTTCAGTCGAGAGCATGCTCTTCAATCAAGAGCATGCTCTTCGGTCAAGAGCATGCTCTTCAGTCGGGAGCATACTCTTCGGTCAAGAGCATGCTCCTCAGTCGGGAGCATGCTCTTCGGTCAAGAGCATGCTCTTCAGTCGGGAGCATGCTCTTCGGTCAAGAGCATGCTCTTCAGTCGAGAGCATGCTCTTCAGTCAAGAGCATGCTCTTCAGTCGAGAGCATGCTCTTCAGTCAAGAGCATGCTCTTCGGTCAAGAGCATGCTCTTCAGTCGAGAGCATGCTCTTCAGTCAAGAGCATGCTCTTCAGTCGAGAGCATGCTCTTCAGTCAAGAGCATGCTCTTCAGTCGAGAGCATGCTCTTCAGTCGAGAGCATGCTCTTCAGTCGAGAGCATGCTCTTCAGTCAAGAGCATGCTCTTCAGTCGAGAGCATGCTCTTCAGTCGAGAGCATGCTCTTCGGTCAAGAGCATGCTCTTCGGTCAAGAGCATGCTCTTCAGTCGAGAGCATGCTCTTCGGTCAAGAACATGATCTTCAGTCGAGAGCATGCTCTTCAGTCAAGAGCATGCTCTTCAGTCGAGAGCATACTCTTCAGTCGGGAGCATGCTCTTCAGTCGAGAGCATGCTCTTCAGTCAAGAGCATGCTCTTCGGTCAAGAGCATGCTCTTCAGTCGGGAGCATGCTCTTCGGTCAAGAGCATGCTCTTCAGTCGGGAGCATGCTCTTCGGTCAAGAGCATACTCTTCAGTCAAGAGCATGCTCTTCAGTCGAGAGCATGTCTTCAGTCGAGAGCATGTCTTCAGTCAAGAGCATGCTCTTCGGTCAAGAGCATGCTCTTCAGTCGGGAGCATGCTCTTCGGTCAAGAGCATGCTCTTCAGTCAAGAGCATGCTCTTCGGTCAAGAGCATGCTCTTCAGTCGGGAGCATGCTCTTCGGTCAAGAGCATGCTCTTCAGTCAAGAGCATGCTCTTCAGTCGAGAGCATGCTCTTCAGTCAAGAGCATGCTCTTCGGTCAAGAGCATGCTCTTCAGTCGGGAGCATGCTCTTCAGTCAAGAGCATGCTCTTCAGTCGAGAGCATGCTCTTCAGTCGAGAGCATGCTCTTCAGTCAAGAGCATGCTCTTCGGTCAAGAGCATGCTCTTCAGTCGAGAGCATGCTCTTCGGTCAAGAGCATGCTCTTCAGTCGAGAGCATGCTCTTCAGTCGGGAGCATGCTCTTCAGTCGGGAGCATGCTCTTCAGTCGAGAGCATGCTCTTCAGTCAAGAGCATGCTCTTCGGTCAAGAGCATGCTCTTCAGTCGGGAGCATGCTCTTCGGTCAAGAGCATGCTCTTCAGTCAAGAGCATGCTCTTCGGTCAAGAGCATGCTCTTCAGTCGGGAGCATGCTCTTCGGTCAAGAGCATGCTCTTCAGTCAAGAGCATGCTCTTCAGTCGAGAGCATGCTCTTCAGTCAAGAGCATGCTCTTCGGTCAAGAGCATGCTCTTCAGTCGGGAGCATGCTCTTCGGTCAAGAGCATGCTCTTCAGTCAAGAGCATGCTCTTCAGTCGAGAGCATGCTCTTCAGTCGAATGCATGCTCTTCAGTCAAGAGCATGCTCTTCGGTCAAGAGCATGCTCTTCAGTCGAGAGCATGCTCTTCGGTCAAGAGCATGCTCTTCAGTCGAGAGCATGCTCCTCAGTCGGGAGCATGCTCTTCGGTCAAGAGCATGCTCTTCAGTCGAGAGCATGCTCTTCAGTCAAGAGCATGCTCTTCAGTCGAGAGCATGCTCTTCAGTCAAGAGCATGCTCTTCGGTCAAGAGCATGCTCTTCAGTCGAGAGCATGCTCTTCAGTCAAGAGCATGCTCTTCAGTCGAGAGCATGCTCTTCAGTCAAGAGCATGCTCTTCAGTCGAGAGCATGCTCTTCAGTCGAGAGCATGCTCTTCAGTCGAGAGCATGCTCTTCAGTCAAGAGCATGCTCTTCAGTCGAGAGCATGCTCTTCAGTCGAGAGCATGCTCTTCGGTCAAGAGCATGCTCTTCGGTCAAGAGCATGCTCTTCAGTCGAGAGCATGCTCTTCGGTCAAGAACATGATCTTCAGTCGAGAGCATGCTCTTCAGTCAAGAGCATGCTCTTCAGTCGAGAGCATACTCTTCAGTCGGGAGCATGCTCTTCAGTCGAGAGCATGCTCTTCAGTCAAGAGCATGCTCTTCAGTCGGGAGCATGCTCTTCGGTCAAGAGCATGCTCTTCAGTCGGGAGCATGCTCTTCGGTCAAGAGCATACTCTTCAGTCAAGAGCATGCTCTTCAGTCGAGAGCATGTCTTCAGTCAAGAGCATGCTCTTCGGTCAAGAGCATGCTCTTCAGTCGGGAGCATGCTCTTCGGTCAAGAGCATGCTCTTCAGTCAAGAGCATGCTCTTCGGTCAAGAGCATGCTCTTCAGTCGGGAGCATGCTCTTCGGTCAAGAGCATGCTCTTCAGTCAAGAGCATGCTCTTCAGTCGAGAGCATGCTCTTCAGTCAAGAGCATGCTCTTCGGTCAAGAGCATGCTCTTCAGTCGGGAGCATGCTCTTCAGTCAAGAGCATGCTCTTCAGTCGAGAGCATGCTCTTCGGTCAAGAGCATGCTCTTCAGTCGAGAGCATGCTCTTCAGTCGGGAGCATGCTCTTCAGTCGGGAGCATGCTCTTCAGTCGAGAGCATGCTCTTCAGTCAAGAGCATGCTCTTCGGTCAAGAGCATGCTCTTCAGTCGGGAGCATGCTCTTCGGTCAAGAGCATGCTCTTCAGTCAAGAGCATGCTCTTCGGTCAAGAGCATGCTCTTCAGTCGAGAGCATGCTCTTCAGTCAAGAGCATGATCTTCAGTCGAGCATGCTCTTCAGTCGAGAGCATGCTCTTCAGTCAAGAGCATGCTCTTCGGTCAAGAGCATGCTCTTCAGTCGAGAGCATGCTCTTCGGTCAAGAGCATGCTCTTCAGTCGAGAGCATGCTCTTCGGTCAAGAGCATGCTCTTCAGTCAAGAGCATGATCTTCAGTCGAGAGCATGCTCTTCGGTCAAGAGCATGCTCTTCAGTCGAGAGCATGCTCTTCGGTCAAGAGCATGCTCTTCGGTCAAGTGCATGCTCTTCAGTCGAGAGCATGCTCTTCGGTCAAGAGCATGCTCTTCAGTCGAGAGCATGCTCTTCAGTCAAGAGCATGCTCTTCAGTCAAGAGCATGATCTTCAGTCGAGAGCATGATCTTCATTCGAGAGCATGCTCTTCGGTCAAGAGCATGCTCTTCAGTCGGGAGCATGCTCTTCGGTCAAGAGCATGCTCTTCAGTCAAGAGCATGCTCTTCAG
The DNA here is from genome assembly GCA_963281255.1 of Aphrocallistes beatrix. NCBI lineage: Eukaryota > Metazoa > Porifera > Hexactinellida > Sceptrulophora > Aphrocallistidae > Aphrocallistes > Aphrocallistes beatrix. The sequence continues at coordinate 3,161,353 of OY725501.1, forward strand.
TCGGGAGCATGCTCTTCGGTCAAGAGCATGCTCTTCAGTCAAGAGCATGCTCTTCAGTCGAGAGCATGCTCTTCAGTCAAGAGCATGCTCTTCGGTCAAGAGCATGCTCTTCAGTCGGGAGCATGCTCTTCGGTCAAGAGCATGCTCTTCAGTCAAGAGCATGCTCTTCAGTCGAGAGCATGCTCTTCAGTCGAATGCATGCTCTTCAGTCAAGAGCATGCTCTTCGGTCAAGAGCATGCTCTTCAGTCGAGAGCATGCTCTTCGGTCAAGAGCATGCTCTTCAGTCGAGAGCATGCTCTTCGGTCAAGAGCATGCTCTTCAGTCGAGAGCATGCTCTTCAGTCAAGAGCATGATCTTCAGTCGAGCATGCTCTTCGGTCAAGAGCATGCTCTTCAGTCGGGAGCATGCTCCTCGGTCAAGAGCATGCTCTTCAGTCGAGAGCATGCTCTTCAGTCAAGAGCATGCTCTTCAGTCGAGAGCATGCTCTTCAGTCAAGAGCATGCTCTTCGGTCAAGAGCATGCTCTTCAGTCGAGAGCATGCTCTTCGGTCAAGAGCATGCTCTTCGGTCAAGAGCATGCTCTTCAGTCGAGAGCATGCTCTTCGGTCAAGAGCATGCTCTTCAGTCGAGAGCATGCTCTTCAGTCAAGAGCATGATCTTCAGTCGAGAGCATGCTCTTCGGTCAAGAGCATGCTCTTCAGTCGAGAGCATGCTCTTCGGTCAAGAGCATGCTCTTCGGTCAAGTGCATGCTCTTCAGTCGAGAGCATGCTCTTCAGTCGAGAGCATGCTCTTCAGTCGAGAGCATGCTCTTCAGTCAAGAGCATGCTCTTCAGTCGAGAGCATGCTCTTCGGTCAAGAGCATGCTCTTCAGTCGAGAGCATGCTCTTCGGTCAAGAGCATGATCTTCAGTCGAGAGCATGCTCTTCAGTCAAAAGCATGCTCTTCAGTCGAGAGCATACTCTTCAGTCGGGAGCATGCTCTTCAGTCGAGAGCATGCTCTTCAGTCGGGAGCATGCTCTTCGGTCAAGAGCATGCTCTTCAGTCAAGAGCTGCTCTTCAGTCGAGAGCATGCTCTTCAGTCGAGAGCATGCTCTTCAGTCAAGAGCATGCTCTTCGGTCAAGAGCATGCTCTTCAGTCGGGAGCATGCTCTTCGGTCAAGAGCATGCTCTTCAGTCGGGAGCATGCTCTTCGGTCAAGAGCATGCTCTTCAGTCAAGAGCATGCTCTTCAGTCGAGAGCATGCTCTTCAGTCGAGAGCATGCTCTTCAGTCAAGAGCATGCTCTTCGGTCAAGAGCATGCTCTTCAGTCGGGAGCATGCTCTTCGGTCAAGAGCATGCTCTTCAGTCAAGAGCATGCTCTTCGGTCAAGAGCATGCTCTTCAGTCGGGAGCATGCTCTTCAGTCAAGAGCATGCTCTTCAGTCAAGAGCATGCTCTTCAGTCGGGAGCATGCTCTTCGGTCAAGAGCATGCTCTTCAGTCAAAAGCATGCTCTTCAGTCGAGAGCATGCTCTTCAGTCGAGAGCATGCTCTTCAGTCAAGAGCATGCTCTTCGGTCAAGAGCATGCTCTTCAGTCGGGAGCATGCTCTTCAGTCAAGAGCATGCTCTTCAGTCGAGAGCATGCTCTTCAGTCGAGAGCATGCTCTTCAGTCAAGAGCATGCTCTTCGGTCAAGAGCATGCTCTTCAGTCGAGAGCATGCTCTTCGGTCAAGAGCATGCTCTTCAGTCGAGAGCATGCTCTTCGGTCAAGAGCATGCTCTTCAGTCGAGAGCATGCTCTTCAGTCAAGAGCATGCTCTTCAGTCAAGAGCATGATCTTCAGTCGAGAGCATGCTCTTCAATCAAGAGCATGCTCTTCGGTCAAGAGCATGCTCTTCAGTCGGGAGCATACTCTTCGGTCAAGAGCATGCTCCTCAGTCGGGAGCATGCTCTTCGGTCAAGAGCATGCTCTTCAGTCGGGAGCATGCTCTTCGGTCAAGAGCATGCTCTTCAGTCGAGAGCATGCTCTTCAGTCAAGAGCATGCTCTTCAGTCGAGAGCATGCTCTTCAGTCAAGAGCATGCTCTTCGGTCAAGAGCATGCTCTTCAGTCGAGAGCATGCTCTTCAGTCAAGAGCATGCTCTTCAGTCGAGAGCATGCTCTTCAGTCAAGAGCATGCTCTTCAGTCGAGAGCATGCTCTTCAGTCGAGAGCATGCTCTTCAGTCGAGAGCATGCTCTTCAGTCAAGAGCATGCTCTTCAGTCGAGAGCATGCTCTTCAGTCGAGAGCATGCTCTTCGGTCAAGAGCATGCTCTTCGGTCAAGAGCATGCTCTTCAGTCGAGAGCATGCTCTTCGGTCAAGAACATGATCTTCAGTCGAGAGCATGCTCTTCAGTCAAGAGCATGCTCTTCAGTCGAGAGCATACTCTTCAGTCGGGAGCATGCTCTTCAGTCGAGAGCATGCTCTTCGGTCAAGAGCATGCTCTTCAGTCGGGAGCATGCTCTTCGGTCAAGAGCATGCTCTTCAGTCGGGAGCATGCTCTTCGGTCAAGAGCATACTCTTCAGTCAAGAGCATGCTCTTCAGTCGAGAGCATGTCTTCAGTCAAGAGCATGCTCTTCGGTCAAGAGCATGCTCTTCAGTCGGGAGCATGCTCTTCGGTCAAGAGCATGCTCTTCAGTCAAGAGCATGCTCTTCGGTCAAGAGCATGCTCTTCAGTCGGGAGCATGCTCTTCGGTCAAGAGCATGCTCTTCAGTCAAGAGCATGCTCTTCAGTCGAGAGCATGCTCTTCAGTCAAGAGCATGCTCTTCGGTCAAGAGCATGCTCTTCAGTCGAGAGCATGCTCTTCGGTCAAGAGCATGCTCTTCAGTCGAGAGCATGCTCTTCAGTCGGGAGCATGCTCTTCAGTCGGGAGCATGCTCTTCAGTCGAGAGCATGCTCTTCAGTCAAGAGCATGCTCTTCGGTCAAGAGCATGCTCTTCAGTCGGGAGCATGCTCTTCGGTCAAGAGCATGCTCTTCAGTCAAGAGCATGCTCTTCGGTCAAGAGCATGCTCTTCAGTCGGGAGCATGCTCTTCGGTCAAGAGCATGCTCTTCAGTCAAGAGCATGCTCTTCAGTCAAGAGCATGCTCTTCGGTCAAGAGCATGCTCTTCAGTCGGGAGCATGCTCTTCGGTCAAGAGCATGCTCTTCAGTCAAGAGCATGCTCTTCAGTCGAGAGCATGCTCTTCAGTCGAATGCATGCTCTTCAGTCAAGAGCATGCTCTTCGGTCAAGAGCATGCTCTTCAGTCGAGAGCATGCTCTTCGGTCAAGAGCATGCTCTTCAGTCGAGAGCATGCTCTTCGGTCAAGAGCATGCTCTTCAGTCGAGAGCATGCTCTTCAGTCAAGAGCATGATCTTCAGTCGAGCATGCTCTTCAGTCGAGAGCATGCTCTTCAGTCAAGAGCATGCTCTTCGGTCAAGAGCATGCTCTTCAGTCGAGAGCATGCTCTTCGGTCAAGAGCATGCTCTTCAGTCGAGAGCATGCTCTTCGGTCAAGAGCATGCTCTTCAGTCAAGAGCATGATCTTCAGTCGAGAGCATGCTCTTCGGTCAAGAGCATGCTCTTCAGTCGAGAGCATGCTCTTCGGTCAAGAGCATGCTCTTCGGTCAAGTGCATGCTCTTCAGTCGAGAGCATGCTCTTCGGTCAAGAGCATGCTCTTCAGTCGAGAGCATGCTCTTCAGTCAAGAGCATGCTCTTCAGTCAAGAGCATGATCTTCAGTCGAGAGCATGATCTTCAGTCGAGAGCATGCTCTTCGGTCAAGAGCATGCTCTTCAGTCGGGAGCATGCTCTTCGGTCAAGAGCATGCTCTTCAGTCAAGAGCATGCTCTTCAGTCGGGAGCATGCTCTTCGGTCAAGAGCATGCTCTTCAGTCAAGAGCATGCTCTTCAGTCGAGAGCATGCTCTTCAGTCAAGAGCATGCTCTTCGGTCAAGAGCATGCTCTTCAGTCGGGAGCATGCTCTTCGGTCAAGAGCATGCTCTTCAGTCAAGAGCATGCTCTTCAGTCGAGAGCATGCTCTTCAGTCGAATGCATGCTCTTCAGTCAAGAGCATGCTCTTCGGTCAAGAGCATGCTCTTCAGTCGAGAGCATGCTCTTCGGTCAAGAGCATGCTCTTCAGTCGAGAGCATGCTCTTCGGTCAAGAGCATGCTCTTCAGTCGAGAGCATGCTCTTCAGTCAAGAGCATGATCTTCAGTCGAGCATGCTCTTCGGTCAAGAGCATGCTCTTCAGTCGGGAGCATGCTCCTCGGTCAAGAGCATGCTCTTCAGTCGAGAGCATGCTCTTCAGTCAAGAGCATGCTCTTCAGTCGAGAGCATGCTCTTCAGTCGAGAGCATGCTCTTCAGTCAAGAGCATGCTCTTCGGTCAAGAGCATGCTCTTCAGTCGAGAGCATGCTCTTCGGTCAAGAGCATGCTCTTCGGTCAAGAGCATGCTCTTCAGTCGAGAGCATGCTCTTCGGTCAAGAGCATGCTCTTCAGTCGAGAGCATGCTCTTCAGTCAAGAGCATGATCTTCAGTCGAGAGCATGCTCTTCGGTCAAGAGCATGCTCTTCGGTCAAGAGCATGCTCTTCGGTCAAGTGCATGCTCTTCAGTCGAGAGCATGCTCTTCGGTCAAGAGCATGCTCTTCAGTCGAGAGCATGCTCTTCAGTCAAGAGCATGCTCTTCAGTCAAGAGCATGATCTTCAGTCGAGAGCATGATCTTCAGTCGAGAGCATGCTCTTCGGTCAAGAGCATGATCTTCGGTCGAGAGCATGATCTTCAGTCGAGAGCATGCTCTTCGGTCAAGAGCATGATCTTCGGTCGAGAGCATGATCTTCAGTCGAGAGCATGCTCTTCGGTCAAGAGCATGATCTTAGGTCAAGAGCATGATCTTCAGTCGAGAGCATGCAGTTTTGAGTTATTAACATTGTGAATGATCCATGAATGCGTCCTTGGTCTTAAAATTTGATTGAATTACTTTAATTCTGGTTTGGAATTCCTTATAAGTATTGTAAATAAACATGATGAATTATATACACCATTTTAGGATCAAATGAAACTTGATCTTGAAAAGTAATTTCTGTAAAGTACTTGTATGTTTTTTCACGTACTCATCTTTATCTATTCAGTTATCTTTTCACATTCATATTAGTTAGTATTGGTATCAAGTAATGGCCACGCGAATATCAGCAGAATCATTGCTGGGAGAGGAGAGAGTGGAGAGAGAGTTGGAGGAGTTGAGGAGTCAGGTGCAGAGAGAGAAAGAGAAGGTGAGAAGCTATTTCCATCAGCTCCACCTACTGCTAGCAGCTAGAGAACAAAGTGTACTGCTAGAACTAGATGAAATTGTAGAACGAGTGAGAGCAGAGTTGACAGAGAAGAGAGTTCTCCTCCAACAGCTGAACACAGCTCGAGAGGGTCTGGAGAGAGATCTGACAGAGAACAAGTTGAGAGAACTTCTGCAGAAGAATCTGCGTAGTCTGGAAGATGGTGTGGGAGAGGTGTTAGAGGGAAGGGGAGGAGGTGTGACAGTTGGGTGGGTAGAGGTGGAGTGGAATGTGGAGGGAGTAGAGGTGTCAGTGAGTGATGTGTGTAAGGTTGTGTCTCTGAAGGAGAAACCTGTTAAACGTGTGGACTATTCTCTGAAAGTACGTCCTGTGTGGTCTCGTGTTACTAATGGAAAAGGTCCTAATCAGATTTCAAATCCAATGCAGATAGCTGTTGACAATACTACACAGAACATATTTGTAACAGATCTGGATTGTCCTAGAATTCAAGTGTTCCATTCAGATGGAAACCATCTCTACTCCATTACTGATGGAATAATAGTTGGATGTACTGGAATAGCTCTAACGAACGAATTTATTTTCGTGATGAGTGGAGGCAATTTGTTGAAACTAAACAAATCTACTAACAACCGTATTGAGTCAGTGGAAACAGAGAATGATATTTGGGGAATTGAAGTTGATGAACAGACAAACATTTATGGATGTGAGTATGAGAACCAATCGATAGTTGTATTTGACAAGAATCTGAAATTCCTGAGAAGAATCAAACTGAAATCGACTCACTTACAATCAACTACTGAAGCTTACAGCATGAAACTCTATCAGAACAACATGTATGTAATGTTTGTTCTATGTCCTACTTTCCATCTCCAAGTATTCTCTCTAGAAGGAGATCTGATGAGATGTTTGATACCAAAAAAAGAAATTGGTTGTAGTTATTTCTTCTCTATCGATGAAGTGGGAAATATCATAGTAGCAGATTGGGGAGCTGGAGGTCAAATCAAGATATTCAGCAATGAAGGAGAAACAATACACACCATTACCAATTCAAACTTAGCTGAGAATGAGAAATTTTACCATCCTTACGGAGTAGCACTCGACAGTTCAAACAGGATTATTGTAGCACAAATGAATCCTGAAAGTTGCCTACAAGCTTTCTGATTATTGACCTTTGTTTGGGATTTTGAAACAAGTTATTTACATCATTTGATTAATTTTATATGGGAACTAGTCAACTCGTACAACTATCAAAATGAAATGCACGATTTCTATAGAATTTTTGGATGATGTATCTGTAAGACAATTTGACCTAATTAGCACGAGTTGTTAGCTAGAGGTCCTTCTGCTAAAAACATTTTCGCCTGGCTGGTAAATCCAAATTCGATTTATTTGCCAGAGACCCAGTTCAAATAGCTCTGATATTCCCATGTTGCCCGGATAGTTAATTAACACTTATTTAGTCAATTATAAGTAAATCCTAATTTCGGATGTTCAGACCTCAGCAAGCCTGCCTGAGTCAGGAAGATATTTTGAGTCGATCTATTCCTATTCTACGTAAGGGACGATATTTGTGTTCTAAATCTGAGCATTTAGCCTAATAGCAATTGCTCTATGATTTTCTCGTACCAAGCGATCGCATTATTTATTTCGATCCTCAATAGAGAAAAATTCAGAGCAAAATACGACTGCTATTCTACTGCATACAATGATTGTCCATTACAGAATAGGAAATGAGAGTAGAATGCTGCTGAATCCGCGTACCGCTACCTCCAGTACGAGCAGTCTGATGGAGGAGGTATCCTCCAACCCTCCCCCCCATGTGCAGAGGTGCATCGAGGAGCTGCGTTCTCTGGGCGTGTCAGTGTCTCGGAGCAGACTATATAAGGAAGTTAACAAAGCGAGATCTCCAAAGGTAACTTTAGTTCTGATAATTCTTTCTCAGATTAAACACTGCAGTTTTGATTCGATTGTTCTAATCTGATAATCTTACAACCATGGATTCATTAATGAGATTGTAATTTGTGATTCTTTATCAAGTGGTCAAAATGTGTTTTTTTCTATTTATTTTTATAAATGGTTTCCGTGGTTTCCCGATCAGCCAAGGTGTACAGATAACGAGCATGTTATCAATGTGACATAAGCAGAGTTGATTTGAGTGGTTCTCTTCTAGCTGAGACAGAAGAGGATAATCGGGATACCACTGGACCAGTACGAGGATTCCATTCCTTACAACGCACACTTAGGCTGTGTAGTGCTACGTCTTCAGATTCCGAGGTAGCTCTCCTCCTAGCTGCACAGATCTGCAGTGTGGGAGTGCAGAGTTGAGTGTGAGTTGTTTCGTTTAGTTTGTTCGGTGAGTGTCTGCTCTACCTGGAAGAGCATCTCCACGTGAAAGGACTGTTCAGGAAGAGCCCAGCTGTGAGCAGACTGAGAGAACTTGAGGTTTGTGACAAGATTGAACATGACTATCTTAAACTGAATACGAACTGGTGTGGTGTGTACTTTCACTCTCCGTGAATCGCGTTTGTAGATCTCACTGGTTTCAGGGAAATCTCTCCGAGAGCTGCAGCCGCCCTGTCACGACGTGGCAGGGCTGGTGAAGTCGTTCCTCCGCTCTCTCCCAGAGCCTCTCTTCTCAGAGCAGATCCTCTCCGTCCTCACTCAGTGCCCCTCTCTGCTGGGGCAGAGGGTGCGCGGCATCCTGCTGGCTTGCTCCCTCCTCGCCACTCCCTCCCTGCACTGCTTGCAAGCGCTGCTGTCTCTCCTCCTGAAAGTGTGGCACCGGGAGAGTGAGAACAAGATGGACAGACACAGCCTGGCTGTTGTGATAGCGCCGACTCTGTTCAACACGAGCAACTCCCTCAAGAAACCCTCCAAGGAGCGTGCGACCACTCAGGAAATCATTTCTGTTAGTTTGTGATCAAATATTTACCCAATACGACCTTAGTGATAATTATAATCTGGACAATTCATTCTGGACTCTTTATCTCTGTATCTGATTCTGTCCTCAGTCTATATGCTGTGTTTAGGTTCTAGAGACAATGTTACAGCATCCTGAAGAGATGGGGAGGATACAGAATGAAATTGGATTCGAACCTGAAAAGAACGAACGTAGGAGAGCTGGATCTCTCTCCGGTGAGTCAAATTATTCTAACAAGGTTGTGATGGTAAAAACATTATGAATGGATCCCTTACACATTATAAGTATTGTATCTCTGATTCAATGTAAATTGAAGCTAGTATTTTCTGCTTTTTTTATTTTGAATTCTTGTTTTTAAATAATTTTCTAAACTCTGTGACCGTGATTTATCATTAAATCCTCATCTAGACATGTTTAGAGTATTCCCAAGAAAGGCAACCAAGTTTCGCATCTCTTCTCAGCCTTACCCTGCCACTCTATGCATAAACGGTTAGAAGCAATATTTCCATGCCATTCTTGAGTGCATACATTTATCTTGTTCCACCAGATGATATGGTTGGTGAGAAGATCCCGGTCATTCGGAGGAAACAGAGAACGAAGCGACCGCTGGAGAAGGGCAGACCCCTCCTGACTGAGGCCAAGAGGTGCAGACTGTTGCAGCAGAGCGGGACTCTGAGAGAGGTGATCATTCGTAGGGAAGCGCAGATTAAAGAGAATAAGCTCTCGAGGAGAAACGCATTCCTGCACAGAAGGAACATTCCGGATACTACAGGTACCGTAAACTGGGGCGACTTTGGCCCTAAGAGGTGACTTTGTCCCACAATAGCAATTTTAATAGAATATACTCAGACTTAGAAATATTGCGGTTTAAATACCTTTGGATATGTTGAGAGTTTCATTCAACATATTATCAATGTGATTACATTGATTCATAAGTTTGAGTATATTTTATTAAAATTGCTATTGTGGGACAAAGTCACCTCTTGGGCCAAAGTCGCCCCAGTTTACGGTAGTACTATGCATGAATTCCACTTCAAGTTTATGTAGAACGTACAACTACTCAGTAATCTTATTCGTGTGAGAGCATTGTACTAATTCGAGTTATCCGAGTGTGTAATTTCTATTTTTATCTCAATTCTCTAGTGCATTCTAAGCATCAAACCTTTATTAAACGATTTGTACTAATTAGTACCGAACAATGTCCGCACCAACTATTGATGTGAAGTTTGTAATATAATCACACGGTACTTATGAGAGTACAATAGGCCCTTTATTGTCTGAATGAGTGTGATTCTACGCCATTGTGTAGGGGCGGATGTGTATTTAAACTCCAGAACAGCTGGGAACAATTGCAAAGGAGCAACCAAGCCAGAAATAAGACTATCTTATCCTAAAGAACCATATCCCTTCCATAACATACGAGAAAATCTTGAATTCAAGTTTATTTCAGAAGATACGGAAATTTTTCAAACTCTCTTCACAGCCAAAACTGATATTTCATCCAAATTAGTTCCAACAGGACCCATCCATAGTCCAAGTAGTCAAACCAGCGCACCATTGAGGCAGTTTGATAATTCTCTCGACTCTTTCCAGTCTAGCATCCAGGCAGAAGATAGTATTTCCAACCACGACATGATCAGATCTCGAACTGAAGAGAGCCTCGAGCTATTCGCCAACTCACTTATGAACGCTGAGCCGCAGTCCAAACCTCCAATCTTCGATTCCACCCCCAACTTCAGGAAGACTTCAGACATTGGCCAATTTATGGACATTTGTTCCCCCTTCCCCCCTCCGAGGAGGGTGCAGCCTCCTCGGTACTTCGAGCGGCCTGAGAACAGGGTGCACATCAACGACAGGGACGTCTTGCTGCCCTCCTCACACCTCGAGATCTATATCTCTGCTGACGGGTGCTCCTCCACCCCCATCAACGTGTTGGAGAGTCCGTTCAGGGTCAGGAGTACCCTGGGGGTGGATTCTGGTGACACTGCACTCCCCACCCAGTTCGGTACCGTCCCTCTGCAGAGAGTGAGTGTGAACACTGATGAGTCATTTTTATTTGAATTATTTTCTATTAATAGTATTATACGTTTTTGTTTGTAGCACATTCGAGTGAGAGACAATATTGAAAAAGATGATTCTCCTTCACACCTCGCCATGCCTCCCTTCTCACTGGCACAAACCGAGATCCCGGACAGATCCAGGAGACCCCCCTTCCCGCTGTCCCACTCTCGAGAAACCTCGAGAGACAAGAGCAACGCATCCCTTACCCCGAACGAGATCTCAGTTGACCCAAACGAGATAACTGACTCAGAGACGCCTGCCTCCTTCCACAGACAGAATCCTATCCGGAGGAGTTTCAGGAAACTGCTCAGTCCTGTTCTCCCGATGAAGCGAGACAAACCTGAGACAGACAAGGACTCTTTCGGTCAGTTCAGTGATAACTCGTTACTTCTGATTCACAACTCTCGGATCAAATAGATTTCTGAAATAATTAATTTTTTATCGATTTCCTCTCATCTACTTTTCATATGTGTGGATATCCACCAAATCCATTCTAGCCTTCGCTTAAATTCCATTATACTTGTTTCAGGGTTGAATTTAACGCAATTCTCACTGTAGAGAAGACGTTGAACAAGTCCAATAGCAGTTCCTTCTCTTCGAGCAGAAGGAACAAGCCTCAGAGACGTTGGAGCTTCAAAGGCATGTTCAAGTCCCCTACTCCCCCTCGTCCTGTCATCCACACCACCCTCATCTCCTCCCCCATCCCTGTCAAGCTCCCAGCGCACGCAGCGCTAGCTCGGATTCCAGCCGGCCCCGCCGGAACCAGGGAGTCCCCACCCATCGTGAAGAGGGCCTGCCTCAAGCCCACCCCTCCCCTGCAGCACCACATCTACCCCCAGACCCCCAATCTCCCCGCGGCCAGCCAGAGGAACGTCAACGTCGTTCCGGAGTGGGTTGGGTCCCCCCCTTCCATAATCTCCTCTGAGAACACAGACGTGACGTCATCACTGGAATCCAGCAGTCAGATGCAAATTCAGCCGAAACAGGAGCCTGTACCCCCCGACATAAACCCCCTCGCTGCCCCCACCCCCTCTGACAACACCTCAGAGGATCTCCTAAGGGACGACTCCTTCACTGACACGTCTCTGGACACGTTCCCCTTCTGCCTGAAGGAAGAATCGCCAGAAGTTTACTCTCCTTTTGTAGACGCGTCTCCGTTCGTGAAGCCGTACATGGGTGCAATCAAGGTCCTCCCTGACCTCCCTCCCATCGCCCCTCTGAGACGCACACTCGCCCTGTCCAAACCTGTGCGACTCCTCAGAGGAAATGTGTCCTCTCACGAGGACGCCCTGAGTGAGGGGAGTATTTCGGACGGAGAGGACCGGCATCCGGTCAAGTGGAGACCGGTTGTTAAGCGGGCACACAAACCGGTTAGAGCTGCCAGCTGTGTCGAGACAGCTCCCCTCCCGGATGTGGCAGACTGTGTCCGGCTGTTTGAAGCCATGGCCCGACCCAACTCAGAAGCGAGGAAGGATCCGACCGTCCGAGCTTCCTTCGCCGGATTCAACTACGCTCCTAGCAAACTCAAGTACAGCTCTAGCATGAGGGAACCTGATCGCTTATGAACCTGTAAGTTTCTATTCGAGATATTTTACCATTTATACATTAGATCTGAATCATACTTATATACGTTTATTCCTCTAGGCGAGCACTTTATTAAATCAGAGAGAGAGCATTTTTAAACGAATAATTACATAGTTTATATCGAATACGGTTGCTGAGATTCTATCCCTCTACAGAGCGGCGTCTTTACCTTACTTACCTATTTTGATTACACACTACAGTACGAGTATTTGGATAGGTGATATTATGCGCCATCTGTTCTCGAGTTATGTTTTGCTATCGAATGATCTACTTTTTCTTTCATTGCTGCATTTCATTTATTATTTTCTTCCAATACTATATGATGTGAGTAGACACATGGTTAGAAGGGCTAGAATGCAGCCTTCGTGTCGACTAAAATTGTTGTTACATGCAACTTCCTCGAGGATCCTTTTATAAAATGAAACACTTTGGGATTTGGCATTTTTCAAATTTGATCCCCTTTTTATGACAAATTATTTCTCTATAAAGTACCAATATTTATCTAGTAGATCAACTTGAGTTCTAGCTAGCCGTTACAACACTCAAGTTACCAAGTAAGACCCCCACGCAATACTTATAATAACCTGAAATGTCCACTAAGTCCTCTTCCAAGCACTCAATCCAAGACTACTACTACCTCTGCTCCTCTTCTACAGGTAATTTATACTTAATTCCACAACCTACACCCAAACATTGACTTATCTTGTATGTACTGCGTTTAATATACAGTTTCCATCAATGTTTCAAATATTAAGTGTGATTTTATTCCAATATTATCCAATTCAAATGTGTTATGTCTATTCGCTTCAAATAATAATTAATACGTCGAGTGCACAGACAATCCATACAATCAGGAGACAAACAGGAAACAGATTGAATTCACTTAAAGCTGCTAAAAGTTGTGAATTGGTTAGGAACTAGAGGGATTCTGTAGTTAACATCATTTCTCACTTCTCAATGGCTTTTCTCACTCCGTTCTGCATCAGGCTGTCTATTTCGCCAGATTTCCCGTTCAGACTGAGAATGCTCTCCGAATCTGTCTCCGAGATGTCCTGAGTGTCTTCTGGGGAGGTCCCTGACATGGAGGGGATCTGCTTCACTATGACCAATCCATGGTTGTCGTGTTCTGTCTTCTTCACGATGTCCCTTCCGTCTTCTCGTATGTACGACCCTCCCCCACCCCCGCTGTACCCGCCTCCTCCTCCTATACAACGGACACCATCATTGGAATGTTATCATGGATGTACCAATGCTATTCCGTAACAATTGCAAGATGAACATTAAGATGAACATTACAATGTTAAAGTAATATTACGTAATGTTACGTGGGCTAAATTTATTCATAATTATGTTATAATCGTTACTGGTTTAATTTACATATTCCAGAATTCTCACCTGAATATCCTCCCCCGCCGCCTCCCCCTAGCGACCCTATCGCCCCTCCTCCCCCGAACCCCCCGCACTCCCCTGCGTCTCCTCCGTTCATGAAGCACTTTCCGGTAGAAGAATTGTTGAAGTACCCCGCACCCCCATACCCGTGCGAGAGATCTCTGATCACTGCGTCTTTGCCGTTTCCACCTTTCTTTCCTCCTAAACAATTATTTTAAATAGAGTTGATGAGCTGCTACTAAGCATCAATACAACCATTAGGCTGATGGAAAGGGGATAAATAAGTGCAGGATTGCTACGAACTATCCTATGTTGTCTTCTTACCTTCAGAATAGTATCGTCCCTTCCCGCTATGCCCCCACTCCTCTAAGCTCCCGTCTTGTCCGTCCGGATCGTCTTCATCGTACCCCCGGGTGCCGCCCCCTCCGCCTGCCACGATCAGAGGATTGTTCCTCCCATTAACCGACACAAATGTTCCTCCTCCCCCACCGCTGCTGGATCCGTGTCTCTGGGACATACTCCCGCACAAAATCTCTAGTCTGTCGCCTCCCTACACACAGCGAGTTAATCAACACATGCTGAACATTCCATTGGTCCAGATTGGTAACGCATTACTGAGCATGGGATATAAGCAGTTTAGTTAAAATGAATGGAATCACGCGCGCACAGAGAGGAAGAAGGTGGTGGTGATATCAGCTCCGCAGCCTCCCTTCGACATTAGTCCGTCTGCAGCTTTGGCGCCTTTAGCTTGGATCACATACCAGCCGTCCATTGGGATGGAAATGTCCACTATCTCTCCTACAAACGCATTCTTCAGTTATATGAGCTGAAACTAAGATTAAGGACTGTAGTGGGAGATAGATTTACCTGTGTATCCGATTTCGAGAGGGAAATCTTGAAAGCAGCCGTCGATATACTCAGACCAGACCCCCCACCCCGCAGCATTCTCTGACCTCACTCTGAACTTGTAGGTCGCCCCCGGACACAGTCCATCAATACGGGCTTGCCCCCCTCTAGCTCCGTCCATGTAGGAGGAACAGGTCTGAGTTTCCGCTAGCAACACCTACACAGGAAACCTAAGTCATACACATTGTTCCGCATATGCAGATGGCGGGAGTATATACTTGTACTAATCTCACTTCAACTGATCCTCTGCTCGTAGAGGGCACGAACTCCCTCTCCACCTCGTACCGCCCGATTCGACAGTCCGGGGGGTCCCACTCCAGGTAGAAGAGTCCTTTCTTGTGCACGCACTTAATGTTGGTGGGGACTGGTCCGCCCCCCACAGCTCCTATGGTGCAGGTTTATAATCAAATTTCTTCTTTTCTACCAATCATGCAGGATCCCTGGATCGTGTCGGGCTTTTTTGAACCACTCTATTTTCCTGCCTCATTTTATTTAAACGTACGTATATGGCGAAGTTCCATCATTGTTTAAACAATCAATACTATTTAAAATGCAGAAAACCTTTAAATTCTGAGTTTTAAAATGTAAATAAAAGGAATTTTTGAAAATAGCAGTAAGTATTTATTTCTAGTTAGATGGTTTTATAGTATGCTAGTGTGTAATGGAACTATCTACATTATAATGAATGGCATTTCATTGGTTTGATGCAAAGTCATTGTCCTTAACATAGCATGCCATTGTGTCGTTCTTCGTTCATAGTTGCTAGGCATGGATTAGTGAGATCTGTAATACGGCTTTCTACCAATTGAACTTTTGTTAGTCGAACTCACCTAAGTCATCCAACTGCTTGAGGAATGCCTCGTCCATCATGACAGGTATCCCAGGCTGTACCAGGGTTCGGAGTAGGCTGGAGTTCTCTTCGTTTAGGATTCGCTCGATCGCATGAATGGCAGAATCGCTGTTAGCCAGGAACTCAGCCAGCTGCTTCTGAAGGAGGATGTTAGCCATGTCGTTACAGCTAGCTATCCCTGAAGCGGCGATGGCCAACTGCTGCTGTTGATTCTGTAGCCGCTCCAGTCTGATGTTGTACTCCTGCTCCACTGAGTTCACCAGCACCGTTCTGCGTCTCTGGAGCGCAGACTGAATAGTAGGAAATAAAATAATTGTCAGGTGAAGATTTGAGTTTGAAAATAAGGAATAGCGGGATAGTATGGGAATCTGAAATGTACGACGAGATTAAAATAAAACATTTATTAAATTCAATAGTTGAACTCCTCGATTTTTTTAAAATTCTAAGACAAAATGAGAAGATAATATCAAAAATTTGAAAGTACCAATAGGAATGCGTTATTTTTAGTCCCACTAGTATATGATTAAACTAATTAGTCACAGACCTCGTATTTAGCAATGTCGTCTCTGATCGTCTTGAGTGCCTCGTCTGCAGAAGGTCTGAGGTCAGCCAGGATGTTCTGCATCTCGTGTCTCGCCCTCTGCACACGCGTGGAGTAGATGCTCAGTCTCTGCAGAAGGAAGTGGAACTTTGCCCTGCGTCTCTACATTAAAATAATACGTAGTAGGGTAGTCAAACTGACGGTGAAATAAACCGTATTGTACTAGCGGTAT
Organism: Aphrocallistes beatrix; assembly: GCA_963281255.1. Classification (NCBI taxonomy): domain Eukaryota; kingdom Metazoa; phylum Porifera; class Hexactinellida; order Sceptrulophora; family Aphrocallistidae; genus Aphrocallistes; species Aphrocallistes beatrix. The sequence continues at coordinate 3,177,121 of OY725501.1, forward strand.
AACCTTGAGTGCATCAGACAGAGGCTCGAGCTTGTTTCTGTTGAGGCTGTCATCTTGCAGTATCGAGGAAGTGCAGTGCTGACAGAGGACTACGTTAGCATCCGGATCGTAGAGGTCGGCTTTGAGTCCGTGCTTGGAGCAGGTGATGTCAGAGGTGGAATTGCTGTTCATCTCTGAGATCAGAATAGGTTTGTGCGTGCGAGCAATAGCACTGGCTCTGTCGTGCTCCTCTCCGGAGCACTCCTCACACAGCTTGAAACCTACGAACACGGAATATGTTTAAAATCAGCTGATTGAAGATAATTTGGCTAAATAGTTCGTTTAAGTCTATAAGCCTACCGTTGGGTCCACAGAGTCCGCAGTACATGATGGCTTCTCTGAGGTTGCAGGCCTGACAGAGCAGCGCAGTTTGTCCTGGGAGGTTATCGGACGCGTCAACCAGGGCGTAGTTGATCGGCAGTCCGGAAAGAAGATTGTTGGGCAGGGCTGTGATCTTCCGACAGGCTGGACACTCGATGGTGTTATGAGACACCAAATGTGAGAGACACTTTGAGCAGAAGGTGTGACCACAGCACAGAACTCGCGGTTGTTTGTTGTTAGAGCCAGAAAACATATCCGAACACACGTTACACTCCAAATTAGGAAGCGAATTCTTCTCCAGCCCCGTTTCTAAAGTGCTGATTCTCATTACACTTCACTACGACTCATTTATAGTTCGTTTACTAAGCTTGTCGTTGCATGTGACGTAGTAAGTCTGTCTGGTACTTAGTGAGGTGATTAACGTATTACTATCGCGTGGGATAGGAAGCTTGTAGAGATGCTAGCATCATGGTATTCTTAATGAATTCTTACCACGGGTGGATTTACACATAATTTCCATAATGTCTGGAGGTTAATTTTATTCATATGCTATATCCGCAACGATACTGACCAATTTGTCTCCGTTCAACACATAATGTTCTAACTATTTTAAGTTAACCTCAATAGTAAGATATAACCGGCAAACCAATACGTACCACCGAAGGATCTGTATGAGCCAAAGTCGAAAGATGACTCGTTCCGCAGTACATGGCCATGGAAATCAACACCAACATCCTGCGTTATAGAGAGAGGAGAACTCCTCGTAGGGAGAAATTCGAAATTTGATGCAACCTTTCTCGATCCATTTGAATCACAACCCTAAAAGAAATAATATTACCTGTTTATAAGCATACATATTATGCGTTATTCAGGTTTTAATTATGTCTCATTGGATGTATATTTATCATTTCAGTAATTAATTAGTTCATTACGTGATAATATTCTACATCTGTCCAGCATTCCACACTCCCTCAAATGTTAAGTTATAATAAAGAATTTGATATTCAATTTCAGTCTCGTATCGCTTTACACTTCACGCCCAGACCATTCTTACTTAACCGCCCATACAAGCACTGCCATCTCTCACTTGAGAAATGCTAGGAGAATAATTTAATTATGCAACCCCAATATTATACAAACGACGATGACATCATTATTCCATAAAAGGGCAACTTGGATGCATAACTCTAACTTCAAATTTGTTAGAATATAATAAAGGATTAGGAACAAACACCAACAAACCCAGGTTGCTAGTATTAAGAAATCCCTTCAATACAAATTCTTGACCTAAACTTGACGTAGCAATAATACCCATTCTGTTCTGTGGGAGTATCAACTGAATATATTATTAATTTGATATCCAAAATGTTTTCGCTGACTGTTATTTCTGAAGACGAACTAAATTTAAATGCTGTGGCATTGTTTTAAAATAAGAAGGAATCAGAGAGAGTGATTAATTTAGTTTATACTAATTGGATTGTCTGCTGCTGATTAGGAGAGCATTCTAACTGATCTTTATTCAAATATGTAAGGATTACGTAGTCAACTGCAATTATGCCAGTCATTGCCAAAACCTATATTCCTGTTTTAACAACAAATATCAAATCGAAATTTATAAATTTAGCCCATCTAAAATTCTAAATTAGAACTCACTCTAAATTCGCTATCGTTGAGAGAGCCATCAGTCCGACTCGTGCTGGACACACTCATGATTCCATTCGTGAGTGTGAGGCTAGGCCCGGACGTGCTAGTGGCGGGGGTAACCGCGGGAGGGTGAGTGAACTCGAGGATCTGGTTGGTCGAGACAACGTGTGAGGTGGTGAGGACGGGAGTAGACTGCACGAGCTGAGTGCTGGACAGGTGCTGCAGGGGGGTAGGGAGCTGTGTGTGGATGATACTGCAAGGGACAAGCGGTTGTTTCGGTGCGAGCTGTTGCATCGGCAGCTGTCGCGTGGGATTGAGCTGCTGCATCGCTACCAGTTGTGGCTGCAGTAAGTGCTGTGAGGGCGGGATCTGTATTGGGATGTTGGACTGTGTACTGGTTGTCAGAATCTGGTCCACTCGGTCGAAGTGCGCGAGGTTGAGAACTGGAGGTGCTTGCATCTCTGACTCCGAAATGTTGCTTGCCTTTTGGTAGATATTTGTATGGGTGAGGTTCTGATAATTAGAGTACAATACTACTGCAATATTGTGCATATTATGCCAAGTAGCCTCTCACCATTTCACTATTTTATATTAGTATTGTTGCATGGCATTTTATTATTTGAACTAGCACATTTTAAGTATTTACTACACACATGCATTCGTCTGATTTGCCAGTATATATACCATTCACTCTCTGTGATGGCAATACTGTAACCACCACTGCACTAGACATAACTCCTGTTTCACGGTGACTAGTTACTGGATTTTGGGAAGTAGGGATTGTTTCCAGATAATTTTTAAGAAATGCGAAGAATGCAAATACTTTGACGGCCATAATATGCCAGACGAAACCCTTCTTTCCAAATTACTTCAGTGTTCAATGCTAACAACCGATGCTTCCCAAGTTGCTAATTTTAACACTTTATTTAAAATAGCTAAGGATGCGAGTAATAGAGAATTTGTTTAATTATAGATTAGAATCCATACACGAATACACGTACATTATGCGTGTCAGTTGTCACCAAATGCTCAAAATTGTATCAGATTTCCACTGAGAAATGTCTGGATATACCATGCACATATCAAATTAGTATAAATATTACATTTTCTAGAATCTGATCTGCTGCTTATTCAATTGGGAAATCATGGAAGATCGATATTAATAAGAACCATTATCTAGAAAGGATCCGTCATAGCTTTTTTGTTTATTATATACGTATGTATAGTTCCAGGGTAATAATTATGCATGATAACATTTTATTCAATCGGATGTTTCGTCAAGGTATTGAAATATTTCATACTTTAGCGCTCTCGAGTTTATGAGCTGATGCACGCTCGTGTCACGTGAAACACTCTTATACAGTCGTAGAAATTTTAGAAGTCATACTAAGAATAATGGCTAATAAGGATGATTGCTCTACTCAAAGCTGTTCAGTTCTAGACTTCCAGTCATCTAAGTCCATTTGATTAGTAGGAGATTACTGGCACCTTAGTTATGTCTTGCAAGGGCTGGAATTAGAAAATTGATTTAAATCATTTCTAGAAAATGTGAAATTCACATTGCCACACCTCTTAAAATACTCTCTAGGCTTGTGGTAAATTAAACTTTATTACGGTCAGATATATGAGGGTGAACTCTACATATCTTTACTCAGTGAGATCAGGGGTGCCTTCAAACCAGAATTGTTAACTACTCCTATGACTATAGACTCGATTTGTACGTATTTATATCTGACAGAAGTCTTAAATCTGATTTGTATTTAGATCGGAGATCCCACAAATGCCCACAATTCCTAGTGAGTATAGTATGGATTGGACAGTTATTGTCAATAGTTCCACCGTGCTGTTGGACTAGACCATATTTTATTCAAAATAACGATATATTATTAGTTAGAACGGTTCAATTTCAAAAATAACATCAAAATTGGTTGATAGAAGATAGGGCCAAAATAGAAGAGACGTTTTACTCTAGAATTCTTATAAATCAATATATGATAAAATGTTACTAATCAAAATTTCCTATTCTTCGGAGAATTAATTCACAAGACGCTGTGGCTAACATGAATAGAGAAAGGGACTTACCAAGCTAGGAAGGCTTGTGGGAGGGAACTGTGCATTCGTTTGTATGACTGAAGGATTTGATATCCGTCTCTGATTTTGGATGAGGGGTGGAGGAATTATCGTCTCTTCGTGTTGTAAAGCCATTCTATCTAACAGAGGCAAACTTTCTCAATAAGTATTCTCTCAATAGCAAGCAATGTAATTATAAAACAATAGCTGGGAGCCTTACAGCTAAGCCTAACTGAGTTACTACTAATTCCTAGTTCAGCCTTTTGACTGAGGATTAATTATTCAATATTCCAAGAAATTTATTGACACCTTCAACTCAATTCTACACTGCATACGACTCTATTATTTACCTTTGCGGTCAGCATGTGACATGTATTCCAGAATATTCTAGACTTGAACAGATCGATTTAGGAACTCTAAATTATTTAAATTATGAATTGTTATATCTAGTATAATCCCGTATGATATTTTCACACATATACTCCAGGTTCGTAGGAGGCAAATATTTATTGGTGCTGAGAGAGCAGCAAGAAAACTTGGCCCGCACCTGCTCCGATTGCCATGTACTTCTAAAAACCAGCTCTTTCTCTACGCCCTTGTCTAGAATCTAGACTCTCTCGTTAAAATATCGCATTTCCTTGCTAGTTCAATTCAACATGGCGAATGGTACAAGTATGATGATAGATGAGAGTTATTACATTCGTGAATATGAAAGCAGTAGCGGTATGACATTGTGACGTTGTGTTGCCACTAGATCAGGATGTCAGTGCTCTCAAGCAACCCTTAGTGACCCCAATAAATAGCACCACCCCTCCAACCACACAGGAGAGGTCCATAAAAGAAGGACTAGGAGATTATCTGCAGAATATTCCAGGTAATTACTCCCATTTGAAATCTGATTATATATTAATTAAATGAATTATATTCACTAAACGAACTTTTGTGTTGATTGTCTACTGATAATGTTGTATTGTTTTAGGAGACTTGAATTCATCTGGGCCTGAGGATTGGAGGTAACTACGAGATTTATTATACTTGTCTTAGCCGATGAGTTCTAACATTTACAGTAATGAATGATTTGTGAAGTTTAGTTTAATAATTTAAGTTTTAAGTTTTCCGACTATACTTTGTATAGTGGCCAACTTCTGAAATGAGTGCCTCCTAGACTACTTGATAAAGGTGGAGGCAAACTGGTTGAGATTAGTTTACTTCATGTATCTACAGTGGTCAAAAGTAAACAAATAATTTAATATATAGATTCGAAAATATGATTTTCGAAATCTACACCCCTAAAAACCCCATGGAAGCTAGCCTCTAGCCTATTTTTGTAATTTGTTTACTTTATGTATCTATTGTGAACAAAAGTAAACAAATAATTTATTATATGATATAATTTATATAATTTGATTATTGGCATTCCATTGGTCTGAATTGAAATCTGTAGCTTGCATCACCTCATCCTCAACCCTCCGAGGGCAGATAATGAACTCTCCTACTTCTCCGGAACTCAGTTCATGGGATTCATACTCAAGGAAGGAGAGGTGTGTGCTCTTACACAGCACTTAAATGTTTATTTATTTGTTGATTGACTGATTAATATTAAATTTCATTTAGCCGATTCCGGATATGTATAAAATGGAGCCTTCAAATTATACTTACGGAAGTGAAAAGTTGAAGAAAAAGCACAAAAGCAAGAAGCATAAAATAAACCAACACGATTCTTGCAACCATTTATTAGACAAAATTCCTCCTGACGTCCCCACCCCTACGACCCATGTGGAGCCTAAACTAGAATCGAGCTATGGTTAGGTTTTAGTTCCAACTCTCTTCTGTTCCGCTCTTTGATTAATTAATTGAATGGAATGTATGTTTAGGTTCTGCAACAGACATGAAGAAAAAGGACAAGAGAGCTGCTGTTAGTATTTGTATCAAGTTGTGTGTTCCGCATACTACCCAACCACCCCGGCATTCCTGGAATTTTGAGTCAATTTATATGTCCATCAATCGCTTTTTATGTGTCATAAGAATGGGAAATATGAATAATCTGCTTCAAGCATCGCGAAAACATTCCAGAATTTGATTATTAACAAATAAAAAGTGATTAGCATTTAGGGGTTTTCTATCAAAATCCAGGAAATTCTTAACAATCCCGGGACTTCGGTCCCCAAATCCTTAAATCATCTAAATGGGTTGGGAAGTATGCTCCCGCACTATTTTGATATAATTAACAATTAATGGTTCTGAATCCTTGGATGTATGCATTCATTGTATTTAGAAAAAAGCGAAGAAAAAGATGAAAGAAGAGAAAAGGAGAAAGAAAACGAGACAGAAGGAAGATGGCGACAGATCCGGTTCTCCCTCTTACCCAATGGGCTATCAATTCGCGAGTTAGCCTGCTGGCAGTGAGACTTTGATTTTAATGAGATGGGACATCTCCCAAAGTCCACCTCGCCTCTATACATTACTGATCAATCAACCGATTGCTCTGCTCTGCTCGTTCAAGATATTAAGATTCCACTAACTTCAAGTGTCTGTATGATCTGTTACCTATTTTAATTCATTGAGTTAAAAGAAATTAGTTGTGTACACGATTTATTATTAAACAGACATTAGAATTCTATCACGTACTACGAAAATAGACCTGAGAATCTAATACATTGTGACGTCACTCACATTAGCTCATGGCGCATAAGCCATACAAAGAATGGAACTTCTACAAAGCCTCTCAGGTCATTCCTCTCGCACTGAACGACCCCAACGACCAGCTCCGACCGCTGGACTTCTTCACACTGGACTGGGGGGACACGTTCACACATACAGCTCTGCCCCCTGAGTCGATGGAACTAGAGTCCACCACAGTTCTCTCAGACTTCAAGCCCTACTTCCAGTACACAGCCAGGCTGCAGAAGAGATTAACAGCCACGGACACACGACACAAGAAGCAAGATGTCCGTAACGGAATTAAGAAGGACACCTTGGAAACGAACGAGGCAGAGTTCTCTCGGATCCCCAGCCACTTCTTCAGTCCCCTCTTCAAGCTGCACGCACTAGAAACCTTCAACGACGTGATCCCCTGGATTGTGTTCGAGCCGCGGTCTACTAACCGCAGTGGTTGGTCCATCCTCAAAAAACCGCAGAAACGATCTGACAACCGTGTGCACCTGCTACGCACTCAGCTCACGCACTACCTGGACGTGATCGAGACGAAGCTAGCTCACCACGTGTCCAGGAAATCGGATGACTTCTTCAAGATCCTGGAAAGCCAGGAGAAAGTGCTTAGAGCCATACGCGAGGTCTCCTACAACACTCGAACATTCAGAACGGCACTACACAGCACATGTGACATCTCCATCTCTAATAAGCTACGCGTGTTTCTGCTCGCCAGGAAGAAGAAGAGGTTGAGTAAGATGTGTGAGAAGATGAAACTCATGTCGCTCGTCCACCAGACCCTCTCCACCATTCAGGCGCAGCAGGTGGCACACGACCATGTCGCTGCTCTGGAGCTCATCACCACGACCAAGGACGTGCTGAGGTCTGACCTGCCAGGACTCCACTGCTTCCGTCAGCTGTCCCTCACCCTGTCCAGCATGGGAGGAGTGATCGAGGACAAACTGGAGGGAGAGTTCACCAAACTCTTCTTCGAGACGGTTTCCCTGTTCGGCATCTCTGGGGAGACTGAGATAGCAGACTCGGACTTTGAAGAACAGGTGGCCATTCTGATAGCGAGACTCGCCAAGCAGAATCGTGTCGAGTTCCTGACCCCTCTGAAGGATGCCATCCCAGACGTGATGCGGTCCAAGTTCCAACAGTGCCTGAAGAGCGAGCTGGGGAATGAGGCGGAGTTGGAGGAGGCCGCCCTCTCCCAGCTGATCCAGCAGCTCCCCTACCAGGAGTGGGTGCGCCTGCTCTCCCGCGTCTTCTCACACCTGCTGCGTCTCACGGAGAAGATGGCCTACATCTTCAGGACGATCAGCTCCTCCAGCGCCGCTCTCAACCCGGACACGAGACAGCAGTCAGTGGGCTTGCGCGGCCCTGCGGTTCCGGTTCCTAGCCACAGAGGAGCAGAACCGGAGTATGCACACATTGACTTCATGAATGACACTCAGTTAGACCTGCGCATCCAGAACATAGTAGCCGCTTCTGCTGACGTCATCAACTCCTCGAGCAGCAGTGCGGACCCTACTGAGTGTGGTGAGGCTGTAGCAGAGACAGATTTATCTCTCAGTAGGGAACAGGTGCTGAGTATTCACGGGGAGTGCGTGAAGCTGTTAGAATCCGCCACTGACACGATACACCTCAGGTGTAGCCACCTGGTGGGGTTGCGGGGGAAGAGCGGGCAGTTTGAGAAGCTGACCAGTCAGGAGTTCATCACTCTCGTTCAGACGCTGGAGAGCTTCATCAGTCGGAGTCAGTCCCTCAGCAACTGCAGCTGTCCACACCTGCGCAGTGTCCTGCTCGCTCACTCGAAGAAGTTTCTAGAACAATTCCACGAAGAGCGCTTGAAGAAACTGTCTCTCCTGCTAGACCAGGAGCAGTGGGTGCAGCAAGACGTGCCTTGTACCGTGCAGTGTAGAGTCAATAGGCTACAAGACGGATTGATATCCGAGGGAACTTCAACCCAGACAGAGGTGTCATTCCTTAATGAGGAGTCGAAGCCGACTCTAACTCTTAAAAACCGCACATACCCAGTGGTGGGGACTCTCCTATTACTCCTGAACATGATAACTGACTACTGCTCCTCCCTGCAGGATCTACCGTCACTGACGGCGGAGATACTCACCAAACTGGTTAAACTCATCGAATTCTTCAACACCAAATCTTGTCGCCTCGTCCTGGGTGCAGGTGGACTGCCTACGATGGGGATTAAGAGCATCACAGCTAAACACTTGGGTCTAGTGCAGAGGTGCCTCGAAGTTCTATCCGTGGTCCTACCACTGGCAGAGGAATGCTTTCTGAGACGGCTGACTGATAAACAGAAAACCCTGATGACGCAATTCGAACGTGCGCGGACTGCGATACATAAACACCAGGAGCAGATTCACGTTAAGCTGATCGATATCATGGATGAAACGTTTCAGAGACATCTGAGCAGCTGGGAAGTTTCTCCCGAACAGCCGTCTCCTCCCATTAAATCCATCACGAAGCAGATGTCCAAACTTCACGAGGCCCTCCGGGGCGTTTTCACACCTGATCAAGTTGAAACTCTCTTCGTAGAGGTGGTGCTAGCATTCACGAAAAGATTTTCTGCTCGACTTTGTAAGCTAAGCAGGTCAAAGGTGGTAGTTAAAGATCATGTGATTGAAAATGAGCTGGGTTATGTTCATAACTCGATTTCTTCTTTGCAACATTTGAAAAATTTAGATTTGGAATATTTCCAAGTCACATTTGAATAAATCAATTAATCACACTTATAGTATAATCGAGCTTGTAAATATATGTATTTTTAAAACTATTTGATTATATTTAAATAGGTTCAAGTTAAAATTTGCGATTAACTGCCAATCGACCTTCAAATACTTTATTTGTTGATAAATATGTATACCAGTACAGTCAACTCCGCTTAATCGGGACAAGTATCCAGGAAGGGAATGGTTCCCATACATAGAAGCTAATACTAAATTTCATCGGTTAATCGGGACAGAATATCCGGGACCAAAGTGTCTCGATTAAGCAGAGTCACCTGTAACAGATGATTTGTTATGAATTTTTTTCTGGAAATTTTCTAGTTTGTAACAACCTTGGGTCAACGAAAGAAAGAAATGGAAAATGAAGACTACATAATTCCATCAGACGATGAGGATGGAGCAGGTGCAGAGGCGTTTAAAGTAGTTAAGACCATCGAGCTAGGAGAGGGGCAGGATGAAGGAGATGTGTCAAGTGATGAAGAAGTGGTGGAAATGGGCCAAGGGGTGGAGGTAGAGGAATTAGTATCTAAACCTAAAGAGCTGAGTCCTTGTTCTGTGGAATTTCGTGCACACAAAGGCTCCGTGTTTAGTTTAGGCGTCTGTCCGAAGGGAGAGATGGTGGTGAGTGGAGGAGAGGATGACAGAGGGCTGCTATGGCGGAGTGTGGACGGGGAGGTTGTGTACGAGTGCGGGAATCATAAAGACTCTGTAGTTAGCTGTGGATTCAGTTATGATGGGAAGTATGTGTGTTGTGCTGACATGTCTGGACAGATTAATGTCCTGAAAGCTAAGACCGGTGAACTTGTGTGGAACTTTGAGACAGCGGATATCGAGTGGACACAGTGGCACCCTACTGCCCATGTGCTCCTGGCTGGCTGTGCTGATGGGATGACGTGGATGTGGAAGGTTCCTTCGGGGCAGTACAAGACCTTCCCTGCTCACGGTGTTAGCAATACCTGTGGTCGCATCGCTGGGGACCTGCTGCTCACTGGGTACAAGGATGGAGCCTTGAAGATTTGGGATCTGAAGCAGGGACTCATACAGCACCACATCAAGAAAGGAATGGGCGCGCATTCTGATGGTGTGACTTCGCTAGATGTTATTCCGTCAGGCAACCTCGCGGCCTCTGGGTCTGAAGATGGTACCTGCCACCTGAGCAGCCTCCACGCCGGTAAAACGGTGGAGACTATCCGGTTCGGGTCTGAAGCAGCACCGGATGGAGTGGAGAGTGTGGCACTGGGCGCCACCATGCTCGCCTGTGGAACCCTGGGTGGATCCGTGGGCGTGTGGGACTTACGGGAACAGAAGATGCGGCACTTGCTGTCTGCAGGAGCTGGTGTGGTCCATTTGAAGTGGTTCCCCACTCCGTACAATATCCTGTGCTGCACGCTGGACGGGAGTGTCCAGCTGTGGGATACTCGGGGCGGGGAAGTAGTCAGGAATTGGAATGCTCACTCAGATCAGGTCCTCGCTCTGGATGTGATAGAGCAGAAGAATGCATTCGTGACAGGTTCTGCCGATCAAACTGCTCGAGTATTTACTCTGCAGTGAAATTTATATTTTATAACTGCACAGCATGAGACTCAGTAATGTACATACAGTTCCGAGTTATGAAGTTTATCGAAAACGTCCTGGACTATCATAAGTGTTTAATTAATAAATAACTGGTTCAGCAGCGGAGTTATGAGAGTTGAGAGATTTGACTAAACAATTTATATCTGTTAGTAACAATGTGTCAATCTAACTACGATGAGACAGTAGTCTAAGAATGCAAACTATACCACACACACTATATATCTGTGTGAAACTGCAACTAACCTGAGTATATTTACAAGGAATGCGATTCTAATCCACCGGACAGTGGACACAATTAACGTTAATTTTATGCCCTAGAATAGAAGCACTATCCAAGCACATCCCATTGTCTCGCTACACGATTATTACATTATACTCCGCGTTAGTGTATGCCTGTATTAGTCTACTAGAATGTCTGATGTAAACGAAACGAAGAAGCTGCTGCGCTCTCTGCTGATTTCGGCAGAACACGGAGTTGCTTTGAAGGACTTGGCTCGGGACTTTTACGACACAGTAGGATACCCACTCCCCTATAAGTAAGCAAGTTCTATTCTCAATGTATAATGTGTTCCATTACATATTTTCACACACTTGATCATAAACTAAGCTCTACAAGAATAGCTATCATGCATTGAACAATGTAGTGTCGACTATTCGAAGTGATTTAATCACTTCTTTGAACTGATCCAGCTCCCATTTCCCGCCCTCTCCCCCTTTCTCACTGCTGCTGCCCTCACTGACCGCAACTGGGTCATTGAAAACCGCAATCAAGTCAGTCCCGTACGTGTGCAAGCGGTACAGGACGAGGTGAATCCGCACTAGATTGCTAACCTCCATAGACTCGTTGAACTTCGCTACTTTCTGTGTCCCACTCAGATAATGGCACGAGTCGCAATTCTCAATGTCTATCCCGTTGGTATCCACTGCCTCATGGCTTAGTATCACTGTTTCACTGGATTTGTTGGCTTGTGAGATCTCCTGGTAGTGAACCCTCACAGCTTCCTCTCCACTCGCTACATTCTGATACTCGAGCAGTTCTATCATTATGCTCTGGTCTGTGTTTGGGTGTGCAAACACTTCCTGGTGGTCTGGAACCTGTCTGACCTCGCTGATGTCCACTCGCTGGGAGGGGAGGGAGCAGGTGATGGCCCCTCCGTAGAGAGATGCCACACTGGTGGTAGAGGTATCCATCTCTGATATGAATTCTGCCATCGTTCGGACTGGATTGTTAGTGCACTGAGACCATGTACACTGCTACTATATAGCAATCTTATGGATTAGCAATAACGTGCAAAACCTGTTTAACTCGATGGCCAACGCTCACTAGATGAACTTGTTTGTAAGTAGATCACTGGGATATGTCTTCTGATGATACCAAACTTGGACCGACTGAAAGCTAATTATAGATACTTCCTTAAGAATATGAATGTGCTAAGATAGACACGAGAAAGTGTATAACATTGAATTTTATTACTTGAAGAATGAGATCCATACTTGTAATGCTTTATATAGGAGGCTGGGGTACATGAGCATGGAGGAGTTGCTGGAGGACATTCCTGACACTGTGAGGATCTCTAGGGACTACACAGGTCAGGCCCGCCTATTCGGAGTGTCCAATCAGGACACAGAGCACATTGCCGATATGGTGAAGAAGCAGAAGAAGGGGACATTCAACCCTTACAAACCTCCTCCCAAAGTAATCACTCTCCCTTCACGATAATAATTTAGATAGTTGTAGGGGAGGATTTGTATAGATACGTACATGCATGTAGTTTCTAGTCCTGGAATGTGTATATCTATTTTAGGCTCAGGGTATGCAGCAGATGCAGAGAGGAGGCAAGCGCTCTTCAAAGCCTCACTACAACAGCCACAACAGCAGCTTCAACGCCTCCAGACCCGGTCCCCCTCGGGTACACGCCCGCTCCCACACACTCCCTCAGAACCACTTCGAGGTGGACAGCCTCTCTTCGAGCTCCTATCCTGACATTAACAAGCCAAGACATGGACCTAGCTACTATAAAGGACCCCCAGCCTTCAGATCTGCTGGCAATAATCACTACGCGAAGAACTCCAATTCTCCCCAGTATAATAACGCTAAACCTCATACACAGCAATCCCATCAGTCTTCTAACGACTACAACTACCAGAGACCTGTGCCACAGCATGTGCCGCACACTCTGTCTGGCTCTGGCATTAGATCGGATCTCTCATCTCCGAACAAGAACTCACACTTGCTCCACGGCACTAAAGAGGCTATTTACGATCTCCTCTTGCAGAATCCAGGCGGGATTGTTGGAGAGAACATTGAGGAGGCGTACTTTCGCATTTTTAGAACGAAACTTCCCTACTATCAGCTAGGTCACAGGGACGTGAAGGGGTTCATTGAATCCATTCCTGACATAGTTCGAATCGACTACTCGAATGCTCAAACTCCCATCTGTCACCTAGCCCATAGGCAAGAGAAGCAAACTTCAAAAAAGGATTACAAAAACTCGGATTGGAGTACCGTTTTTCCGGAGTCATTTCATCCCTTAGAACAGATGGAACCAGATCGCGGCCCTTCGCCGGACACTAAATTTAATCTGGCAAAAGATGCTGGCTTGAATTTGGAGGAGGACTACAGTTCGTTCGTTCTGACTGAAGAGGAAAAGAAGAGGCACATCAATGACTTGAAGTCTAAGATATACATATTTCTCATGAGCAAAGGGGGTCCAGTTCCTCTTGAGGAGTTTGAGCATCAGTACAGGGCTGTGAACCGGGAAGATCCCGAGATAGCCTACCGTGTGCTAGGATACGCGACACTTAAAGAGTTCTTGCGCGAGATAAAGGACATCTTACAGTTCATAATAGAGGACAAAGACGGAAGCACATCTGTAACTATGAAGACGAAAAAACCTTCTCCCCCTTCTCCTGGAGACCCTCTCAGGAGTTATGTGAACAATGCCCGGCCTTTTATGCCTCCTTCGAACTTAGTCCGCCCCTTTCCCGCCCAAATACACCCTGTCTACAGGACCACACTTCCCAACTCTGGATTCATCCCGGCCGGAGCTCCCCTTAACATCCGACCGCAGAGACGGCCCAACGATAGCAACCAGAATGTACCCCGGTTCCCTACCCACACCCACAACCCTTACCCGCGGCCCCCACGCCCCCCGATTCCTGAAAAACAAAGCTACCTAACCATCCCCAATGAGCCGCAGATCCCCTTTCAATTCAGAGCTGATCCACCCGGTTTTGAGGCTAACATCAATCCATCCATCATTCCGCTCTCACCACTCAGCGACCCGTTGCTCGGCCCCTTCCCACTAGACGGTCTCATGACAAACCTGTCCTCTCTCTCGTTACGACCGGAAACTACTCCTTTGAAACCCTTCAACCCCTCCCACACAACGATCCACTCCCTCAATATGGACTTCAGCAAGGCACAGCGAGACTTCGTGCAGACACAGATCGTGAGCATCGCTGAGATGAGAAGTGAGGTTAAGATGAAATTCTCCTGTGAGCCTGTGCTCCGGTTTCTAGAGGGAAATAATGTAGTTCTGTTAGCAGGAGAAGATCAGGGAAAATGTGCACTAACGTCAGTGGCTCTAACGAATGGCCTCAACGTGCTGACTGATAATCTCCAAAGTTTAGTCATATGCCAGGACGCTAAGGGGGCACATAAAATATTCCAGTGCTTAGAAAATTTATCAGACAACACAGGGCTAAAAGTCTCTTGTTACGATTCTCCCGAAAAGTTTAAATCCGTCCGCACAGAAGCGCACATAATCGTTCTGATACACTCCTTACTCGGTGAGTTATTCACCCAATACAACACGACACAGCTGACTCGTATCGGGCTATACAACCTCATCACGGATCTCAACACATACTATGAGATTGTTCGTATTTTGAAGCTTCACATGAGTGGGAAGTTAAACGAACTCAAGTTCTTCTTCGCCACCAATCCACACAACGAAGCGGGCACATTTATACTAAAGCTCATCAATACGCTTATGGTATCTAAATGCATTTTCTCTTACTACGGGAAAGACCAGGAAACCTGCCTGACTCTGCTCCCTCATGACGTGGAGAGCAACCAGATTCGGAATGAATCAGATGCAGACATCCGTCCTCACCTATTAGCTAGTCTAACTAGAACCCGCACGTTCCCTAATCTTTTCGACAAATTTTTAATTCCACTGGGCGCTTCCTGCAACAATTTCACAATTCTATCTAACCACATGGAGGAGGAGCTGCTGCTGCAGTCTCTAGCTCTGATCGCGATGAATAAGGTAGAGCCGTCCACAGCCACGACACAGGTGGCCATCGTCGTGCCTAATGAGCAGCAAGCTAAAGATTTCTTAGAGCTTTGTGAGTTAGGACAGGTTGCTGGGGTCAAAAGTTTGATGGTGAATGGCAAAACCATCAAAGAAGAGATGAGATATACTCACATATGTATTGGATGGTAAGTCAAGTACTATGCATAGACTCTCTTGATAATTTGCAATCGATGTTTTCGTCTTTAACGAAAACTATTCTGATTGCTTCCCATTGGTTGATGGAAAAGCAATATATCAAATTCCTGATAAGTATCACGCATTAGCATACAAGCCAACTTGAGCTATGATAAAAGAGACAAGAGAAAAGTGTCATTTATAGAAAAAAAAAGCGGGCATAATGAGTTTAATTTCATGTAAAAATGAGACACGTGAAAATTAGCTCAATGGAAGAGTGAAAAAAGCGGGGCTGTATGCACCAGCATTGAATCATTTTCTACAAAATAACTAAAAATCATTCTGGAGAAATGAGTTTCAAGGAAAATATTTGAGTTTTCTCTAACTTATCAGTTCAAATATTTTAAAAATGTAGAAATTGTCGATCATATGGTCCTGCAACCGATATATCTTTTTTTATCTTAATTAGTAATTGATATCTTTCGAATTTTAGGCCAAAGGAAATATCGCATATGTCCAACAACACAAAATTCCTCTCAAAACTGTCGCTAGCCATACTCTTCCGTGTTGATATAGAGCAGAAGTTTGAATATTTAGAAGATCTATTTCGAAATTGTCTCGGTCCTCAGATTGTAGTGGTTGGCTCCAACTACTCAAGACAGATTCTGAAATTTGAGTCTCAATTCATGTCAGAACCGAAACACATCACATTTCTAGCGAGAGATACGTACTAGTAGAGAAGATCTGGATTCAGGCTGTTTGCAGAAGTTCCTGGGTAAAGATATTACAGCTAGCTCCTTCCTACCATTAACTTCTTCTGAAAAGATTTATACACCCTTCGCCTTTAATAATCCTCTCTTCACTGTTTAAATATGATTATTCCTGACGAATTAGAGTATGTCTAATCACATTAATTTAATAAAGAAATATTTTCTATAAAATACTCAGTTTGTTCTTATTTCCCTTTAATAACTTAGCTAAGTAAGCTTTCTGGGGTATCATTCTATCAATTATTAACATTGCGAACAGAATATATATCATTTCGAAAAAATGATATCCGGATCTACACCATTTGAGCAAAGTTTTCATCTTTCGATTCCAGATTCAAATTCAGAAACTTGTAGGTATTTGGTAGAGCTCGGATAAGACTTACCACTCCGGGAAGCGGAAAAAAGTACACGTACTTTATTCTCAACTCGGTTAGTACGTGTACTAACCGAGTTGATATTACATAGGAATCTATATATTAAATGAATTTTGGTTCAGAGAAATGAGTACGTACTAACCGAGTTCTACTGTATGTGATGACAATTAATTTCGAGAATTTGAATGAGTGTTGAGTAGATTTCAACTTGTACAATATTGTTATATATCCAACGTTCAAGAACTTTCCTAACTCCTCGAATAGCAATTATAGGTACATATTAACATCTTAATTGCTACTCGTATTGGATTGTAAAGAACCAATCCGAGTATAGCAGACCTTATTATTCTTAGTTATTCTTTGTGGCGTGCATTTCAGTTCTGCCATATTCTCTACACGTTATTGGTCTTTTTTATGTAAGTAGATAATTGTATTGACATCTATAGTAATCTACTCTATTAACTTCAAGGGTTTTAGGAATTATTCCGGCGACTTGGTGAGATGCTAGATTCCGGTTCAAACTAAGCCGAAATTAATATTCCAGTACGGAGTGTTTGAGTCATCTTCACAATAAATCTGTTATCATGCATACATGCCAGCCGTCCCGCTTTTGTGTACTATTTTTGGTCTCAACTGCTGATCTAAAACCCTATCTTTACCCCTGTAATACAGGCATCAAAATAAAATAGAATATCATTTTACCCATAATTATATAGTAACATTATTTAACACAAAACTAGTAGAATGAATATCAGTTCACCATTCCTTGCACATCATTGTGTTTATAGCATTTGGCCACCTCAAATCCAATGAGCAGTTGTAGTAATAATAAAGGGACAGTGTCTAACTTCAAAAATACCAAACATAAGAAAGGGTTGTTAGGAAATAACGGGATAACGTGACTGCTGAGGGGTTAGTAATTTCTATCTGGCTCAGATATAATTATGTTCTTAGTGTCCACCTCTAGGCCTTGGTCATAGTTCGTGTCCGCGGGGTAGTGTGCATACACCTCTTCCACCTCTGTACCTAGAACGCCAGGACTCAACACCTGTCGCGCTTGTGTGGGGGAGAGCACAGACGGAGATGAATGGAAGGGCTGCTCTATCTCCATTGCAGTGTACTCAGTAGGCTTATCATGTAGAGTCGAGGGAAGAACCACACACTCGGTCGTCTGGTTGGATATTTGCGCAGAGGTGCTAACTGGAGGGGGCATAGAGGACGGCACTGACAACTCGCTGGACCAGGCGAGGTTGTGGGTACTAGTAGGGGGGTAGGAGGGTGAGACGGGATCAGGGAGAGTGTCGTCCATCTCAGGGGGACGGGTGAGTTTGAAGAGTTCGGACACTGGAGGCGGCCTCCTGTCATGCTGCATCATGCCTTTGCTTGCGCTCTTATGTTCGATCCACCCCGAATCCACAGGTATCAGCAGTTCTGCAGTGAGGTTCGACTCCGACTCCATCGGAAGGTGATCGTCCAAAATCTGCTCAGCGAGCATCGCGAAATCTGACCCCGTGCGTCCTGGACTGTCGTCTCTCCTCCTTCCGCTCTGTCCTGTGCGGGACAGACGAGAGGAGCCGATACTCGAGGCTCCTTCATTCGAGTCCTCCTGGAATATGTTGTGGGGTAGAGTGGACGTTTGGTCCAGTGGCTCTTTGCCTGGGGTTGTGGCGGGTTTCTTGGGACTGCGTTTCCTAGGCGTGGCTTGTCGCTTCGGAGGAGGCATGGTCATGGGCTGCTTCGGTCTGGGACGTTTCTTGGGAGTGGAACTGTCAGGAAGTGGAATATCTCCTGGAGATAGAACGATCATAAATATATTATTTAAGATAATAACGGGGTTAGTTCATAGAGCACTGAAAGTGATCTATGAACTAACCCCGAAAAAATTCTACAAATTCGTCGAAAAGCGAGTGATTTCTGCATACAGCATGGGAGACGTATGAGTATCAATTATCAACGAACTCAAGTTTCTTGAAATATTACCTTTCTTGCTGGAATCCTTTTTTCGGAGTCTCTTTGTTAAATCTCCATCAGTCGATTCTTCCTCAACAAACGTGACATCTACCTCTCGCATCATGCGCGAAGGCTCTATCTGTCCGATTAAACTCTGCCCCATGCTCTGTCCTTCTATCCCGCTCAAGTCATAGCTGCTCCCCTCCTCTGCCGTCTGGTAGGAAGTGTCATCCATATACGCAGATGTACCTGGGACCTCCTCCACTGCCTGTGTTATCACCTGCTCGTATGACACTGGGAAGTTCAGGTCATCCTACAAACAATAATTAACTTCAAAACGACACGTTTCCCTAATATGTTTGGTTGAGAGATTTCGCGTGCTCTTACCTCGAAAAGGTCCTCATCAATTTCTCCATGATTGAACTCGCTCTTTATCTTGTTGATTGCGTTCTTCTTTCTCTGCTCACTTCCTAGCTCGTCCGAGCTGTCGTCCATCGATCCCATCACGTCGATCTGCTCGCACAAACGTTTCAGACAGCGGGGCATGTGCTTGTTCAGGTTGGACCGGTCAGCGAACGGATGGTTACACACATTACACACATACGGCTTCTCTCCTAAGGAACAAAGTTGTAGCATTATTAGCTCGTAGTTATAATGTAACTTATCTAGGCCCCACTTCTCCTAAAGAATTGGGATTCAGTGAAATCATATGTATAGAATTGATAAATATTGATTTGCTGGTTGAAATTCAAGCTATATCTCGAGGTGGAGACTACTTAGGGTGTTCAATATGTTCCAGGCCCAACTTTATAATTCGAAAGGCAACTGAAACAATGTATTTTAAATTCTTTTATTGTATTCGTTAGATGATTATCTTTCTACTGGCAATTTGATTTGCTGTGATAATATAATTATTGTGGTTAGCACACACGATGTATACACCCGGTTTACGGTCCTTGTACTTATGGAGAGTTTTAGCTTAATATTTGATGTATTTCAGTTCTGAGCAAACTTAGATTAAAACAAATCTCTCATTGAATTCTGCAAATCAAATAACAGAGATTGACTTCTTTGAACTCTTCTAATTTTAAGCTGGGGGAATAATGTGTTTTTTTGCAATTCACTGACACTTTTGTCCCACTTTTAAGTGGCAAAAAATTGGGAAAAATCCACCATAATTAGTATAACATATTTTTATCACAAAATATTCAACTGGACACCTCCCGTTTGCATCTTCTCCATGCCTTCTTGATTATTTTACATTTCAACGATATTATTTAACAATTTTGAGGAATCTTATCCATACAAATTGTTTTCCAGTCTTTTTCAATGGCAAAATTGAAATTTTCTATAAGGACCGTAAACCGGGTCTATAATCGTGTGTGCTAACCACAGTAATTATATTCATAACACAGCAACCAACATACCAGTCGAAGCATAATCCTGCAACGAATTCATTAAACGAATTGAAAATACTTTGTCTTTGTTACCTTTTGACATATAAAGTTGGGCCTGGAACATATTGAACGCCCTAAGTAGAATATACACACAATCAACAGCTGTGATATATTCATTGAGTCTTACCTGTGTGCTTTCTTCTGTGTATAACGAGGTTGAAGTTGTGAGGGAATCCTTTCCCACAGATCTCACACGAGAATGGCTTCTCACCCGAGTGCACTCGCTTGTGTCTGTTGAGGTGAGAAGTCTGTTTGAAAGCCATCTTGCATTCATCGCATTTGAACGGTTTCTCCCCTATAACATAACAAATTCATCACACCATGTCTGGAATACTGTTTCTACTATGAATGGCACAGTTGATTTGATAGGTTAATATTATTAATTAAAATTTATGTTGGAAATATGATATAATATGCTTTTTGACCTGATTATTAGATCTTGTAAAATCCTCAGAAAAGCATGAGATAAACAAGAATAATTTAATTTCTTGACATGAATTGTAAATATGTATGCAACTTTATTTCTAAAAAAATAATATCAGATTATTTTTAACTGTACATTAATTATGATATAATCGGATATTATGTCTAGTTTACAATTCTACAACAGGATTGCTCCTTCACATTGAGCAACAAAAGGAATTTAATTATAGTTTCTTATCTCACTACGCAAGATTCCTTAGGAATGCCTTTAATCGTATTGTGCAACGCTTATCAATTGTGCATGAAACCACAACGAGACAACTAATTGTCGTCAGAGATATTCACTGGTATCTTAGAATGTTGAATGGATTATTGTGCTTCCATTGGTTTTGTTATTATCTAATGGGAGATGATAGATATACGATTCAATACAATTAATTGTGTGTGAAATGCTAACCTGTATGCACACGTATGTGCGCAATTAGAACCGAGTTTGAGTTGAACGACTTCTGACAGATACCGCAAGTAAACAATCGCTTCTGTCCCTCTTCTGTGTGTGATTTCATGTGTCTCTTCAGTTTGCCGACAGACGAGTAAGTCTTGGAGCAGATGTGGCAAGCATGAAGTCGCTTCATCATTCCGCCCTGATACGTTCTCGTCATCCGTTTCTTGTTCGGAGTGGAGCCAGGAGTGCCTATTCCGCTGGTGCTCGTAGCACCCATTGACATCGTGCTCTCATCGAGAATATTTTCTTTCGCTAAAGAAAGAAATTATGACGGTATATAAGTCTATAGATTTTAAAAAGTAGAGTAAAATGACGAGGCGGGGCGGGGCAACTTACAGTCTTCTTTGGAAGAATAATCATCTTCAAAATCTTCCCCCTTGAAGTCGGGCAGGTCTCCAACCCCCTCATCGTCTGATGCGTCGTCAAAATCGTAGATTGATTGGGGAAATGAGTCCGCCGTTGTGTCTAGGTCTCTCGCGTCGATGTCTTCGAGGTGAATGAGCTCGGAGTTGCCGAGATCTGGGTCATCGATATCAATCTCTATCTTGGGTGTGATCGTATCTGACTGTTCAGCTAGCAGATCGGCCTTCGCGTGGGTCTTCTGTTGCCTGTTCCTGTATCTGTAAGAGGAGGCTGGCCTGACACGACCTTTCGCTCTCAACTTCTTTCTTGGCGCTTTTGTACTTTTGCCCTTCTCGATAATTCCAGGACTAGGGACCGAACTTGTGCCTTCTCTTGCTCCCGAGTTTTGATTAGTATTCTTGGTGTTCGCATCACTGCTAGCTGCAGGACCTGGGATCTCTGTGTTGGATGAGTTCCCTTGTTTACTTCCTTCTTGTAAACCAGCTCCATCCTCGGTACTGATTCCATTGGTACTAGGTGCATGGTGTTTTAGAATATGCCTTGCGAGGTAGGCTGCTGAGCTATAGCGTTTATTACAGAAGCATTTGTAAGTATCTTTTTTCCTCGCTTTTGGCGTCTCTTCTTCAGATAGCCAGTTTGAAGCTATCTTTGTCTTCGGCACTAGCTTCCCTCTCCTCTTTGCAGACATTTCAGTAGATATATAAAAACAATGAACTCGTAGAAACTAGAAATGAAATTGGACTACGAATTATCAGCTAGCAATTGTATAACTTTATACTAGTTGCTTTCTGAAAGCCTATAGTGCTTGATCATACCAAGGTAGTAATAACATTACTCCGAATAATCTATGACTTATTCTCTATATACTCCACTGCTCTGAGCTAGCCATTTCTGCACACAATTCAGAGAGAAACCACGATTGTGTGTTATTCTACTTTTATTAGTTGTTTTATCAGATAAAATATAGGCCGTCACTAGGGTCTGATTCTTCGATAATTCTCTCAATATTTTACATACCTATTATCTTCATCTGAAAGCTTAGCGTTGAATAGGAAACCTAGTTTGACAATGGCACATAAGGAAATTCTGCTCAATTCCTCGCTACATTCCAATTTTAGTGAAGCTTCTATGGGGATTATCGATCTCGATTCCTTTGATGCGTCTTCATCACAGTTTTTGACACGCCCCACTCATCCCCACAAGGACTTTTCTCTCGACGGACTCGATCCGAACATCACGTGAGTAAGTTTATTCAAAATGATTACCTAGAGTAGAATTAGCAAAGATAATATTTCATTTGGTCTACCACCACGATATAAACTAAACAACATTACCACACCATTAGGAATCTAGATTTCAATGGAGTTCAATTTTGATTGAAATGAGAAACTTGTTTATTAACTATTACTCCCGATTTCCACTGCCAAGTTTGCATCGGACTAGTTCTTACTTGTTTGGGTGTATTCAGTGTTGCCAGATAAACTGCTTAGCATGCTCATGCCACATACCTTCAAATGTTCTTGCCAAAGCTCAAATGTTCATGAAAATAGTCAAACCTATGAACTTTGTTCATGATATGGCAACATTGCCCGTGCATTACAGAATGATTTATATTTGAATTGTTGCTTTCAGGTTGGAGGACACGCTAGAAGGAGCTGTGACGGCGTCTCCTGACTCTACCCTCATCAATCCTCACAGTTCCAACTACGACAACCCCTTTCAAATCCCTCTGAATCCATTCCAGGGAACCTCACAGCCACACTCTCTCCCTTTTGATCATAGAGCGAGTTCGCTGTTCCCCCAGCAACCACTGAATGTGTCGGGTTTTTCTAGCTCTGGCTTCCAGGCCCCAGGGGCCAGCTTCCTGGAGCAGTTGGAGGGGGAGGAGGAAGAGCTGAACAAGAAGAACTCGATCATCTCGGAGAAAGACCTGGTGGACATATCCACTTACAGCAGCGAAGAGAGGGAAGAGCACCCGGCGGATTACACTGCCTACTTCGCAGGCCGCTCTAACGAGATGGGTAACCTCACCCAACCCTTCACCCCCTCCTCACGACCCCAATTCTCCGAGATTAGTATCCGTTCCCCCAAAAAATTTACACCCCCAGAACTCGTGCACGCCCCCTCCTCTCCGCCCCTTGAAGCTACCCACACCTCAGACCTCGAGTCCGAAGGGGAACTGACGCCGGTGCTACCGACCGGTCGGCTCAGAGTGAAGGGGGAAGTGCCGACGGAAGAACTGCTCAGCAAGTCCAACAGTCTGGTCAGGAAGGTCACCTCGCTCTTGGAGTGCAAGAGGTTCGATGCTGACGAGTTTATCAAGACGCTGGAATCTGAGATAAAGCCGAGGACAGAATACAGGACAGAGCAGCCCCATCTGCACCAGTCTCCCCCCTCCACACCTCTAGGGTACCAGTACACCTCCGTGCCCGAGATGTACCTCACCCCCCAGCCCCCCACCCCGCTGCCCCCTCCCACTCGTGAGAGGGATCAAGTGGCGCCTAGCTCCCCACCGGAAGTCTACCTCCCTTCCTCCCGTCCGCTCCAGTGGGGACACGAGCTGGACGCCGCACCTCCAGACAACCTCCTGTCCCGGCTGAGTGGGGACTCACTCGACGAGAGAGATGCCATGGGATCCCAGGAGGGCTTCACCGACCTCTCTCTACTCGAGTACCCTCCACTCTCCACATCAGCTGATGACGTCAGTAGGGTACCGGTACCCCGTGACCGGTATGGCCATACCGTACAGCATTCACTACTGCCTACTAGTCCGTCTCTCTATCACAGTACACTCACCACATCAGCTGATGACGTCAGCAGGGTACCGGTACCTCGTGACCGGTATGTGCATACCGTACAGCATTCACTACTGCCTGCTAGTCCGTCTCTCTATCACAGTACACTCACCACATCAGCTGATGACGTCAGTAGGGTACCGGTACCTCGTGACCGGCATACCAATACCGCACAGCCATCACTACTGCCTACGAGTCCGGTTTTACAACACAGCGCACTCACCACATCAGCTGATGACGTCAGAGACACATCTCGTCCTGAACGCCGCCTCTCCAACACCTCACTCTCAGTCCCGGAAGGACTGGACAAGTTGTCGGACAACAAACTGCCCACGTCCCCTCGTCCCCCCCTGGCAGGGCTAGGGGTCACAGACCGCAGGGCCTCGATAGAAGAGCTCACTCCGAAACAGCTGCTCGTAGACCTGGAGCTGTGCGACGCGGGGGGTCTCAGCTGTTGCATCGGGACGATAGAGCACGCCTACCTCAGACTGACCAACATGTCTCCGTGCTGGGTGCAGACGCAGTTAGAGTTCAAAACTGTCAAATTAGGCGCCGAATACATCGACACGAAATCAGAGCACATGCCCTTCTCAATGTATAACCGGTGTATCCTGGGGACTTCTAAATCAGAGCAGGTGAAGCTCTCATTCGCCCCCACTGGACCCCCGGGGCTCTTCACGGTCACACTGGACGTATTCATTTCCAAGATTGTGGACGCCTGCAGCTCCAAGCCGACCAAGACTTTCACACTCACGGCTGAAGCCATAAAACCTGAAATCGCGATTGTGTACCCTAACAAGGAGTCGAAGGTGTTAGATTTCGGTTACGTGAGAGAAGGGAAGTGCTACGAGCAGTGCCTGACAATCGTGAACCAATCCAAGTGCTCGATTCCACTCCTCTTGTCTGTGCCAGCTAGGAACTCCAGCCTCCACCTCTCACTGACACCTCCTAGCGAGAGACGTACCCATCCAGTGAAGGAGAGCTCCGCCCTCTCCACCAACCTAGAGGGTGCAGGAGAGGGTGTGAGGGGGCGGTTGGAACTCTGGGTCTCCTTCAAACCCACCCACTCCCTCCCTTCCTCCGGAAGACGGTCCCCCTTCCCTGCTCCGTCCGAGCTGAGCACAGCCGTAGAGCTGCTGCTTGACAGCCAGTACGCCACATCGGCATGCAAGCGTATCTCCACCGTCCCCGTCACTGCCAGCTTCTCGCAGGCAGACCTGGTCATCCTGGAGTCTGTGGACACGCTCAGGTTCGAGACTCAGCTCTCTCGCTCTCTCGCCAGGTCCTTCACTCTGCACAACAGAGGCCCACACCCACTCACACTCACCATGCAGCTAGACCCGACCTCCCACGACTTTGCCGTCTTCCCTTCTCAGCTCTACCTGCAACCGGCACAGCAGTCTACTGCTACCGTGGAGTACCGGCCCAGCGTGCCGGAATCCACGTACACCGGCATTCTCCAGATCCTCTCCAGCCCTGGAGACAAGCGCCAGGTGTTGAAAGTGCTAGCCAGAGCAGACCCCCCCGAGTCCCCTCCGGTCCCCCAGGGGGCTAACCCCTCCTCATCTGGAGGCAGCTACCTACTGAGTAACATCCTCTCTCTCAGCTGGGGGGGCACACAGCTGGATGAGTGTGTGGAAAGGAAAATCGTCCTTTTCAACACGAGTGAGGAAGATCTAATGCTGGATATTCAACTCAACTCTCCATTCTTCTTCGTGAAGGACAGCAACGGTAAATATCAGCCTTTTCTCAACACCACGATCTCCTCTCGCGCTAAGATTCCTGTCGCCATTGCCTTCTCTCCCACCGACCCTGTCACCTACTCAGACAACCTGTCAATCACTGACATCTCACACAACAAAGTGTTCCAGATCCCTCTAACAGGTTACGGCGGTAGAAGCCAGATTATTCTTGTCAATGCAGAGCAGACCTCAGACGGATACTGGATGAACATCGGAGAGGTGAAAAGGAGTGAAAGGAATGTGTTTAAACTGTACCTGCATAATAGCGGGGTGAGGAAGGCTTATATCCGTGCAGTGTGTCGAGACAACCAACCGGGGAAACCCGTCCTCTCCACTCCCTACGTCAGCATCACCCCCTCCGAGTTCATCATAGCGCCTCAGGATCACAAGTCCATTCTTGTCACCTTCTCGCCTCGGCCTGACCACATTGCGCTGTGTGACACCTCTCCACACAGGCTGGCCTACGTGCACGTCACGACGGGGGACTGCATCGCTGCTAAGATCTATTTCTCACAGCTGCAGAACAGCGGTGGAGCCGTACCCGCTCAGTTCGAGTACCTGAATAAACTGTTTTCATTGGACAACTCCGAGGATGAGGACTTCTCACAGTTCCCATTTGACTCGCACCAGTTGTCCCCTCCCACTGAGACGGACATCTCGGTGCCCCTACTCGGCTATCCCCCCACCCCCTCCCCCTCCCCCTCCCCCACCGTCCCGCGTAGGCGCCCCTCCTCCGTCCCGGTCTCGCACACTCAGACAAATGACCTGTACCTGCACAGAGGTAGCAGCTCACGGGGACCCTCTCCCCATAAGCAGATATCACCCGACGTTTCCCCTGTCCTGTCCCGTAGGAGCAGCGGCGCCTTAGCGAGCAGTCCCTCTCCTGTCGACAAGCTGAGAGCCTCTCCTAAGCCTGTCTACCACAGAGCCACGCAGGGTCATAAGCTCTCCTCGCAAGATCTATTCACGGTCTACCCCTCACAGCTGACCATCAATTCG
The DNA here is from genome assembly GCA_963281255.1 of Aphrocallistes beatrix. Classification (NCBI taxonomy): domain Eukaryota; kingdom Metazoa; phylum Porifera; class Hexactinellida; order Sceptrulophora; family Aphrocallistidae; genus Aphrocallistes; species Aphrocallistes beatrix. The sequence goes on from OY725501.1 coordinate 3,203,989, forward strand.
AACGCCCGTGATCCAGCTAAACTCTACATTCGCAATCTCTCTCAGACCGTTGCTAAATTCGCTGTCGTTTTTCCGAAGCATTTCGTGGCAGTGTCCCCTGCTAGAGGGAGTGTAGACCCCGGACAGGAGAGACAACTGTTGGTCAGCTCCCTCCTCACAGACCTGGCAGACCTGCCTAGCTCCGTAACGGAGTACCTGACCATTCACTACGAGGACTCTGTCAAGAGTGTTCCGCTACACATGCAGATGGAGTTCAATAGCCCTTGTACCCCTGTGAGGGAGAGCTTCACCTCTGTCATCAAATACCTCTCCCCTCCCAACATCCTGTTCTCTCCCATCAAGAACAACACTGTAGCAGACCTGCCCATCACCATTTCCAATCCACACGATTTCCCCATTCACTGGAGCCTGTCCTCCATGGGACAGACCGCTTACCAGCAACAGGACCGGGGTGCTCTTGACATTCTAAAGACGAACTATGCCGTGTTTTTCTTCCATCGTCTCTCTGGGGGGCTAGCCTCGAAGGGCACCAGTAGTATCAGCGTCACGTTCCAGCCCAGGAACCCCGGCACCTACTCTCAGAGCTGGGAGATGCAGCTGACGAAAGGGGTTAAAGTGATCGACGGTATCAAACTGTCTGTCTCCGGGAAAGCCGAGGATGTGAGCTTCCCCTCAGTCAAACGTGCTTGTTCCGACTCACATCGAGAGAGTGAAGATAAACCGACAGATAACGCATTCAAACCACCCCGAAGAAGAGTCTACCTTGAACCTGACATTCTCAACTATCCTCAAACGAAACCGCACACGACTCAAATGATGAAAGCTTCTGTGTTCAACAAGTCAGATGATCCGGTCAAATTCTCCGTTGATGACCTATCCGCCCCCTTCTCCGTACATAAGCAGCATGTACAGTTCACAGTAGGCCCTCGGCACTGTGCTAGACTGCCTGTCAATTTCTCACCACAAGCTCTAGGCTATTTCGAGGAAGTTCTAGTGGTCAGAACCTCTGCTGGTCAAAAACTGTACTCACTCCTTAAAGCTGAAAGCTCTTTTTACACAAAAACTAAGTAAATCCAATCTATAACCAACCGCTACTAAGATCAGGCACACTTCTCATTCTTAACTTTATCCAATTTATACTTTCACAGTTTAAATATTAATTTATCAGATCTTGATTAACGATTAAATTTATCAAATTTATCATCTGGAAGATAGAACATGATCTCAGCGTTAGTCTTTCAATTGGATTACCAGATTAGTTAAGTAATGTATTCTTGAAGTTAGATGGACAAATTGAAGCGTATTTATTCGCAGAAAGATATCTTTATTTCGATCCTACTCGCTTCGATAAGTGCGTTTGAAGTCCTACGGATCTATTTTAAGATTAAGGAAGGCGATACTCGTCTCATTCGAATGAGAGGAGATTCCATTCCGATTCCAATTCATCTCCAGCGCCGTATGAAGGAGTTCCTGTTCACTCGTGTCTCGTTCAGTGGGAAGTATGATCATAAGAACGAGGTTTACATCTCCAATAGACCATTTAAGTCGGAAGAAATTGTATTACCTCCTTACAAACCCGATCAACCTGGCGGCACTCTAGTCATAACGCCATTTCACTGTACTGAGCTTAACGATACCATCTTAGTCAACAGGGGTTGGGTACCCAAGCAGCTGAAGGACCCAGGAACGAGAGAGCTGGGCCAGGAGAAGGGAGAGCTGGCTCTAATAGGAATAGTACGGCCATCTCACCGACCTCTCTTCAAAACGCGCTCCCAGCTTCCCAAGCCTAACGAGTGGGCTTATGAAGATATCGAAGCGATGTCACGCGTGCTGAACACAGCACCCATCTTGATAGACTGTGTTTACGAGAGCTCAAACCCGGGGGGACCGATTGGGGGACAGACCGATGTCAAGGTTCCTCTGAACTGGGTGGATATCAGCTTCCTTATGGCCGCATTTGGGATCGTCGCGTATGGAGCTGTTTATTTTAAAATGGGATTTCTAGCTCGCTTCCGGAATTGGGTAGCGTTTAGATATCAAAGTAGAAGATTAGTCGCTAAAGATTGTAGATAGAATAGTTCTAGTTAAATATGTTCAAATTCCATAGCGAGTCACTTATGTCGAATTAAGAATTATACTTTTCGAAATCATTCAGATTCTTTGTTCTTGGCAGAGGAGGTGATTGGATGGTTTCAATTATTAGAAATATCATAGCGCGAGTGTAGCATAGCGACGGTAATGCACTCCGAAAAATGTCTCAACTATTTTTTAGCATTGAAATGTTGGTGTGAAAGTAAATCCATTCCAAAATCAATATTAAATTAGAAACGATTGTAAATTTAATTTCATTCCAAGTAATAATACGTATGGGCATGGCTTACAGGTCTTACAACATTCCACTGCTACTTAGCTACCTGGATTTCACTTAATGGAACTTCCTGCTAAACTACGAAAAAAATTGTTAATTATCCCCATCACCACCTTCATTTTGGGGACATGGCAGATATATAGACTCCGTTGGAAGAAAGATTTGATTAAGAAAATGGAAGATCGGATATCTCGCGATCCTATCTCGATACCTCTAGACGTTAAGGAGCGAGTGAATGAGCTGCTCTATTCACAAGTGAAACTGAGTGGAAGGTTTGACCACAAATCTGAGCTCTACCTCTTCCCTAGGCCGTTCAATACTGAGCACATTGTGCTAGCTCGCTATAGACATAACCACCCCGGCATTCAGGTGATCACTCCGTTCTACTGTAACGAGCTTAAGGCTAACATATTGGTGAACAGGGGATGGGTACCGAAGGAGTTTAAACACCCCAACTCACGGCCATCAGGGCAAGTTGGAGAAGAGATGTCACTAGTAGGCGTGGTTAGGAGCACCTCTAAGAACCCAGTGTACAGTGGTGTGAATAGTCCAGACAAGAATGAATGGCAGTATGTGGATGTGGCAGAGATGTCGCGTGCACGCAGCACAGAGCCCATTCTACTGGACTGCAGCTATGAGAGTATGGTTGAAGGGGGACCCATTGGGGGGCAGACAAGGGTAACAATTAGGAATAAGCACTTGGAGTACATCTGTGTGTGGTACAGTCTCACAGCAATACTCAGCTACATCCTGTACAAATCCAAGGGAGTCAGTGCGGCGAGTAGACAGTTCAGAATGTTAAGAAAGAACCAAACGAAATAGTGCGAAATTGAATTTATGTTATGAAATAAATTTTAATTAATTATACTTTATTTTCATCATTAATATTACGAACAGTCACATATTTGACCCTGCACCGTAATTTACCTTCTTAACTAAGAGTAATTCGGATTGCATACTTGCCAACTGTCCCGTTTTAGGCGGGACGTCCCGCTTTTTTCACTCTTCTATTGACCTAATTTTCTCGAGTGTCCCGCTTTTACATGAAATTTCTCCATTATGTCCCGCTTTTTTTGACTCTATGTATAATACATTTCTATTGCGTCCCGCCATGTCCCGCGAAATTCAACGCTGCGTCCCGCTTTTATCATGGCTCAGGTTGGCATGTATGGGATTGGCTCATTGCTACTAAAAAAGTAATAATACAGTGCACTTGTTCGGACCAGAGCTGGGCGCCCCGGTTATCGAGTGGTTAGATGTACTGTATCAAGTCAGCATAGCTCGTGACAAAGCGTTTTAAGAGAATAATCTTAGGTCCGTGTGAAACTAGCATCCTCAACCGTTATGTTATAGTAAGACCACTCCAAAAGGTGGTACGGCTCTCGAATGCCCGCCGAGCCTGTTCGCCCTTTTATAGTACAAGCGCGCTTCGCTTGCTTGCGCTGCGCGGCTTGCGGACACTGCGTGTCCGCAGAGTCGCCCTGCGGGCGCCTAGAGATACTCAATCTAACCTATTCTGGGATTTTTTTTACTTCATATAAATATTTTAAACAAAGGTTAACAAAAAATTTCTCATATCGATCCGAAAATATCTAGCCTATTTTTTTAAATTTGTTTACTTTATGTATCTCGTGAACAAAAGTAAACAAATTAATTATCAAATCTACTCGAAAATATGATATTCGAAATCTACACCCCTGAAAACCCCATATCAACCGTTGGAAGCTAGCATTATTTTCAAAATTCATCAAATGGTGTGAAAATATGTATATATTAGATGTGAAAATATCCACATAATTTTTTTAATTTATATACACTATAATACATTTAAGATATTAAACATAAGTTGTAGCTTTGAAGTATGTATTATTAATAATGACGATCTATTGGAGTGTCGTACAATAATTTCCATTGTGATAGTGTAGTCATTAATTTTGTATAGAAAAGGTGTGAAAAATTGTTTCCCATTTTTTTGCAGAGGTGTGAAAATTTCGCTTAGATCTTAGAACTTAATCGTAGTTATATCATTTGACACCTACATGCCAATTTTCATATCTCTACGACTTGCCAATTCTTCAATCAATTCGGACAAACAAACAAACAAACAAATCCTAGCGTTTTAATATATAAGATATAATTATTTTATAATAATTATATAATTATTATATAATTATTATATAATTATTATATAATTATTATATAATTATTATATAATTATTTTATAATTATTATATAATTATTATATAATAATTATATAATTATTATATAATTATTATATAATTATTATAATTATTTTATAATTATTATATAATTATTATATAATAATTATATAATTATTATATAATTATTATATCTTATATATTAAAATGCTAGGATTTTTTTTTTTTGTTTTTTTTTTGTTTGTCCGAATTGATTGAAGAATTGGCAAGTCGTAGAGATACGAAAATTGGCATGTAGGTGTCAAATGATGAATCTAGGATTAAGTTCGAAGATCTAAGCGAAATGTTCGCACCTCGCCGAGATAGGTGACAAAATGTGCTGACCAATCAAATTCGATTATTTTATAATGCAAATACATTGGAATAAAATGGTAGTGACTTATGCATACAATCAAAAGAACTATTTTTGATTGAAATTCATTGGTTTATGTGAACCAATCAATTATCAGCCTTTTATAATGCCATTCATACGATTCTATTTCATATAAATGATTGAATACTGCTATTTTGAGTCTATAATTTGATTGTTAACAACAATTAAAGTGTGTTATACGATCAATCAATTCGATCAAATAACTTTTAACGACATGGACTGGAATTGATTATTTAGTATAATAATCTTAAGCAATGTGAACTTTGTGAATTCAAATCGAGCTTACATTCAGGAAAGTTGACTTAAGACTTAATACGAAGTAAATTATATTTATCGCGAAACAAAATTTCTGCTACAATTCTGATTTCATAAACGTAACCGTAGACAAATGATAATCCAGCGTACTTAGTATAAAACAAGAATGCGACGTATTGTTTCTCTAATATCCCCAAGCGCCCACTGGGTAAATCTGCAGACACGCAGTGTCTGCAAGCCGCGCAGCGCAAGCAAGCGAAGCGCGCTTGTAATAATTATATAATAATTATATAATAATTATATAATTATTATATAATAATTATATAATAATTATATAATAATTATATAATTATTATATAATTATTATATAATTATTATAATTATTTTATAATAATTATATAATTATTATATAATTATTATATAATAATTATATAATTATTATATAATTATTATATAATTATTTTATAATTATTATATAATTAAGTACGCTGGATTGTCATTTGTCTACAGTTACATTTATGAAATCAGAACTGTAGCAGAAATTTTGTTTCGTGATAAATATAATTTACTTCGTATTAAGTCAACTAATCCTGAATGTAAGCTCAATTTGAATACACAAAGTTCACATTGCTGAAGATTATTATACTTAAATAATCAATTCCAGTCCATGTCGTTAATAGTTATTTTATGATCGAATTGATTGATCGTAGCATATAACACACTTTAATTGTTGTTAACAATCAAATTATAGACTCAAAATAGCAGTATTCAACCATTTATATGAAATAGAATCGTGTGAATGGCATTATAAAAGGCTGATAATTGATTGGTTCACATAAACGAATGAATTTCAATCACAAATAGTTATTTTGATTGTATGCATAAGTCAATACTATTTTATTCCAATGTACTACTATTTGCATTATAAAATAATCGAATTTGATTGGTCAGCACATTTTGTCACCTATCTCAGCGAGGTGTGAACATTTCGCTTAGATCTTCGAACTTAATCCTAGATTCACCATTTGACACCTACATGCCAATTTTCGTATTTCTACGACTTGCCAATTCTTCAATCAATTCGGACAAAAAAACAAAAATCCTAGAGTTTTAATATATAAGATACACGTATGTCACAGTCAGTCTGTCACATATATGTTACATTGACTATAGTAAATTTTGTACTTCAAATTTATCGTGGCACCCACACCCATAAATTCTATGCAATAATCTTCATTCACTGAACATACACAAATACATTATTTGAAGCTTAAAAAATTTTGTAAAAAAAATAGCATTCGAACATGCGCCCCGGTTTCCGAGAGTAATTTGTGCAGAACATGACAAATTTTTCCAGATGCGCCCCGATTTGCAGTCTACCCGGTTTTAAGGGAGCCCCGGGTTTCGGGAATAAACTTTATGCTCAGATTTTTTTATGACGGGAAATTAACATTATGCTCAGATTTTTTATGACGGGAAATTAACATTATGCTCAGATTTTTTATGACGGGAAATTAACATTATGCTCAGATTTTCCTTATATTGTGGAGATTTGGACTCTGGAGCATGATTGCAAATTCTGCAAAATGTTCAACAGGTGTCAAAATGTATTTTCAGTTAATAGGGTTCTCCGCTTAATCTGGTCAAAAAGTCCTATGTGACCTATTAAGAGTCGACTGTATGTAGTTCTTTGTTTATTAATAATGAAAATTGAAACTGGTTGTGTTTGTATCTTTTCGACTACCTACAAAAGTACCTTTCGCTTTCACCAATGGGATTCAGCGCAATGAAGTGGCTACAAAACGCAGGAGAGAAAGGAATATTGGGCTGCCAAGTACACTTAGAGACATCTTAAATTGAGAAGAAAAGGTTTTGTCTAAGATCAGGCGTTTGCGATTTATTGATCCTGCTCCCCTCCCATTTTGGATTTTATGCTACATATACAGGATGTAACAAAATTGATGCCCTATCAAATTAGTTATTATAATATTCGATTGGATAGGCATAATTTTGTTACACCCTGTAGAGAGTGCTAATTCCCGTTTTCTGGTTTCGTACTCTCCATCAGGATCAGGGTTTAGTAAACCTTTTTTGAAATTTTGTGTAAAATATTGCATTTATTTCGTCGGCATAATATAAGACAGACCTCCTGGGTGTTATGCTTTTTTTGTAATTTACTTTTATTTGTGATTTGCCATTTTACAACACATTGCATTGCCTTTAGCTACAGTAACTATTACTTCATACTTCTTTTCTTCAAGAACTAATTTTCAAGCCTCTGCGATCGATTGGAACTTGGAAGACCACTATCCAACATTTAGAGCATGAACAAAAAGATCAAGTTACTGATTTACCAATTTCGAATGATTGATTCGCCTATTGTGAATTCAATCGAGGATGGATACAACAAAAGAAGTAAACACATGATAAATTAGTGAGAAATATTATTTAATTTCTCCGCTAAATTTCAAAGCACATATAACACTTAATTTCTCCCGCTCAATTTCGAAGCAAATCCATAAGCTTATAAAAAGGATTGAATTGCTATATATTTGCCAAAAAATATCTATCTGGGCTCTACGTTGTAGTATTAGGTCACTTAGCATTAAATTTTATGCGCTTGCATGTTCTACTATGTATACATTTCTAATCGAAATCTAATAATGCTATAGATTGTTTATTTATGGAATTAATTTCTAAATCTCTATTTTTTCTAGTCTACACCTTTTCCGAGACTTCTCATAGTACAACAAGCTGAAATGGTAGTACTAGTCTCCCTCTTCCTGTCAATGTATTCAATATTGTTGATAACTAAAGAAACTAGTGGGCAAACCCCTACACCCGGGTCGCAATGTTCCTCTCTTCCGCAAAATACGAATTACCGACTGGAGAATTACACCGTATCTAGCAGCGTGAAGACTAGGTTTGCGTGTACGAAAGTATTTAGCCATATTGAGAACACAGGTTCGAGCTTGCAGGAGTTATGCTTCACTGTGCGAATTCCTGAAACAGCATTCGTTAGTGACCTACGCATGGGAATTGATGGAACGAAATACAAAGGTACTATCGAGAAAAAAGAAACTGCAAGATGAATATATGATGAAGAGAAGAATGCTAGATTCACAGTCGCACTTGTGGAATATGTTGAGTAAGTTTTAACTCCCCTTAATTATTGAAAATTTACTAGGTAATGTCCATTGATGTTGCTAAGTTTATTGGGTTAAATTAATGATTTTGATTCAAGCTCGAGATGTTGCTTTGCATTCTGAACAGAACGAAAAAGAAGTTTATCTATGTATAGCAAAGAGCTTTGATACATACTTGTATAAATATTTGAAATTATACGTATTCAGGGTGTCTCAAAGGTTCTGCAACAAATATTGCTGATGTATTAGTATACAGACAAATATATTTAACATCCGATACCTCTTTTTACTCAAAAATAAGGATGATTATCTTTATCATTTTGCTTTCCAATGGCCTCTATCTCTCAAATTTATTTGCTATGGTGGATCATGTATTTGGTGATTAGTAAAAAATATTTTTAAATTAAAAAATATCATATCCCAAGTACATTTTATAGTTATACTTTAAAATAATCGTTCTTATTGAAGAATATCTCTACGCATATCAATCAAAAGTAATAATATGATTTTAGTATTATGAATCAATAACAGAATATAAAAGTGATAAATGTAGTATTTAATCAGGAAAAATAGTAATCTATAAACTATAAAGGCACTTTTGAAATCAAAATGTTGATGTCTTTGCGTAATGAGTTGAGTTCATTCCTATGCTAGAAGGGTACTAGATATCATTTAAACAAACTAATTTGAAATATAAAAAACAAGTGAACTTAGTCAAACTAAAATTGATTGTTGCAGAACTTTTGAGACACCCTGTAACCAGAGAAAAACCCAGCCTAAAAAGTGGTTCGAATAAATTAGGTTACCATATCGGTGACCACAGTAGTTTAGTAGGTTGGGATACGATACGACTTACGTACATTTAATAAGAGTTAAAATTTTAAATTACTAAAGTAGTATAAGTATCTCATACATAATGATTATGAGTTCAAATGCCTCATGCATTGGATCATTCATTTTGGACTGGTTTCACTAATGAGCACTTTCACAGGGGTGCAGATCAAGAATTCAAAGTATGTGCTGCCGTGGCATCCAGATCTTCTGCGTTGTTTACAGTCGAATATAAACATCTCCTTGAAATGAAATCAGGAAAGATTGAACATCGAATCCCGATTGAATCTGGAAGAAATGCCGGAAATTTAAATGTTCAGGTCAGTCCATTTTTTAATTAGCTAGACTTGATTATTTCGATTAAACTTAATATCTACTATATTCTAGGTTATATACTATGAAGAACCTCAAGGCATCTCTACGATACATTCCTCCCACGGCTCCACCTCAGGGTCTAGAAGCTCTCGCGTTGTTTCCTACACTCGTCAGCGTAACAATTGTAATAGCGACGATCTCGTTGTAACGTACAAGCCAATTGTTAGAAATAGTGTCACAACATATATCTCTGGTAATACCTTTGTTCAGTTTTTCTCACCTCGAAGTACTTTCTGTTTCAACATCAATATAGTATTCGTTGTGGATAGATCTGGTTCAATGGGAAGGAATAATAAAATCGGTCAAGTAAAAGATTTTTTGAAACATATCATCGGTAAATTACGTGAAGGAGACCACTTCAACATTATTACATTTAGTTCATCTGTGGAACAATTTAACAGTGGATCTCTAGTGCAAGCTGGTGAGTGTGTAACGAAGTATCATACATACGTGTATATATAATATATAAGTACTTATATTGTGCAGTGATACTGGGAAGTTAGGAACATATACGTACGTATAAGTAAGCTTTACTTTCTTATACTGTGGGAATCACATAATCCACCAAAGTCACACTTTGGGAATCTTCTTTCTACCCCTAAATTTTATATTATAAATAACGAGTAGTATTGCTTGCTTGTTTACCTACCCTATATTTTATAAAAATTCTGAAATATAGCTTGTATGAATTTGACAAGGACGCCGATCACAGTATCTAACTAGCTTTTGTGTAAGTAATTGCAATCATAAATTTTGAATAGAAAATGATTGGGAATTATGTCGGTATGTCGGAGGACACTTCGCCTATGGTGACATTATATGGAAAATAGTATCACTATTTTTCAAATTTGCATACATGGGTTTAGTTATTTAACAAGTTTAAGTTATCAGAATCAAATGATGAAGTACTATACAAACGCCAAAGCTTTTCTACTGTCCTACGTGCATGTGTATAATCATTTCCACAATATGTGATTTCGTTTATAATAATTAAATATCATGTAGAATTCTCCAAGAAATATGAAGCAATAAATTTTATTAACGACATCCGAGCTTCTGGGTTAACAGACATTAACGGCGGTTCAGTAGCTGCTGTCCAACAGATCGTTGATGGTTTCAACGCCGACCCAAACAGAGCCAATTTAATATTCCTAATCTCGGATGGGCATGCTAATATTGGAGAAATAAATCCCGACCAAATAGATAGGAATATCAGAAATGCTAAAGGCAATGTCCCATTAGCGTTTCACAGTTTTCCAGTGGGTAGACGTGCTGATATCAAACTACTAAGAAGGCTAACTGTATACAACAATGGAGAATTACACCCAATAACTGATAAAACTGTAACCCAGAATGGATTGAGCGAGGAAATAAGACGAGTTTATACCTCTGTAGAATGTCCCTTGTTATCTAACGTTAAATTCAGCTACCCAGATGGCTCAGTTGAAGATGATACTCTAAATAGCTTTCCTTACTTCTTCAATGGACAGGAGTTGATAGTTTCCGGGAAGATACTCAATGGATCAGCTGACTTGATTCAGATGCAAATCACAGGGACTATTAGAACTGGGGAGACAATTACATGGAGACGAAGAATAAATATCAGACTTGCAAACCCTCAAGAAGATGATTGTTTAAACAATACTCTAAGGGCCTACTTGGATGTAAAGAAAAAATATAATGACTATAGTGAACTTTTAACTTTTACTGGTCAAGAAGATTATCAGCTAAAACAGGAGATCATCGATGCTTCAAAACGGCATCATTTTGTTACGAATTTGACATCTTTATTAGTGTCAAAGCATTATTCACAAGATGTGTGCGGTTACTCGGAACAATGTACTTGCTTCAGTTTAGGTTGCGGAAGTAGTTCTCCAGGCAGAAATCAAGCAGGGAATGAGGTGAATATAAATAATCCGCCTTTTATTGGTAATCGCACTTCAAACAGGAAAAAACGAGATGCAGAACATGAACAAGAAAATCAAATAATTGATACGCCCATTTCCAACTCTATTCAGGACAGACACATCACAGGTGAACATATCATAAATTGTAATATTTTTCTACTGAATACGTACTTACGCATGTCACTGAGCTGCATTTAGCTAACTTTAGCATGTATCGCTAGACTAATTTTACTTAAATTATCTTAGGGTCTGACATAGATGTCAGATTTTTATTAGAATGCCAGTCAATTCGTACCACATACAAGTCAACAGAAAATCCGGATTTTCGCTCTGTCTTTACATATATCTCATCCAAAATTCTATAGAAATCGTACATTTCATTTTGGTAGTTGTGTGAGTTGACTTTTTGGTAGTTGGGACTTGGTACGAGTTGACTTAGTGCTTTTGGACGAGTTGGTAGTTGTACGAGTTGACTGGTTCCCTCTAGCTATATGTTGGGCGTAAAGTGAATGAAATGAAACAATTTATATTTGTTCTAAATCTATTATTTTGTAGAATGCCCCCTAGCTGAGACAGAAGATTTCTCAGAGTGGTTTAATGTGAGTGAGTGTAGAGCTAGTGATGATTCTAGCAGTCAGTCAGTACAGATGTGGTGTAAGACTGACCTATTTGATAAGTGTAAGCAGTATTTTATTCGATCACATAACTGCAAGACTAGTTTTGTCAAATATCTGACACATGTTGATCAGGAGATTCAACAGAATACAGAGTTTGTAGTTGATACTAAAACCATATAATACTTCGACTAAACATTCCGGATATTAGGTCATTTGCTTCATTTGATAAGAATATTAAATTGAATATTTGTTGAATTTTAAAATAACAGTCCTTTAAAATTAAAGAGTATTGATTTAGCTATTAGAGGTATATCATAGAAGAAGTAGAGACGAATTATATTGCAAATAGACTGACAAAATTTTAGCAGAAAATAAAAACTTTTGATTTATTAAATTATTTGCTAGTGATTTTATAACTTGTTCATTAGATGTGCGATTTGGTATGATGTAAATCTCTACATGTTACGTTGCACCACACAGAATGAAATGTTACAGAATCTTTTATCTCTTCGTTTCACTCTCTGTCCAATACCTGATCAACTGAATGGAGAACATCAGCTACGTATGACCATGCTTTACGAAGAGCTAGAATCTGAGGATGAGAAATGCACCTACGACCACGAGTTAGGCTACTGCAAACTAGCCTAACTAATCCCAGGAGTCCTACTACCCACATACTATCTGTTGTTATTGTTTCATTATAAATGCATACTACTACCTACATACATAATCATCCCTGTTAGTATGCTGTAATTGATTATTCTTTTTGATTTCCTATTTGTATTGGATTTGAATCCTGAATTAATTGTTGTGTATACTTGTTTACTTGTGTGATTTAATAAATGATATAACAAAAATAAACATTACATTGGGAAAGGGGAGTGTGATGAAAATATTTTGTAAAAGCAAGCGTCGGAGGCAGGGTTATACTATTTGATAAAAATAATTTATTCGATTAATTCTCTACTAAATGGATAATTATAATAAACGCTAGGATTTTTTGTTTATCCGAATTGATTGAAGAATTGGCAAGTCGTAGAGATATGAAAATTGGCATAGAGGTGTTAAATGATGAGTCACGATTAAGTTCGAAGATCTAAGCGAAATTTTCACACCTCTTCCAAAAAAAATGGAAAACAATTTTTCACACCATCTCTATACAATATGTATGACTTCACTCACAATAGAAATCACTGTACGACCACTACAATCATTGCAGTAATACTTCAAACCAATAACTTCGATAGATGTATCAATTTTATTATAGTATATTGCGATAAAAAAAGGTTTCGTGTATATTTTCACACCAGTTTCCAACGGTTTACATGGGGGTTTTTGGGGATGTAGATTTCGAATATCGTATTTTATGACGGGAAATTAGCATTATTTTCGTAAATTTTATGACGGGAAATTAGAATTTTTTGAAATTTGAGTACTGATAATTCCGTCAAAGCTTGTTCAAATAACAGATTTAGCATTGCGTGAGCTTAATGCTAAATATGTTAACCGATAATTAATTCGACCTTAGCTAGTTCGGACTCATAACTGCTCAGATGGTTGGCCAAAAATGCAGTTATCATATTCCATGATACAAAGCATTTTTAATCCTTGCTCTGCTATAATCGTGTTAAAATGACGGAAGATGAGGGGTATTTATTGGAACTAAATATAGCTTTCATCAAGGTAGATCAGCGCACTCGATCTGTTATAAATAGTGTGAATCGAGTACGTAATGCAATAGAATCTTGTGACATGGATTCCCAGCATAACATATCTTCCTTTTATCCCAAATTGAAATCTCGAGTAAGCAAGTTTCTATCTCTTTGGTTGGTCAGAGAATTCCTATTCTTAACCAAACTCGCAATACCAAACACACTCGCTTTCTCACTTTCCTCCTTGACAGTAGTCGTCAGCGTCTTCTTCACTGGACACATCAGCAAGGAAGACAAGTATCTAGACGGTAGTAGCATTGCACTGTCCTTTGCTAATGTTACAGGGAATGCAGTGACGATCGGTCTTAGTACTGCGTTGGATACCCTCTGTTCTCAAGCATACGGTGCCAAGCAGTATCGCCGTTCCGGTCTCTATTTCCAGAGAGGCCTGCTCATCCATGCTCTCATCTGTTTCCCGCTAGTAGCCGTATGGCTCAACACGGAACATCTCCTACTCCTCATCCATCAGGAACCAGAAGTCGCTAAGGTAGCAGGACAGTTCCTGTCTATCTATGCTCTTGCACTACCGGCTATGCAGATTAGTTATTTGAGTTTGAAACTGTTTCAATCGCACAACCTCATTTTCCCGCAGATACCCATCGGTCTATGCAGTCTGCTATTCAATTTAGCGGCACAGTATCTGTTGGTTGTATACATGAAATTCGGGATACCCGGCTCAGCTGTGGCATTGACTGTTTCTCAATATGTAATGGCTTTGGGGTTCATTATTTACATCCGGTTTTCACACCTCTATAAGCAGACATGGGGCAGTTGGAGGTTCGAGGCACTTTTAGACTGGCACCATTATCTCAAGTACGGGATCCCTGGTATGATGATGCTCTGCTTTGAATGGTGTTCTTTTGAGAGTGGATACTTCTCTGTCGGAGCTCTCGCTCCTTACCCGAAAGTGGAGCTCGGTATCTACTCGGTATTGATGAATTTCGCGATCGTGGCGTATTCAGCTCCTCTCGGATTCATGATCGCAGGGACTGTCCGTGTGGGGAACCTCCTAGGACGCAATGAACCGAGCAATGCGAAGGGAAGCTGCTACTTTGTGCTAGCATTGATGTTCACTCTCGGCTGCATTCAGTGCATCTTTCTGTTCTCAGTTCGGCAATGGTTTGCATTGCTCTTCACTGACGATGAATGCATTATTGCAGGGACAATGTGGCCTGTTATCATAATCGCAATATTCCAAATATGGGATGGGTACCAGGGTGTGGCAGGAGGGGTCATTAGGGGATGTGGCAAGCAGAAGTTCGGGGCTATTATCAATGTGATAACGTTCCAGGTTATTTCACTTCCTCTGGCATTCGTAATGGCGTTTGTCGTGAAGTGGTATACGGCCGGATTCTGGGTGGGTCTAGGTGTTGGCGTATTCATCCAATCATTCGGCTTCACGCTCTTCCTTCTACGCATGGACTGGAAGAAGAGTGCGCAGACTGCCATGGAGAATGCCGGCCTTGAATCAGATAACTTCAGTGGAACGAAGAGAAGTGTGAAATTGTCACCGAAGAGAGACCATCTAGTTTACAGGACTGTTCCGACTGATCAGTCGAATAGTGACAGCGAGGAGGGGGGAACAAGGCAACCCAGTGGACTTAGCAGTCAAGAGTTTTCCTCTCAGGACGAGATGGGTGAAGGAGGGTTGTTAGAAAAACCAGAGTTAAAATTAGTTGAGAGCGACTCCTCTACTCAATGGAGATCAATTCCGAAGAAGGATCTCTACTTTATGCTAGCATCGAAATCTCTGATGCTTATTCTATGCTTCCTCATTTTATTGTTCGGCATCATCCTCAAGGAATTCCACTTCTCAGTTCCATTTTACAGTTTTCCTCAGACAACTAATTCTTCTTATTGTCCTTATAGTTTAGATTAGTATCTTTGAATTGCATTTAACTAGTTGACTTATTAAAAAATATCAAAAAGATCGTATTTTATGATACACAGCATTTTCTTTATTTCCTTATTTTATCCTTAATCATTATAAAAAATATCATAAAGATACCCCAGTTTATCTCCACCTTTATCATGCAGTCGCCATCCAGACATCCTACAAATGCGCCGCGATACCAACTGAGTATACATAAAGGAAATAAATTCCAAAAATTGGCTAGATACTAGCTCAGTGGTTCCCAACCTGGGGTCCATAGACCCCTTATTGGTCCACAGAAGATATCAGGGGTCCACATATTATAGGAAATTTTTATAGGGGGTCCACAGCCCAAAAAGGTTGAAAATCGCTGTACTAGCTTCTAACGGTTGACCTGGCTTTTCAGGGTTGTAGATTATGAATATCTTATTTTCGAAACTATCTGTTCATTACTATTTTTTTGTTTACAATAGATAAATACAATAATGTTATGAAAATTTTTATAAATAAAGATACAAATTAGTTGTTCTATTTTTATATATATCCGTAGAGCCTAAATTAGAACGATGTGTACGTGTAACTGGATTTGTTAATTTATCTTTATGGCAACAGCCGATCCCTCCTCTCCCACCTCCCTCGAAAACACTGCGGAAACTGACAGGAATGAGAGTTGGGAGGAACTGGAAAACAGACAGAGGAGAGAGGTGAAGGAACTTCAAGCTAAAGGACAAGCGATGAAGAAGCGAGTCCCGAAAGGAAATAAGAAGGAGCGAAAACAGGTTCTAGATGAAGTGTCCCGTCTCGAGCAAGAACTGGAGGATCGACATCGGAAAGAGAAAAATCTGAGTGAGATTGGAAGTAAAAGTAAAAAGGAAGATATTGTGATGGAGAAGGAAGAAGAGAGTAAGAAATCTCGCGCTCAGAAGAGAAGAGAGAAGAAAGGGGTACGTGAGGAAATACTCAACGATCTGATTGCAGATATGGATGTGACAGAGTCTGAAGGGGACAGAGAGAAGTTGAAACTAACAACAATTCTAACTCCTCTCGGATTACGCATATACGACATTAATCCTGGTGCGTTGTTGTAATAAGATATATTGACATTATTAACATTAATTATGATTATCTTGTTACACTAGACGGAGACTGTATGTACACTGCTCTATGCCATCAACTCAAGATTGTTAGAGGAGAGGGTGTGACTGTGAGTGAGTTGAGGAGGAGTTGCGCCGACTATATTAGGTCTCATAGAGCTCACTATGAGCAGTTCTTAGCAGAAGTAACAGAGCCATTTGAACAGTACTGCCATCAAGTAAGTTACGTAGTAATAAATAGTTGTACGATTTGGTTTATTAAATAAGTGAGATACGAAGACCAATTAGGTAAAACGTACCGAGATGGAATAGCTGCATTGTCAATACATCCAAATTTAGCTCTGCAATTGTCTAGATCGAACACTCGAAGGATTGGGGAGGTGACTTAGAGCTATCAGCGCTCTCCCAGTCTCTCCAAGCCCAAATACGAATTCTACAAGCAGAAGATAAAACGCAAACGTTCGGAGGGAACCTCTCCTCTCCTCCACTACTCCTATCCTACCACAAGCACCTGTACCATATGGGAGAGCACTACAACTCTCTAATTCATGACTAGTAGAGAATAAACTAATTTCATTAGTGTAGATATTAAATGCAATTAACATGGGTTTCGAGTGTGGAACTAAGGTTCTAGTCAGACTCAGATAGCTTGAGCTGCTCTCTGAGAATTTGTACCGTGGAGTCCATGGCACAGCCTGGCCTGATTATCTTGTAGCTCCCCTCTACTGACAGGTCCACCACCGTAGAACCCTCCTTCGCACCAGTCCCTACCTTCCCCGCATCGATAACCAGGCCGAGTCTATCCCAGAGATGCTCGAACTCCTGGACGGAAGTGGTGCTGGGCTGTGAGCTGTAGTTGGCACTGGTGAGGGCGAGAGGGTAGCTGCACTTCACGCACAGATCCTGAATGAAGTGGAACTGCGGTATGCGTACGCCAACTTTGGTGTGAGAGGGGTTCAGATCTGGATTGAGTTCCGGGGTTCTCTCGAACACGAGCGTAACAGGTCCGGGGAGTAGGCTGTGTAGCAGTTCTCTCTCCATCGTCAGTTTGCATATGAGGGGGATACTGTCCACGGATGGAACGCACACCGCTAGAGGTTTGGTTTCCGTACGTCCTAAGGTTAGAGAATATTCCAGAATAACACAGCTCGATTAAACTCATAATCCACCTTAACTCTACCTTTAAGTTCGTATATTTTCTGGACAGATTCCCTTTTAGATGCGAGACAGGCAATACCATATATGGTATCCGTTGGTACCCCCACTAGACCCCCTTCTTCCAACACCTCGGCAGCCTCTTGAATTGCTTTCGCGTACTTCTCGCTCGATCTCGATTCTCCAATCAAATTTATAACTCGACGTAGAGGTTTAGTTGCATTTTCTGCCATTGTACTTCTCGCTTTGCTTGAGAATATTTTCACTGACTTTTGTAGCATTCAATTCAATCCAATTCAATTCTGAATCAGAATAAGTTCTACAATTCATTTTATTGCAAAATTAACTAACGACTACGAAAAAATATTATTGATTTTTCCTTATTCCTATCCAACCTCAACACTTGTTAAATTGATTGATCTATCATTTTTTTAGCAATCAAATTTGGAATACGTCGTATATTGTATTAAATGCCGCCTGAATTATCTCTGAATAATAACGATGTTCAGTTTAGCTGCGTATAGCAATTCCACACGACATGAGTAGGGAGAGTACACAAACGGTGACGATACAAGATGACGCATACACACCGCCGGGGCCTGTTGAGAAGACAACAGCTGGAATGAAACGGAAACAGTTGACGCGAAAAGAATCTTTAGTCAGACTCCTCAAATCGTAAACATATTCAATACATAAATGTAGTTTTTAAACACAAGTTTTTGACCTCGATTTCCTAGATGCCATTCTCCTAAAGCCTCTCTTCTTTCTTCACAAAATCGTTATGAAATGGATTACAGAGGGATTGTCACCTGGATAATTATTGTCTTGGTAAGTCTTTTAAAAACGCTGGCATTTAAACTGTATCATTTATTTTCTATATTTTCATATGATCTGTAGGTGTGCTCTAACATCAAGAATGCTTTCAGTAACATTGCAAAGTTGGTTATTATTAGAATATTACATACTTGACAATTCCATCATTACTGTACTTCAACCGCTAGATATGGAATCCGTATACGTCCTCTGGGAGTGTTCACATGGACATTTGAGTTTATTACTGATCCGTACAACTGGCCCTGTATCGGCCTTATCCTAGGTAAGTAACTTGAATGGATCTATGATGATACAGTCGACTCCGCTTAATAGGGTCACATCGGTCTGAAGACATTTTGCCCCGATTAAGAAGAGAACTCTATTAACCTTGTATTAGCTTCTATTTGTGAGAGCTACTCCGGTCCTGACAAAAGTGGCCCGATTAAACAGTGACCCTGTTAAGTGGAGTCGACTGTACTTCAATTTCCAACGGAATGGAAATTTATTTGTATTCGTGTCAATATATTTCAAATTCAAACTTATCTCATCTATTCCTGCCTAGGCATTCCTATCATCGTCTCCATCATATTCCAAGTGGAGAAACTGCTAGCAGAAGTGAGTTGAACTCCGGCATAGTTCTATAATATAAAATAGCCTATTTGAGTAGAATTGTCTCTCATTCCACAGAAACGTATCACGCCCATGACAGGTGTTATCCTCCACGCCATCAACCTTTGTGTCATCCTTGCACTTCCTGCTGGAGTTCTCTTCAGCATCCAACACTCTCCTGGTTAGTACCCACACCACTCAAATGGTCCTGTAATCCATGGTTTCATTCTATACTATTCACAGTTGCGTCCTTCTTCATGCTACTCACTTACTCGATTCTTTGGCTGAAAATGGTGTCTTACGTTGAAGTCAATCGTTGGGAGCGTGAGCTGTTAGGTAATCGAGAAACCTATGCACCTCTAACAGGTATTCAATACTCCAGTGCAGGAGTGGGTCATACAATGTCTCAGTTCTTCACTCAGCCTATCCAATCTTTAGTGAAGAACGAGAATACTAAAGAGCCACTCGTGCTATATCCAGACAACCTCAACTTCAAAGGTAATCTATATTTGTAGTTGTCTTGTGGCAGTTTGTCGTCATGATACCATTTCATTCAGATATCACCTACTTCCTGTTTGTACCCACTCTCTGCTATGAACTCAACTTTCCAAGAACGGAGAAGATTCGGATATCCTTTATGCTGAGGCGTCTCGCGGAGTTTATCCTCCTCTTCCAACTGTTCATATTCCTAATAGAACAGGTTGGAAGAAATATAACACGGATTCTCTTCATAATATACTTAAATTAATAAATGTTTTGTTGTAGTGGGTTACTCCTGGTATCGAATCATCAATGAAGCCTCTCAGGGTGAGTTAGTACTGACATCTAACAACGATGCTATAAGTAACTTGTTACACTATCCATACACGTGCAACACTGTTTTTCCTGGAAAAATTGGCGACTTAATTCCATATCACATTTACTGCATACACATCTGGTGGAAACTCTTACATGCAAAATGTAATTATATTAGGATATGGAGCTGCCTCAGTTGATAGAGAGAGTGTTCAGTTTAGCGGTAGGTTTGTAGAGAGAGATATCTCGATCAATAAAATAAAATAATTAGAATCCGGGTTATAATATATCCGTTTAGATTCCCAACCATTTCATCTGGTTAATTATGTTCTATGGATTCTTCCATTGCTGGTTCAACTTCTTAGCTGAAGCTACCAGATTCGCAGACCGAGAATTTTATAAAGACTGGTGGTATGAAATCAGTTCTAATTCCTTCTGAAGATGAAATGATTTTGAAATTTGATTAGTTAAAATTAGGAATGCTGAAACGCTGGGATCATTTTGGACAAAATGGAACGTCACAACTCATAAATGGTTACTGAGGTATGTTTGAACAATTATTTTGAAAGACAAGTTGTTGAAGATGACAATGCTTTGTCTATAGACATGTCTACAAACCGCTACTGGCTCTAGGCTATTCCAAGACCTGGGCATTTTGCTTCGTCTTCATCTTGTCAAGTTTTTTCCATGAGGTATGAGTATAGCAGTAGAAAGTAAATCAGTACAGTTCAGTCTCAACATTTGTATTCATCTCTAGTTACTGGTGAGTATCCCGCTGAGAATGGTGAGGCTGTGGGCATTCAGTGGAATGGTGGCCCAGGTAATCTGATTTATGAGTAATCTATTCTGGAAATCATTTTGACTGAAAGGGAAGGAGATTTGCAAAATCTCTGGGGAGTTTAAATTGTCTATAATGCTTTTTGAGAGGTGAAAATTCTGAAATTTCTAGCAAGTGGAACTAAAACATTTCGCTCATATAGATTCCGCTCTCATTCCTCACAGAGAAGTACTTCGTAGGAGTCTATGGAAATGGCGCTATGTGGCTCTCGATCATGCTAGGCCAGCCCGCCATCATCCTGATGTACGTTCACGACTATTTCTACCTCTAAACTCCCAGAATGCTACATTCATAGTAGACGTATACCCTGTATCATAATTTAGTGTTACGAGATTTGTAAGCGAGAGATTTGCCATGTTTTCCGTGTTTTAATGTACTATATTGGAGATTGCAGAGAGATTTGGAAGCTAATTTATGTACAGCTCGTTATCCATAGAACTGATAATTCTTTTGTAATTTTGAGATTTGAACATAGAACATTAAATTTATGCTTTTATATGTTTTTCAATTATGTACTTACTTGGTCTTACGACTTGCTAAGAATGGATAGAACAAAGGGTTTGATACTATTTAGTGCCGGATGAGTGGAATCAGAAGTCGCGTTTGAGGAACAAGTCTTTAGTTTTGATGTTTTTCAGTCGAATTCTGAAAATAATGACCGAAAATCCTGAAAATATTTTGGACAAATTGGGACCATCATTTGAAATAGAGCTGAGCGGATAGATACGAATACAAACTGTTCGTGTGGTCTAAAGATTGATAATTCATGTTTGTATATTGTTGAGAAAAATTGTGTGTTCGCGTTGTGTTGAAGTATATTTCGTATTTGTGCTCGTCCGTGATAGAATTTAATTTATCTTCGTGGAACATTCATTATTTTCGCGTCGTGTTGATGTGAAATACGAGCACGACACGATACTCGCCCACATTCACTTGAAAGACTTTTCGATGCATAGGTTATACAGACTCTTATAAAGTCAGCCAATTAATAATCAATCATAAGATTGTGAGTTTAATTGCACTTAATCAGGAATAAATCAGGGCTATTCAGCTATCAAATATGAATGATTAGAAACAATACTGACTCGTCATCTTACACAATATCTCTCTAAGTGCAGCTCTCTTTGCTCCGTAGAAAGTATAGATGTTCTCTCCTTCTCCGAATATGATGCAAGCTGGAACCACTTGTAGATCAAACTGAGACTTTATTTCCTCGACTGTGTCGACGTTAACTCGGGCGAACTCCATCTCATGGAATTCTTCTTTCAAAGCATCAATTGCTGGAGACAGGAGTTGGCAGGGTGCACACCACTCGGCGAAGATATACAATAGTACGAAGTGTGTGTTGGATTTCTTGATCAGCACGTTAAGCTCCTCCATCGAAGTAATTTCTGTGATTGTATCCATTGTTGGGAAGTAATGATAAATCAATATTTTAGAACGAATATGGTGTGACCTTATTTATACTCGGTGTGGTGGTATTATAAACTTTATATTTAGCTCAGAAATCTTGTGAAAAATAAGCATTGGGATAGACCACCTGGAAGAATAGTGAAGTATCAACTCAGGGTTAGATCATGATATTGCGAAATAAGAGCTTGAATATAGAATACTTGAGTAATACAAACTCCAGTCTTTTCTCAGTTTTAACCAAGTAATCCATCTATGTAATGATGTCAGTGAAACCTTGGGTAATTCGGAAGGATCAGCAATTACGCATCTTCTGGATATACTAGCAGGCATTGAACATTGCTGGTAGAAAAGAGAAATAAGTGTCGATCGACACAGCGATGATGCAACTCAATTAAAAACACCAACCAAGGTGTGATACAAATTGTCTAAAAGGTGTGAAGATATGAAGATAATTATTAACGGATCCTACATGCGAAATTTGGTAGAAATCGGCTGTTATATTTCGAATGCGCGTACGGATGTCTTACTAAGGCATCTCCTTATAGGAAGGAACTGCACTAAAAATAAAACGGAAGAGAAGTTTGAATGCAGCAGTTTGTACTCACAATCTAAATCAATTCATCTCCACTGCACTGATCTTCAAGTATCAAATTGTAGGCTCCCGTGTTTAGAATTATTTAATTAAAAGAAATCGGAGATATGTATTATGACTGTATATTGCGATGAGCAGAGAAATGGAGGGACCGAATACAACTCTAATTCAGGATAAACGCTTATCGATCATGGGAAATGAACTCAAAATGAAATCCCGCGTGGGTTCCTTACAGACAGATTCAGAAAATATCGGCGGTCAGAGGAGATCTTATGTGCAAGAAAATATTCCGAATTTTACCGAAGGAGAAGATCCAAATAAAACTCTCTTCGTAAAGGAGCTCTCAAAGTATCTTAATATTTCCCAAAATATTTCGAAAGTTGGACAGAGTTCTCATAAAGTAGAATCAGAGGCGAATACATACATAATTGAAAATCGCGAAAAAGAAGTATTCATCACACATCTGAGAAGGATCAACCCTACTCTATTTTTCGGGAATATATTCGTTGACGGACTTTTCAATCTCGTACATGAAGAAGTAGCATTTAAACTGTTAGGTGTTAAGAAGCCATACTTCGACCTGAATAACATAATTTCCAGCTGCACGAACAAGTCCATCCTTGAGTACTTTTGGAGCACGCCTGACTATGAAGAGGATTACAACACGTACAAGTACGTCTCCAGTTCTTTCATGAACTATATATTCTCCATCGAGGGGAAACAAGGCCTCACCAAATTCTTCCGAAAACTAAACTTTACCAGCGACGGAGTGGCTAAATTCCGTTTAAAAGGGAAGTCATTAATCGATCTCGAAATCTCGTGGAAGAAATTCGCACAAGCAGGAATCTCAGCAGAATACAATTACAATCTCTACAGGTTCATTTGGCGTATCTTCCGCTATCATATAATACAGCACTACGTCTTTCTGCTCATTATCTTTTGTTTTGCTATATCCGACTGCTCAATCACAGCCTACAATCTCCATGTTATGAGTCTGATCTTAGATGGACTCAAGACAGCCTCATTTCTGAAAAGAGAGTTTAACCTCTCTGATCCATCAAACTACACTTCCGCACTTCTTCTACAATTTGACAACACGATACATGGGGTTTATATTGAGGTGGCAAAGCTAGTTGGCATATACGGCGCGCTTGTTATATTCCTACCAATCGGTGGAGTTGTAGAAGGATTATTCGGCACTGTAGTAGGAAAGAAGCTAAGAATCGCAATACAGACACGTATTCTCAATTTATCTGTATCCGAATACAAGAAACTAACTTCAACATTTTTGATCGTCGCTTTCAAACAGGATGTAAATAATATTGAATACGTCGTAGCAAACACACTTGGCATGTTGGTTCGCTCTATCTGCTATCTATTGATTGCATACATAAACGGATTCGTTGTACACTTTTCATACCCGATCTACTTTACAATGATGGCCGTGGTCATTAATTCAATAATGCTCTACGTAAGCCACCTTAGTAAGAGATATCTCTTCAAAAACTCGATAATTCAGGGGCAATTCAAGGATATGTTGGTTGAGAATTATGAAGGGGTGAAGACAATACAATGCTACAACGTTGAATCTTACTGGATGGAGAGATATGACAGAGTCTTAAAAATGACAAAACAATTTCGCAAAAGATGGACAGGACTTTTTTTGGTGAATCTTATTCGTTCAATTTTTCGCGCACTCGCGGGAGTTCACACGGTACTAAGCTTCTATCTTTTCGCAATCCTAACTCTCTACGTAACACTCGGATTCGATGAAATATACCGGACTTACACATATTTTTTGGTGGGTATCGTTCGCATCTCCCTGATAATCAATGACATGCCGTCCATATACAATGCGGCACTTTCCCTTGGGAGACTAGATAGCCTTCAACTTGATTTAAAAAAGAGAAAACCTGAAACAGAGAAAAACGAGCTGAACTTAACCTTTGCAAACATGTCAACGGCATTTCCACGCAGCAAAAGCGGTGTTAGCCTCGCTAGTTTGGCCTCGTTAGGCTCGATTGATGCCTCCAGCATCCGTACGCCTAGAATCGTGCTAGAAGACGTGTCTCTAACGTTCTCAGTGACTGCTGCTTACTGGAGTACCTACAAGGTTAACATGACCATTCCGTACAGGAGCAAGGTTGCACTCGTGGGGCAGAGTGGATCTGGCAAGAGTACGCTACTCAACCTCATCACTGGAATGTTGAGTCCGACAGAAGGAAGCGTGATTATAAATGACAAGCCATTGGCGGAGTACCATTCCCTGCACAAGCTCTATGGTGTGGTGCACCAGTTTTCACACATTTTCAATATGTCTATCAAAGAGAATATCAAACTTTCACGTACAAGTGCGACTGACTCAGAAGTGATAGAGGTCGCGAAAAAGTGTCTACTACACGACTGGGTCATGTCTCTGCCTCGTAAGTATGATACGATCGTAGATAAGGGGGCGACCAATATCAGCGGCGGGCAAAGGCAGCGCCTTGCAATTGCAAGACTGTTGATTTACCGGCCAAAAGTGATCGTAGTGGACGAGTGTACTAGCCACTTAGATCCCAGCACAGCGAAGCACATCAACAATTCACTATTCGAGTTCAGTCGAGGGAGAACGCTGATCTACTCGACGAATATTCTAGAACGCATGGAGGACTTCGATGGGATATACGTGGTAGAGAATGGGGCTGTTGTGGAGTCGGGCAATCATGGTGAACTGATAACGAAGAATAAGGTATACGCAAGGCTGTATGGGAAATACCAGACAGCTAGAGATAACCAAGCTCAACACTAGCTTCAGACTACTAACACGATAAGTTAGGACGAAAGAGTGCATTATCTTATTAACTTGGTTTGTAGTAAATTGTGTCTTATTAATAGAAGTTCTGAAATTGACTAATAACATTATGTTTGAATGAAGAAAATTTAAAAAATAGCAAAATCCATATATTCTAATAGAATTATTTAAAATAAAATCAACAGTTCACAAATATATTCATTGCTCCGGATTGTTACTTGCCATTTTTTCCATGAAAATGGTCTCGTTCGCCCCAAGCATTTCATCAATCTTCTCTGTATTCCTGTAAAAGAAGAAGGAAGGCAGGACGTTAATGTCTAATGTATCCGATAGCTGCTCTGCCTTATTCGTGTCCACTCGAATGAACACGCAATCTTTATTCTCCAGCGAGACGTTCTCAAAAACGGGTCCCATCATGAGGGAGGGTGCGCACCATTGAGCGTGAAACATGACGATGACTAACTTGTGGCCAGCCTCCTTCAGCACCTTATCTAACCCATCCTGTGTTGTCAAGTGAGGAACTTCGTGTTCATCTAAGCTCTTCGGATTGTCCATATCACAAATGCTAGTACTAATTCGCTACCATAAAAGTTTACATACTATGCAAATGACTGACAAAGGTTTGGCAGTCTGTCTCAACATAAAGTTACAGGATATGCCAAAGAATGATTACTTACAAATCCAAAAGTATATGGCTAGTAGTGTGCGATGGAAATCGGTATGTTATAATTTATGCTTTAACGGAATCATGAACGATAGTGAATGTATATCAGTGTGAAAGCTGTCGGCAACCTGACAGGCTTGACACTTCAATTTCAACATCTGTAATAGAAGAACACAAAAAAATTGTGTATCAGAATGATTCAATGCTCGCAATACTTGACTCAATAAAAAGATGAAGTCTTTTTTCAATCTAACTTGCAATGTTAAGTCGAATTTGTTAGAAAATTGAGTAAGTGTGGACAAAAGCAATGGTCGCCATACATGACTCATTGTGAGCTAGCCTAACACCAGCGTATGTGTAGAGTCACTGCTAGAGAGCCGAGAAAGGGCATGAAAGCTATGATGTACATCTTTCTACCTATTTAGAGTGTATCTGCAAATGGATGCCTGTCTGGTTGGGTGGGGTTATCTAGAATTGGAAGTTTGTGGATATCATTAACTATTAATGAGGGCGTTGCATCAGGTTGATAAGTACTGTAATCGATATAAAGAATCATTTTAGATTCAACCCATCAAACATGATATTACACACCTACCACGAATATTATGTTCAATTGCACAAACATAATTAAATGTGTATAATTAACTGAACCGCGTCATTGACTTCTTAATTCAGAGTCCCACCGTCCCAGCACAATTGTCATTTAATCAATCGAAGTGGAGATTAATACCGACTCAGTGTTATCCACTGTCAATTTATCTAATTAGAACACAATATTCCTGACCAAAGTCATCATGCAATCACTAAACGTGATTTTAAACTATATAGTCAAATGCAGAACTCAAAGAGACTGAGAAAATGTGATGTTTAAGCATGCTACCATCCCAAATACCACCTGCCCACTCATACTCAGTATTGCGTATCTGTATCAGCTCATTAACTCAATTAATGGGCACAAGATGTGTTGTTTATACCTGCACATGGTTGAGGAGTTTGCAATTTATATAATTAGATTCTTGGAATCTAAAACAAAGTTTCAATATTGGAGTCACGCCCTAGATACGCAAAAGGATTCGGTTCCAATTCTTCAAATTACCTCAATCCATCCTTATAGCTTTGTGGAAGGAAGAGAATTGCTAGCAGATCTGGATACGTTCGTAAAATTATATTCAAAAAGTAGCTACCAAATGTTAATAGATTTATCACTGCTGACATATTCAAAATGTAGCTATTCTCGATATTCACCGGAAATAACTATAACATTTCGCCAACAAATGATCTTGCACAATTGCAATTTAGTCAATCAATTTCATTAAGGTTGCAACATAATTGAACAATATGTTGTGTCTCAAATGTAGTAATTGCGTGTCAGGAGGAAAGTTGAGAGAAGGGAAACAACTTCATGTGAATACCTGAGTGTACAAATCTGGAAGCATAATTCAATTGGGGGTTGGAGGTAAGCCATGACTGTCCTACATTGTTTACAAAGCTCGTGCAACTTAGTAATATTAGCTCACTACTCCATAATTTCCATATTTAATGTTAATGTGATAATATTAGCCCTACCCTTAGAATTCTAGATAATCAGTGCTAGAGAGATTACTATATCAACAGAGATAAGATATGGTGATAACAGCTCCAGCTCGTCGGATCTATTGCATAATCAAAGCTATGCAGTTATGCATAGAGCCGAATGTACCAACTCCAGAGTATTGTACAGCTCGCCGAGACACTATAAATTTTCATTCCTAAACCGATCATAACATTATGGTATCGGAAATTCTCTTATATTTCGCGCTCCTAAGCAATATTTGGCTTAAATTCATATGCCTAAAGGGGCGTCTTGCTCTCCGGAATAATTCCATGAGCAACTCGTAATTAATATTTTAGCCTTTTCTATGAGTAAAGAGAAGACCTTTTTTCTTCTACTTCGACTGCCAGCATTTGATCATTTCGATTTAGGTCTTCTAAGATTAGAATGACTGTAAATGCCACTAATTCGACTCGTAAGCAACCTCTGGCTTAGGAAGAAACCGAACGAGAGAATACGGCTTTGTTGAATTCTTAAATAATATCACTAGGTACTAGGAGATTGTTGTGGAATTTGTAAGATTAAAATATCATTGATGAGGAAGGAATGTAAATTTAGCAGCATAGATTCTACCAATCAAGTCGAACACATCCGTCTTGATTCACTTCAATCCAATTATCAGTGTTATTGTGCTATTTACATAGTACAAATAGCTGTAAAACATTCCAACAAGAAAATAAGATAATAGTAATCCTAGATTGATTGCGAGCGTGGGAATATGTGGGCATAATTAGCTGACAGATAGTATCCTAGTCACATTATATATCCTGATGCGAAGCTGATATTTTGAGTGGAATGGAGGTGGGATAGAAAAATGTAGACGAGTAATTAGCCTGTGGGACGTGCTAATTCTGAAGGTCAGCACAAATAAGACTACGTATTAAATTATGAGGCCATTGTTTAAGACAATACAAAGGAAAGAAGAAAGTTTGGATTTATTCAAAGTTTAATATATTTATTTAATAAATAAAAACGGTAAAATATCACCTAAAATAAGGAGAGTGAGATAATTGGAAAAGTGACATTTAGGCTAAGTAATGCTTAAGTCTTTCAGTTATAATTTCGAACTTTCCAGCTGACAACTTCTCCAGGACGAGTCCAGTCCTTATGAACACGAATGTAGGCATCGACTGAATGTCATAGAGCAGCGATACTGGTTTCGCTTTATCCACATCTACACACACAAAAACCACGTTCTTATTTTCATCTGCTAGCTCTTCGAACATCGGAATAACTACGTTACAAGGGCCACACCATTGTGCGAAAAATTCCACTACAATCAGCTCATCTTTCTCCTCGATTATACCTTGAAGCTCCTCCTTAGTCGTAATCTCTCGCACTGACATCGTCTAATGGCGCCAATTGTTGGAAATTCTAACCAAAAATCGTAGTAAGTGATAATCGAATATATATTCACTAGAAGAACAGTTCAGTAATACTATATGAGGGAACCGTATAAATTAAGCCTTATCCGGAATTAATATAGATATTTTCATTAAAAAATTCATTAAAAAATTTTTACATGTTTTATCATTAAATTTTGAAGTAAAATTAGAGAGTATATATAGCTATAGTCTCCGTTAACTGTGGAACTCAATATAATAAACTAATAAAGTCGAAATCGGTTTTTTTTACCCGGAATTTTTGTCGCTAGGCTTCTGTAAACATTGTTTTATTAGTAGTAACTCCATTACAAAATAGTCTGGGTTTGTCTGTCTTTTTCTTTGTCGCAGAGGCAT
Source organism: Aphrocallistes beatrix (assembly GCA_963281255.1). Taxonomy (NCBI): domain Eukaryota; kingdom Metazoa; phylum Porifera; class Hexactinellida; order Sceptrulophora; family Aphrocallistidae; genus Aphrocallistes; species Aphrocallistes beatrix. The sequence continues at coordinate 3,233,762 of OY725501.1, forward strand.
GAAATCAATTGGACGGCTGTTGCTGGAATTTAAACATACCTGATCAAAATATTTTTATATCACGATATGATGCGAAGAACATATCTGTGTATGTTGCAACTCAAGCTTAACTCTCTTGGGGGTGAAATTCTACATTCTGGAGGTGAGATGATAATTATGTTAGTAATTGCATCATTCAACCGAGGTGGAAGGAGCAAAAAACTTATCAAAGTTAGATAATGCAATATTCAATGATTAGCTAGACTGAGTTAATATTATTGGGATGTGAACTGATTTAAGCACGCAACTAATTTATGAAAAGATACAATATAATTCGTCAGCCAAACGACAAATAATATATCAGCCATTGAGCAACTCATCTGTGCTAAAAAGGAAGTCAAATCTAACCAATCAAATGCAACCCCAAATTGTCTGGGTCAGATAAATATGCATTTAATTTAGGGTAAGCATTTCTAACAATCGCCGTGTACAATGCCGCAATTAGTCGAGTCAACAGAACAGGTCAAGCAAATCATCAGTGAAAACGAAGGCTCGAGCATTTTCGAGTTTTATGCAACTTGGTGCAAGCCCTGCAGCACGATCAGTTCGTATATTACCGATCTGGAGAATGAATTCCCTCAAGTTAAGTTCTACTCAATGAGCGTGGAGAATAATGATATGAAAATATTCATGAAAGAATATCGCGTTTTTTCTGTACCGAGTTACATTTTCTTCAAGGACGGTGAGTATGAGGATATTGTGAAGGGAGCAGAGATAGATAAAATACGAAAAATCCTTGAAGATTTGACTTATGAGCCAACTGAGCTGGCTTCAGAATCAACACCTTCTATTTCAGATGAAATAATCCTCCCCACCAATGATGATGATAATGATGTTGAGAAAAGTGACAATCTCATTGATAATGTGACACAATCAGATGAACAGGCTTAATTATTTGGAGTCGATTAAAGCATTATCCCACCTGATTCAAGGAAGTCATCATATCCATGTATAGTTATTACTCTGTAAAATTCAAACAGATAACAAGTTATTGATATGATTGTTGTACCATCTAGAAATCATTTGACTTTGATTATCATATGAACGTTAATTTAAAAACATTTCTTCCAAGAAGGCGAACTGATAACCTAACTTCATAAATACTGCACGAATGTCACAGACGCCAAATTCCAAGAATGTCGCCTATGTCAATTCTTAATCGGAAAGGTGTTCGAGCGGACATCATTTCCATAAGATTAATAAAAAGAATTCCCGTTCCAAAATCCATCTCTAGGTATATTGTATTACGTGTGTCTCATGCCATCGGGTCTTCTTGTGTCTACGTACTAAATAAAGCAATCATTGCATTTGGCTGTTTTCACTAGATATATCAATGACACTACGTTATTGCATTATTACAGCGTCATTCATTCTAATGTCACCAATTATTATGTGTTAACATCCAATTTACAGTTCGTCACACACAAATTCCTTAGCTTCAGTAGTCCTGAAACACTCTTCATGATGTGATATAACATTACATTAATATTCCAGGAGTTCAAGGGAACTTATATTCTGGAACTACAGACCTCATGCAGAAATTTCACAAACCAAAGTTCAGAAATAATGATTTGGGTCAAATGTTCAAGTTCAGATTTAATCAACACACTCGAATTAATTACAATTCAATGAAATCTTCTTTAAGCGAATTTTAACCTCGGCGGTTATATAGTTGACCGATGAAATATGATTTGGGATTAGAGAACTCGGAATGAAGCAAACTTCTCGTTTATCTGCTTTCTTAGATGCCATCGAAATTATCTCAATTTCGGAAAGTTTATAAACTTACAAACGTGTAACCCAAATTAAACGTTAAAATCAAGAGATAATTTATGAAAATAATTCTACCTAATAATCCAGGAATTGAATTGAATAGAATGAAAGAGGCTAAATCTTCCAGGAATTATTTCAAAAAGTTTTTCAGCATTTTATAAACTTTACCTACAAGAAGGCGAATTACAATTTCTACGCTCATGAATTCATGACGCAACCAGATGACATTATAATTATAAATGTATTCCGAAAGATTAGAAAGAGCTAGGATTTGATAAGTTGGGTGTGGAGAGTAATTAGATTCTGAAGTTAGATCATGGATAACATTCCTGGCGCCCTCCTCCACATGTGCCAGCGATATAAAGATGAGCTAGACACAATAGATTGATATCGATTGCGATCATATGAAAGAATGAAGGATCATTATGATTCTGAACAATATTCTGTAATTTCAGTACCAAATCGAGAGTTAACATGGTATCTAAACATTAATTTTGTTCATAATATTCGTAAGGGATATATAATATAATTTTCATGTTCACACCAATTTAGGTAAAGAAATTTCTCGAATTAATGAATCAAATTAACATGTCGGGATAGATTCAGATACCGGGTGCAAATGTATATCACGATTCAGTTATTCAAATTATACAATTACAGAGTTCAACAGCAAAATTAGAACATTCCAAAGGGTAGACATTGGACTGCTAAATAAATTGACAATGTATTCCAATTCACATTTTCTCTTTCAATGGTCAATTACTCGAAACAAACGCAAGATAAATGATCTCGTTTGAATTAAATAAAATCTATTAACCACGTCACTCGCCTAATTAAAGGGCTGTGACACTTACTATAGCATTTATTAAGGTAATTTATTCGATTGAATTTATCATTAACCTGATTCAATTGCGTTTTAACATACAATTAAAACAAATTGATTGCACAATAATACATAGTTCATGAAACCTTTGTTCCACGTGCAAGCAAGGGAATGGCAACAGGCGTATTTTGAAATGATATGCTCGTAGTTAAGTTACACTTAAACTGTTTAGAAAAGAGGTGGGTTCTAAACAGATAGAATAGAACATTTGCTTCAAAGATAGACAGGCGCCTACAATGAGATAGGATAGTAAGAAAACCTCATGAACAACGATAGTGGGTGAACCCCCTTCCTACCTGGCTGGAGAAAGAACGAAATAAACTAAGTAGTATATTCAAAGCAATTCTCAATGTAAAATCAACAGTTCGAATACACTAAATACAACAAAGGCTATGTACTAAAATTACAGACTATAAGCGATAATAAGAGTCAGGCCGTGTGGTAATGATGTTAGAGTTGCGGCGTTCGTTGAAAAGTTCATTAAACTTGGATGCACTAAAGATAAGGGAATTACATTATAAGTTAAATAGGAGGGGATTAAGAAGATTTCGTTTGGTTGCGAATTAGTTTCAGAAGTCTTTGGGAAGTTGTTTTTCATTTAATCTCAATGTTTTCTTTATACAATAAAAATGCGGATGTTTGGTCAAGGAGGATCAAAATTAAAATTCACGATAGCTAGGATATACAGGTGTATTGAAATCACTTTGGATGAACTTCTTTACGACAGAGTGGACAATTCCTCTGCTTAACTAGCCAATCCTTCACACAGTCTCGGTGGTATTCGTGCTTGCACGGTAAAACGAACAACCTATCCCCTTCCTTATATTCATCCATACAAATCACACAACTCTCATCTTTCTCTTCGTAATCCGCCATTTTGTACTTTTTCACTTCCAACCGTTTCAGTTCTGCTTTCGTCATTCCTGCTTTCTTTGAGCGGTGTGAGTGTGGGGGTGGATGGGGCTGGATGTGAGCTGGCTCTTCATAGGTTGGCGAGTCGTGGTAACGGGCCGCGGAGTAGATGGTGGGGATCTGGTACTCGTACGGTCGGAATCGAGGGAAGTTGTTTTGCATTGGGGGTCTAGCCATCATCGGCTGGGGACAGGTGTAGAACGCGTTAGGCATGCAGGTCCGTGGGTAGAAAGGGGTGGGGTATGGGTCTGTCTGTGGCGGATACGCGGCAAAGTAAAAAGGAGTCTGCACCTGGCTCATGTAACTGACCGGAGTTTGCTGGGGCTGGTATTCAAGTTCCGGCGGGGGGTAGAAGTTGGGTTCTGGACTTATTGATAGGACTGACGGCCGTTGCGTGTTCTGAACGGACAGCTGCGGCTGAACAACCTCTGGAAGGAGGGATTCGTAACTGATGTCAGGTGTATCGAACAAGGTCTGGGGAGACAGTTGAGTCGGAGAGTTGGCTGGCTCCTGTCTCGGTACTGCTGGCGATTTGACAGAAACTATAACCAACTCGGGTTCGTTGTTATGGTCATCTTCCCCTTCGTCTGGGATGAGAATTGTCTCAAGTATTTCTGCTCCTACGGTGCTAACTGGGATAGCAGGGGACGTGTCAGAGCCTGTGGAATCCGGCTGGTTCGCGGCCTGGGAAGGAGGCATAGGGATACTGGCGGTTGTTCTGTAATAAGCATGCGTGTCTAAAGGAACTCTCATTTGCGGGTACTTTAGCTTCTCCTGAGATCCTCGCATAGTGTTATTCGGAGAGACGCTGTTGATGCTGAGGATGGGACTCCGACTGGGGCTCGAGTGGGAGTTACTCTGTGTTTCGGGGGATATTTTTCCGGGGAGGGGATAGGGAGTGTCGACTGGTAGGTGGGCTTGCTGGATAAAAGGTCGTTGCTGGTATATTACTTGTGGAATTGCTTCTGTGTTCGTCTGATACATTTGTGTGTTATGTATTGTTGTAGGTTGTTCTTCAACGCGCATGCGTTTATAAGGACATTCAGCCGAAGGCGGTTGAACAATTCTGTTTTTCTGTCTTTGGATGAGTGCCAGTCTCGGATTAGGTTGAGAAACCGGATTGTGTTGCAAAGGAGTGTGGAATTGCGCATTGTTTTGCATTGGGTAGTAAGGTGGCTGTTGGTTTATGTACTGGCATCCATTCTCACATTGATAGTTTTGAGGTTGGGCGAATCCTTGACTCATGTCGTTAGCAACAAAGTATGAAGGGTAAGGCAATTCCGGATCCGATGGAGATATTTGCGGATAACATTTTTCGGAGGTAGTAAATATATTTGGGTAGCCTTGTGCCATGATACTTGTTCCGTTGTGCTATGATTATTAATAAAGAGCGCGTGTAAAAAATAATTTAGCGTTTATAAATAGAACAACGCAGGTAAAAAATAAAGCAAAACCAGATCTTTTATATAAATGCTGTTGTATATAGGAACGAATAACCAGGGCCTATCTAATCCAGAGGAATATGCAATGTTATATCATTGTTAAATTTATTCAAGAGATAAATAGAAGCAAATGCAAAATCGAGGTTTGCAACTCGTAGGTTCTTATATGACTTTGTTATCTATACCTTTGTAATAGAGAGGGTAATTGGTAGAAGTTGTATTATTAGATTATTGAGTATTGATTGCAAATGACTCCACAAATAAATACGGCATTTGCATAAGAATTCAGACAGCCTTACTAAACCAGCATATAATTGGTAACAAAATAAGATTTCTTATTCATCGTCAATCTACTATCTAGTTTGAATAGTATACAGAACAGAGCGTTGTAAAGAGGTATCAGCAGACATTTCTTAGGTCAGGGAAGGCAATAAAGTCGCCATTCAAGTGCAAATAGAAGCATCAGATAGCGGTTATGTGGTACTGCAGAGATTAAAATGCACCTTTAAACCTGATTTGGTTAATCTATAGATTCAAGCGAGCATTGCTTTGGTCATTTCTTTCATTCATTGAAACTAAAACCACCAAACCGTTTGAAGTTAGGGTTCAAAAGTTTCAAGGGGAACCAACCCAACATTCAAATCCAATAGTACTTTGCAAAAGGCGCCCATGATGGTACAATTAAGACATTTAAAAGGGGAGTATGGCAAACAAGGATTCACAACTTAGTTCCAACTTAGTTTACCAATCCAACTTAGTTTACCAACAACTTAGTTTACCAAAGATATATCTAAATAATTTAAAAGGTGATCCTAACACAAAAAGTTTTCTATTCAAGGATTAAAAAAATTTGCATAAACATTTCTTCTCATTGTTAGAAAGGTATTTCTCCCTATGGGACCTACGCTAAACCGATTCAATTATAAGCTTGTTTATTAAATTCTAGCAATTTTTCCAAAGCATTACGATCGCATAAATGTAATACAGTAGTACATTAATACAAAAGAATCGCTAAATAAAAAAATCCTAGTGACACTACCTAGCATTTGTTAAGTTGAAGCCGATTTTAAAAGTACTTTTAATATAAGTATTTAGAGAAAGGTACAATCTTGGCACAAAACAGACTGTACATGAACTATATATAGTATTACGCTCAAGGGTAATTTCTATGTTAATACTACTAGGTAACTAGGCGGTGATTGCTAAGAATTGTCTCTAGAGTGCTGGCGTGGTGTAATTAGTAAAGCTACGGTGTCTTCTCTTTAGATTCGTCTTTCTTCTCTTTAGATTCGTCTTTCTTCTCTTTGGGTTCGTCTTTTTTCTTTTCCGTTGTCTGTTCTGCTTCATCTTCACTGCCGCTATCTGCGAAATCTTTAGGATCCACCTTGTCCAGTTCGACGCGAATTTGTTTAATATGGCTCTGTAAGGATTTCAAGTGCTGAGACACGGTTGAAGTAGATGAGAGCGACCTCGACTTGATGTAGTTCTTGAGATCCGTAACCCAACTCTCGCATATCTCCACCACGCAGTCCTTCTTGATGTAGAAGTGCTTCATGATGACCTTCTTGAAGCAGGGAGGAGGGTTTTTCATCTGCTCGAGGATAGCCCACCTGGCAGTGGCCTGCGTGATGTTGGCATTGTACTCCTGGCTGCGCTGAGTTCCGTTCGCTGTGCCTCGACTCTGCTCGTAGCCCGGTTCGTTGAAATAGGGTTCCGGCACGAGAATCAGGGACTGCACTGATACCAGCACTTGCAGGAAGCTGGAACTCTGAGAATTCCAACGTTCCTCCGGCCTACCATGCCATGTGTTGAGAATGCTAAGACAGACCTTTCCATCGTTGTAAAGATTGGGGTTGAATCTGATGGTCCTTTGTCCTGTCGTCTCGAGCTGCACGAGCATAGGAGACCCTGGGTAGTCTGCGGTGAAGTAGATATCGAATATGAAACAGCCGTTACCGTAGGGCGTGTCCTCAGGCCCTGTGATCAGAACCTTCATCACATCCAGCCGATCTTCATCCACCTGGACGAATACCGAACTGGATGTGGACAGGGGTAGGGACGTGGCGAGCGCGGATATCTCTTGTGCCAATCGCCGAGCTCTCCGAGGGTTGCTGATGTTGGTCTGCACGCGGGAGGACCAGTAGAAGGGGTGGGTAAAGGTCACACTGCCGTTTTTCTCTGTCACTAATTTCCATGAGCCGAATTGTAGCGGACCCATTTGTGACATGTAGTCCTTCCCTACGATTTTAGATACAACTTTTCCTGATTCCTTTTCTTCTTTTTGAAAAGCTTTTACCTTGGCTGCGGCCAGCTCTGCGGTTTTCTGCACTTCTTCTAAGAAGAAATTTAAACTCTCAGGGTCAGCAGGTTCGTCTTGTTTGTTCGTCCCGACCGTGTGCTCGATATACTGCAGCATGACGGAGGAGAAGGGCAGGTTGGGCTCAGCGGCGGTGGGAGTGGGCAGTTTAGCAGCTGGGTTGGGCTTCCCAGCTTTGGAAGGAGATTTATCTGTCTTGGCCACCTGTTTCAGATACGTCTTCACGACGTCGTTCATCGTGATGAGATGCTTGTGGAGATAGTTATTTGATTCAGAATCAAGTGGTAGCATGAGAGGAATGAAAGCAGGTACTGAGACGAATTTTTTAATGAATGCCATCAGTGCAGTGTATAACGGTACATGACGGGACATATCCAGTACTGAGTCATTCCTCAGATAGGACTCCAGGGCAGGTAGAAGACAGGAATTACCGAATAGTTCATTAAGACCGTCAGGAATGCAGTATATCTGTGCAGTGTCTGATTTGTCCGGCTCAGTTATCACTTCTCCGAGGTAAGAAGCTAAAATGTTCAGGCAGAAAGTGATATGTCTCTCCTCTATCTTCTGTTTGGCAACCATGTCTTCAAGGTTCCACTTGGACGTGGTGGAACCGGTTCCGAATCCGGTGCCTTTTTCCCAATAGAGCTTCCCGCCTTCAGTCTCCCCTTGAGCTTTGTTCGGACTCTTGTCTATGGAGAGTGTCGTGGATGCGGCCAGGTCCTGGGAGGGGTTCCTGGAGTCGTGGTGTCCCATTACGGCGATGCAATGCAGGATGTGGTGAACGATGCCGACATGGTACACGCGGTCTCGCAGCGTCTGACTCGTAGCTTGGTCTAGCTTGCTGTCGAGGAGCTGTTTGATGATGTAGTACGGCTGTAGAGGGAGAACTTTGATGATTGTATCTCCGAGTTTAGAGATAGGCTTTCCATTTCCGTCATCTTCCGCCCCAAACAGAAGTCGTAGCATGCATTTGGTGATGAATGGGTAGGCTAGGAGAGGTTCCGATATCTCTTCTATCTTGAGACAGAGTCCCAGGAGAATAATGGAATTTAGAGGTAGGATTGTACTAATGTTTGCCTCGGCAGAAGTTAGAGAGCCTTTGATCAAGTCGGGGTATACCGGTTTCTGTGCTTTATTATTCTCGAAGAGATGCTCGGTCCGTGGCCAGTAATTTGGATAAATTAGTGGGAGATACTCAGCCAACAAGGTAAGGCCTCCGCAACTAGCGAACAACTCCATCTGCGTAGGAATAATAGTCTCGTTAGAATCTACTGCCTTTTTCTCTCCCTCTCCGAACTCGAAGTAGAGGTGGATGTGATTGCTTGAATCTATCGGGCTTTTACCCTTAGTCGTTTTCTCAATTTTCAATATCGGAGATTTAGAACTAATGGGCATTGACTTTGGAGTATCATTTTTAAAGAAAACTACTTTTTTCGTGTAAATCGCTGGCTCTTTCTTCTTTGCCGGTTTCCCACTCTCCACTGGCAAGAAATTATAGGTGAGACCGGAGTTTATAACTAAATCAGCTAGAACTGAGTCAGATGAATTTTCATTCAACAAAGAAATTATTTTCACGAGTGATTCTTCAGCTTTCATTTCCGGTTGAATTGGAGTTTTAATAGGTGAACTGGGTGCGTGTAATTTCGTTTGTTGACCCCCCTCTTCATTATGCATGTACTGCGAGACCAGTTTGAAGGAGTTGGAGAAGCTATCAATAGTGGTACTAGAGCGAACATAGACCAGATACCTTCCATGGCCACAGCCATACCTTGGGTGCTCGAGATTGCACTCCGTTACCTTGACAAGGTTATTCCCGATGTAGTAGCTCAAGGTAGGCATGAATTTACCCAGACTAATGAAGCTCTTGTCCTCCCCCAGCTTGCCTTGCTTCCTAGGCATGAGGTAGATCTTCACGATCTCACTTTCCAGGATAAAGTGTAGCACGAGAGATTGGACAAACGGAGGCAGGAACGAGCCTTTAGAGTTAGAGTGCACTGCACCCTCGCGAATGCTGATGATGGCTTTCTTCAGGGCATTGCACAACATCTCAACGACGATACGCTGGTTCTTCACGTGGTGACGCGATACTGAGAGGAAGAAGTTCAATGCTGCATCCTGACACGATCTGAAAACAGCGAGGTTTAGTGTCTCAGTGGCCATGGCGGGTAGGCAGAGAAACTCAAGAAGAGACAGCCAGAATTTCCTGGCGTCTTCAGACCCAATCCAGTCCTTCATTAGAGATTGGTCGTCGGCAATCTGTGAGAAAAATTGCAAAATGAGCGGCGCATCTTCTAAACTGAGTCCCTCTCTGTCCAGCAAACTCATATTCTGGTCGATCAGGCTCTCAAACAGTACCTGCAGTCTGTGGCAGAACTGAGAGCAGATGGCAGAGTCTAGCAGAGCTTGCACAGCGCTGAGGGACTGGGAAGCGCAGGAGAGAGTTCCGAGGAGTGAGGCGAAGTTGGTGACCTGCTTAGTGTCTGGGTTCAGGAGTATTTCTTCCGACTGCTGCAGGATGATGGTGAAGTAAGGAGGGAAAGCATAGCATAGCGAACACAGCAACAAATCGACAGCTCGCTTCATGCCAATGGAAATGGCTGGGCTCTGTGCAGATTTGATGATTCCGAGCAAGTCTTCTTTACTGATAATGTCATTGATGAAACTGACCGTTCCTATCTTCTTGCTTGTCCAGACAGATGTGGATAAAACATGCACCATTTCCGGCAAACATTCCGAGTGCTTCTCAATGACCAGAATACGTGGTTTAGCGTAGTTAATGAACGTTTTTAGCCGCTCGATACTGACCTCATTGGTAGCAACGGTCAAGTGGAACAGTAAGTGCATGAAAGAGGTCGTGATGGTGGAGAGGGGCTGTCCCTGAGACGTGTCCAGGTAGTGCGGGGGGTTGGTGAGTTTGAAGTAGTTAGGATGGAGCAGCAGGCGCGTAAGCTGCATTGCGATCTCCTTCGAATGCTCGGCGAGAGTGAGCAGAATAGCCTCGATCTGCTGCAAGCCTGAAAGACTGACAGGTGCGGTCAGGAAGGAGACGAGCGTGTTGAGCATGTTCGCAGACTGCATGGATGTGCGCACAATGTCAGGGGCGAGGTTGGAATGAGTTATCAGCAGTTTGCATAGTAGTTGTATCCAGGGGTAGCTGGCATGGGGTGGGTACACTTCTGTCAGGGGCTTTGTATCTGGTGGAGTCTCAGCTATGTCGGTGTAGAGAGAGGTGCCGAGTAGGCTGATAGTGGACAGTGTTATTGACTGGAAGTCCCTGGGCTTACAGAGGTGAATATGCAAAGCTTGTACAACCTCTGGATGTGTCAATTCGATTCTTATAACCCCCAATCCACTTGTGCGGATGGGAGTGGCTACTGGGATATCAGGCTCACAGCCTAGGTTTCTGGATATGTCTATTGCAACATATGATGGGCAGTACTGGTAGGTGGTGTTCTGTACATTCAATTGCACTACGTGCAGAAGGATAGGATGGGGGAGGTAGATGTATAGAGTTACCCAGGCTTTGGGATAGTCTCTGAACTGGCAATGCCAGGCAGCAGTGCGGGAGCGTGCTACTCGCTGTGAAAGCAAGTTCTGCAGCATTCCTGTGCACATGAGTCCGTTGGTGTCATTCACGATTATCGATGCTTTCCCACTGAAATGCAGTAATCCCGTGCCGTCCTCAACTCGTGCCTGATTGGCCCCTCCCCCCAGGGTGGTGATGGTGTCGGACAGAGGGCCACAGGAGTGGTTGAGACAGAGCTTAGAACTGCGCATCAGTCCTGTCATGACCGGAGTCAGGCTACCGAGGTTGAGGAACCCCTCGGCGCAGGATTGGTAGGAGAGTAGGGTGTTCGCGAACTCGAGTATGGAGTCGGATAGGTAGGGCATATGCACTGACTGCTGAGAGTTCTGTTTGAGGAAGTGGGCAAGGGGACCGTAGAGCCGGTCCATTTTGTGCACGGGTGTATGCGAGATGAGAGTGCTCATGAATTGAGTGACCTTAGAATGCAGATGGAACAGGTTAGATTCCGTCTCAGTCGTGTAGGCTGTAGCTTTCTCCTTTTTCTCTTTCGCCATGTTCTTGTATATATCTGGAAGCTGACCGAATCGATTAAGAATGTGCAGCAGCAATCTTATGGTGTCAGGGTTGGAGGTAATGATATCAGTTATCATATACTTGTCTGCGACATACCCGGTCACTTTGTCGGAGAGCTGTTTCGTAGCCTCTTCCTCCTGTTTCTTTTTCTTCTCTTCTAGATTTTTCAACTCTTCCAACTCCAGTTCATTATCTTCAGGGTGGTCCTGGCTAGCGGCTGAGGTCTCCTCGGACGCATCACTCAGACACAGAGCGAAGAACTCCTCAAGGTTTATATCCACAGGCGCATTCTTCACCTTAGTCTCCTTTGTGCTGTTATCGTTCGGTGAGACATACGAGTCAAGGTAGAGGGTTATCAGTTTCTGGAGAAAGGTAATGAGGGTGGCGCAGAGGCGAATCGGACTGAAAGCGTCAGGAAAAAACTTTATTTTATTAATTTTTTTCTGCCAATACGAATTGTTCGCTGCTTCACTCCTACAGAAGACCGGACAAGAGTGATTGAGCATATTCGCGACATAGTTAACCGAGTTGCGGGCAAACTCAGTCAGATCTGTGGGCGACACGAACTGGTTGTTGAGAGGATGCTTAAGATCAGCTTGGAGCGATTTTATCATCAGTGTCAGCGCCTCGCCTTGAGAGAGGCGAGCCAACCTGTCACGCGAAGCAAACAACTTGAAGAGCACGGTGAACATGACACCTTGCCACACCTCCACTTCCTCTCCACATTTGTTCAGCTGTGAGATGCTCGAGAAAGTTTCTAGAACAAGACTGAGCGTACCAGTGGGATCACTGATTAGTTCCTCATGATGACCCTCCATCGGCACGGAGGTGTTCCCAGTTAGGAAATTGAGATATACGTCAACCAGGAGCATCATATTATCTTGCTTGATTTCGAGTGGAAGAATACACGTGTAGTAGGTTATCTTGAAGAAGAGCCACCAGGCACGAGATGAAAGCGACTCGGAATTAACGACATACTTCAACAGTTGAACAATCAGTTCGTTCAGATGTAGAGTTTCAGCAATGTACGTTACTTGCTCTTTCTCTTCTTTGTTGAGACTAGAGTTATAGCTAATCGCGTCCAGCATATCTACCCATAGTTCTAAGAAAAGTTCAAGTGAGAAGTTTGTGAAAGGATTATCTGAGGATTCTGCCAGTAAGCTACTGAATGTTTGGTAGATGAGCTCTCCCGATTTGGAGATTGAAAACTGCATCTCAGTAAGTGAAAGCTTTTTCTGCGGATAGACTACGGCTTGATTGGCTGATGGGGCTTGTGTGCCTTCACTAAGAGCATTGGCTAACGACTCGGCTTCTTCTTTCGCAAGTAATTGCAACTGAGTTTCAGCGAAATAGTCAAACGTATTGGATAACCTATCATCGATAACTTTAGAGTATTGTTCAGTCAATTTTATGGTTTGACTTGTTGGGGAACCACGTTGCAACAGGGATTCGAATTCGTCTGGGACTTCAATCTTAACTCCAAGCTTTTCTGCTTTTCCTTTAATCTTCTTCAGTCTTCGCATCAACTTGTCGATAACCTAGTATGCATATGAGATAAATCCAATCGAAATCCACAATACAAATAAACAAAGCGCACTAAGTCCAATATCGTTTGGAGAAACTTGATAATTTGCATCACGACCAATATTATACAAAGAAACATCAGAAATTACATTCCAATCATAACATTAATAATTCAATTACACAAATCCAATTCAAAGTGTCCTATCATGATCTTACTTAAGGTGACTTAGAAGTTTAAACTGGTCAAAGAGTGCCTGAGGTTATTAATCAAATTTAAATATCAAAGAGGACGTCTGTGGGAGTTGGCTATTGGCAATACACTCCACCTTAAAACAATGACTCCAACTTGAAAGTTAAGCAACATCGTGTTTCAAATACAGCAAACCACTGATTATATGTTAAAATATGAAAACACTCTAATCAATCATTAACATTAGTTAAAGGTGTAACTTTGGTTTAAAATATTATTCTTAAGCGAAATTACTTTTGATAAATATACAGAAAGTAAGCGCATCTATTAATTAATTTGTATAACAATGAATTAGTGGAAGGTTTATCGGAGCAGAAGGAGTATTCGACAAACCACGTAGGATAATACATTAAATATACATGGAAATAATGAGAGCATTGGTGTGGGGAAAAAGACACGTACACGTAGTTCATAATTTTTGAGAACAAATATATTATCATTATTGTCTACTAAAGTAAAGTAACATGAATAGACTTACTTGAATAACACAGTTATTTTAATAAAAGAATAATAAGAGTGTGGGCATCATCTTTTCTCAATTATAATTACAAATTTGTGTATTGAAATTAATTCACAGCATATGTACGTGTGAACGTATTGGAAATTGATTGGACAATATGGAATGTGACCAGAAGACAGAATTGCACATGTCTAATACACAGCCACATTAAAATGAATGGAAGTAATCGAGCCAAAAGAATTGCCCAAATTATCAGAAAAGGAACAATGCTATGTAAATAGGAATTTTCCCTAGCCTTGAAGTCGGAACATAGCTATTACCTGTATGTGTTGTTGTTTGGTAGAGTGGAGCTGTGTGATGTCAGTCTCTGCGGACTGTTCACCGACAGGTGTCTCCCCTTCAGGGGTAGGGGACCTGTTCAGTTCTTGGTTTCCTTCCTCAATGACTGGGGAAGATTTGGTGGAATGATCACTCAAGGCTTTGTGCCTATTCGGTCCGGTTACGAACTCGGAATACAGAATGTTGATGAAGAGGCATCTCAAGGTGTGAGAAGCCCATTGTGTCCCTTTAGTGGGGGTGGGAATGAGGGGTACGATGTTCTCCGGGTTCGTGAGTGCACGTGTGAGCAGAAGATTGAGTTGGTCTTTGGAGAATAAATCATGGATTGAGAGAGTAGGAATTGATATTAGTGATATCTTTAGGAAAAAGGGTTAGTACACACAAGTAAATCATTCTAGAGCAAAGTAGAACTAACAAGCTAGCATCTACATAAATCATGCCATCAAGTTTACTATATTACAAGGAATAATTCTGATTATTACACTTATTTTATGTTCGGTGGAGAAGCGTAGCAATCAAAACAGTGCAAATTAGAGATAACTGATTAATTTGTGCTGTAATTTACAGTAATTTCCTACTGGATTCTATGTGGGAGATATATATGGTGAAATAACATGATTCTTAAGGAAGCAAATATTCTTGTTAATAGATTACATCTGATGATTCAGACTAGACAGCATTAGCTGGCAAAAATGAACCATCATAATAGTAGAAGTGCTTTCTAGGAAATATTATTTTGGGTCAGAATCTACCGGTGACGTAATAGAATTATACAGCACAGGTCAGGAAAATACTGAAATTCCCCAGCAAAAGATCTAGTAGACAAACCCTAAAGCATGAACTAATGGATGTAAATTATAGTTTGTATGACACAGCTGAAAAGAATTTCTATAATGATCACATGGCGTTTTTATCATTAAACAATAGTGTGAGATATAATTCATGCCAGCTATCTTTATTGAATACTCAATTGGAATCCTGAATTGTAATTAATTAATAAAAGGATTATTTGTGAAGCAGGTTGAGTGGATTTAAATAAAATCATAGAGCAAAGAGGAGGCTGTTAGATGGTATTAGTAACTTGTGATAATGCAAGATGATTTGTGCGTGAATATTCTACACTAGCCCACACTGCAATACAGGGGTTCTCTCTAATTGTCTACTAATGGGAAGCGGCTCCAGCTGAACAGTGGACAATTAGATAGGTTATTTAATAGGATTTTCAATCTAATTAGGCATGGATTGAGAAGTCAAAGTGGACAATTGGGGAAACTTACTGCACACCGAAATGTACGCATAGTATGCACCTGATTCTAGGCGGGGTTTCTCACCCCTGTGGTATTTCTACAAAATTTAGCCACATTTTGAAAGTTGAAAATGCATAATTTTCTAGAAATCTAAATTAAATTAAGGTACACTTGAATTGAGAATATAGAGTGCTTTCTATCTACATAAAATCTAACTCCCAATCAGCTCCCAAACTTAAACTCTATCTAGAGATGTGGTCAAAACTCAAGATATTTTGGATATTGGGGTAGTTCCTAGAGAAAATGGGAACTCCCGTTCTAAGGAAACTTTACAAATACAAGTAGTTAAGTAAATTTACACTGTATATCATGAAGCTAGCTTACCTTGCTAAGAATCTTGCATGCAATCAGATAGAGATCCAGATGGTAAGTAGAATCCATCGCCAGGAGCAGACGGACCAGGGACTTGGCGAGAGGAGAACAGACGTCATACGGAATAAAGCAGGACTGATCCACATCTTGCTCTCCCTGCTCAGATGCGGGTAACTTAGCTTTCACACTAGCCAACTTCCTCTCAAACTTTCTCACGAGGAGGCAAGCTCTCTGGAATCTCAGCGTCATGGCATCTTTGTAATGCTTTTTCGCAGTGTGCTTGATACGCTTCAACTTGCTGTAGATAGTCTGCACACTCGGGTGGGACTCTCCCTCCTTCATTTTCTCCTTCATCAGCTGGTACTCGGTGTAGAGGGACTGGTACTGCAGCCTCAGCTCCTCCACTCTCTGCTTGTGCATCGTGACGATACGGCTGATGCGGTGTCTCTCCTTCTTCTCCTCGTCAGAGGTAACCGTGTCCAAGCTCGGTGGGGCGCCAGAGGCTCCTGACGGCTTAGCCACTGACAGCTGTCCTGTCTTGTTGGAGGGGGGATGTTCCAGATTGGTTCCGGGGAGGATGAAGTCCCATTTGCTAGACTTGGAGGCGGCAGTGGATGGCGTAGTGGTGCTGGTAGAGGTAGTGTCCTTCAGCTTAGAGGTAGGGGGCTGGGTGTAGTACCTCTCTAGCAGGCGTAGGAGTAACAGGAGACCCCAGCTTAGCAGCTGGATGTCTGCGATGGCTGGCATACAGAATCCTAGCTCATCCTGCACCCCTTCTGTGTAGACAGGCAGGAGGTCGGAGAGAATCTTCGATAGGCACTCAATGATCTGGCTAGTCCCTGGAGACATTTCTGCCATGTACGAGACGATTAGGAAAACGCGGTCTTTCACAACCACACGAGACATTCCGATCGAGAACAAGTTCTTCAGCAAACCGGCGATGAACTCTGGCCACCAGTGCTGCGCAGATGAAGTCGTGATGAGCAGAGAGCTGACCTTCACCAGCACCTCCGGCCTGGCTACGAGGCAGGATTTGTAGAAGAGCGACTCGCACAGACTGCGATCCAATGTGAGGAGAGTGGTGTGGTCTTCTGGTACAAGTTCTCCGTACACATCCTAGAGGAACAGGAAATTATCTCTAGTATCTGTTGAATGAATTACAGAATGTTCCTATTCATACGCAAAGGAAAATGGAACACTAACGCAATCAAGAAAGGAGAGGATTTAAAGGTAAATTGAGAGAGTACAGTCGACTCCGCTTAATAGGGTCACTGTTTAATCGGGTCAACTGCTAAATAGGGTCACTGTTTAATCCGGTCACTTTTGGCAGGACCGGAATAGCTCTCACACATAGAAGCTAATACAAAATATTTTCGGTTACTAGGGTTCTCCGCTTAATCGAGGCAAAAGTCTGACCGATGTGACCCTATTAAGCGGAGTAGACTGTCTTAAAAAATGTCAGTAATATTTATCGAAATAGAATAATTGAAATTTTGAGGTAATAAATTCAAAATACTGGGCTACCTAAAATTCCGTCCAAAATTTAAAAGCGCTCTAGACACTTTTAAGTGAAATCAGCATTATCCCGAGCTCTCTAATGCATTGGGGTCTTGTCACATGTACATGAGTTTAGGACGTCACCCATGCTGGAATAACAACATCGATGACTATGAAATGCTATCGGTCAAAAAGAAACAAGATAGGTTAGTTGTCCCATTTCTCACGAGAGTAGCAGACTTAGGAGTGGTACGTGAATAAGATACCGTAAAATGTGTCAGTGAATCTCACGGATAACCAAGTGGAGTAATCGTTGGAATGTGCGAGATCGAGATAGGAGAATGCGAGTGAATCCGTGGGACTTATCAGTAACATTTCTGATCAAATTAAATAGCGTTTGCGATTATGAAACGCGCAAGGATGATAATCGCGTTATAAATAATTAAGTGAATCTATCAGATTTCGAGGCGATTATTATTAATGAGAAGAGGTAGCCAATTTTTCTGGTCTGGTTATCAACTTATCAACAAAGAAGTAGATTTGCCATGCATAGGTGAGTGACTTGTATTATTAACATCTCGGTTATACTACATGTGTAGGAATTCGCCGAAGAAGCACCAGATTGGGTAATGCAATTAATCCATCTTGAATCCATCGCAGATCTTTTGCTTTCGGTGCAATAATTGGATCAGATATGATTTCCCATCAAACCATGATCCCAGGAATATAATGTCAAGTTACAGTTCAGAATAATTTCTCAAGCCTATCGAATTCAGGAGGAGGGAAGTGGTTGTTGATAAAAGTAAAGCGAGGCTTTTAATTTTCCGATCTGAATAGTCTTATTAATTAAAGATTCCTAGCAAACAAGTGACAGACGATTCATAATCCTCCTAAATCAATTGATCTGAGACTCTACTTTCTCAGTACAATTAATTAAAAATATACTTCGATCTAAATCTTGAATAATATCGCACATGATGCAATAATTTGATTATTCTATCCGAGCTCGAGGAATTGCTAATTAGCCAATGAACTTGCTCTTATTTAACTAAATGTCAATTTAAAAAACGCCATTATACGTGGAAGCTAGACAGTATTATGGCTAGATCTCACACACAATAGTAATATTCTGAAAGGAATGACGAATGATCGAATAATCAAGTAAATAAATGACACTTTGTGAATAGAGTTGAATAGAAGTTAATAATACACAGATCTGTTCAAGGGTCAGATGTATGAGATAGAATGGAAGGGCATCCGTCAGAATGACATCTTAAAAAAACTTTTTCATAAGTAAAATAAATAAAACTTGTTGCTTTGCTCGTCTCATAAGATTGGATGTTAAGCTAATTCACTTTTATTTCATAGAAATAGACGTACGTATTATAAGGATTTATTCACATGTCGGCAGCAGATAATACTTCCTATGGAGTGATGTTAGGGTCTTTTGTCCGATAATGCAGATGGGAGGCGTTTTAAAATCTCGCCGATATATCGGCGCCGTTATATAAGTTTCCCCATTATTTAATCCAAAATTTTACAGAACATTTTACTTAATATCTATGCTACAGGATTAGGGACTTGAATGAATGGTGGAATCTAATTAGTAAAACTGGTTATTGACAATTAATTAGTTTCTTACTAACTGTAACCAATTCTACTGATCAGTCAGATGGTACCATTCAGCCAAACCCAAAGATGAATGAGAGATGCATATTATATGAAGTATACCGCTTATAATATTTAAATTTTTAAAACTAATACTCGCAATGAAGTATACAACTGAAAATAAGATATGCCCATTATTCACGAGGTTATCAGGGTTCGTGGGATTTAGATATAATTATCAGTAATCAATATAATTGATTCTTGATCAGTAATAAAGACAGGCACGTTGAAGATGGCTGTAACAGCTTTAACTCAAGTAATAATGCACTTACTTAATCTGACCAATATTTGCTCATCAAGATAAGGCAATTTTTCAGAGAGTAAGCTCATGACTAGAGGAGAAGCATATCTTATGAATTGGAGCAAGATCAGTGGGCTTATGCAACACAAATACACTCAAATCATATAAAAATATACTGCTTCGTGGGTAGTTAATTAAAAGGAAAGTCCTAATCGGCAATCAGATTAAAAGACGATTCGTTTTAATTAGAATAAATCCATGACAGTATGTCTGTTATCAACCAATAGAAGAGCTAAGAGAAAAGATACACTAACAATTTTCGAGAAATGGCATTGAACCCATATTTTTGATAATTCGTAATTCTACAGGTTACCTCACTAAAACCTTTTTATCAAATCTATGCTCTCGCGTGTAACATAAAATATCTAAGTCTTTTGAGCGAATAAAATGCTCTATGACTTGAGAGTTCATTGAAACTCATGTATTCAGCAACACTAGGTTATTTCTAACGAAGCTATTGATATCGAATCAGGATTCGAAGATAAGATAGTTCGTAACTAATGATGAATGAACTAACCTTTTCGTCGTCTTCATCATCTCCTAACAGGATGCCATCTTGCTTAGCAAAAGGAGCATTGATGTTAAGGTCCAATCCTTTCGCGTGTGAGTTAAAGCAGGTGGTGAGGATAGTGTCCACGACACACTCTACGATCAGGTTGAGGTAGTTGTCTGGAACGATCAAGGGGGAAGGAAGGGGGGAACTGGGGGAGGTGGGCGAGAGAAGGGATTCGGTGGGGGCAGTTTCTCCTAAGCTGATATGAGCTGTGGCACAGGTGCGCTCTATCATGCGCCTTAAACGATTCATCTGCAGTCGGAACCAACAGCATTTGTGGTAGGCCTGAAACAGAAAATAGTCAATAATAAATGTCCAATCACAGTTACGTTACTAGTTACAAATTCCACTGTAAGTTCGTCTGAATCCATGGAAATAACCAGCACACTAATGGAGAATGTCAACTAAGACTCTGCAAACCAAATCATAAACTGTAATTAAAATATTACATGATGACCTAAAACACTTGTTGACAATTTTACAGTTCTTTTTTTTGTGGATTACAGTAATTGCTTTCGAATTAAATTAATTACTAACATAACCATCATATACTTCAAATGAATAATTAAAGCTACACTCCACATCAAGGTGACAACAGCTCACCATTATCAGAATGGAATGATTTGAACTGATCAATTAAAAATTACATCAAATGAAGCTTTTATCATCCAACGTTCTTGGCTCAATGAACTTAGCCAATACAACACATTGAACAGGATGCTTTGAAATTCATCACTACAGGACTGTAGCATAAGTCTTGCAATGATTTAGAAGATATTCTGAACTTTGATATTTTGGTAATATTTATCTTCAAATTGAACACACATGGGTATGATCCATCGAAATGTGTCATTGGAAAGGGAAAGAGAGGTTGGGTGGCATTGACATTTCGATGGAGATTTGATCAAATATAAAATGCCCCGGATTTTTAGATAGATTGCTCTCCCCTAGGATTTTTCAAAATACACACAAACATTCACTTAATATTAATACAACCAGTTTGAGGTTTACCAAACGTTATAGACTACAATCTCCGTTCCTATAAAGGATTCTAGAAGCAAATACAATGAATAATTATATGTGCTACTTTGATCTAAAGCGAATTATAAGTATTCTAAATTCTTTTATGTTAAAATGCATGTTATAGTCCAATAGTTTTGTTGATTATTCGGCAAAAAATCTGATCCCTATTGGAGTGCATGTGATCATTATTTACAAAGCATTTCTGATATTTACTGTGTGTGAAAATAACTGACAAATAACTAACTACTTAATACTTAATAAAGTATGGAATTACATGTCAAGTCCAGTCTCTACACGTATCACACGTGAAAGTATGGTGTAAGTACTTAAAATAATTAGAACTCAGTAGTATTAGAGAGCTAGAAAGAATCAATGACGTTTGGATTGAGCGAAAAATAAACTCACTTGCTCGATTTCAAGCTTGGCATCCGTAGGCAAGTTTCCGTTATCAATATGCTGGATGGTCTGAAGGAGTGCCATCAGTTTGTGCCTGTGGGATTGGTACTCAGTTCGGATCAGCCTTAGCGTCTCCACTTGAATGGGGAGAGAGTCCCTGGCGTACTGTGGAGGTAGGGGCGGGCGACCGAAGAATACGCCCATATTAACCTTGGCTAAGGCCCCTCCGGAGCCTAACTTCCCTCCAAGAGACACCTTGACGAATTTGCAAAGAGGAGGAGGTGAGATGTTTGAAAGGACGAAGGCTTTAGTGGAAAAATCGTTCGTAGAACCAAGTCTGGTGGGATTATCGGCGTCTCCTTCATCCCACACATCCACAGCAACAGAGCTCATGTACTCACAGGGGGGAATGAAGAAATCTGTCAATTCGACTGCGTACTCCATTGCAAACGTGGCATAGTACACAGCGCCAGACTGAACACTATCCACCGTCAGCATGAACTGTTTTGGTTGCTGCAGCAACCACCGATGCAGATCCGGTACGGTCGAGTACACGGTTGGGAGATTAAGCTGAGCAGCTTGGTGGGGGACGTAGAATTCTTCCAGAGGAGGCATTTCAGTCTGAGATGGGTTGTGTGAGAGGAGGGAGGAGAGTCGGTCTATCAAATGCTCAATGTAATCGCAAGGACCGGTGTCTGAACCCCCAGCAAACTGTACTGAGTCGACCTTGAAAGGAAATGTTTCAAAATACTTAATAAGTTTAACCTCACAAACAGATATCATTCTTAAGAGATGAGATTAAAAGAGTTGAACAATAATTTGGATGATGCCAGAGTAATTACTTGAAAATGATTCTTAATTACAGGGGTGATTGCATAACGCGTATTTCCTTACAGCCAGGAAATCGAACAATGATAACAAGCGATAATAAAATCAAACGCTTGCACCATTAACCTCAATAACTGACAAATGCTACTGGGTGAGTTGAGCAATCTCTATCAAGGCCAGCTAACCTCTCTCCCAGTATTGATGTCAGGCCCCGTCTTCTTCATATCACTGAGAATGTCCTTATCTTTATCCAGGATGTTGCAGGTACAGTTCTTCAGGTTCGGGACCACTTTCAGCAGAAGTGGATGTGAGTCGATAAGTCCGATAGCCGAGTAGGCGAGGTACTCCGTCAGCGGAGTCACTGGTACCTGGAACTTCTTGCTGATGTTAGTGTTGCTGGCGGTGGAGGTGGGAGTGGCTGGAGTTGCGGTCGAAGAGGTGTTGCTACCGCCAGTGGTGTGCTGCAGCATCTTGGAGAGGTCGTCATGCACGTAGGAAGTAATGCCTTTGACAGACGACAGATCGAGGATGTAGGTAACCTACGGAGAGTGAATAACAATTAATTCTGCTGCAGAATGGCAGTCATAAACCAACAAAACTGAACTAAATGATCAGGTAATAGTAGCGTAGCCAAGATTTAGTGGTGCGATGTCACATTGAGGCGGCGCATATATACAGTGTACTCCGGTTAATCGGGACGACCGCTTAATTGGGACAGGTCTCCAGGAATGGAATAGTTCCCATACATAGAAGTTAATACTAAATTTCATCGGTTAATTGGGAACTCCGCTTAATCGGACGGGACGAAATATCCGGGACCAAAGTGTCCCGATTAAGCGGAGTCACTTGTAATTGAATGTGAGAGCGTTAACAAGTCTCTCAACTCTCCACTCGTGTCTTACCTGAGGAGTAGTTGTAGTGGTGGTGGAGCCAGGAGGCTTGGGAGGAGGGGGCGTGTACTTGAGAGAGGGGAGCGGAGCGTCCCAGATGTACGGGTCAAGTGGGGTTCCGTACAGATCGAACTTGGAGCATAAGACCGCATGAAGAGACTCGAACTGGTTGCTGAGCTTGCTGAGACAGAGAGCTAGGAGGTCAACCAGAACAGGGGCGGTGTGGTCTGAGTGGAATGTCAGTGAGAGGAAGTTCAGCAGTTTGAACAGCCACGCTACTCCCACGGGAAAGCAGACTTCAGACGGCATGGTGGTGAGGAGGGAGAGCAGAGCGGAGTTGAGGCTGTGCAGGAAGTGGGTGTGGTTGGACGGGGGGCCGTCAGAGGAATCCTCGCTCTTGAGGAGTGTAGCGATCAGACGGACACATTTGTGAGCTGTCTCGCGAGTTCCGTGGAGGAGACAGGATTCTAGCAGACTCTTCAGATACTCGGACACGACTTTAGGGAAGCTGGGGATTGGAGCAGCGTCGTGAGCCTATTGGTAGGGAAACGATAGTCATAGAAAGTTTTCGAGCGAGTAAGCAAAATAGGATTCATTACAGATGGAAAATAATTTGGCCTAGCATTTTGGTGAATTTATTAATCTATAAGGAGAATTCTAAATGTACGAAAACCGTTACATTATAATTGATTTAAGCAGACTGTAGGATGCTTGAATAATTTGTGTATAGAAACAAATTCCATATTTCGACTTTTTCTTATCTTATCTAATCTAATCAATCCTTATCAGATCTAGAGTCATAGCGTGGATGAATATTTGAGGTCCATAATTAATCGGAATCAGATACCGGTAGGTGTGTTATCAAGACAAATAATTATCCAATCAAATCATTAGCTTGCAATTAGTTTTACAAGAAGGTTAAAAAAATGACAAATTAATGACAAACCTGCATCCCTGCTATCCAGCTACAGAGATCCAGAGCCATCAGCTGCATCTCGTCCAGCTGATCCAGCTGGACTGTGACCTCATCTTCTTGAGGCTGTCTTATCGCGATTTTCAACAGTGCAGCCTGTAACTTTTCATCTCGGACATAACTCCGCAGAGTGAGTAGGTGTGTGGCCGTGACAGAAGAATTCGGTTGATAGATTGTAATATAAATAGTCTCGATAGGGAACTCTTTCTCTTTCTTCTTCTCTTTGGTGTCTTTATCTTTGCTCTCCTTCTCGTTCTAAGAAGATAGCATAATGAACATGATGTGGAGGTTATCTTGAAGTAAACGAGAAAACCAATTAATTAGACATGAATTGTTAAAACCAAGAAAAATGTGCACAAACCCCTCAGCCTACACAATGGAATTATTCCACACTCAAACACGCCTTCCGTAGATTTATGTTTAGCCCATATACTATATCCTAACTTGAGTGTATTGAGAAAAGCATGTGGAATTCTCAATAGGGAATTTAATTAATTATCCTATGACGGCACGCATGTATTCATAGGATCCTGACCTTTTCATCTTTAGGATCTTTCCCTTCTTTATTTTCTTTTTCCTTCCCCTTTTCCTTCTCTTCATCTGTCTTCTCCTTCCCATCCAGCATCTGAATATCGTCTCCGCCCTCCCCCATGTTGGGATCATGAATAACCACATACAGCGTCCTGCCTTTAATGGACAACAGCTGCGGACTGGCTAAGTAAGCAAGGCCGGAGCTTCCTGTGGCGTCGAGGCAGGCTTGGATCTTGATTGGACCGCTGAGGTATCTCAGCTTTAGCCCGGCTATACAAACCGTGTCATTAGCACCCTCGATCTTGTTCTCCTTACTCTCGGAGGCGTCTTTAGCTGAGACGGGAGCTAGCAGACTCACCATTAGGTCGCCTTGAAGGTCGATGTGATTATGGAGATAGAATTTGACCTAAAAGTACGTTCGTGGAATAAAATAAAATAAATATGAAGATTATAATCAAAAATGATTATAGTTAGGCATTTCAGCTGTTGTGTTGTTGGATAATGTATCCGCTATAATTAATCGAGCCAAACAAATTTGTTCACAATAAAACCAGCATTACTTTTGCAATAATTTAACAATGGAATAGTCATTAATAAAGTAAGAGATTCGTTAGTGGAATTTGAAATGCTCTCAATTATGGATTCACTTCCTTGCTATTAAAACCAACATGACATTTCCACAAGCAGCGCACCAAAGCAATTGAATGACAATTTGCATCACTAAGTAAACCTGTCTATGTTCTAATATTTTCAGTCAATTAGTACAAAAAAATGCTCCAATTGCATTGAATCTTCTACTCACCTCAATATGAGAGAGAGGAGAAGCTTGGAGGAGAGTTAGCTCGAACAAGTGCGGCCTATTCTGGGTGTCCTTCTGACTGTCAGAGGGTTTGTACTGCCAACAGAGACGGGACTGCTCCCTCTTAGTTTGCTGGTGCACGTGGAGAGGATTTCTCCGGTTTTGCTGTTCTGGTTTTGTCTCGCGCCAGCCTAATGGAGGCGACATGTTGGGACGGGTCTCTAGGATCTGGCCTTGGTAAGAGACGCATAGCGTTTTCAACTTTTCATAAGTCAAAGGGCTAGAAAATAATATTAGTAAATATTTAAAGCTGTATAATGAACAATTCGCTAATAATACTAATAATAATATTAATGGAAATTGTATAAACCATGGATAAATACCTTTTTTAGTTAAACGAAATTAACAACGACAAAGTATTTAATTAATTAAGTGGATTTGGGAAACTTAAGAATGGAGCGAAACAGTCATCAATATTTCATAGACTAATAAACTGCAGTAGACTCCGCTTAATAGGGTCACTGTTTAATTATTAAGCGGAGTCGACTGTATTTAATTAAAAATGTAGGAAGATAATCAAAGAATAATTATTCTTTCTTTCTACACACAGAATTCATGAAATAAAATCTCATCTACTACCTCCTTGTCACATCATGAATGCGTGACCAGAAAATTCATGTAAACAGTAGCTTGATAAAGAGATCATACTGTATTATTCGCCCCCAAACGTTAGCACAATGTTTTCTGGAAGCTTATCAGGAATGAGTGGACGTATCTCATGATAGTGAATCAATGATGAATTGGTAACGCAGCTATTTTGAAAATAGCTTCCACATGTAATGTATTGCATTGAAATTTCAGGGAACAGCAATTACGTGTATTATGCATTAATGCAAGAATAAAGCAGGATAATCAAGAAACCATCGAGATATTTGAGATGGTACAGAAACCAATGAAATAATAGAGATTTAGTTACCTTGATAGAAACTCTTGATCCATCTCGTACCCCCCAGCACTCGCCACCTGCTCCGTAGTGGGCGAGTTTAGGGTGAAGAGAGGGCCTTGGGGGTGGTACAGCCTCAGTACTCCATCCAGTGAGACAGCTGCTATCCTCTCCAGGCCCTTGCAGTAAGTGAGGTGTGTGAAAGGATTCTCTTTGCTATCTTTCTCTATTTTGCATATGAGAGTCAGGTTCATGAGATTCAGCAAACATAAGTCTCCCTCACTGTTGATACCAGCCTGTGCGAAGGTTAGAATAATTCAACTAACTCGGAGAATTCAATAATGGGTGAAATAATAGAACAACTGCAGTGGTATTATTTCAATAAAGACCAGGAGGAATAAGAAATAGACCGTTTTTAGCAGGTAACTTCATGAAAAACTGTATCAATTTGATCAGAATTAGTGCAGCATTCAATAATAATAAAATTGTGTGTGTGAGTTATCACAAGAACTTGATGTTAAACCATAAAATGCGATTATTTCCTTTATACGTATACGGGTGGCAGGGGTTTATCTAGGTGCTCGGCCGGCACTTATAGGTGCCAGTCTGGTGTGGTCCTCGGAGCCAAGGTGCTTGCAGTGTGATTCAATTTTGGTGCCGGGTTGCAATCACCCCTGGAATTACAAGATAGACCCCTATTTGGGTGCCATATAACTTATATCACCTTCAAAAAAGTGCCGGACTGGGAAATCCTAGATAAAACCATGGTGTGTAGGTGCACGTAATGAAGAAAAATGGATGCTACATCAGAACGGGCAATTTTAGAAGAACAAAAGTGTCAAAACTTTTTAAACTAACCACAATGCTGTTATTCTGCTTGAACTTCTCTGTTTTGCTATTCAGCCATTTGTACTTATCTATAGGATATTCCGTCTCTTCGAACAAACTTTTTATAAACATGACATCCTCTTCATCGGACGATTCTTGTTTCTGCTCGGATTTCAGTTGAGCAGTGGTTTCACCTGAAGCTTTAGACTCGAAGGGAAGAACTGTAAAGTGAGAGAATGAAAACGTTTTGTCTTTGAACGGAAGTAGAGCAATGGGTGTGTTGATATAAACAGATTGTTCATATGATATTATTCGATAGAAGAGAACAGCTCCAGTGCCCTATAACACAAGTAGTAAATAACATTATAAATATAAAAAGTACCATGGATATACAAGTTAAATCACATTATAAACACAGTTGATGCGTTTTCTAGAATATTCTAGAATGTTCATGGAAATATAATATATACGAACACTATGTCACAAAGAACGCAAAGTAGAAAGAGGTTTTCAACATATGTATTCCATTTACTGGTTTTGTAGTTATTAGCAAGGTTGCAACCGAATAGTTCAATATTCAGTTAGACCAAATACTATTTGGCAAATAGTTGATATTCTGTTGGGAACCGAATATCAGTATTCGTATTCGGTTAGGGAATATTCATGAATATTTATATCCGGTTCAATCGGTTTCAACCTTGGTTATAATATATTTTCTAACTAATTTACCTATCATATCCAGTCACTATCTGTAAAATAGGTCAACATATACAGTACTATAACAATTCACAGTCCTCTATTAAAGATTATTTATTTCAGCTGCGCAGTATTAGAATTTATGAAGTACCGAATATGATCAGTATTCGTATTCAGTTAGAGCACCGAATATTATCAGTATTCGTATTCGGTTCAGGAACTATTCATGAATACTGATATTCGGTTCAATCGGTTTCAACCTTGGTTATTAGCATGTTCGTACGTTCGATTAATTAACGTAGTAATTTACGTTCAATAGGAATGGTATTGTGCCGTGATGGCTAGTTTCTCAGATTAGTGCGACATAACAAATACGCAACTTCACCTCAACCAAATGGGCAGCTGGACCAACTAAGGTGCAGGAGACATTGAATCAACTCTATGTAAAATTAAAATGCGTAGAGATATGAGTGATAGATACTGAAAAAAGGAAGATTGTAAACCGAAGATAATTAACCAATAACTACAACATATTGGTGTAATAGTACACAACTGATCACAGTGCAAGCTCTGACCATAACCTGTAGTCCAGATTATACAAGGGATCATAGGAAATAGTAGCAAATCATCTCAACAGATAGGATATAGCCTGCATTGACAAGATATTCATAGGATCAGATAGGTGAGAGAGAGAAAATTTATCACAAGACAATGATTGAACTCATTCTTGTATAATGCGAATTAGAATGTAGGAGCAGTTTATGATTTTCTAATTGCAATTACGTGAATATTTGCACAACTTACCCTAATAAACCCCATAACGCTATAAAACAACAATACAAATGCAATATTCTGTACAGTACAATACACTGGTATTAGCCTAATCACCTTATCATCGCCATCTTGCTTCCACTTGAGCACCAGACACAATATGGTGCCAGCTTTCTCCACTAGAATCTGCTCCACACTACAGCCGTGCAGAGCAGCTGGTACCTGCAGCAGAATGGACTGGGTGTGCAGTGGGTTGAGTGCTGGCCCTGTGTCTGTGTCCTCGTTCTGCAGGATGGAGGAGGTGCTACTCTCTGTGGTGTCCTCGATGTCTATGGTGCCACTCTCATCCGCACTCTCTGCGTTCTGCGGCACTAGCATCAGCAGGTCGTTAATCTCGTCCTCTTCCGAATCGAAGGAAAGGTTGGAGACTACATTCATCGTGGCGGGGTTGCCACTGATGATGTTAGGTGGCAACAGCTGTTTCGATACTCGATGGAGCTACAATGCAGACGTATTAAATACAAGAAATTCTAGCTCATGGATGTGCTTGCAGGACCAATTTGTTCTTAAGTCGAGACTCTTTTGGATAATAATTAACTCAGTGAAAACAGGATCTACATTTGCCTTTTAAAAAATTATACTTTGTTATTTTTCAAATTTAATTTTAACTTCGCTTTCTCTTGCCATTAGACCCAATTCTTGCTGATTATCAGTTCTTAAACGAACAAATACTTTTAGGTTTAAGAATGCGATCCATTACAATTGCGGTATTCCATTCTAGAGAGAGTTACCTGCAGAAGCACTTGATTCTCGTCCTTCCCGCTGCCCGTCATGGCGGAAATCAGGTAGGTGGGTATCTGAGATTCGACGTAGGTCTCTTCACTCGGCTTTCCGCTCCCCGGCTTCTTCCCCTGAGTCAGCTGAGTCTTGAGCACTTCCGGTTCTCCGAGGGATGCGAGGCAGATGGCGGTAAGTTCTCCGGTGAAGTCGGCTAGCTCCACGGCCGCCGGTTTGGCCGGGGAAGTCTGGGAGTGCTTCGGGTCTGAGGAGGCGGAGGTGAGGGTAGCAGACTCGGAGGAGCTGGAAGGTTTCTCTGAGGAAGAAATAAGAATTAACTCAACTATTCAGGTTCAGGGATGACAAATCTAATCAGATTCTGAGCAGATTTCGTTTTAGTAACTAACTGAAGTGCTAAACAATAGTCTTCCGCCATACTGGCATAGGAGCAGAATGAAGACAAAACACGCCCTGTGAATGCATATTCATAGTACATGGTGTCTGCAGAACTCTTCAACGGGAATATCAAACCTATCTTTCATTTTTATTTTCTACTCAAAAGAGTTCAATAAGATTCCTCCTGATGTCCTAGCTTGAAGTTCATTATCCCAGACACTACCCTCCATCACAAATCGAAATGAGTTACCTGTTTGATCCCCTTCGGCATCCATCTTATCAAGCTCATCACTCTTCTCGTTTTGAGCGGCAGGAGTCGCTCCTGGAACTGTTTCAACATCTCCGGATTGTGTCTCCTGAGTATCAGATGAGATGCTCACTTCAGCGCTAGGCTTGCTCGCTTCGTCAACCGTAGCAGTAGGCTTAGCCTCATTACCGTCAGAGATAGCAGGCGACTCAGCCTCGTTAGTAAGAGGGACTGGAGCTGTTTGACCAGTAGGAGGTGTAGTAGTATCGTGAGCTTTCGCCTCAGATGTTGCCTTACTATCTTTACTATCAGGAGTAGCAGCTGTTTCACTGCTTTTACTATCTTTACTCTCAGGAGCAACAGCTGTTTCACTGCTTTTACTATCTTTACTCTCAGGAGCAACAGCTGTTTCACTGCTTTTAACATCTTTACTCTCAGGAGTAGCAGCTGTTTCACTGCTTTTAACATCTTTACTCTCAGGAGCAACAGCTGTTTCACTGCTTTTACTATCTTTGCTATCAGGAGTAGCAGCTGTTTCACTGCTTTTAACATCTTTACTCTCAGGAGTAGCAGCTGTTTCACTGCTTTTACTATCTTTACTATCAGGATCCGTAGTTTTAGTATCTTCGGCATCAGTCGCTGCAATCGCTTTACTCTTGCTCTCTATAAATGAAAGTAACATACTTTTCTTAGTCTCAAGAGCGGTTAGATCTTCAGAGGTCTGCACGTCTTTGTCTGCTTTCTTAGGCGGGTCCTTCTCAATCTCGGGGAGGTTAGGAGGAGGCGAGGGGACATCGGCCGGAGGAGGAGGAGTGGGGATCGGGGAGATTTCAGGATGCGAGAGCTGCTCCGTTACTTCAACAAAGCAGTTAGCCTCGAAGAAGACAGCCTTGTGTCTATCCAGCCTATTCACATCGTACTGTCCCAGCTGCAGAAGTCTGAGAGGAGAGAAGCCGTGCTGGAGGTCCCACAAGGTGACGACCCCGTCTCTAGAGCCAGACCCCCAGAAGCTGCACTCGTGCACGGAACTCCAGCACGAAATCAGCTGAGTGCTGAAGTGCTGCTGGGCGGGACTGGTCGCGTCGGAGATTAGCAGCGGCACATTCTCAGTGAACCTCCCCATCACGTAGGGACAGCAGGTGGAGTGGCGCTCGTGCTCACTCCAGGGCTCGTCCGTGGGCTCCCAGTAGAGGAGACATATGCCGCACTGGAAGCAGACAGCCCTGTCACTCCCCGTCGGCTCGTAGAAGAACCCGGCGCCAGCCATTGCCTCAGGGGTTGCCCACTAAGTGAGGAGAAGTATTCAAGTCTATTCGCGATATCAGAAAAATATTCGGGAAATTCATTACACATTATTCTTATTGAATTGACCTTTCAATCCGCGTTCTAGAAACTATGGGGTTCTACTCAAAAAGGTACAATAAAAATCCTAGGAGTCCATTAAAAAGGGTCCCATCCTTAGAGGTTCATAATGCCCCATCCTTAGAGGAGGTTTGCCAGCTCCTACTGTGGATGGCGAGTTAGCTAAATACCTTATAGTTCTTGTGAGGCCACTGTGAGAACGTCTGCAGACGCAGGTCTTCCACGTGCATGACCTGCTTCCACTTGGAGTTGTACTGCGTGACGTCAATCTTGTACTCCTCAATGCACGCAGTGTCCATGCTGGCGACCCGGTACCGCAGAGCTGAGAGGAGCGGCACCACACTTGTGTTCTTAGTTTTGGCGTTCGAGCTCAGCTGTCGGATGACTTCATCGAATAAGTTCTGCAGAGTCACGAGTGGGCCCCGCAGTATGCACACCTGAAGAGAGAAGCTATCCAGATAAACTCTCAAATTAAATAACATGCAGATACAGCCATCTGAACAAAAGTCGGTTTACTATCTCAAATCGATATATGTAATATGGCGCCTTATTTCCAATGCAATTATCATGGGAAGGAAACAGATGCTGCACAAACTCTAAATAGCATTGTAGCGTAGAGAATTCTCTGCAATGGAACACCACGCGTGGTGACAAGGGAGATATGCGTATCTGAACCACAATCGCAACATGCCTGCCATTTGGAGGTTTTGAGAGAGGGACTGTCCACCTTCTTAGCTCGCTGTGTGTCCCTGGTCAACTGCTCTATAACATTGTCCATGTCCTCGGGGAGGAGGTTGGCGTTAGAAGCTCTCAACTCCTGAAGTCCGGCCAGGACTGTCTGACCCCAGCTCAGCTCCATCTCCAGCGTCACCTCGTCCTTCTCCAGCTTGAGGGGCGTGTCCAGGATTGTGTGGAGGAGGTACGCTCCGTTAATGTGCTTGCGCGCGCCCACCATCCGGTGTCCAGTCACGACCAACTTGTCCACTTTGGGATGTATGGTGCAGTGCTGGAGTCGGGAGGGAGGCGTGGAGGGAGGGAGCAGGGTTGTCGGTGAGGTCTCGTCTGAGGAGGGCAGGTGGTGGTCGATAGGAGGGGTGGATCTGAGCAAGATTCCTGTGCTGGCGTCGATTATCTGAAAGAAATAGTTAGTTTTAGTGCGAGTTAGAAACAGCCGAGAATAGAAAGCCCCGTTTCCTACCTGTATGTGCTCCTTCACCAGTGCTATCATGCAGTTGGTAGAGGGAGAGTAGGTGAGCGAGGAGATCTCGCTCGTAAATCGAGCTGAGTTACATGCGTCCTCATCAAACACGAGAGTGTGATCATCCATTCACAGAACAGACGAGAAACTCAACGAGACGAATGTAGAAATTTGGTTGATGAAAAAAGTTCTAAGTTTGACCAAATATCTATGTTCTGTGCTAAAGCAAAACGTTATTTATAAAATGGAGAAAGAGACAATACTCCTTATTTGAATGATAAACAAGATCAGATATCCAATCCAAAGTATGTGAATATTGTTTGAGAATAGATAAACTTCAAACTTATTCTATTTCAATATAATCGCCAATATTTGAGAGATATAATTAGCAATATATGTTCTGTGATGAGACAATGTGGTAGGATGAGGTAATCAGAATTCGATCTAACTTGTGTTACCTTCGCATAATATATTCGTGGTCTATTATGAGTATCGAATGTCCTAACATGTCAGACTATTAAGATCACGATATAGTAATTGTACAAGTAGTTGTTATGCCCACCCTAATTGCTAATGACTTTTTGCTAATACTGCAATCTGTATAAAAAAGGAAGGATCAAAAATATTTTTGAATCCTATAAAAATGTGGACCGTTTACTGAGGTTCACGAGTTGGCTTTTGCTAATCAAATAACTCGAAGCTTTAAATTTTGCCGATGTTTAATAAATCGTTTGATAGAAAGGATAAATCAACTAAAATGTTGCAAGTATTGAATGATTGTAAACTATCATTTCGAGATATTTTGTATAATTCAAGCCACATAAGGAAGGAATAAAAAGATTCAGGAATAATCCGTTAGAAAGTGTTGTTTCAACATATCCGTACACATATGGCGAAATAGACTAGAATGGCTTTGCTGCTGAAAATAAATAATGCATTTTCGTGTGGCGCTTATAATTTAATCTAAATAATGGTGATAGCAATTAAAGAATGCAAAAGCAAATATCAGCGCTGACAAACTAATTCATGCAACTGAAACAAATGTATTCCATCTCCTTTCTTCTAATACCAAATGTTTCTCTTCTGAGTGCGGGTATACCAGGACAGGAATAATGGCCGAGTTTAACCGTATCCCCAAACTTCGACTTAGCTTTCAATTAGAGGCAAGAGAGACAAAGCATCGGCATGGCTCATCTACTCTCCTATGACGAACTCCCTCTAGACAATGTCCAACTAAGAGACAACCCGTACATCCGGAACCACCATCGCCCCCCTACTCCTTCCATGGCAGTCTGCATACGAAGCATGACCAGAATACACTGCGAAACTGCTAACTTCTGGACGCATTTCATTCCTGCGCTAATGGCTCTCTTCTTCTTGATGTCCAACTTCTCTCCTCATCCTCTCTCCTTCATAAGCTACAGCTTCGACTGGAGAACCTTCACGCTGTTAGATGGGGTCGTTCTAGCTATCTCGGCGTTTGGGATTATGGCCTGTTTCTCAACATCTTCCATATTCCACGTGTTCTCCAGTCACAATGAATGGGCGGGGCCAATGAATGAGTTCGACTTGATGGGGATTATGTACATGAACAGTTCTCTAATTTTCGGCTTTGATTATTTCAAATTCTACCACGACAGAACCGTGCAATACGGTTCCCTCATATATACAGTTCTTGTAGGCGGGGTTTCTATATTTACTGTCCGCTCTCTTCGTGACCCAAGGGCCAAGGGGTTCCGAGTCTTGGTGTACATAATAGCGACCCTACTTCTCACTCTTCCTGGGTTTACGAGTGTCTTCCTCGAGAGTCATGTTCCAGTCGACCCCATTGGGAAGAGCCTAATTCACTACGCTGTGTTCTACTCACTATTGGGCGGGTTTTTCTACGCATCCAAATATCCAGAGAAGCTCTTTCCTGGATACTTCGACCTATTCGGGAGCAGTCATATGTGCATGCATGTGTGCACAGCGATGGGAGTCTTCTACCTCTATGAGTGTATCTTTAGAACAGCAGTTACTGCGCACAATGAACTGCTGCTGTGAAACAGTCTCGACGGAGAATAGAGGAGCTTAACAATAGTTTTAGAGTGATTCAGGGTCACATTTAATTTTACGGGATATGCATATGACATTTTAAAGTTACTGATAGTCTGTTTCAAGCTAGCTCCTTACACTCATTATAATTACCATCATATGCAAATTATTGAGTAGGGATTCTTTATTATTCAAATTATTAAAAAGTAGTATAAATATATTTTTAGACTACTATATAACAAGTGTAGGTTGTAGGTATGACTGTTGAATATTAAACTAATAAGTATGGCTAATAATTACACCACATTTAGAATCATAGCGTACCATTGTCTATAGACTATCTAGTTCTAATAAACTATATCATATTTAACAATACATAAATGGTGAGAAATATACACTGCCACACACAGACACACGATCAGGTCAGACGGTCTTTCTGTCTGTCAGGACTCGCATGATGCATCCGAGACCTCCCAGCTTGTACACCTTCTCGTGGAAAGTGAGGAGGATAGGGTAGTCCTTGTCCGATCCCCCTGCGAACCCCTTGTAGATGTACTTCATCAGGATGTCTTGCTGGTCTGTGTCCAGGGTAGACACTGCTTTCTCTACATCAGCCGACTTGAACCTAGTCACGACATCCAGCACTAGAGATAGGTTTCGCTCTTTTATAGATTTGTCACTTGAGCCAGCGGGCGGAGACTCCAGAACAATCGGGAGCGCACCAGCGGGGTTACCCTGACTGATGAGACTCTTGACCCTCGCTTCTCTGTCTGTGAACTGAGCGGCTGCTTCTAAGTTCGTGGTCTCCTCGTCCTCATACTGGTCCTCATCGTACTTGTCCACATCCGCGTTCCTGAACTGATCGCTACGCACTTTCTTAGACATGCTATCACCGCTGAGAATTAGAGTTGCTACTAATAATAGCAGAATTGTATAGTCAATATTTATTGGAGTCTTAGAAACACGAAATTAGATTGACTATTCTATAAAGAGTTATAACAGATAAAATTCTGAAACCAAACTTATGTACGGCAGTACAATTATAATGACGGTATACTATAAGCCTGGGAAGATGCCTAATAATTGCATATTGGAAGCTCATATTAACTCAGTTAGTAGATTGTATGTTAGCTCAGCTACTGTGTAGAATCATGACAGTGGACCATTGTACCATATTTCTACAAATAAACAGAACGTATATATATGTATATTGCTCAACTTTCTGCGAATCATGCTATAGTATTGGACTCACAGCCTACGTAATGTAGGCTGTGTATTGGACTGAATCTAAAGTTGGCACGAGTTGATAAACCTGAAAATATGGCAAGTGTAAGTGGTTTATCTATAATCAAGATGGAAGAAGATGGAGTTTAAGACTGAACTTATGCGAGTATCGTATATAACTAAATTATAACTCTGAACAAAATAAGACATCTCACATCACAGTGCAAAGCTGTTAACATTCGAAATGGATCTATTTCAAAGTTTGCAACTGCACTACAAATGTACACGCGGGAGGATGAGAGATGTCAGGAGAGACTGAAGCGGAGAGTCCGAACTGATTAAATGTGCCCTGCAGCAGACCGCAGGTAAACTCTAGGAAGAGAGGGAGCTCTCTGGCGTACTGAACCGAGTCAGTCACTTGTCGTATGAGACAGAACTCCTGATCGATCAGATAGTAGATCCCCTTGTTGTCAGTTTTTAGTTTATCGATTTGTTTAAGGAAGAGGTTTGCCCACACATCTCTGCACACAAACCGCACAATATCCACCTCCTCCTGCGTACGAGGAGCTTCTACATTCAATCTCTCCTGTATTATCTGACCTACACGTAAGCCCATCGATCTCAGCTTGCTGGTTTGCTGCTCGGGCTCTGTGAAAGTACGTGTTATGAAGTTGTATATCTCTCCGTGGAGGAAGGCAAAGAGGTCTAGTCCGACTTCACGCTCCTGGATTGCTTTAGCCATTAATACGTAGACTGCTACAAGTATATCCTATATGAAGATATAGCAATTGTACTATAAATATCCTATATGAAGATATAGCAATTGTACTATAAATATTTATTTGAAAATAATTGCAAAATATTTTTTAAATTATAAAACAATATTGTAAAGAATCGTAAACGGTCGTTCAAATAATTGTAAGTTTTTGTTAAATAATTTTCAAGTTTAAAAAAAAATAGTTGGGCATGCCCACAGGGGGCGGACACAGGAATTTTCCAAACTGGGGCGAGGCGGGGCCAAAGAAAAAATCCGAGGCCTTCCTATGATTTTGGTTTGGGTGGTCGAATGAAATCCGGGGCCGCAGAATCAAACTCGGGGAAATTACCCCGGATACTCCTGCAAGCCCAACTCTTAAATGAGTTAGACATGCCCAACTAGCTTTCAATTATTGTTTGTGAGTAGATTGTAGATTCGCAGAGAGAGGAAGGTAGTGCGACTCTGCTTAATTCGAAACATTCTCCAGGAGAGGAGACCATTCAATGCAGAGAAGCTAGGTTGATAGTAGAATAGATCAATTCATTGGAATCATGAGTCATTCATGACAATATTTCAAGGTAATTAATTAAGTAATGGCTTTAGACGTAAATGCAATCTTGATAAGATCAGATAGGGTGTATGCAAAGTTACATGGTTAAAATAGTTAAACAACAATTCCAACATACAAATTATACAAATGCAGAAAGAGTAAATGCTATACAGCTCTGAATACAACAATAAGGATTCTGATTCAGCGATGATTCCTGACCACCAGTGAGACATAAAAAAATAATACATCTTTGCAAGCAAATAACAAGACCACTAAATTAAAATTAAAAACTTTGGTATTACGACTGGTAAATGCACATTAATTAAAAACTTGGGAGGTGTGATAAGGCGCTAGATCGTAGCTTCGATCGAGTCGTGTGAACTGCTGTCTTCGTTTGAGGATTCGCCAAGTTCCAAGCGGGCTAGTTCGATTGTCAGCGAGAATTTCTGAGACTCGATTTCTGTCAACTGATTGTTGAGTCGTTTCCAGTGAATTGTCTGTGTAACATCATCGTGTGTGTGCTGATCGAATATCCCAGAATCAGATTTATTGTCATCTTGTGTCAGCTGTTTCATCTTCCGAATCGTGTCTCTCTTATCTCTGTCCAACTGTTCCAAGTCCTGCATTGTATCTCGAAATTTCTTCAACTGTTCTTCAATTATGCTCTGTAAGAATTCGGTTTGAAAGGGGACCATTTTGGCAAGTTCGATTAGAGGCATATCATCTGGCGTCTTGAGGAGAACGGGAGCGAAAACAATCGCGAGGCTTTTAGGTGACATTTTATTGTGATCCTCTCCCTTAGCCACCTGCGCCATGTGAAATATGAGTCTCTCCAGACAGCTGTAGTGGATAGGCGGCAGCAGGTGTATGATTGCATGAATGGCGCGCAATTTCTCGGCGCGCTCCGTCATTTTGGAGGCCAAAATACACTTATCGTAAAGGTCAAAGGTGAGGAGAGGGTCCGGGAGTTCAGTTAGGAAGTTCTTCAGCACAGAACAGACCGTATGCACCTCGAACTCTTCCCAGTCTATGGCGTCAATGTCTTCATTTATGGCTGCGATTAGGCGGGTAACCTTTGACTTGGCTGACGACTTACGGTAAAGTCCTTCCGCCACGAGGCCTGTGCTTTCAATCGATTTCAGACAGAGTTCAAACACTTTGGGCAATCCTGTATGGGACTTAGGCAGGCTGTGAAGTGGTCTAACGAAGTGTAGAACCTTGTCTGTCTTGGTGGCATCCAGGTCAATCGACTCGTCACAGTTACTCGTGCAGTGAGACTTGATGCTAGGAAGACAGGACTTGTGTGCTACGTAATCGCACGTATTACAGAACTGTCCTGGTTCTACCAGGGACATGGGGACGTTACAGAGCTCACACACTGTTAGCACGTTGAAGTGCTTCTCTAAGAAAGTGTGTCCACATATGAGTCTCGGTTTCTGTTTTTCTTTACGTCTCTGCAATACCTTGACGGCTTGAGGGGTTATTGTTGAGTTGGGACCGGCATTTTTTCCAGTTTTCTCTAACAAGAAATCTTCTAAAAGGTTCATGAACACATTTCTGAGCACTAGCTGTGACTTAGTGTCGGAAACGAGCGGGGAAAGAAGGAGAGAAAAGTCGTGTAAAACATTTCCAATTGTAATGATCTGTGTTTTGATCTGTGTCGTTTCTTCCGAGTACGCCTGCGCTCTCAGTGAAGTGTTGGTTAGCATGCTGGCATGCATGCGCTCCAAGGCGAGGATGTAGAAGTCATCCATGGTGTCTTTCTGTCTGGGCCGTTCACTCAGCGTATCCTTCTTGTCCAGCAAGAAACTGATGAGCTCACTGAGATCTGACAGATTCCGAGCAATCACCACATCGCCAGAGGATGCGCGGCAGGTGTTCGCGAACTGCATACAATTCTCGTGGAAGACCAAGCTGCAGAGAGAGCACTTGACAACGCAGCGCTTGTAGAAGGGAGGGTGGAGGGTTCGGTGACACTTGCTGCAAGAAGTCCTCTGGAATGCAACGTATGGTTTAGGTTCATGGCCGTGAGCATAATTCGTAAGCTGCACCTTCCCTTTAGCTCTCTCGTGTTTATCTTTCCGCGGTTTATTGAGCTTGAAAGGTGACAGTGAGTATATCTTGCTCTGTATGGTGGAAGAGTTGTGCATGGGGGATCCGGAGAACTTCTCTCGACTCATCTGAAAGCTCCGAGTCAAACTCCTGCTCCCAGAGTTTAAGGTGGTCACGGTAACAGCGCGTGGTCTCAGGTCCGTATTGCCATAGTCGTTACCAGCTGATCGGGTTAGGATCAAGCTGCCCTTGTGGTATGGCTGTGACGAACTATCCAACTGGTTCTTCCCATGGAATATCAACTCAAATGGGGAAATGTCGGAGATAGATTTAACCTTCACGTTCTCTGACTCTCTCTTCTTCCTAGTTAGGTGTGATGTGGTCATACCGTTGGTGGAGTCATCTTCCTGAATAATTTTAGGGAAGAAGTTGTAGCCGGGAGTTAGAGGGGAGGAAGGGAACACGTGAGGCCTCTCCACTGAGGGACTGGTGACACGAATCGCCTCCCTCCTAACCACTGGCTTTGCACGACTGCGCTTAACTCTGGCGTGGTTGTAGTTGGTTGGCAGAGGAGTGATCAGTTTCTCCTTAAACATCTCACTGTTGAAACGGGTCCTGTTCATAAAGTGAAGCGAGCTAGTCTGCTTGAATATCGTCTCTCTGTCTAGAGGCAGATTGTTCAGGTAGGAAGAGTGGGTCTTGAGGAGTTTGTTGAAGATCTCCTTAGGTGCGATGCGTGGAGGGGGAACTGGGGCAAACGGAGCTTCGCTGAAATCGCATGACTTTGAGTAGGAAACTGGAGATTTCGCAATGCCAGGTGCGAAAATATAATCGTTATCCATCGGTTCAGAAAAATTGCAGCGAGAAATGGTTTTACTGCTCCGTTTCTGTGCGCTTTGGCATCGAGAACTGGGCTTAACATCCAAAACCTTGACGATATCGTTCACTGACCCAGGACGTAGGATGCTCGCATCCATACTCTCACTCCTGACCTTAGTTCGCAAGGGACTCATGACGTTGTCTTTGTACAAGAGCTTCACTCTTCCCAGGTTGTACTTAGACGAGTCGTTGTCTCTACTCTCGAACCTGGCATTGTGTTGCTTCTGTATCGCCTCCATGTAAGAGTGTCGGAATGGATTGCTGTTGGTGATGGAGAGGGTAGCGGACCCTCTCATGATTGGAGTATAGCGTTGAGGGCTGAGATCGCCTTCAAACAGACTACGTCTGTTTTTCAACTTCTCTTTCCCAGGAGGGTACGAGACTCTATCTCCACTCTTTGTCATGATGAAGTCACCGTTTTGGAGGCATTTCCTCGCGAAACTGTTGCGCAAGAGATTTTTATATTCCGACTTTCCCTGTTTCATCATGAAGATGGCTTTCCTTACAATGAAACCTCTCCAGACGCTTTGTATGCTGACAACCGCATTGAGTTTCTTCTGGACCAGGGATCGTGCCAGGAACCCTCTGACTCCAGCCTGCACCTCAATCAAACTCTTTTTGAACCGAACGAACCTGCGCTTATCCAACCATGAGCGAACCGACTTCTGGAGGAAGATAACTCGCTGGAGGAGGATCATGTTGAGACGGTCGTCGAGACGTTGGCCTTCCATCTCACGGATGAAGACTTTAGATTCCCCGATCTGGTAGCTGTTAAGCGGGAGGTACTGCTGTCTCAGAAAATCGGAAACTAGCACTGCAGGCGTGATACCATCGATATTTGTTGGACCAATCAGTGGCTGGTACTTTTTGAGAAATTCTCCGAAAGGCATGCGAATGGAATAGCCAGCCTGTCTCACCCGAATCGCTTCGAACAGGCCGGAGTAGTTGAGTTGGTGCTTCACTGCCTCATCATTGAAGTGACGAGGCTGTTGGTTGGTGTTGGAGCGAAGACACTTGATGAAGTAGGGATTGGCGATGGAGAGCTGTTCCATTAGTTTGCTCAGAGAAGTCTGGTACTGCGACACAACGGTAGGAGCACCTCTCAACTCTTGCACATCGAAACTGTTGAAGCGTGGACGAGAATCAACTTGTACCTTTGCTTTGGCCGTTTTCCGCTCGGAAGACTTCTTACTCCGCCGCTTACTAGAAATCCTGCGACGAGGCGTCTCGGGATTGTAGCTCTGAATAAAGCGGATACAGTTCCCCATCTCTCCTTCTCTCCGGTTTGAATTCATCTGTCGGAATGGCATGGCACTCTTGGACCCAGCCACTTGTCCCTCAGTGGCACTGCGAGGGTAGCCGGGGTGGAGCGTGGGGGGAGGGTTTCTAAACCCGTCCC
This sequence comes from Aphrocallistes beatrix, assembly GCA_963281255.1. Classification (NCBI taxonomy): domain Eukaryota; kingdom Metazoa; phylum Porifera; class Hexactinellida; order Sceptrulophora; family Aphrocallistidae; genus Aphrocallistes; species Aphrocallistes beatrix. The sequence goes on from OY725501.1 coordinate 3,274,991, forward strand.
GTCTAGGAGGGAGAGGAGGAGGCGATGTGATTTTAGGTGCGATGGAGGATTTGAAGAGAGTAGCCGCTTTAAAAACCAACCCCAACTTGCGCCATTTAACATTCCCGATCGGCTCCACGCCGATCAATTCCCTGATGAGTCGGTCTCCACTGGTGTGCAGCAGATCCACCACATTCTTACACATCAAGTCTTTGTTCTTCTCGAGGAATTGGCCGATGTGGTAGGTCACTGCTCCTGCGAAATGTGCCACCGTGAAGATGGGACTTTGCTGTTTGAGTTGAGGAGTTTTGAAGTAAGAATTCGTTCTGTGATTCAAAATGAATTTATCGAATAGAGTGAGATCGGTGCCTCTGGGGATAGAAGACTCGTCATTGATTAAGATGAATAAGCCGTTCGGTCGCTTGGCAAACAGGTTTATGCAATCAATGTTGTCTTTGTATGTTATGTGTCGCCAGTCGATCTTATCATTCACGTACTCATCTTGCTCCAGTTTCAGAACGAAGTTAATGAAGTAGTGATGGAGCTGCTCATTGGCATAGTTTATACAGAATTGCTCAAACGAGTTTCTTCTAACATTCTCGAATCCGAATATATCGAGGATTCCAATCGTCTTCAGCTGATACTCACGCTTAGCTACTCTCCCATTCAGAATATCGTTGATTTTGAACAGAATCCAGTCGAAGAGAGAGCTGTAGAGAGCTTTAGCGAGTGCGTCTCTTGTGTACGCTTTCTGGTCGCTCGTACACGGGGTCACTATTTTCTCATACCCCACACTCTTCTGTCTGTGAGTGAGTGTCTGCGTCAGCAATTCGAGGGGAACTTTGAGCAGCTGCGACACGAGTGTGAGTTCTCTCACCGTGTTAGAATTCAGAGAAGTCTCGGACTCTGTGAAAGTCAGGTTTCCAAGATGCAGAATGGCAGAGAGAATCGAGAATATATTGAACTGGATGTGGTCTTGGAACTTGAGGGAGGTGAGGAGGTTGCACAGTCTCGTGTATCCCTCGCTGTCCTGTTTAGAAGGTTTGATGCTGGAATAACTGGACAAGTAGCCGTACTGAGTATTGCTGTCTAGAAAAAGTTCTTCTTTCATCTGCTCCGATGCACCGTTAAGCAGGTAGTAGAAAACGTGGAAGTTCCTTTCCCCCTCAGCCTGAGAAACGATCCGACACTGCTCAAGCAGGTACTTCTCAATATAAGCGCCTCGGTAGGTCCCATTCTCTTTGAAGCAGAGAGTGATGTACTTGCCAAACCGACTGGAATTGTGGTTATCCAGAGTTGTGGCATTCCCGAAAGCTTCCAGGATGGGGCCCGCGTATATGATGTGATCCAAGATGTCCTGCGGCAGCAGCATCCCGCTCAGACTGGTCAGATGGTTCAGTAAGAATTTAGTCGTCTCCGTTTTTCCACTTCCGCTCTCGCCGCCTATCACCACGCACTGGTTGCGTCCTTCCTTCAGCATGCTCTGGTACGCGGCGTCCGCAATCGCGAACACGTGTGGAGGCAGCTCGTGCATCTTGGCTCCCTGATAGAACTTGATGTATTTGGGGTTGTAGATGGGGAGGTAGTGGTAGGGGTTGATTGAGATTAAAATGGGGCCAGCATAGGTGTAAATGAAGTCACTCGCGAATCTAGACTTGAGCGTGGAAAGGAGGGATCGCTCGGTCACCTCTTTCAACTGGGTGATGTCGTTGTCCACCGCATAGAATCCGGACTCGATGCTGGAAGAGAGTGTGTTGGTTCGCTTCAGTTTATAACTTGACATTCGCCTTCCTTGATCTGGGAATTTCGGCTCACGTCTCGTGACACGTGTGTGAGGAGAAGAATTCGACATTTCAGCTAATTTGAAATTAATACTAATGGTCATTCATATGAAAATTATTTAAACATATCAAAAACAGTGGTTCTTTCAAGGAAACAGGTTATGAGCATAATGACATAATGAGATGTTGAATCGGTTTAGCAGTTTCAACTTTCCACTGAGAACAATAGTGGATTAGGAGTATAATTCACTTAGGCTTCTGATGTACGTATAATAATGAAGTGGTAAGGTAGTAATGTATTAAATTATGCCAAAGATAGACCAATTAAGACGAACCGAGATAAGATTGTACGATTAAACTGAGAAGGAAATTAAGATTGAATAGGGTAACAAACATGTCAGGATTCACGAAAATCCACACTTCTCTAATGGCAGTGAGATGACTTTCTCTCGGTAAAAGAAATTGAGGAAAGTTCCCATAAAAATGGTGGAGTGTACAGACACATTGAATTAGGTAGCAGAGATAACAACTATCTAGTTGCCCCCAATTACGTTTAAATACGAAATAGTCGCGTAGTGAATCGCGCGGTCACTTTGACGCAGCCAATCATGATAAACTCTAAACTTCATCAATCACAACCAAACTCAATTTTACACCGAAGCAAGTTTCAGGATTCTAATTATTCTGAACCTAGTTTGAAACATGGCCTGATAGGTTATCAGCCATTCGCACTGATCTTTGTTCTGTTGAAATAATACAAATATGTGTAATACAGGTGAGAAGACATTCAGTTTCCTTAATAAACAGAATAGCTTCATTTATACATTAAAACCTGGGATAAACTCGTGCTGAGGTTAACTGATTATAAAGCAAATTCATATTCAAAACATTTACATCAGTTGTAAGCATAATTAACACTGAGATAATAAAATACATAAAACAGAAAGCAGTATACAGTCTAAGTATTTAAAAATAAAAGCTGCAAACCTCATAGATCAACAGAGCGGGACTCTTGGAGAGTGGGGGTGCGTTCTCTCGTCCTCTGCAGCCCGATGATGTCCTCCAGTAGGACCATCTGTTCGTACTGGCTCTGTCGGGACTTGGCATCTTTCTGTGCGGTTACGACAGATATGACCGGACCCCTGAGACGACTGCCGCGTACAAGAGAACCGTCCACATCTAAATTCTTGTCGAAGTCCCCTCTGTCCAGCCTCTCGACAGAACCAGATCCAGAGGCCGAGAACAGGATGTCGTTCTTAACAGGGCTAGTTAGGTCTGTCTCGCTGCACACTCGGATTGGGCCGCCCCCTTCCTTCTTATCCTCCCGCATCTCGTCGTCCAGATGTGTCACCAGGGGGACTTCTCTTTCCGGGGAATCGTCGGGCGTAAACTCGATGAGCGGCTTCTCTTTCACTGGCACGCTAGGTACAGACTGGTCTAGCAGCGGAGTAGCGCCACTGTGTGGATAGACTTATGAATATAGTGCTACATCAACAGTGTTGTTACATGTAATATGAGAAGCTGTTGTGTAGAAAGAGCAAACTGAAATGTAAAGTTTGTTAAACTAGCAAAAGCACTACATTATTTAAATCGTTGTTTGGTACAGTTTATGTTATAGATGTCACAAGGGCTGGATGACGCATGCATTAACGCGGCTTTGTATTAACTATTAGCAACATGAAAGGCGATCTCAGAATAAAAAAACACAGAACTCTCAGATTGCCTTTGTCTATGAGTACACATAGAGACATTTTTTAATTTACACTTTTTGGACGAACTGTATTTAAAGGTATTCAGTAGAATTCAATAGTAACTTCGTCCAAATATGTCCAAGACTATATTTTGATCCTTCACGGATGCAAACATCATATTAATCTATTATTTCTGTTTCCAAGAGCATGTAACTCCAAGTTTAAACTCATTTGGTAGAAATTAAGGCCTCTTCAAATTTTGGAAAACAAACTCACACAACATTCGCACTGAATCTCATGCGTTTTCGCATTGTAAGTCTAAGTTACAGAGTACTAGAGGATCAAACGTGAGAACTGATATCATACAAATCGACTGATCGAACATTTGACACAATCGCTGAGCTCTTTGAATTGAAAAGCTGAGGATGCATAATCACGAATTAGATGACATAGAGTGCTACCACGGACTCGCTAATCAGAATGTGATGTGATGATGGTGACTGAAGACTGAAAACATTTCAATGAATTGTTTGATAAGATTGAGCGGGATATCATCAAGGATCAAGACCAGAATAACACAGCAAACTCGTGAGCTAGTACATACAGTAATATTCAATTCACATCTGATTCTAGCATCCATCGGCTTGCATATAATACAATTGGATGGGATTACTATCAGAAACCTAACTCTAGTCCATATGTAACCAATTATATTCACATGCTAGAATTTGTTGCTGTCATTCGCCAAATTAATGGGATATCAAATATTTCTTCCGAAATACAGTCTCTTAAGTGAGCAAAATAAAAGGAGTTACCTGAAATAGTTGCGAGACAAGAAACTAGATTCGTCAAACTACGAAAAGAATCTAGCCGAGGTACCAATGCACACACCCTTACTACTGTCACACATATCTAAATCGAACAGAAGAAAGCTATTACCTCATTTCACGTTCCTTCGCTCCTTCCCCTTTCACTGCAGCCAGTTTCTTTTCTAGCTCCTCCACCAGCTTCTTCAGACACTCATAAGAAGCGTGCTCTAGCGCCTTCACCCACGCCCCCATGTCCTCCTCGTACTCCGCCATGAACTGGTAGTCCCTGCTGTGCGGGACGTTGAATGTGATGGAGAATCCCAGCTTCTGACTAGCGTCTGGAGACACTTTGTAGTTCTCCAGGATGATGAGACCTAGAGTATGGTCAATGAATAGTTTTATCTATGGAGACTTTGGTGATGTAAGATGGGACTCTTCTATGTACATGCTGCCGTTTAGATACAAATAGATTTCACCATTTATCATTTCAAATTTAGAATCACAATCTTGCCAAATGTCCCGTTTTTGGCGGGACGTCCCGCTTTTTTCACTCCTCTATTGAGTTAATTTTCGTGTGTCCCGCTTTTACATGAAATTTCTCCTTTATGTTAAGCTATTTTGATTCTATGTATAATACTTTTATATTGCGTCTTGCCATGTCCCGCGAAATTCAACGCTGCGTCCCGCTTTTATCATAGCTCAAGTTGGCATGTATTGAATCAGCAGCAACCTACCGATTGGCTCTTTGTCATCTCTTTTATCGAAGTAGAACAAGAGATTCCCTTTCAGGATGAACCATCTCTTCTGGTAGCCAGACCCCACCGTCGCTCCCTTCTTGTACAGGAACCCCTCTTTGTCGATCGGAGAGGAAGAAGAAGCGAATCGAATCAGATCTTTTTCGTTAATCTTCATTTACCTTAGAATATCTGCTACCACCAACGAAGACATATTTTAATTAGAGAGCACTTATTAAATACTGCATGAGTAAGTAAGGAATTTATCAATCTTGAATAGACGCGAGTTTGTGGAGGAGGAACTAGGATAAAAGGAATTTTTCATATCGAAACATTAAACAATTACGTATAACAATCACAAATACAAATTAGATTTAGAGCTATTGAATACATAAAGTGAACTTTAAAAATCCAATTCCTGAGACTTATTATGACAACTCTAGAAAGCTTGTAGACAACTTTCAGGATTCCTTTGTGCTACAATTATCCTATTAAATTTGTCAAGAGCTACTCCTTGAGGACAGACGAATTTCTCATTCTCAGCTAAGTTTGAATCGGTAATGGTGTGTATTGTTTCTCCTTCATTGCTGAATATCTTGATTTGACCTCCAGCTCCCCAATCTGCTACAATGATATTCCCCACTTCATCGATAGAGAAGAAATAACTACGACCAATTTCTTCATTTGGTATCAAACATCTCATCAGATCTCCTTCTAGAGAGAATACTTGGAGTGGAAAGTAGGACATAGAACACACATTACATACATGTTGTTCTGATAGAGTTTCATGCTTTTAGTTTCATTAGTTGATTGTAAATGAGTTGATTTCAGTTTGATTCTTCTCAGGAATTTCAGATTCCTGTCAAACACAACTATTGATTGGTTCATATACTCACATACATAAATGTTTGTCTGTTCATCAACTTCAATTCCCCAAATTATTTTCTCTGTACTCACTGACTCGATTAAGTTGTTAGTAGATTTGTTTAGTTTCAACAAATCGCCTCCACTCATCACGAAAATAAATTCGTTCGTTAGAGCTATTCCAGTACATCCAACTATTATTCCATCAGTAATGGAGTAGAGATGGTATCTGAATCGAACACTTGAATTCTAGGACAATACAGATCTGTTACAAATATGTTCTGTGTAGTATTGTCAACAGCTATCTGCATTGGATTTGAAATCTGATCTGGACCTTCTCCATTAGTAACACGAGACCACACAGGACGTACTTTCAGAGAATAGTCCACACGTTTAACAGGTTTCTCCTTCAGACACACAACCTTACACACATCACTCACTGACACCTCTACTCCCTCCACATTCCACTCCACCTCTACCCACCCAACTGTCACACCTCCTCCCCTTCCCTCTAACACCTCTCCCATACCATCTTCCAGACTACGCAGATTCTTCTGCAGAAGTTCTCTCAACTTGTTCTCTGTCAGATCTCTCTCCAGACCCTCTCGAGCTGTGTTCAGTTGTTGGAGGAGAACTCTCTTCTCTGTCAACTCTGCTCTCACTCGTTCTACAATCTCATCTAGTTCTAGCAACACACTTTGTTCTCTAGCTGCTAGCAGTAGGTGGAGCTGATGGAAATAGCTTCTCACTTTCTCTTTCTCTCTCTGCACCTGACTCCTCAACTCCTCCAACTCTCTCTCCACTCTCTCCTCTCCCAGCAGTGATTCTGCTGATATTCGTGTGGCCATTACTCGATACCAATACTAACTAATGTGAATGCGAAAAGATAACTGAAATTAATGAGTATGGACATCATACAAGTACTTAATAGAAATCAGCACTTCAAGATCAAGTTTCAATTAAAATGAAGACGATGCAACTAAGGATATATTCATATTATTAATTAAAAGGGATTAAATTTATGTTTCGTAATTTTACTTAATTCTGGCGACACGAATTACAAAAATCACAAACCAATCCATTTATTAAACTTTTCATTCTAAATATAGTTCCTAGATTCATTCTATTTCTAAATCTATCATTTCCTAGAAGAAAGTTCTAGCGTGAATCCTAGCTGCTAGGTTGGTACGACTAAATCTTCTGAAACGAGACAATGTCAGTGCTCTGAATAATGTCGTCACGCTTCTCTATCTCTTCACAGATAATCTCAGTCGACACAGAGTCGTTAATCACAGCTGTTATCTGCAACTTCATGATCCCGTAAGCGACAGGTTCAAGGCGGGATTTGCCCCACAGCAAACCCTCCATCTCAACGGCTCGGACAACTTTCTCGATCTCATCATGGTCCGCTTCATCATCGTAAGGCTTTACTTCCAGGACAATTGAAGATTTCGACAATTTCTGTTTCTCTTTTTGTCTTTCCTCTGCCTCTTTAATCCTAAAAAAGTTTTACAATTCACTCTCGTTCCCAGTGGTAGCTCTAAATTTGAATGAATGACTAACTTTTTCTGTTTCAGTTCTTCCAACTGCTTCTTCGTTACCTCAGCATCGTCATCATCTCCGAACATATCGAAATCATCATCATCGTCATCATCACCAGCTGCCGCCACCTGTTTCTCTGCTCCAGTACTCTTCTTGATCCCGTACTCCTCTACAGACTGACATCGCATGGTTAATAGGAATAAGAAACATACTCATTGCACATATGTACTACATCTCTCATTGTAGTTAGATATTTGAGTCTAAATTTAATGCCGTGGAAACTAATTGAATGTCCAATGATCCCATTGGCAAAAAGAAATGATGTATATTGTAGATTTTAAAGCGATAAAAATTTTGTTTCAATTTTTACCAGGGTTGGCTAATTAAACCCACCCCCCGGGTTAAACCCGGATTTAACCCGGGCTTGGCAAAACCCCCTTTTGTGGGTTAAAGTGGGTTTTATTCTAATGTACTTGTAAATCAAGTTAATTTTAGCGATATTAATTGTTTGGATTGAAAATCCTTATTCTGCAAGTATTATATTGAGATTCCGTAATGATGTTTTTAATAAGACCTGATGTACGAACATGGAATTTCTTAAAAGTTACAACAATCTGAGGTGCTTTAAGTAAACAATCAAAAGATACTATTATATAGAGCAGTTTGTTCATCTTACCTACTCTAATCATAGCAGGTACTACATGTATAATGGTTAGTTTTGTTGGTGGCCCAGTGATCTCGTTCAAAGCTTTTTTTCTAAAAGTAGAAGGTCCAAGGTGAGGCGCATAAATGCTTCTATCGAGCGGATATTTTCTAACTTTAGTTTTGTCCAGAACAAACATTGAAATAGATTAGACTTAGAGAACCAGCAAAATTGGTAACCTATTATCGGGAATTGAGAGGTTCAGTGGAATTTGAATGGTGATTTGCTTTTCATTTGTTTTGATTTTCATTAGTGTATTATATTTTGATATGCACCTCTTACAATAAATACGCTAATATAATTAATTATATCGTTGAATTTGAAAACAAGGACAATAACTGGGAAAATCCGTTTCTGGACAATAAAACCCGTTTTAAACTAATTAAACCCGGATTTTACCCGGGTTTAACCCACTGGGCTGGGCAAAACCTATTTAACCCGGGTTAAATTCCAACCCTGAAATTTTTTACTTAACACCGTTACAGTAAATATACACCTGTTTACGTCCCAATCATTAAGCTCTTAAATTTTCATACGCTAAGTATATGGAAATATTCCAGATTTGCGCGCACTTAAACGCAAACAGAATCAAATCATTCGCACAAAGTGGAGCCTCGATCTCACAGGTTAGTGCATAGCTACTATAAAACGAGTAAACCCAATTGATTCTAGAAATATAATAAAAATTTCAACATCGCGACAAATAAACTACCTTTTTAATTCCCGGGAATGCGGCTCTATCTGCTGAGCTGTATGAATTGATGTGTCTCTGCCACCTGAGCACATGGTTGAGTTCTGAATCAACGGACTGTCCGGCGAAGTGTTCAAGCACTGCCACATCTGCCTGTGAAGGCACATACCCGTCTATGTAGCTCCTAGCTGAGAGGAATTCATTCAGGTCTGTGAGAGCTAACGCCATAGCTAAGTTGACTGGAATGTATAAGTAATTACATTAGACATGTAGAGTTCGACCCATTCTAGCAGTGCATTAATGTTATTCTACTGTCATGATGGAGTCAAATAATTACTGCATACCTGTCTAGCAAATTAAGAATTGAATTGGGAGTAGTGCAGCTGTATCGTACTTTAATATTAAAATTTATACTACTTTGATGGTTCTGTTTTGAAATAGATCGTCACGCAGGGCCGGCGCCACCGGGGGTGTCCTGGGTATCCAGACACCCACTGCGTCCTGTTTTATCATATTGTACAATATACGTATATCCCTCCATAAATGGACACCCACTTTCAGGGAAATACCTTTTAGGACACCCACTGCCGATAAAACATGGCGCCGGCCATGTCACGACTTGAGTTATGACTCAAGTTATTGCTCGAGTCATAACTCAGTCATCACAGTGGTTTAAGCGCCTCAAATACGGTACAACGGTGCAATTGCTCCTCAGGGATTAAACAGAACAAAGTTATAATACAAAGCTTTCCTGCGATTTCATTCAGTAGCATAGAAGTGAAGACACGTAGTGACGTCATGTTGTCGAAGTGTTGCTGTTATTCATGAGAGGAGACTCGGAACTGCTGGCAGTGTGGGGTACGGGTGCGGGGGAAGAGGGGACCGTAATCTGGTCCGGGCTCAGGAGCGGGGGGTCAGGGTTGGCTCGCACCTTGTGGATGTGCTCTATGGGTACGGGGAGGGACCAGGCCAGCTTGAGAGTTGGGAGGTTCTTGCTCATCGTGGTGAGGGCGAGGTGGCTGCTCTCACTACTTCCAGCCAGCGACTCTAGGAACTGGATCTTGTTCTGAAGAGCCGTGGGGGTCCAGGTGTTGAGCAGGGACGGCGTATCATTGAAGTACTTGACCGTGTTCTTATAACAGAGGAGTGCGTCGATGTTCTGACCGCAGGCTTCGTACAGGATGGCCAGGTTTATCCAGGAAGGGGTGCAGCCGGGGTCCAGCTGTAGCGAGCAGATGTAGGCTTGCAGGGCGTCCAGCGCCTGTTGCTGCTGATGGTACAGGATGCCTATGGAGCACCAGATGAGGGGAGAGCAGTTCTTGCTCTCGAACGCTTTCTTGTAAGAGTTAAAAGCTTTTACAGTGTCTCCTAGCTGGATACAGTTACTGAATAAATAACACTGATACGCTTGTATTGTAACTCTACAAACTTACCTGAGCGAAGACTCTCCCGAAGAGGTAGTGGATGAAGCCGGGCTGGTTGTTGGGGGCGTGGATGGAGGAAATGAGTTTGTTGTCGGGGGCAGTCGTGAAGTAGTGCAGCTGTAGCCACTGCAGCATCAGGCCTGAGGCCAGATGAGTCTCGTAGGTGAGGTTAGAGCTGAGCAGTCCGCGCAAGATGTGCACCGCCTCCTGATAGGAACCTTTGAGGATGTACAAGTGAGCCAAGTGGAACAGCCCCTGCTCTCTCAGCTCCGGGTAGCTGAGGATCTGACAGAAGAACTCGATGCTCTGATCGAAGTTGCGCTGTAGCTTGAGGATCTTGCCCAGTGCGTAGAAGATCATGTGCTTCTTAGAGAACTGCTCGTCCACCTCCAGGATTCGGTTGAACTGCAGTTTCGCTTGGTCCAGATTGCCGAGGTTGAGGTTAGCCACTCCCAGGCCGTATAGGATCTTCGTGTCGTTAGGACGCGTGCCGGATATGAGGGAGTACTTGTTGTAAGCGGAAATGGTCTTATGGAACTCCTTCAGATGAAGGTTCCAGTGTCCTAGCTGCACGTACACTTCCGGAGTAAGTCCCTCCGGCACATTCTCCCTCAGTTTCACCTCTGTTTCCTCCACACACTTGGAGATGGTGCTGAGAATGGCGGTCTTGTTGGGAGAGGATTGGATCAGTTCGTAGGAGAAGCTGTCTATGCTGTACGGGTCCAGGCTAGGAGTGCTGGCCTGAGTTCCGTTTGAGATCGCCATCAAGGCTGCAATCTCTAATGAGAATGACTGCACCAATTTTAACACAATAGATGACACAATAGAGATTATTACACAGCAAACATCAGCTGTTTAACGATTATAAAATTGTAAGTCAGTACCAAACGAAATATAGGTTCGAAACGAAAATCACAAAAAGCACTCAGCGATTTATCACTGTCATCTTGTTATTTTTAGTAACATGTCACTAATAATAGCCCAGTGACACTGCCGCAAGTATTTTGCTGAAGATACTAATGGTTGGATAAGGAATTTAAGATGAAAGTATCCGATTAAAAAGTTTAATATTAATCATATAGTTCAATTTTAATAGCATAGTCATTATTTAAGACACAATTGGAATATAACACAAGTGTGTAAGATAAACTTCGACCTGTGTTGCTTGTGCAGAATACACAGCTGAGATCTCGCATAAGAACAGCAGTCATACTTGGTAGAAGTTCCCATAGCCCAATCCCGACCCTTTCATGAGGTGAGTGTGGACACGGGACTGGTCGTACTGCTGCTGCAGGTCTTGCTGAGTTGTCTCGAACTGGTTCGTATCGAGGGTAGAGGAGGCGGTGGGTGTCTCAGCGGATTTGAGGCCCATTAGTTTGGAGAATTTGTCCTTCTTCACTTGGTCTAGAGGCATAGAACTGGTGGCTGCCAGGTAGACATTCTCCGTCTTGCTTACTGAAGTCTTCTAGAATGTGAAACATTGATTAAACTCTACCCAACACACCTAACTCTCTACGAGCCTAGCATTATAAATACAGTAATTTAAAGCAGATGCAAATGGAGAATATTCCTCTGTTCTGTCATTCCCTCCCAGGGGTAGGTAGGCACGTAGTAGGTAGCTCCTGTACTTACCTTGTACGGTCAGTTGCTGTGCATTCGGAGGTGAGCAGGTAAAGCTAGATAGACAGTCGAAAACTGTCAAAATTGATGTTCTAGTTAGCATTACAAATACAGTACACTAATGACGTCACGTGCTGGCAATGCCTTGCAATTCAAACTTATAAATACCATTCCACTCATTATGATTTGTCAGCTCTGCCATCAAAACTCATGAATTAGATTAGGCATTAAGTTACAGACAAAACCGTTTTTTCCTACTATTTATGGTATAAAATCTATATTAATTTCAATCATTTTTTCTTACTGTTTGAACCTGTAAAAAAATAGTAAGAAAAACCGGTTTAGACTAGCAAATGTGTGTAGAGTTTAAGCAAGTTTATTTAGGTAATCGGACCAATGCACTCACCTCTTCCTCGTCCTTGCTCCAGAGCCGCTTCTTCTTGCTTTGCAGGTTCCTGAACTTCTCATGGGACATGCCCAGGGGGTTTCCGGTGGGCGCCAGACCTGACTTCATGGCGGTGAGCGCCACCTCCAGCTTCTCCTCCGGCGTCAATTGGCCGCCGGATCCGGGCCAGTAGCGGAGACTGGACCTCTGGTCCCCGTGCAGGGCGGGGGCGCTGGTGATGGTGCGGGGAGGGGAGAGGTCTCTGTGACGCCGGTGGTGATCTGAGTGTCTCCTGTCACCAGACCGGTGTCTGGGGGCGTGAGAGGACCGGTGGTGATCGGTTGGACTCCTCTTGTGACTCCGGTGCCTCTCCGATGTATCAGATTCACTGCTGGAATCTCTACAATAAATAACCAATTCAGATCAGTAGAAATCTAAGCACGATATGAGGTACATATATGTGGAGATATTCAGAATTAAAACACAGTCATTGGGAATGTTTAAAATAAATAAGTGAATAGGTAGCAGATAAATCTGAATTACCTGTGTCTCCTTTTGCGATGTTTGTGAGACCGCTTGCTCTTGTGAGGGGACAGATCCTCTCTGTGGCGTCTAGAGCTGTGGTCTGGTTCCGCATATCTCTCTCTAGAATCTCTTTCTTTCTGCACTTCGCCATACACATACACATCTCTGCCTCTAGCCTCATCGCGTCGTGTCTCCCTACAGTGGACGTCTACAGTAATCTCAAACTATGATACAATCAATTCATGCATAAAATGCACGTATAAGATCTAACAACATACACCTGCACGTAATTCACAAGAAACTACTGAACTACGTAGTCCTTTAACGCTGGTGTTTCGATACGAATGGACAATTATAATAACAGCGCACTACGCTTGCTTAGACTGAGAGACCAGAGCAAACAGCTCTGTCCCTCAGACGCCAGAGGACCTAATAATAGCGAGGAAGGGTGTAGCGCATAGATATCGATTCCTGTCATTCGTTTCAACCCTTAATTATCAGAAACAAGAGCTTATATTCACACACATAATGGTCGAGAGTGAAAATTCCTAAACTATTACCTAATACAATTGAAGATTCTCAACATAGTCACACACATAGAAATATTACAGTGGGGAGTGCATTGCAATTAATTAAACGAAATAAAATTAATTACTATTCATTAATTATAATTATAATACAGCAATCTGCAGAGCTGCTATAGAATGGAGCATCTGGGGATAGACAAGCTTCAGGTGGGACGACAGCAGATAGAACAGTTCGGGAAATCCATGAGCACAGCCTCTCTCCTCACGAGCTCCCGCCCCACTCTCCCAGACATTGCCATCTCATCCGAATGTTTGAAACCGCAAAGCAAAGATAACCGAAACATTGAAACTGCGAGGCCAGCTAGCTTCAAGGGAGATAGTGCAGCAGTGAGTAGAGTCGCAGGCAGTAAGGTTAGTACAGTGGTAGCAGTGCATGGACCAGGGAGTTTAGCCAGACAGCGTAACGCCACCCGGATAGATACTCACGATGCAGGAGAGGTGTTAGGTATGATCCCCTCAGCTCTGCCACGGACCAACTCAGCCAAGCTAGGCTACTACCAGTGGAAGAAGAAACACCCATGGAGGTACGTTCATCTTCAATGCGCCTATCAGAAATAAACAAATATCTCTAACGGACTTTGCCATTAGCTACCCATGGCCCAAGCTGGTGATGAAGTCCATAATCCAGGAGAAGCAGAGAGTGTCGGCGCAGCTGAGATCCCGCGTAGAGGGTCTGCAGCTGGAGAACATACGACTGGTGGATGAGGTGCAGGAGACGGACAGACAGATGGACACGGAAACTCGGAACATTCTAGAAAAGTACGATCAGTTCATGACGAACTTGTCCAAGCTAAAACAAGGCTATGAGGACAGGGTGGAGCAGGCGAGAGGCGCACTGGCAGGGAGACGGGAACGTATGGAGAGCGAACTGAGAAATCTAGAGATGCAAGTCGAAGAAAAAGTACAAACCTCTCTAGTCATCATACTGCGTTGTAGTACCAACGCTATTGAACTCGTTTCTCCGTTTAGGAAGAGAGTGTACGGTCATCTCAGGAGCGGCTCTCCAGCCTGATCAGCTACCAGCAGAAGGAGCACCCACTCAAAGCGATAGTGATCTACGACCTGAAGGGACAAGTCGTGCGACTGTCTCACTCACACGAAGAGGAGGTGAGGGAGCTGAAGCGGATGATCGAAGAAGAGAGGGAGAGGATACGGGAGGATGCGAATCAGGAGAAGCTGAAACTGTTCCAGGAAATAACTGACATCGCTGTGAAGAAAGCACCAAACGATGTAGGCTATATCTTGAATAATACGACGAAGTTACCTAACCCCTCAGCCTCATGGGGGGGGGGGGGGGTTAGTTCCCCCTGAATCCGGGACTAGATCACCTGGTAAACGTGTTTCAAAATATGACAATGGTTTCAAACAAATTCCTTTCGACTTCATTTTTAAATGGATTTAAATTTAATGAGTTTCACTGTACAACCATAATGTAATGTCTCAGGTAAAGTGGCTAATGCGACAAAACCAGGACTTGAGAGAGGAAATAAAGTGTCAAGAAGTTCACATTGAGAGAATAAAGCAGGAAGTGAAAGAGTTGGAGAGTCAATTCTCTGAAATAAAGAAGAGTAAAAGGGAAAGAGAGAGGACGATAGATGAGGTAGAGGAGATTCGAGAGGACTGTGAGGATAACCCTGAACTATACGGGGCTTCTCTCACCTTCCCCAGACAGCACCAACACATCATATTATAATATCATCAAATAACTCTATTAATTCCTTTACTCGCTATGCCACACAATATAATCACAAAATATTTTAAAATAAAATCCTCACCTTTCAGACTCTGATCTCTTGTGGCTCTCTTTCTCATCCTATAAGACACAACTCATATTTACTCATGATAAGATTTTCTGTCACTTCCTAGCATTGCTTACCTTCCTATCTCTCATCTGGTGAGAGTGGGGGCTGTCAGACATAACCTCCTGGTCGGAGCCAGGGTCGTAGCTGTAGGAAACTAGTCCAGACATAACTAATTGTAGGCTTAAAATATGTATTAATAAAAAGGCTTGTTAATTGTAATAGAAAAAGTCACGCACACTTACCAACCCCACTTTAAAATTTTCCTGGATTTTAGGAGTGAAACCCCTGGATTTCGATTTTTTGTTCAATTGGTTTCACAGATTAGTTTCACACTGTAATGGAGTAACTACAACTCATCGAATGTGAAAATAAGAAAACTTTATGTTGGTTTTGAAATATGTAATGCAATTCTAGAAGACTAAACTGATGTGAAAATGGATTATGTTAATGCTACAGGGCTTCGAAGAGGGTGAAAAAATTCAAAGTCTCACATTTGTCTCGAAGTTAATATTGTCGCAGTCATGTCTGTTACCCTTGTTGCCCCTGTTACTCCAAAGTTGTCTCAAAGTTAATCTTGCCGTCTTATCTCAATGTTGTCCTAAAATTGTTTTAAAATTAATCCTATCGCAGTCTTGTCTCAATGTTGGACAAGATTGAGACATTGAGACAACTTTGGTACAGGATTGAGACATTGAGACAACTTTGGTACAGGATTGAGACATTGAAACAACTTTGGTACAGGATTGAGACATTGAAACAACTTTGGTACAAGATTGAGACATTGAGACAACTTTGGTACAGGATTGAGACATTGAAACAACTTTGGTACAGGATTGAGACATTGAAACAACTTTTTCTAATCCTATCGCAGTCTTGTCAAAGTTGTCCCAAAGTTTTTTTAAAGTGAATCTTTGCGCAGTCTTGTCTCAATATTGTCCTAAAGTTTTCTCAATATTATGTAAAAACTTCACCTTAGATATTCGAACTTGGGACTTATCATTTAACACCTACATGCCAATTTTATTATCTCTACGCATTGACAGCTCTTCAATCAATTTGAACAAACAAACAAACAAAACAAAAAGCATGTCGTTTTAACATATAAAACATATCACCCCGCACCGTATCCGGCCGAGGGAATCCCGGGCAATACCCGGATACACCTGAACACATTCCTGGATATTTCGGTCGTATCCTGGGTATATCCGGGGTTTATCTAACACAAGCGCGCTTCGCTTGCTTGCGCACACTGCGTGTCCACAGAGTTGCCCTGCGAGCGCCTGCAGTTACTCAATCTAACCTATTTTGGGAGTTTATTTACTTTTATAAAATATTGTAAACAAAATTTGACGAATAATTCCTCATATGGATCCGAAAATATAATATTCTAAATCTACACCCCTGAAAACCCCATGTCAACCGTTGAAGCCAGCCTCTAGCCTATTTTTATAATTTGTTTACTAATTAAATTATGAATCTAATGTAAACAAATAATTTATAATAATGACCTGAAAACGTAATATTCGAAATCTTCACCCCTGAAAACCCCATGTCATAGCATTCTATATACTAAGGCAATGGCACTCACCAAAAAATTGGTACCATGGATTGGTTAAATACTTCAATCCTAAAACCGTTAATTAAATAACTGTTATTATCAACTATATAATTATCTCATATTGTGAGTTCATGGTTGTTTAAATATTCATTTTGAAAATATTATGTAACCACAATATTTATATTTACTTTACATACAACACTAGTGTATTACAATAATGTATTGTTTTGCTGCATATTATTTCTATTACTCATTTATAATACCTCACTTGACAATACTAATTGCATAAATCATTTGGACGAGATGTCTTGTCTCGTGCCTGACTCGACTTCCAATTACAGAGGAGTAGAATACTTCATGAAGTTTTTCAATTTCCTAAAGATGGTGCTCGTCGTGAAAATGGTATTGAGCCATTCCAAGACGTGTGAATACTACCAGAACAACAAGATCACGGGTGAGTGATTTCTTAAGTAATGTAGTTCATTATTCTAGAATCATGCATATATACATACTCAATCAAGTTGGGTAGAAACAATTGACTGAATTTAAAAGACCAAGAAAAAGTGTTGCCTTCCCCAAATTTAGTAAATGCAATCCTCGTTACTACAAAAACGTGGGCATAAATACCTTTTTTAAAATTCGGACAAGTGCAATTTAACTAAACGTGCTCCAAATTAACATCGGGACATTTCGCCTTTCCAACCTAACAAGCCTGCTGGTTGTCAGGTTGGAAAGGCGAAATGTAATTTTGGCCCTTAAGATTTTCTATTAGTCAACTTCAGCCGGACTGTTAGCTTATATCATGGATAAGAACAGTGTAGACCAGAACTAAACTGTTGAGTTCTTGAAATTCGTTAATGATGTTTAGGAGATGTTCATTGGGTAGGGAAGAATAGTCGTTTAACGACGATCATAGGCGTAACTATTTTGATTTTTTCATGGTTAGCTGGGGTGGCGAGATTTGTAAACATATATCAAACTAATGTGGCATGTCACCCCAAGTCAACATAACATTTAGGTATGTGGTGGCACGCTACCCCTGCCACCCCTGGAGTTACACCTATGACGACGATGTATCTGCACCCTCAGCAGAAATTTAAAACATTTATTCTGGCTCTTCCCGTACTAATATTATTCATTTGGCATGTGCTACTATGGAACTAAAACATTGTATACACTTCTAATAAAGTTAAGACCTATATATAATGCACTAGTATTGAAACAAGAGAATAGTAAACTGGCTAAATTCAAGAACTAATTTAATATATTCTTTGTTTATTTAGTCAACTTCACAGACTGTAGAAATCAACTTCACAGACTGTTGACTTGACTTGAAGTCAAGTCAAGTCAAGTCAAGTCAAGTCAAGTCAAGTCAAGTCAAGTCAAGTCAAGTCAAGTCAAGTCAAGTCAAGTCAAGTCAAGTCAAGTCAAGTCAAGTCAAGTCAAGTCAAGTCAAGTCAAGTCAAGTCAAGTCAAGTCAAGTCAAGTCAAGTCAAGTCAAGTCAAGTCAAGTCAAGTCAAGTCAAGTCAAGTCAAGTCAAGTCAAGTCAAGTCAAGTCATGTCATGTCATGTCATGTCATGTCATGTCAAGTCATGTCAAGTCAAGTCAAGTCTGTCCCTCAAGCTAAGTCAAGTCTGTCCCTCAAGCTAAGTCAAGTCTGTCCCTCAAGCTAAGTCAAGTCTGTCTCTCAAGCTAAGTCAAGTCTGTCTCTCAAGCTAAGTCAAGTCTGTCTCTCAAGCTAAGTCAAGTCTGTCTCTCAAGCTAAGTCAAGTCTGTCTCAAGCTAAGTCAAGTCTGTCTCTCAAGCTAAGTCAAGTCTGTCCCTCAAGTCTCAATATTGTGATTAACTATTCTTTTGATATTTTGTATGTATTAAGTATTAAATAATTCGACTATGTGCATTAAAAACCAAATAATATATCTCATTTCAATTGTTCTGAAATAATAGTTAGTTTGTCAGAGTGGGTGAATGCCTAAATTGATGGAAAATTGAAATATCTACAATATCAAAATTATTGGTTTTGAAGTATTTAACCAATCCATGGTACTAATTTTTTGGTGAGTGCCATTGCCTTAGTATATAGAATGCTATGCCCATGTCTACCGTTGGAAGCTAGTCTCTGGCATATTTTTGTAATTTCGTAGAGTCATTCATAGCATTCTATATATTAATTAAGGCAATGGCAGTCACCAAAAAATTGTACAATGGATTGGTTAACTACTTCAAATGTTCAAAACCAATAATTTTGATATTGTATAGATATTTCAATTTTCCATTAATACTTGACTTGACTTCTGCACATACGAAAAAAACAACCATTGCGTTTTATTAATTAATATCTAAGACTTTTGCTGCTTAGAACTTGCTTGTAGCAGAAGCTTCAATGCTTGTTAGACCCCCGACACCGAACTCTAGAATCTGGAAAGTAGTCATACTATCCTGGACTGGAGGTACATTCTGCTATTTCCTTTGGATGTGGAAGGGAGGAGTGAAAGAATCGAAGATCAGAAAATTGAAAGCATTGAAAGATAATTCAGAATAACTACTCTATTCTATCTGATAGCTACGAAATTACATTTTATAATCAATTTCAATTTTCGATGCGATCATTGTTGGGTTAAAACCGATTGAACCGAATATCAGTATTCATGAATAGTTCCCGATTCGAATCCGAATCCGAATACTGATATTTAGTTCCCAACTGATATCAACTATTTGCCAAATTGTATTTGGTCTAACCGAATATTGAACTATTCGAAACGTAAATTCATACATATGTGTAAGCATTAGTTTTAAAGTTGGTGGGACCATCGATGAATTAACCATATCCACCATGTCTATGCTAATAGAATGAGTTATTTCTATTGTGTCATTGATTAGATTAAATTATCAACTATCTGCGAAACCACGACTACAGCATGTCCAATGACTACTTGAAGGAGATGAAGATCCCGCGAGGTATCTTCTCGTCAGGGACGCTTACTTGGGAAAAAGCTCGTCCCTGGGTGAAACCCAGTGTCTTCTGGGCAACCAGTGGATTCGCAATTCTCCTCTTCCTGACGGAGTGGAAAGTTATTTTAGGGAAAGTTCCGATTTACAAGAACAAGTGGAAAGATGAATAAGTACGCTACACTTCGAGTCCATTCTGATTTGGAACAGCTAGGATACTATTGTATATGTAATTAATTAAATCGCACTTGTATCGATCTCTGTCATTTATAATCTAAATTGGGAACGGCGAATCGTTCTCAAGACCTCCTACTTCCACTTGAAGGAATTTGGCTTACTTTTCCTTCAAACTCATTACTAGTATATGCATGCATGCCAACCTGAGCCATAATAAAAGCGGGACATGGCGGGACGCAATAGAAAAGTATTATACACAGAATAAAAAAAAACGGGACATAATGGGGAGATTTCATTTAAAAACGGGACACTAATCAAAATAAGCTCAGGAGAAGAGTGAAAAAAGCGGGACGGTTGGCATATATGTATATGACTTCAGTTTATGTTCCTTTTAAACAAAACTGTCCTAAAGCTTGACTCACAAAACTTTATGCCGATTACCATATCAAATTGTTGCGCCGGCATTTGTGGAGTATAAAAATATTTGATTAAGAAAGTGCAGCTGTAAGCATCTCTGATACTATTTGGACAAATGTACAAAAACTCCGGTTAATAATTTTGGTGATCAAAATATTCTTTTCAAAACGTAATCTGGTCACCCTAACCTCTTGCCATGTCCCCATCCTGGTGAGCTGCTACCTCACTACCCCCTGTCCTACCTAACTCTCGTTATTATCGGCTGAGTAGACGTAGTGTAGAGGAAGTGGAGGTAGGCCTACACTGTGCTCAGGTTTCTAACTCTATCTGGCTATAAGTACTAATATAGGAAGTTTGTAGGTTGCTGATATATTTTGTTGATATTCATGAGTGGTCATCGAGAATTTTTTGTTAGGGCTGTTGCTCTATCTCACATTCAATAGTTCTATGATTGCCTTATTTTGAGTGAGCAGAGATTCAATAACCAAATTCTGAGTTTAATTATTTACATTTGTTCTCTAAAATAGCAATTGTGAAGAGATCCGAGATGAGTACAGACTCCCCCATCTTAGAGGTGAGTTATAACGAATTCCTTTCGACGGATTTGGTTTCAAATTCAATTCACTATTGAAGCAGCCGTGTATTGCTGAGTTTTATCATTGTTTACCTGTGATCATCAACTGAATATGAAAAAATATTTCTCTCTTTCTACCACAGAAAATAATGGCACTGGTCGCTCCCCCCCAATCCGCCACGAGTCGGTCTGCCAACAGGAAGAGAGGGATCCAGGGGAGCAAGGAGGAGCACAGGGGAGGACACAAGAAGAGTGGGACCGGCCGGATTTCCAACCACGAGTTCTGTGATTCTTGTCGCGAAGGAGGGGATCTTCTCTGCTGTGACAACTGTCCATCTGCTTTCCATTTCTACTGCCAGTCAGTACTGAATGTAACTTATTCCACTACCAATTCTTCATTCTTAGCACAACACTTACATACGGTTGACTACGTTAATCTAGGAACGGAATATCCTGATAAGTGGGATCGATGGAATTGGATGGAATTTATTTAGACAAACTAGTTCTTATATTAAAACTATCCTGGAAAAATAGCCTCCATAGAAACTGCTTTCCGTTTCGAGATTAACTAATTTCTTTTCTCAGCGACCCTCCTGTGGACCCAGCAGAGCTCCCAGAAGGAGATTGGAAGTGTCGCAAGTGTACCAACGCAGATGTGAGTCTAAGCTACGAGACAGAATCAGCTGATGTATCTGGGCGCTTATTTGTATGTCCTATTTAGGCGCCTAACACCTTCCAGTACTTCCTGAAAGACGCTGCTCACAACCTGAACAAATCCAACTCCACTCAGTTCTCTCTCCCGCCCGCCTACGCGAGGAACATGATATTCCCCGGGGACAAGAGGGAGACAGCCAAACTGCCCAACGGGTCTGTTTGTCTGTTTGTTTATTTGTTCAACATTTATCACAGACATGGGCGTAGCCATCGGCACGGTTGGTCTGGCAACCGACAACTTTTGACCAATTTAATCCCCAAAGGACCATTTTTACGGTTGGACCTGGTTTCACCCGGACCACTTCAAACCTGATGGCTATGGTCTGTCTAGAACTATCTTATTGTAGTGTGGAGTAGGACCCACTAACTCATGCATGAAATAATGTTGAGTAGTTCTCTTCTTACAGCACATGTAAATACTGTAGAATCTCGTTATTACGAACACCAGGGAAGATCAAAATTGGTTCGTATTAACCGGAGTGATTTACATTTTGCTCCGAAGGGATGAAATATTTATTCGTATTAGCAAGGATTTACTGTGTATCAGTTTGTTTTGTGTTCCGTTCTAAGTACTGGAATGTACGCTGTGCTGTATCCTCAGACAGCTGTCCACCATGCCTCCCCTCACGGAGCGAGACAAGCTCTTCAAGGACGTGGTAGACCGGGAGCTGTGCTTCTACTGCAACAAGTGAGGGCTGGAGTACCGTACGGTGCTGCTGTCATATTGTAGATTTAATGTGTGTGTGACAGGAACTCTCGAGCAGGCCGTCTGGTTCTCTGCGACTTCTGCCCCTTGGTCTTCCATCTGGACTGTCTGGATCCGCCATTAACCAATGTCCCCACCCGCCTCTGGATGTGTCCGTGTCACCCCCACCACGCCATGGAGAACTTCCAGCACCCCCGGGTCACCAAGCGTATCGAGGTGATGGAGCTGTTCCAGCAACCAGCCAATGAGGAGGCGGTGAAGAAGAGTTTCTGCTACAACGCTATTAAGAGGTAACATCTCTTCTAACCTGGCGTACTGTATTCTATCAGTGTAATGGACTTATCCTTTTGAATTTCATTCTGATTTCAACCTTAGCAACCTTCTATCGGGCAAGAATGTGTATTCATTCTACGCCCGTCCTCACCCTATTGACGTCCCTTCCAGCATCAAATCCCTGTACGAGAACCCACTGCCTAAGGGGAACACCCCCTCTCTCCTGGAGTGTCTCTTCACTCCGAAGGAGCAAGTCCTCTACATCGCCTCTGAGTTCGACATCAAGGTCCCGGTTCCCTGCGGAGTGCCGAGAACGGAGGAGAATGATGAAGTGAGTATATTAGCGTCGCAATAGAAATGTTAAACTAATTTAGTTCGTATTTGAGCTGGAAGCTTAAGAGAATCGAGCATAATCGGACGATCAATTCTCTTGCGTTAAGAAATACCAGGATTCAAACTGTGTGATCCATTGTGATAGAGTATGCTGAAGTTTAGATACAGGTGACTCCGCTTAATCGGGACACTTTGGTACCGGATATTTCGTCCCGATTAAGCAGAGTTCCCAATAACCGCTATAATATAGTATTAGCTTCTATGCATGGGGACCATTCCGTTCCTGGAGACTTGTCCCGATTAAGCGGAGTTGACTATTTCGTTTAGGCTACTCGGAATTTGATAAACTCACATCTCCAATCTCCTCCTCCGCCCTCGCCTCCCCCTCTGTCCCCAGCTACGGTGGCAGAGGCCACCGCCGCTGAGCTGACTAACGACGTGCGAGGAGATCCGCTGGACGCCATCCTCACAGACCCTGACCTGGGGATAGACTCTGAGATGATAGAGGCAGCGTACAACCTCCTCAGGATGAGGTACACATTCCAGTCTCTCCTGAACCCAGAGGAGTACCCTGCACCCCCGATTCCCCCCTCCGGGTGTCCCTATCCAGAAATACCCCCGCTTGCCGAAATCCTGAAAGCACCGGACAAACCGCCGCCTATACGGCCCCACATTCCTAAGCCGCCCACCGTTTCCAAGCACGGCCCCTCGGTAAAGGGGAAGGAGAAGGGAGTGAAGCGCTCGAGGAATGGCTACAAGACCCAAGGCGAGGCTAGCCAGTCTGTGGAAGACAAGAATGAAGCTACTGTGATGGAGACGTCTGATGGCACAGCTCAAAATGAGGATAGTGCAGCTGGCATCAGCCGGTTCCAGAAACTAATCCATGGTTCGGATCCCAAGAAAACACCCAAAGTCAGACCGCTACCCATATGTAAGTACAACGTATCTCTGCTGTTCTTATCATTTCTACCATGGTAGGCGTTTAAAACAGAAGTTGATAATGTTGTTTATTAGCTTCGTTACAAATTCGAGCTAGTTTCATGGCAGTATACCTCCTAGCTCCTGACATCTCCAAGCTGGACGTTAAGCTGGTGCAGTACTTGGCTCTAGAGCGGCTGAGACAGCTGTTGCCAGACAGTCACGCCCTACTCTCTCAGAATGCGGACAAGACAGCTACAACGAATATGGAGGCTTTGTTGAAGGATTTTGATCAGATCGAACCGTGTCCCCCTAAACCGCAGCCCAAGGGCATCCTGCTCCCCCTTACTGGGAAGGGACCGCCACTGCAGCTGGAGAGAAGGAAGCTCTCCATCGGAACGAGTAAGCTCTACAATCATTAAATATTCCACCAACCATAATTCACGTGTATCTTGTATATTAAAACGCAATGGTTTTTTTGTTTGTTTTGTGTGTGTGCAGAATTGATTGAGGAACTGGGAGGTGCTAGAAATGTGAAATTTGGCACACAAGTAAATAAAAATGAGTCGATGATTAATTTCGAAGATCTAAGCAAAATCTTCACACCTCGCCGAGATAGGTGACAAATTGTGTTGACAATGAAATTCTTGTAGTACGAAATTCCATAATACATCCCGTTCTAACCTGTATTAACTCTGTGCAGACTCTGACATGGACGTTAAGCTGGGAGAGTACGGGAGATGCGGGTTCGTGTCGGGCCACCATGCTAGAATATTCTATGATAAGATAACCGATCGCTTCGAGCTACTCAACTACAGCCCTCACGGCACCGCTGTTGACAGAACGCTGTACGGTTTGGATGTGTCGAAAGCCAATCCTACTTTCCCTCTCGACACCCCCCTCTACGTATCTGATGTCCAAGCGGCTATGAATGGGACAGAGGCGGACCGGGGGCTGAAAATAAGTGTGCTGAGAAGATGCAAGTTATGGGAGACAAAGAATATTCTGTATCGAACGAAATCCTATCTCTCTACTGGGAACGATTTGAATATTGAGAATGAGGAGAGTGTGAACACGACGAGTGAGAAGAAATCGCTGCCTCAGAGAAAGGGAGAGGCTAAAGTCTCTCTGAGTAACGAGTTCTTGCTCTCTCGGGATCCCGGTAAGTTAACGGGATGACTGTAGAACAATTTTATACAGGATAGGAAAATCAATTAAGTAGTTAGTCTTCTGTTTTCAACTCATTTTATAAAGTGATTCTTTAGGAACAGAGGTTGAATGCAAGTGTGTACAGAGTAGAAGGAAGTTTGAGAAGTCCGTAGTTGGGTGGGAGGGGAATGGAATGTTGAGACATGGAAGCGAGATAGCTTTCGGATGTATTAGCTTCGTATTGAGTCTGTCCGGGTATCCAGGACACGAGGAAGTGTTCTCTCTTCTCAAAACTCTGCCTAACTCTAGACACAGTGCAAACACATCAGGCCTAGAAACATAGCCATATGTCACTTTTTTATTTTTATCCATTTTAAGAATGTGGAATAAGGGATGGAGCGAATGACAACTTTTGACAGACAATGACAGATTTTATGTTTAAATAGTCCAATCAGAGCTTGGAGCTAGTTTAGAAATGAGGCGGACGAAGTTATTTTCGATCTGTCTAATTTTCGAAGTTACTAATTTCATTATTATGTGTAACTAAGTATTCGCATTAATTTAATGAAATATGTTTTATCGTCCTTTCTTTTCGCCATTTTCTTCTGCTCTTCGTGTTCGGTAGAAAATGGCTCTTAACAATAAGACTAGACCAGGGATAATCAAAACGAGGCACGCATCGCCTCAAATTGAAATTGATCCGTTTCTGAATTCTATCAGAGCAATAACTTCTCTACGTCCAACCATATCTTTAATACGATCCAATCTGTTGACGCAATTCGGAGCATTTTTTGAACGTCAAATAGTTGATAATAGCATAATACATCAATTTAACCTGTATAGGAGAATACACTGATAGAATGTACAAGTTTTTTAAGATCATTAGAATCCAGTAATTGTAGACATTCCAATCATTAAAAGTACAAATAAATGTTTGCTAGTGTCTCCGTTGTTTGCATTATCTAAGTTAGTGAAATAAGTCTATCTCTGAATTGCGACACGAATTGTATAATGATTGAATTGTTGTGTCAACGGAGATATGTATATTAAAACTTGTGATCTTAATTATCAACTAATATTCTGAAAACAATCTACGTACATACCACGTGCTAGAATCAATTAATTATATAGTCGCTAAATTGCAGTTCGTATCCTTTTCATTAAGGTTCACATTCGCCACATAAACATTAGACATTTAAACATTAATCATACAAAGTAGTGAAATTTGTATTTTCCAGTTCACTCATTGAATTCGGCATAGATATTGAAAATAAAAGCAGACTTTGACTTAGTATCTCTTTTATTTGCAATTTGAGTCTGCGTACGTAATTCGAAAGTTTTAAAAATAAATGACTCAGCGATTTTCCGAATTCCTTTAAAAGTATATTTCTGCTAAGACGATTTTATCAGAAATCTAATCAGCTTTATTTTCCTTGCCACGCTATCAGCTAATTACTAACGAATCAGTTTTAAAATAGATACGTGTGGAAGACATTTTCGCCATTTTTGTCCACAAAGAAACCTTGCTGTACTGACACAATAGATCATGCGAACTTGTACAGTTACAATTACAGATACGTCAGTCACAGTCGCTTATGAAGGTCCACCATGATAATCTTATAAAAATAATCCAGTGGAATACCCTAAGCCTTAGGAATGGTAATTGATTGCCGAAAGAATTCTGAGCTAACATTATCCCTAACTTACCTTAATGAAAGGGAAATATCTGAATCTGAGTCTTTAGTATATGCATTATTGTAATTCTTAATAATCTGGTATCAGTAACGGTATTAGGACACAGAACTATGCCAGACTTCCTAATTTGTGTTGTCTGTTCAATTAAGAAATTTAATTAATTTATGGTTGACTGCTCATGTGAATAGACTGACAATAAGAATTCCACAGAAGCTTACTTAGTGACGAATCCTCTTACAACGGTATATTTAAATTTAATGATTCTATACATATGCGTATTCAAGAAGGCGCGTTTTCCCTCAAAAATATATTTAAGATATAATATAAAAGTTCTTACAAGATCGAAAGCACTCGTAAATTTTCAAAGAATTGCGCTGACCTCGCTGACCTGTGCTGTATGCAATTGTAAATTGATATTATAACTAATCTACAATGCATAGTGAGAAGAGTATAAAACCCGATCAGCTCCCGAGATCTAGAAGTACTAACTTAGACAGATACAACCCAGCACTGACTTCCAAAAGGAAACTCAGGAAGAATTGTAATCTATTCAAAAAGTTTAAAAGCCAGGAATTCATCCCAATTCGGGTAGACCAAATTCAAAATTATACTTTTTATAACAAAGACGTTCCTCTCGTTGACTTCTCCGATACAACTGACATGTCTAACAACGGCGTTCTACTTGACATTCCTCCCGCATCCGCGAATCAAGGCCGGCTGCCATCCCCAAACCTTCCTAAAAAGGAAAAAGGGTTATTCGTCCGAAACCTAAAAGCGAGTCTGGACGAGCAATGCACGAAGTTGGCACAGAAATTCAGTTTCGACCTCGAGATGATGGAGGATTTGAAGTCATTCTCAAAGCATAAAGCAGCTCTCGATAAAGACTACAGTCAGAAACTGACCTCCCTAGTTTCACAGTTCTCGCAGAAACTGCCTGGGGGTAGAGATATCCCCGATTCGGAAGACCGCTCTATCCTGGACATCTGGAAAATTATCCTCGAGGCCTGTCAGTCCATGGCTGAGGGCATGGGGAAGATGGCAGAAGTTCTGAGCACCGAAGTCTGCAACGTGATCCGATCCAAGAAACGGACGCGCGAGACTGCTTTCAAGAAGGGACAGGAGCAGGCTCAACAGATGGCCGGCGAGCTCCTCGGCAGTGCCAAGGAACTATCCAAGATCCATCACCACTACACCGAGTCCGAGAAGGAGGCGTGCGAGGTGAGGCAGAAGTTCAATCTCGTAGAGGCCAAGCAGCGCGGCGGAAAAACGAGCCTTTTCGAGACGCACTCCCATCTGGAGAAAAACTTCTCCAAAACTAAACGCAAGGTTCTCACGACAGAACATAAGGCAACTGACGCCCGCAACGAGTACCTGATGCTAATCGACGCGTTCAACAGCCACGCCAGTCAGTACCAACTCACGTACCTGCGTCAACTGCAGCGGGAACACATCGAGACCAATTTCAGAGAGATGCGCGACTACTTGATCACCGTGGGCCGCTCTTGTGTGGAGACGTTTGATGATCTCAAATCTCAGTTCTTCAACGCGCTTGCAGCTACGCACAAGACTAAAGCACAGCTGGAAATGGATTCGTTCTTAGCGAAGAATCCGATCTTCACTACCTCGCTGAGTCAGGAATTTGAACCGTATAGCAACGACCAGGTCCGGCTTTTGTCCACTGAGTACGGCTCTTACTCTGTGCTAAATAAGGCCGTGCAGAACCTGACGCTACAAGTGGAGCAGGAAAGAGACCGAATTGTGCAGAAGACGAAGGCCATGCAGGGGCTAAACTCCATCTCCGATGCGTACGCGAAGACTCCAGAGTTTGGAACGGAAGAGGCGAATGTGGAGGCGGACCAGAAGATTGAGATGCTGAAGAGAGAGATCCGCCTGTCCGAGATCATCATCCTCAAATCGGAGAGTAAGCTCACTCTCCTCGCAGCTCTGGGGCTGGACGTGGAGAAATCTAGAGCGAGTGCTGTCGACCTTGTTCGCTCCCAGACCTCTACCCTGACCGTAACCCGCGACAGCAAGACCCTGAACACGCGCAACCTCGCCGCTCTCACCAGCAACGCCAACCAAGGGCCCGGACACAGGAACAGCATGCCGGATATCACCCCCTCTCTCCTCGTCTCGCACCCTTCAGGCATCAGCGTCGGGAGCAGCACCAGCACCGAAACGAATTTGCCGCGATACAACCCCTCTGTGAGCTTCCTGGACGCGTACAGCTCTGAGGATGAAACTTCTGAGGCAGATTTCGGATCGGTGGTCGCTATCAAGAAGTCGGCCCGTGTGTTGTACAGCTTCCAGGCGACCACCGAAGAGGACATCTCCATTGTGGAGAACGAGATCGTGGAGATAAGGGAGGAGGAGGACAACGGATGGTGCCGTGGGGTCAACTCGAAGGGAGAGGAAGGGTACTTCCCGTCCTCCTATGTGCAGGTGCTCTCTCGGCCCTCCACCCCCGGCTCCCCATCCTCTTCCACCTCCAACCCCAGTCTAGTCACGCAGAGCTCCACCACCAGCGCCCAGTCCCACCCTCTGAAAGTCCGCTCCATGTGTGCGTACGACGCAGCTGCCGACGACGAACTGTCCTTCCCCGAGGGCGTGGTCATCCAGATTATGTCCAAGGAGGACGAGGATTGGTGGACAGGAAGCTACGATGGGAAGACGGGCGTGTTTCCAGTCGGGGCAGTTAATGAGATCTACGATTCCGCTTCCGGACTCTCGAATACTTCTCGCGACTCTAGCATTAGCGAATCCTTCTCCTAACTCTTCTATTGATTTTATGGCATATTTTTAAGCCTGTAGCTTCCGTTTGGAACTGTTGTGGTAATTAAATTGAAACTGTGCACACTGAACATATCCTATACTCACATATTCTCTTTAGTTATCTGCCTTCTATACTGATATGTTATTATGATTGTTCAACTACATATATAGCACTAGTTAGAGGTAGGGGCGCTAATTTTTGAAACTCTTTTTTTTAAATTTCAAAATAGAAAGACTCAATCTTAATTAAGTGAGCTCGATTTCATGTCCTATGTGAATTGTGAGATTAGAAGAGAGGGTAGCGGGCTGACGATAACGATCCTGACTCCATTTTTTGTCAGAAACTAGAATATGAGTTAGCACAGCTCCCTTAATGTGTGTAGCGTAGGAGCTAGTTCTTAACTTTTCACCTGATTGATGTCCAATTGTTAATTGCACATTCGTAGGCATTTTTTAATACTTTTTTTAAGGATTTGAAATGCTGAGTCAAATATGCATACAATCAACAAAGTTTCATGAAATATTTACCGAAACTAGAAAATTAGTTTTTCTAAGTTGTGCATTATAAATATTTCCAGAATGATTTCTTGCTGTCGCATGCATATTATATGAATGCTGGATTCTCTGTATTCTGCCATCACGTTCATGTTGATTTAAACACTCAATTGATTATTCTTTTTCTTGTAAATCATACATAACAACATGGCATACTTGTCTAATCAACACGTGAGTGCTGCTATTTTGACAAATTTAATTTAATTCTCACTACTTGTTATGCCTTATCACTGTATCAATGTGTATCTTCTTACCTTAATATTATATATATGTGATTAATTCCTCTATATACATACCGTTACTGCGATAGTGATGATTATATCAATTCTGATTATAACTAGACCGAGAAAACTGGAAGTTTAGTAGTCCTCCTCAACCACAATCCACTGTCTCAGCTCACTATATGCTGTAAGCTCGATAGAAATACTTCAGTACTGAATGCTGTAGAGAATAGACAAGTAAGTATGCTCTCTCCGATTCATTGTGTTTCCAAAGCTGTTCTCTACTTAACTATAATATTAATATTATTCTTGGGTACTGGTTGTTGTCAAGGTAAGTTAAATATTTTAGATTAACACTCCATCATTATACGTACTTCAAAATTTTCTCCCGAAATAAACGTAATGCATTGCACAGCAATTAGCATGTCGCAGTTATCTCATCATTGAAATACTGACAGAGAATCCTATTTCTTTGCCACCTTTTTTGATTGAGGTCATTGCTGATTCGATTGGCTAGGAATCCTTTGTTATAATTGTTAATAACGTGCGACTAGTTTGTAGTGACTTCAGTCTTTATTCGCAGAATTTAATGGTTTTTGATGGACTTCATAATTGGAAAAATTTAAAATTCCGTAATCACCGTAATAAGATTTCTACAATGCTTTAATTAGACTTCTCTTATCTTTCTCTACTTCCTCGTTTACTACTGATTTTTCCTTTTTATCTCTCGTCGATTGAATTTGGAATTTGTCTTCTTTAGACATTGAGGATTGTCCCCCTGGCCTTCGCGCTCCTGGATCAGACGGTATCAACTGCTATGACATCAATGAGGTGTGTCGAGTCCTCACAACTCACATCTAACTTCTATAACTGATGTCTTAGTTAACGATGAGATTGAGTGATGTGTTTATTCTGTACAACCATTTAGTGCTTAGAGTACGACCCTTGCCACACACCGCTCACTAACTGCACTAATGGAGAAGGGTACTACCAGTGTAGTCCCTGTCCTGTCGGGTACCTGGGGGAGCCTGTGATAGGGATGGGAGAGATCGACGCTATGAACAGACAGGTTTGATTCTTCTTGTTCTGTTATGCATACTGAGCATACCTTATTTCCCTGAACGTATCCTGGATACTATTTCTTTCATACGCATGAAACCCCCGGAGATTATTGGGGAAATACGGTATACGTATGTATATAGGATTGGCAGGTTTTGTCCGAGTCGTTAAACCACTCTATCCAAATATTTTTGTTCAGTTTAACCAAATTCTTTTCAGAGATAATTTAGCATTTTGCCTAGTTTAGAATATTTATATCTAGTTTTCCCAAATTAGAGATTTTTGGACAAAATCCAATTCTGAGCATACATATGCTAACTCGTTCCATACCCTTGAATGTCCAAATATTTATTCCCAGCCAAGTTCTGATATGGAGAATGTGTTGCATTTGAATGTCCTGTAAAACCGCCTGAATATATGCAAACTAGTCAGAATTGTTTATTAGGTTTGTGAAGATGTGAATGAATGTGAGCAACAAGATGAACCTTGTGGGAGGAACAGAGTATGCGCTAACACGATTGTAAGTTTTGTTGATAGTTGTGTACTAATTCTCCCAGTGTACTAATTCTCCCAGTATACTAATTCTCCCAGTGTACTAATTCTCCCAGTGTACTAATTCTCCCAGTGTACTAATTATCCCAGTATACTAATTCTCCCAGTATACTAATTCTCCCAGTGTACTAATTCTCCCAGTGTACTAATTCTCCCAGTGTACTAATTCTCCCAGTGTACTAATTCTCCCAGTATACTAATTCTCCCAATGTACTAATTCTCCCAGTATACTAATTCTCCCAGTATACTAATTCTCCCAGTATACTAGTTCTCCCAGTGTACTAATTCTCCCAGTGTACTAATTCTCCCAGTGTACTAATTCTCCCAGTATACTAATTCTCCCAGTGTACTAATTCTCCCAGTATACTAGTTCTCCCAGTGTACTAATTCTCCCAGTGTACTAATTCTCCCAGTATACTAATTCTCCCAATGTACTAATTCTCCCAGTATACTAATTCTCCCAGTATACTAATTCTCCCAGTATACTAGTTCTCCCAGTGTACTAATTCTCCCAGTGTACTAATTCTCCCAGTATACTAGTTCTCCCAGTGTACTAATTCTCCCAGTGTACTAATTCTCCCAGTATACTAATTCTCCCAGTGTACTAATTCTCCCAGTATACTAGTTCTCCCAGTATACTAATTCTCCCAGTGTACTAATTCTCCCAGTATACTAGTTCTCCCAGTGTACTAATTCTCCCAGTGTACTAATTCTCCCAGTATACTAATTCTCCCAGTATACTAATTCTCCCAGTGTACTAATTCTCCCAGTGTACTAATTCTCCCAATGTACTAATTCTCCCAATGTACTAATTCTCCCAGTGTACTAATTCTCCCAGTGTACTAATTCTCCCAGTGTACTAATTCTCCCAGTGTACTAATTCTCTCAGTGTACTAATTCTCCCAGTATACTAATTCTCCCAGTGTACTAATTCTCCCAGTATACTAATTCTCCCAGTGTACTAATTCTCCCAATGTACTAATTCTCCCAGTGTACTAATTCTCCCAGTGTACTAATTCTCCCAGTGTACTGATTCTCCCAGTGTACTAATTCTCCCAGTGTACTAATTCTCCCAGTGTACTAATTCTCCCAGTGTACTAATTCTCCCAGTGTACTAATTCTCCCAATGTACTAATTCTCCCAGTGTACTAATTCTCCCAGTGTACTAATTCTCCCAGTGTACTGATTCTCCCAGTGTACTAATTCTCCCAGTGTACTAATTCTCCCAATGTACTAATTCTCCCAGTGTACTGATTCTCCCAGTGTACTGATTCTCCCAGTGTACTAATTCTCCCAGTGTACTAATTCTCCCAGTGTACTAATTCTCCCAGTGTACTAATTCTCCCAATGTACTAATTCTCCCAGTATACTAGTTCTCCCAGTATACTAATTCTCCCAGTGTACTAATTCTCCCAGTGTACTAATTCTCCCAATGTACTAATTCTCCCAGTATACTAGTTCTCCCAGTGTACTAATTCTCCCAGTGTACTAATTCTCCCAGTATACTAATTCTCCCAGTGTACTAATTCTCCCAGTACACTAATTCTCCCAGTGTACTAATTCTCCCAATGTACTAATTCTCCCAGTGTACTAATTCTCCCAGTGTACTAATTCTCCCAGTGTACTGATTCTCCCAGTGTACTAATTCTCCCAGTGTACTAATTCTCCCAGTGTACTGATTCTCCCAGTGTACTAATTCTCCCAGTGTACTAATTCTCCCAGTGTACTAATTCTCCCAGTGTACTAATTCTCCCAATGTACTAATTCTCCCAGTATACTAGTTCTCCCAGTATACTAATTCTCCCAGTGTACTAATTCTCCCAGTGTACTAATTCTCCCAATGTACTAATTCTCCCAGTATACTAGTTCTCCCAGTGTACTAATTCTCCCAGTGTACTAATTCTCCAGTAATACAGGTGTATTAGTGGTGTATTTTGAATGGCGTGTTTCGCACAGGGAAGTTTCCAGTGTGGAGGTTGTCCTCGCGGGTACATCGGGGTGGGGATGGACTGTGAGTTGAGAGACGCGTGCCAAGCTGGACTGGACAATTGCGACAGAGTTGGAGCAAACTGTTTTCCCGTCGGAACCACTAGTTTCTCTTGTAAGGTTAGTGCCGCATATTCTTACTGTCCTTAATTCTATTACAGTGAACGATTTCATTACATTGAAATTTCTTTAAAAACTCAACTCTCTTCATAGCTAAATTCATGAGATCTCTGCTATTTTTATCTTAGTCGAGTATTGATGTTACAGAATTGTCTGCATTAAGTCCTAAACCGATTCAGAACCTTCGGATATGAGATATTTCGTTGCATTCAGATTTCGATGTAAACAGAGTTAATTTCGATTGATACTCTTACCATTACGAACTAGATCAATATATGAGACCATGGATAATTCATCTCACAAAATATGGTAGCACCGAGTCTTAATTAATGGTAGATTCTCCTTCTTAATGCTACGTTCTCAGTGTAAGCGGAGTCAGCTGTTCATCGGGAATGGAAGGGAATGTCAGCGAGATAGCGACAGAGATGGGTTCCCTAACGACCACCTCGCCTACTGCAACAGAACCTACCACCAATGTAGGAGGGTAGGTCTTGCACAGCTGTCACTGAGTTGAATGATACTAATTATAGAACTTCATCGCTAGGATAACTGTCCATTTGTATTCAATCCCGATCAGCGAGATTCAGATGGAGACGGAGTGGGAGATGCTTGCGACTTTGATCTTGATAATGACGGAATTCTAGATGACGACGTAAGTTCAATTATCTCTGTTTGAGCGGGAATTCCATGTTAGTCAAGCATACATACGTAAGAATTTTATAATTTTAAGATAGTCTTTCCATTCCAAAATGTACTAATTCTCAGTATATAGTGATACTACATGTAGAATGTATATGTTACTACGTACTCGGATAATACGTTCTTCGGTTTAGTACGTACTCATTTCTCTGAACCAAAATCCAGCTATAATATAGATTTCTATGTATGTAGTACAAACTCGGTTAGAACGTACTTACGGATAGTACGTACGAATAATTCCTTCGCGGAGGGTACGTCTTATCCGAGTTCTACTGTATTATTAATAACGATACATGCGCGGCTATTATGCGAGCACAGTACATTGATGTGTGTACATTCTTTAGGATAACTGTATCAACACTCCAAATCCACTCCAGTCCGACTCAGACGGTGACGGGGTCGGAGATCTCTGTGACAACTGCCCCGGCTTCATTAACCCCGCCCAGCTAGACCTGGATAGGGACGGGCTCGGGGACGAATGCGACATCGACGAGGATGGAGACTCGGTAGAGAGAAACACGGACAATTGTCCATTCGTCAGCAATTACATCCAGACAGATGTAGACGGAGATTTGGTTGGAGATATTTGTGATAATTGTTTATACACATCCAACGCTCTCCAGGTTAGCTATGAAATCTCTTCACATATGCTATTCCTAGCTGTTCCCATGAGTGCTGTGTGTGACAGTGGGAATCTGTGTAGACCGATACAGATATGAACGGAGTAGGGGATGAGTGTGAAGATGAAGAATTCTACCGCGGAGATTACGACAACGACGGAATTCGAGACAGAGTAGACAACTGTCGGTACGAACCCAACTCGGATCAGACTGATACGGACCAAGATGGGAGAGGTGACGCCTGTGTGACGGACAGGGACGGGGACGGGATTCCTGATTGGGCTGACAGCTGTCCGAGCATGTACAGAAAGGCTGCTTATCCTTACGGTTAGTTTCCTGACGCCGCGGGCCTAGTATGAATCACTAAAATTGGCATTGAAAACCAGCACATCTGGAAACCTTAGCAACGGATATCCTGGAGGATCACTTATTATTATTTTAACCATTGTTACATATGCAAAATACTTGTGCAGATTAAATCGTCATAATCCAAGATGTGTGAACATTTTCGATATTATACATAGTAATAATGTAGAGACTTTTTTGCATACTGTGCATGGATTTTATTCCATTTCATTCGGTTCCCTTCCATCATGGTCCACAGTATCGGTTAATGATGAATAGTAAAAGGTCTGAGCTCTCTCCCTTCCCTCGCTACATACTCCTTCCCGTGGAATGCACAGAGTGGTGTGATTACCATCAACTGTATGCACACAGCTCCCAGCATCACAGCTCTGGCTTGCTAGTCAGAGCTGAATGAGAGGAGTACATGGGAATGTGGAGCTGTGATCAGGACGTGAATCTGAAACCGATACTGCATCCTACATTCTACCTTTTAAAAGTGTAATTAATGAGAAATTGTTTGTTAACTTTTGTTTACAATATTTTATAAAGTAAACAAATTCCCAAAATAGGCTAGATTGAGTAACTCCAGGCGCCCGCAGGGCGACTCTGCGGACACTTTGTGTCCGCAAGCCGCGCAGCGCAAGTAAGCGAAGCGCGCTTGTACAAGTAGCACAATATTCTTTAAGTTAATTGGAATGCTTCTTCAGGTCAGAGTGGAGATCCGGCCATTTGCGCGGGGGACCATGACGGGGACGGAGTACCCAATAAGCAGGACCCCTGTCCTTTCAACAAGAATGTACTCAAGACACATTTCCAACTATTCAACCAAGATCCCATTGTGGCTACCATTGACTCGGGAGATGCTCAAGTCCCTAGTCCTGTCTGGAGTGTAGAGCGAATCGTGAGTTGTTTATTAAAACCCAAATTCTCCTTAGGATTTATTCTATTAATAGCACAGACTCCACGTTTTATGGCTTCCCCGCTCAAAATGACTCAACCGGAAATGATTTAGCAAAATTCCTAGCCCAATTCGGGATTTATTGTTAACGGTGGTTAGTATCTAAGTTTTATTTTGTTTGTTTTCAGGGAACGGAAGCTAGACAAGCAACAGTCAGCTCTGCCACCATGCTTCTAAGTAAGATTAGTTACGGATTATATCTTCATAGAACTAGGTTCATTCAGTATTCTGAATTTCCCAGAGTAATAGTTTTCCTATCAACCTTACACCGTTTCTATAGTTTTCAAATAGTTTTTTATTCAGGTCCTCATCGCTTTGGGCACGTTGATTTCAAAGGAACATTCAGAGTGGAAGGAAGCAGAGAGGAAAACTACGTCGGGTTTGTTTACGGTTTCCAGAGTGTGCGCAAGTTCTACTTGGCTATGTGGAAGAAGAGAACCACCCACAGACCTAGCCATGATGACAACAGGTTCTTGTATTCCCCTCAAGGATTCCACGTTAAGGTATGGGAGTAGTATGCCTCTAATTCACTCCACACACCAATGTCAATTTCTAGAACATTTCTGTGGGCGTGGTACGCCCAGTGGCGGCGCTAGAGATGGTGCTTGATAGGGCTGAGAAGAGACAGATTAGGGAACTTTTAGAAAAAATATTTAAAACATGAATTTTTATTATTGAAAATTCATTATTGTGTAGCATCAAATTTCGATAATCACCATTGTAATAATATCAAATTTAGAAAAACAGTCATAATTCCGAATAAATAATACGTATTGCAAACCTAGAGTCAAAATTGCGCCGCCACTGATTTTTTGTTGTGCAATTTTATAATTACACGTTCAGCCCCCACCAAAAATAGTTCCAGCCCAGTTCAGCCCCATCAGTCCCGGAGAGCTAGCGCCGCCACTGGGTACGCCCGATCGAGATATCTGATCTAATGTATTCAAATCGTATTATAAGCAGCTGCAAGTTTAATGTTAGTGATCTCACAGAAAGTTAAATTCTTTTCAATACATTTTCTATATCCTATTGTGAATGGTTCAACACTACATTGTTAGTTTCCAATTAATAATGAGAACATTCCTCAGCCATAAATAATTTATTCAATTAAGCAGGCTTTGGTTTAATTAAGTACATTCGTTTTCATCTTGCAGCTAATCAATACTGAATCAGACGACGGACCATCTGTCCATGACGCGATCTGGGAATCTCAGCAGACGGCAGATATCTCCACCATACTCCGTTCTCCAAGGGAATATTACGATCGAGTATGGGAGAACAATTATGAGTATACTTTCAGCGTAAAACACGATCCAAACCGGTGTCTCGCTCGGATCATTATAGAAGATGCATTCTACGTCGTAGCAGACTCTGGGTACATCCAGGACTGCACTTTGAGGGGCGGGAGGGTCGGCATGTTCACTATGTACCAAGATGGGGTGAGGTGGTCAAACCTGGAGCATAAATGTGTTGGTATGTTAGGTTAACTCTCAATACATTGAGCTTAATTGAATAAGAGTTTAATGACCATTCAAATCATCTACCACTTTTTAGGCCAAATCTTTTGCGAAATTTACACTGATGTTTTGAAAAAATTATTCTTAAAAATACTTCGAGTTATCTTATTATTAGTAAAAGCTAGTACAGTGGATGCCGGTTATAAGAATACCGTTGGGAACTGCATATAATTTTCTTATAACCGGTGTTCTTATATCCGGCATATATACTGTACAACAATTTATTAGCTCATTTTGGATTCAACTAATTTGTGTTATAATGTCTTTTAGATGATTGCTGATCATTTCACATCTCAATATTTAACCTTACTAACAGAGTGACCCCAAACATGTGTGAATATTGTTGATATGTATTATAGTCATGTTTTGTATGTATTTGTATCATCTGGCATTCATTAAACTATGCATATTTACCACCAACTCTTTTAATTGGTTCTTAATGTATGCGATCTTTCAATTTCTGAAGATGTTGTAGCCAACCCTGGTTGGGCTCAGGTTTCTTTGAAAATTATGAGTTTATAACGCATCCACAAACTAAGACATAATGTTCAACAACACAGCTGTTTATGATTTGTTCTTGTGTTCATTTGGCTCACCACAAGTCTGAACAGGTACGTTCACTTGTAAGGAGTATTACCACGATTTAGTGTTAGTAGAGAACATCTGATAAACAACACATACTATACATGCTTCGCATATTGTGGCATAATTATCAAAATTGTGAGATGTTTGCAACCAATAACATTCCGTGCTGAGACTCTTACTATGTATCATTAGTCGGATAATCAATTTTATCGTAGAAATGTTAGAAATTAGGAGAACAATTGAATTTAAAAGTAAGTAAAATCGAATTATTCCAATTGAGGGATACAAAATGGAGTGCTTACAAAAATCTAGGAATAAACCAATCGGAAGCTGAGATATGAATGATATAGCTACACACATCATTCTTACGAGATGTTGGTTCATGACCAAATCTACACATCTTGGTATGGTTTTCATATGCAATCGTTTTTCCATTAAACCATGAATATTTTTCTACCTAATTTGCATTATTAACAATAGCTTCATAATTTGGCATACGTCTTTCTGCTTTCAGATTAACAGCAGCTGTATGATGATCTTGATAAATGCTTACCCACCAAGATGACCCTGAGTATTCTGAAAATGATTATACGTACTTCCATCCCAATCCCGTAAGGCGGTTTCTTTACTATTCAAGAGGTTGTGTTCAATCATGTTGTACGTAACATTGTGTGAACTCCATTCTTCTATGCTCTGTTCTTAAAACCAGTTAACATAGCTCTTAATCATTAAAATTAGTAAAACACCTGGGCTGATATATCGCCAATCACTTTCAAATCATCTCAGTAGCCTCATCTTGTTATGTATGTTATCAACGCCAGTAAAAAGAAATTAACAAGTGTTATCTCATTTTCTGAACTGTTAACTTTTACCTCAGACACAAAGATCTTAGAAGAATCAGGCTACGAAGGAGTTACTGAAATACGAGCTTGTTTTAATTTCATTTCATCTATTTCCATTAGTACTCATACATTCCCGAATCTGTCTATTCTATCGTTAGTATGCAACAATATCAAAGAAATTCCTAACCTCGACTGCTGTCCCAATCTCTCAGAACTTAACCTGAACAAGAATGCGATCGCACGACTTGACAATCTCAACTCCGTTCCAAATCTGAAGTGTCTTTCTCTCTCTTCAAACCTCATAGCATCGCTTGAAAACATTTCAAAATTGAATTGTCTAGAAAGGCTAATCCTTTCTTCTAACAAAATAGAGGCAATTAATTACTCAACACTTCCAACTTTATTTCATAATCTGACACAGTTGGGACTTCTAGACAATAATCTAAAGTCGCTGGATGAAATAGAACAACTGTTAGATTCTGCTCCTAATTTGACTAAGCTGAGTCTCGGATTAAACCCGCTAACTAATAACAATCTGCTTAGCACTAGCTACTTGTTAACTGACTTGAGAATCCAGCGACGTGACATCTTCAATCCCAGTTCAATGAAAGAAATGGTTGTAAGCGAAAATTCCTATGTCTTACACGTCAGATTATTCGTTATGAGTAAATGTACCAAACTGAAGTACCTTGATCTCTCACCAATATCTCAATGACTTTGGCTTTATTCAGACAATCTTCCCCTAATGATACTTCTATCCCTGGAAACTTAAATTTCAATACAATGAGTTCGTTGATTAATTGAAAGGCGATCAAAATATGTGGAATACATTGATGATGAAGACTGACGAATCTTCAGGATGATGTTTCTAGAACGCTGACTTAACAGGTTGATAATTTATCCTAATCTGAAGGTATTTTAATTATTCTATCTATATACCAATAATTTATTTTTCACCCACCACATATGTTTAATTTAATCTTTCTTGGTAAAATTTTCTCGGGAGCGATTAAATCATCAACCTCTTTCTAATATGCATCTGGAGTATATAAGTAAGTTGTATCCCTACGTCTTTCTTAACGAAAGCAATGGCATTTGAGTTTGAGTGTTCGAAACAAAATTCAGATCCTTTCCAGGAGGTGAGTGATTACGTTGTCCACGTATTTGATGGTCTCAGTCATATCTTGACCAATAGGAAGACGCGACTGTTGAATATAATAGAGAGTGCGAGAAAGGAATATTTTAGGAAGGAATGTGTTCGACAGAAATCTCTCTCTGACATTGAGGACCTGGAAAGAGCGTTGAGCGGTGTTCGTGTGAGAGACAATAGTGTGACCGATTTGCAAGATGAAACTATCAAAGAGTTTAAACTCAAAATGAAGCGGTTAGCAACGCCAGAAGAAGTCCCTTTCTTCCATTTTATCACTCCCAAACTGGAAAGTTTGGAAAAGGATTTGTGGGACTTCGGGGAGTTGATAAAATCAGATGTTCCTGAGTACTCACTGAGGACAACTCCTGTTTTTACCGCCGGCAAGAAGGGCTCCTCTCCTGGACTATTCGACGGCGCTCGAGGCATTGCAATCGACGAAACCAACCAACAGCTGTTCATCACGGATCGAAATAACGGGCGCGTTCAGGTGTTCTCAACCAAGGGAGAGTACGTCACCAAATTCGGGAAATGTCTGCTAAGCAGTCCGTTCGGGGTTTGCGTAAGTGAGTCCGTTTACGTCACTGACATAGCACATCATGCACTATTCAAGTTCGATCGAGAAACACTCAGACTAACCGACAAGGTCGGGAAGAAGGGCTCAGGGGAAGGTGAATTCTGCTCTCCACATGGGTTAGCTGCTGACTCGTTCCATCAACTCTACGTAGCAGACAGTGAAAACAATCGAGTTTGCATCTACAACAGTGATCTGTCATATCTTAAACAATTCGGTAACAATCGATTCCGATCTCCCCACGATGTGAAGTTAACGGCTGCTGAAATATTCGTGTTGGACTGGGGAGCTTTTTGTGTCCATATCTTCACAAACAATGGAGATTGTTACGTAAAGTCTATAGTTAAGAAGGAGTATGATTTTGATATGGCAATAAAGAATCCGTTTTTCTTCTGCCTAGACAGGGCTGATAACGTGATTATTTCGGACGGACACCATTTGCTTCGAGTGTACAACAGAGATGGGAGCATCGTGTACCGACTAGGTGGGAAAGGGGAGAAGGAAGGAAAGTTTAAGAAACCAAACGGCGTCGCAGTATCTCTCTCAGGTCTACTCTATGTGGTTTCAGATAATCTGAATCACACACTGCAATGCTTCTAACTAATTAACTTTATTGATACGCTCTCGCTATGAATTGTTCTCATATATTGAACTTAGGTTATTAAGTGTGATCAAGACTGTACTTAGATGAATTTGAGTGAATTGAATGAATAATTCTGATCTGTTTGTCCAATTAACTTTACAAAGAATTGATTCGTGATCAATTAGCATGGCATGAGTATGTATCCTGTGACACGGTTTTTGTGTAGAGATGCCTTGGAAGTATGTAGTAGTCTAGTCTAAATTAATTGATTAATTAATAATAGCGATCCTGTGTAGTTTAATGGCAGATGAAACGACAGAAGTTAAGATAACGTATGTGGAGGAAAATGTCACCAGCTCTGACTCGGACGACGATTCCCAGTCTGAAGAGACCGATTCGGGAGAGGAGCGGCCTATTCTACCCCCGGAGGAAGCTGAGAACAAGAAGATCAGCAAGCAGGACATCTTCAATGCAGCTCACCTGGGGTACAAATCCCGTTGTGAAGAGCTCGTCAGACGGAAGGGCCGGGGTATCCTCCATAAATTTAATGCTAAGGGCTACTCCTGTGTGCACAGGGCATGCCAGGGGGGACACTTGGAACTGTTGAAATTCTTCACTGAGTCAGGGGCGCCTATAAACGTCTGCTCACGTGACGGGCTAGGAATGAAACCAATCCATTGGGCAATCATATACGGCCACCTCCCCATCATTGACTATCTCTTCTCGAAAGGTATCTCAGTGGAAGAACTGTGCGGTAAGGGCTACACTCCCCTCATAACCGCGGCCCAGTACGGACAGACCG
Source organism: Aphrocallistes beatrix (assembly GCA_963281255.1). Classification (NCBI taxonomy): domain Eukaryota; kingdom Metazoa; phylum Porifera; class Hexactinellida; order Sceptrulophora; family Aphrocallistidae; genus Aphrocallistes; species Aphrocallistes beatrix. The sequence continues at coordinate 3,317,530 of OY725501.1, forward strand.
GGATCTGCGTGTACCTCGTGTCGCACGGGGCGGACCTCATGGCTGTAGACCCAGACGGCGACACAGCCCTGCACTGGGCGGCTTACAGGGGACAGATGGACACCTGTCAGTACCTCATGAATGTGGGAGTTAACCCACTTCTGCTGGACGGGTTTAATCAGAACTGCCTTCACTTGTCCGTCCTGAGCAAGAGCATCACGACAGTCGAGTTGTTCCTGGACAAAGGTCTGGATCCACAGCTGAAGGATAGGAACGGGAACTCACCCATAATGATAGCAGTCAAGCGGAAGTATAATAACATCGCGACGGCTCTGTATGGTGAGAGCGCCGGGCCGACTCTCTCAATCCAATCGCTGATATACGGACCCAATACCCGTGGCAAGTGGCAGGTTATATTCTTCGTGTGCGCCATGTTGTTCTGGGGCTACCCTTTCTACTACTACAAGCTCGTTATTCCCACTTTCCACAGCTGGTACCATATACACTCTTGGTTCATCATCTCCAATATTGTAATGTGGATATTCTACCTCATCGCAGCCTATACAAAACCCGGGTACCTACCCTGTAACACTGAAGAGTATGAAGTTATAATGCAAAAGATACGCGCACAGCCGAATTTTGGAAACAACACTGAAATAGAGGAGTACCATAACCCGTTCCTCTCGCTTTGTCACACGTGCAAGCTTGTGAGGCCTCCTCGCGGAAAACACTGTCGCCTGTGTAAGCGCTGCATCAACCATTTCGATCACCACTGCCCTTGGGTTAACAACTGTGTCGGATTTCGTAATAGAGTCTCATTCATATTCTTCCTCATCCTTCTCAATATAAACGGCTGGCTATCTGGGTACATGTACCTGAGGATAATGGCACTCACAGGAAGTGACTTGGCTATTTTTGTGAGTGGATTCTTAGAAGGACTTTTCGGGCTCCCAATGACATTCCTGCTCTTCTATAACCTCCTCTTGATTGGTGCAGGTCTGACCACTCATGAACACCTCCACTACAAACAGTACAAATTCATGATGGATTCTAAAGGGAAACTTAAAAACCCGTTTAGTAGAGGTTTTTGCATGAACGTACTTGAGTTTCTACACGTAATTGGACCGATGAAACGATCACAAAAGAGTGCATTGAATGTATAATGGCTGTGTTCTGTGGTAGATTAGATGGATTTTATCAAGAATAGAAGATATCGATTGTATTTAGATTAGGCAAACATGATATTTTATCTATTTATTCACAAATGTTAACAGTTGTTTTTCCGTTTTCGTAAAATATTACATCAAACTTCTATTATCTAAAAACGCCAACATTTACATTATCAGTTACATTCAGTAAATTAGCGAATAATTTCGTTCTCACTTATTCTCTTCTGCGGCATTATCCAATCATAATGTGTTGCTACGGTGAAATGTCATTATGTTAGAGAAACTATCGGTATGTTTTGTGGAGACGAAATGCTTTGATATTTCATAAGCTCCTACTAACATTATTGCCTTAGTTTGCAATTCTATTCATTTCCCAAATAATTTATCTTTCTAGTCGAAGTTTAATAGAGAAAGTTACCAGCTGATTGTTTCATGTTTCAGCTACCTTTGTTTCTTAAGTTAACTTTTTAGTTTTTTGTCTCATGCATTTAAAACTCGTTTCTAGCTAGAATATCTTGTTAAGCCATTCGAAAACTTTGGTACAAGTTTGTGGTAGATAAATTATTGGAGTTAGAACCTAATTATTCATTGGTTGTTTGCTTCAAGTTAATTTTGGCTACCATCATTACTTGATATTGTAGCAAGTATCCTAGAAATTGCAAATATTTTTAATTTTATTGGAATGAGAAGTTTGGCTTGTTGTTGTTGTGTGGGGCGTAGTCAAGACGGTACGGCGCACCACCTAATTAATGCACACTAGCGCAAGTAGTGGCACATAAACATTTAGACATACATTGCGATACAAACCGTTAGAATGGAAGTGATATTGTATCATTTTGTCTCAGACTGTGTGACACATTGAGTTAACGAACTTGAATTCAATTATATATGAACCTTCACGAGTTGAATATACTGCTTGTTCTGATGCTCGAGTTGCTTCTGATCATTGAGTAATAAATCATTAAATTTGCTGATTTGCTGACATAATACTTTGAAACTAACGATGCTCGAACCACTTGATTAATTAAATGTTTCGTCGATGTAGATGCTTGACCCGAATCCTGATAAATTAGTTCATTCTATTAATATTTTGAGTTCGGACCGATGCTATTGATGCCACAGCATTGTCTTGTCATGTTTTTTTAAATTTTGGAACTTACGAATGATTTAGTTCACATTTGAGAGTTCGAATAGATCATTTCTTAGCGAACTTTAGATTAGAGAATAATATTCTTCAAATTGCACCGGTGACGATATTTGGTTTCTGTAACTATTTTTAGGATAAAATCGACTATTAAGCGATGACAGAGCCGGAGACATCTCAACCAGCTGAGACAGCAGAGAGTACAGCTCCTCAAACCGGAGGAGGAGAAGGGGATTTCAGACGTCAATACAACTACCCACTCGTGAAATACTCGGACATGAATGAGGATATGCTCGCTGAAGCCATGGAGATATCTGTAACTGCTTGTGAGAAGTTCTCTGCCCATAATGAAAGTGCAGCAAAGATGATTAAAGAAAGCATGGACAAGAAATTTGGGCCTCCTTGGTGCGTGGTAGTAGGGGAGGGGTTTAGTTTTGACATCAGCTATACGATGAAGCATGTCACCTATCTCTTTTTCGGGGGAAATATCGGAATCTGTATCTGGAAATGTACGACATAACCTTGTGCTACCCACTCACTTATCTGCCCACATATCTATCCAGTCATGTTTGTGATTAAGTATATATTTCCTATGTTATCTCTAAATTAATCCGGACTGTATGAGGTTATAATTATACATTATCACTTAAGTGATACTCTTATTATATTGCATTTTCTGTGATCTTAAGGATAAAGAGAATTCTCAGATGCAAACGTATTGTTCCATCAACGCGAACGAATGCAATAAATAAATAAATATATTGTACACAAAACGTAGAAGCTAGATTGTATGCAGTAATTATGAAGTGAAAAATGTGATTGAATTGATTGTTAGCGTAGCTGTGTGATCTACGACTACGTGTATCATCTAAGCGCTCCTTTGAGTTTGATTATTCTATTACTTGGAAAGGGATATAGCAGCCTATGCCTTCATGTTAATTTAGTAAACTTGGTTAACGCGTTGTTGCACTCTTATTGATAATCAAAGGAGTCGATAATTTAAACAGTACGTGATTAAACGTTCTTGGATCAACAGCATCATCCTCTAAATTTCCTATTCACTCTTGTTACAACAAAAGTTGCATCTCTGTCTCATCTTTCCGCTGAATATCATTGTAAGTGACAATAGTTTAATATTAACTGTTGTATTTCAGATTGGGCATTAGACATTTGTTGTGAGAATCCACGTTGAAGTAGCTTTGTACTTAAATATCATTTAAAATAGTTAGTGGATGGATGGATTTATTTTAACATTCCGTGGTGTGTGGTGTAATTCAACGAAGACACTTTCCACTATCGGTTCACTGGGACCGAAATCTGCTAAATGTGATGTATAGGACCTTCCAAAAGTTCAGAGACTGATTTACATATTCATCAAGGAATATAGCGCATTATATCCATGACTAAATCCAGTGAAGAATGACATTAGACATATGTTTTGGATCATCAAGCTGACACGAGCGTATTTTTCCATTAATAATATTTTAATGGATTTTGTTCGGAAGATTGAGATCGCTGAGGGTACTGAGGAAGGATGGGGAGAGCTGCATTTGGGAGTGATGTTTATTTACAAACTATGAAATTCGGACAAATGCATGCGTCCCGAAGGATGAATAGATACTACACCTCTCAAATTGTAGTGTAATCTCTTATTCTAAACTTTATTTGAATAATTACCTTTTATGGAAGTTTATGATGTTAAAATAGAATTGACGATATATATGACTTCCCAATTGTATTTTTAGGATTCTTATGTAATTATAAATTCAGAAATCAGATGACACAATACATACAATTAAAAGTTATTAATTAACTTCTGCCAAGCATCAAGTTCTTGAGTTAACAATCATTAAGCGCATACAATTCAGGACCATATGACTGTCTTGTCTTTCAAAATTCACTTCCCATAATTGAAACCTGCTCGAATGTCAACCCATTCTCTTGACAAACATAATTATACAGAGTTGACTTGTGAGATAAATAAATTCAATGAAAAATATCAACAACAAATGATTCCAATAATTGCACTTACTCGCTAAAACTTATTATACGAGTTTCATTAATTCTAGTTTGTCGATTCACTTAGTATAAAGGAATAGGCCAGACTGTATAGCTATCAAAGCAAGTTCATCTTACTCCTTGCGAACGAGTATCCCATATCACTAGTATAAATACACTGAAGTGACAGAATAATTTATATCTTCAAACAAGAACTACACTTATACTTTATTCACATATGGAAACAAGATTGGATTTCCTAAGCTCTGGAAGCACGACTTCTTTGCACAGCCAATCGAGCCTTAATGACGATTCTCTCCTTGCATTTATCGAGAGTTCTGCTACCGAACAGAGCATGGACGCTATTCAGGATTTGTACGCGCAAGTCAAACTCGATTACTTAATTCCTGACCAGTCCACCTGGCCTGAAAATGCACAGTTATTCTCAGAACGTCTGAATGAGAGTAGATTGTGGAAGGGAGAGAGGTTACTGCGGACACTTTTGCAGCGGTCTAGTCTACCAGAACATCGAGAATATTTCGGAGACAATGGCGACTGCATCTGCAAGGGGAAGCGGATTCTCGTGATAGGCGCTGGCCCGGTCGGATTGAGGTTTGCAATCGAGGCTGCATTCATGGGAGCGCAGGTCGACCTGGTGGAAATGCGGGACAGTTTTTCTCGGAACAATTGCTTGCATTTGTGGCCGTTTCTCGTCGAAGATCTGAAGTCTTTGGAAGCCAAGATGTTCTACGGAAAATTCTGTTCTGGACAACTCGATCACATTTGTATTCGAGCTGCTCAAGTCATTTTAATGAAAATATGTCTTATCTTAGGTAAGTGCAATAGGACAATATTAAAACAACATTATCTTCCTTGCATTTATATTATATTACATAGACGTATTATAGCATATTAAAGTAAATTTAATTCTGGTTTTTAATAAAATGTTGAGCATTCCCACACCAATACCCAAATTATGTTCGATATCAGTCGAATTAACACTGAAATAAGTTCAAAGTGAAATGAGATATTGCAATTAACAATGTAATCATTTGGTTATTGAACCTTGCCATGAAGCTTTTTATCCTGACTCAATTTCTTGTTTGCAGGTGTCAATATCTATCCAAGGACTAAATTCATTCAATACAAGGAACCCAAATCTGAAGAAGAAGGTTGGACAGTCGAGTGCCATCCTCACAAGTGTGAAGTGAACTTCAAGAGGTATGACGTCATCCTATCAGCTGATGGGAAGAAGTACACACTGGACTTTAAGAAAAAGGAATTCCGAGCTAAACTAGCGATCGGGATAAGTTTCAACTTTGTCAACAACAACACAGCGAAAGAGAACGAAGTGTCGGAGATCTCTGGGATCTCCTATACCTACCACCAGGATTGGTTCAAAAAGTTGTCAAAAGAGCAGGGAATCGATTTGGAGAACATTGTCTACTATAAGGTTAGTTTCTCTTCTTAAATTCACATATTTAATTACTTAGTTTCCATTCAACTAATATGAGATTAATTATATGCATGCAGCAACTCAATTGAATTGAATTATCAATCTAAAATGTTTTGAAGAAGAATCAAATGGAAGATATACAGAAATAACAGGTCTAGCATGTTTGCGTACAATTTTATCATTCACAGTTGCGTACATTAGTTACTTTTTCACACTTATTATACTAATTAATTTTAAAATGGGAGTAAACCAGAAGTATACGTAAATGTGTTTATGAAAGGGATAATTAAAATATACAGTCGACTCCGCTTAATAGGGTCACATCGGTCAGAGGACATTTTGTCCCGATTAAGCGGAGAACGCTATTAACCGAAAATATTTTGCATTAGCTCCCGAAATAACAAGAAACAACCAGCTGTTTAGACTTTTTCTTCACTTTCCAATTTCTCCCTGTCCAATAACTGTCCATAGAGATTCACCATCGCATCATCATGTACTAAATTAATTAACACTTGATAACGTATTTCTATCTTACCGTCCATCTACCTGAGTGGCTTATTTCAATAATTTGATAACTTTAATCGCTTAGTGCATTCGATCGCATGTTATAACGGCCTGCCGGCTGTGTTTCGTCGATATTTGGCGCTTTGGCGTGAAGAATCAATACCAGTTAAAAGTTTTAAATTTACATTTTAAATCTACTTAAATCCATTAATGGTAATAAAGTTTAGATGATACGATAATTATGATATCTCCCACAGATCACTTTATACAGCATACATTAAACCTGTTAGTTGGAATAACATTATGAAACTGAATACAATACAGAATTTGCCCATGTTCTAAACCGACTTTTCTATTCATTTTGGGATGCTGCTATTATTTGTAATTATTTGTAATTATTTGATGGAAACTACTCAATTCATGAAGTCTCCTTTACACGATTTCAATAATCAAGGATCTAAATATAGGATAGAGTTTCTCCAAGGAGCACAGTTCTTTCCTTTCAGTAATTTGCATAATTGAATTTGAACGTTCCTAATTGGGATCTTAGGTAGATTTACATATTCTATGAACCCACCTGTGTGTTCTACACGACTGGCACACAGTAATTTACATAAGTTTTAGACGATTTGAATGATAGCAAACTATTTCATATAATGAATGTGGTTACTATAGTTTTCATAATCGCTGAGTAGAATTAATTTGACACGTGTTGCCTATCAGCAAATTCAGAGGTCATACTGAAACCCTGGCATACGTAATGGAAGATAGCGGAGATTATTTCCTTTCTTTATAGGATGAAACGCATTACTTCGTCATGACTGCCAAGCGGCAAAGTCTGCTCAAGAAAGATGTTCTGAAGAGAGATTGTGGTGGTGCAGGCGAACTGACTGACCCTCGCAATGTCAACCAGAATAAGTTAGAAAGCTTCGCGATAGAAGCTGCTCGCTACGCTACCGAGGGGAAAATGCCGCATTTCGAATTCTCCAAGAATCATCACGTAAGCTTTCGAGGAATTGGATTATCCATTCAGTAATGATATTGCATTTATTTTGATTTGCTGTAGGGAGAGAATGACGTGGCTCTGTTTGATTTCACATCTCTCTTCGCCTCACAGCACGCGAGCAAAATCCTGAAGCGCAAAGGCCACTCTCTTCTCGTTATGGTAGCTGGTGACACCTTGATCGAGCCCTTCTGGCCGACTGGGTCTGGCCTGGCTCGGGGATTCCTCGGCGCATTCGATGCTGCCTGGATGATCCGCGGCCACGTGAAGGGGTACGACCCGCTAATGCTGCTCGAGGAGAGAGAGGCCATCCTGCAGCTTCTCTCTCAGACAACGCCGCAGCGGCTACTCAAGAACTACAGCAAGTACTCCATAGACCCTCACACACGATACAACCTCTCCCAGGAGGTAGGTGCCACTCTTATACAGCGTTGTGTAGAATCTATTTAACCGAATGTTGTGGACCATTTTTAGGACATTATTTTGATGTCTTATCATCATATATACATAGTTAATAGTGCTATGGTACTGGTTGCATTAATCAGTATTATGGAATGAGCTGTAATTGAACTATAAATGATGACAGCTGCATGTACACCTGTCCAATATCCTTTATTATGATTTTAAAACTTGCTTGCTAGCTTTGCCCTACTTGTTCATGCGTAATTGAATATTAATTCGAAAAATTCTTGTTCATTCGTTTGCACAACGCCATAAAAATTACATGTTTGTGTGAATTCTGTTCTTTTCAACTGGTACTTTAAGCTCATCATGAATCATCATCTTGGATATAAATTCCTAAGTAAGCATTAAAACTTATTGCCATTAATTCTATGAAACATAGATCAGATGGGAATAGGATGCCCTTATAAAGCGTCACTTGTATTTAGGTGTTATTGGCGGGAGATATCCGACACCTCTACGATACGGACGATCCGGTTGAGATAGAGAAGTGGAAGCTAGGCTCATCCCCCCTCGAGAGGAGGCACTCGAGGAGAGCTCACATCCGCAAACTGACCGGGAAGAAGCAATACAAAATCTCACCGCTTTCTGGGGAGACCGTGAGTGAAGACTGGAGGGGAGGGACCCTCAAACGGACCAATTCTGAACCTGTCCTTAATGTGGCTAAGGACTCGCCTGGCCTCTTCCGAAACCCAGCAAAGTTCCTCAGCAACCTCAAACCCAAGAGGTATGTAACTAATTATATTTAATTACAGTTCAATCAACGCACAGTTTATCTACATAATACCTCCTCACAATACAATAGAACACTTCTGAACGTTCACAAAACCTAATTAACCTTCAACCCTGTTACATTATAAAAACGAAACTAATCATGTTACGATTAATGACTTGATTGCTGTACAATGAAGCAAAACCGCATTTCGAATGTTCTGGATAGATATAACTACAGGTGATTGTAACATGCTGGTACTAATTGAATCAATTTCATCATAGGAAGAAGGGAGCTGCCGTACCAGCCAAACCTGAGCAAGCAGATAAGTCCAGTTTCCCGTCCATCCCAGAAGAACAGGAGTCGGACAGAGACACCCTCCCACTCCCTCCCACTTGCCCCCTCGCCTCTTCGAGCTCCCCTGAGTTCCAACCCATCCAGGACTCCGGTTCTACGGCCGATTTTGTCAGTTCTTGCTCCGCTAAGTTGGAGGACCTGTCCAGTTCAGAATCGTCTTCTACTGATATCCTTAGCGATTTGGAGAAAACTCAAGTTATCCCTAGCTCCCCTGTGCTTCCAAGACCACCCAGGCGAGTGAGAAACGTGAACGCAGATACGCCAAGAGTGAGTCGGCCTAACACGATGATAGAAATAAACCATTCCGCTGTAATAGCAACGACAGAAACCAACCTATCCTTTGAGAACTTATCTAGGGTTGATAGCCCCATTTTGGCGCCAAGGAAACATTCCAACGCCCCTCTATCCCCGGAGAGACCATCTGGTGGATTCATTTTCAACAAACAAGTGACAGACATACTGAAGCAGATCCTAGAGGCGCTGGTACAGGAAGCTGGACTCGAGATGTCCCGCTACTCCCTCGAACTAATCATCTACATCTTCCGCAACTGCCAGTCGCACTCAGTCGATGAGAAGTACTATCGCATTCCTCTCGTCGGCCAGACATTCTACAAACACGTGTGGCAGTACCAGACGGGACGGCAGTTCATGATGCAGTGCCAGTGGACGATCATGGACGACATCCTCCTACTCGGTATCGGGTTCGACCTGAGCAAACCGTTTCAAGTTCTGGAGAGAAAACTGGACACTGTCTGCCACAAACTCGCGTCGAGATCGATCGAAGGGAAGAAGAGTCGGAAATTTAAGAAAGAAGTTCGATTTTTCGAGAAGGAGGTCTACGACGCGATCCCATCCCTCAAGGAGATCCCTGCGGACTTAAACGGATCCTTCACAGAGGCGAAATCTGACAACATTCCTCTGAATCCAAGCCAACAGATATCGAGAATGTCTCCGCCCCCCCGCAGGAACAGTCTCCAGATCGCGACGCCTGAGATTAAGAACTCTCATTTGCACGTCCTCCCATTACAAATCAGGGCGTCTCCCTTGCCGATCTCGAATCTCACCTACGGTACCTCGTCCCCACTAGAGCAAGCATTCACACCCCTGTCCAAGTCTCCCCCTTCCCCCCCTACCCTGCCGAAACCCACTCTCACCAAATCCCCCCACTCCCATACCTCTTCAAAGGAGGACGTCGTGTTCCTGTCCTTTGAGTCTAACGAGGTGTTCGTGACACCTGACACCTCTTTCGTACAGACCGCCACATCCCCCAGCCATCATAACATATGCTCCACCACGACCACAGCTCTATACCAAATCCCAGCACTCTCGACTAACATTACCACAAGCACGCCGCTCATTCCGAGACACGTTTTCGTCGCACAAGCGCCAATCTCTTCAGTCTCCACCAGTTTCTCAGACAGTTTGCCACTACCTCCCGACGATTCCAACGGGCATAAGCTCACAGCTGATAGAGTAGGCCCTGTCATTGCTCCTGACTCCTTCATGGACGTGTCCTTACCCGACAACTCCAAGCCTATTCAGGACATCCGAGGCAATCGGGAGGCCGAGCAGCAACTGATCCAGCAGGTGTCCATGAATAGGCAGATATGGAAACAGGCTGAACAGAATGCAAAGAAGGAGCATCGTACATCATCTCCAGTAGGCCCTGTGGTCCCAGTCATGCCGGCCAAATTCGAAATTCCTAAACTGAGACCCTGTTCCTCTGGAAGCGATCCAACCTCCCCTCCCAGGAGATCTCCCAACTCTTCTCCTCCCCCGTGGGCAGAAGTGAAGCTCCGTAACACCCCCAACAGTTCCCCTACCACCTCTCCCAAGCGGTTTAAAGAGTTTGAAGAGCCGATTGTTGACACCAAGAACAGAGAAGCAGAGAGATATCTCGAAAGGAAGGCTGCGAACGCGCGACAGATTTGGATTCAGAACGAAACCATGGCTGCCAAGCGACTTAAACCGAACAGTGCGAGCCCAACCGACGAAATGCAAGTGAATGTCAGAACCCCTCAACCAGCAGAAAAACCCAGCCGTTCCAAATGGAATCAGAGTGATACCAAGACTCGAGTCCCTGAAATCATTAAAGGATCAGACCCATTGGACAAACAAAGTTTGTTTCAAGACGAGAAGATGTTATTAGGAATGAGCAAAACACAGAAAATAGTAATGAATTCATAATCGAAAAATGAAAGACCACGACTGAAACACTTGAATAATTTAAAAACTGCACAGCTTTTATATCTATACAAAACAACCACACAGCTTAAAACTTGTACATAATAACATTTCTCATAGTATGAAACTGATATTTTATTGTCCAACATTCCATGACACTATATGATACAATAAATTATTTTCAAATAAAACACTATATTTGATCGGTTACAGTAGAAATACAGTCAACTCCGCTGTTAACAATGTTCAATTGTAACAGAACATTGCGTTATGTCCGTTTGGTTATAAAGGAGTTGACCGTACGACAATCAGTTTTTTTCGCGTGATTTATGATGTATCATCTAAAAACCGAATCCAAATTTTCATAGCTAACTATCAAATGGGTCAATTCACAGGCGAACGTTAGAGCTGTTTGTGCCACATTTCGTTTAAAAAGTCGTTAAAATAATTTAAAATTTGGTGACTAATGATATTTACCATTCAATTCCACATAAGGATCTGAATATATAAGATAATACAAAGTATATTAGTGTGATACAAAATATTTACATCTTATTTACTAAAAGTATCCAAAATACACTAAAAGGAAAGTCAATCCTGCCTAAACACACAAACTAAAATAAAGGAGATAAAAAAAAATTAAATATGGGCAATGTTCTTACAAACGATAAACAGGATGAGTACGTCAGTGGTTCCAGGTGGTAGCCTGGACCTGGACTGGATTGACTACTCCAGTGGGCATAGGTAGGAGTGGGGCTGCTAGTTCTGCATTGTTATTAACCGAAACCGTCGTCGGGTTGGGGGCGTAACGGCGTCTCTTGGAGTTCTCAGAGTAGAGTATCACGATGCATAAACTCTGACACGCACAGATGAAGATGCAAATCACGAACAATAGTGATACGACGATCAGAAGATCCCTTTGTACATAACTTGTGAAAAAATGTACTAAATTTACTGTCGAATTTAAGTTGTTTCTAGTATCTGTAACAACTACCCCGTCTGTTACTTCGAAAGAACATTGCGATACGATTTCAAGGGAAGCAGTAATGTCGAATGAAATTATACCATCCCCAATCTCACTAAGTCCTAGGTCATGCGTATAACTTCTCTCTGAGGAGATGACGTTTATTATTGTTGTCTGTTTGAGCGTGTTTTGTGTAACAGTGTCAGTAGTGTAGTTTAAAAGTATTTGTAGAGAGTATTCGATATTGACTTCATTGGTTCCTTCACCCAATTTTGTGAGCGACCAGTATAATACGAGCATATTATCTGAATTGAGGAAGAAGTAAAAACCGTATCTACCCAAAGTATATCCTCTTATTGATTCTGTGATAGGATGACTCAACACTGATTCTCCACCGCAACTAACAGATGAAACTTGGAGTTCGTTGGATGTGCCTGGCTCCAATTGTACAGTACCGACAAAGTACCCGTTCGATTTTTCATAAAGGTATGAAACGTCGTCGCCGTTTGAGTATAAATTGTAGTAGAGTATTGGTCTTTCACTCTGAGGTTCTGTTATGTCAAATTCAGTTCTCAATCGGCAAGTATATGTGTTAAAGCTGTCCTGTGAGCTTACTAAATAACCTAATCCTTCTGGAGGACTCGCTTGACTAAGCAGTTGACCAGATGCAAGAGCTCCTGACATGAGTTGTTAATCAGAAATTTTCCATGGCAACCGAATAGAATGTAGCTATCTTCTTCCCCATAGAACGTTATGTTGATAGTTATGGCATTTTGAAAAGGTGAGGTGTTGATCTTTTCAACCTTCAACTCCGATAAATAGAAACCAGGAGTTGCACCGTCGTTGATCTCTGTAGGAGAAAATGGCTGAGATCCATTGAAAGAGACATAGACGAGGGAATCGAAGCCTAGGTTGTCTATGTAGCAGGACATAGTGACCTCCTCTCCGGAACACGGGTGGTACTGTGGTACATTGAAAACGTTTTGAGCGGTTGTTTGCAGAGTCAATATTGCAAAGATTGCAATCAACAAAAAGCTGTGTTTTTCTTTGGTCATTCTAATAATAGCTAATGTTTACAGAAATAGATATGTTTTGACAGAAATGGTCCCCCGGACCATTTCTGCAGGGGGACCATTTCTGTCAAAACAGATATATACTTAGTATGTTAATCAACATATGCTGTTAAAACATATTTATACCGCCATTAGTATAATATTTCATTTTGATGGCCACCTTATTCCTTAAATTCTATTTTTGTCATACAGGTTTCAACTTTCAATATGACACAAATATTTGGATCCTTGTTCCCTATATTTTATACTCTAAATCACGTTCAATGGGAAGTGATGGTCTTGCAATGTATTGCAATGCATTTTCAAATCACTAACTATATTGATATTACGTAGTAGGTTGTGCTGGTTAAATTCATAAACTTATTTATTCAGAACATTAATAACAAATTCATATAAAAGAAAATCCAAAACTCACGCGACAATTGTTGGGATTAAAGAATTAGTATTCAAATCTGACAATGTCTTACCCAACTAATTCAGTTGTACATTTACAGGGCTTATATATCAAACACACGAAAAAATGAAAAAAACCACTCACGCACGAAGAGCTTAACATCACTGATTCCAGGAAGTAGCTTGCATCTGGAATGAATGGACAGCTGTTCCAGTGGTGCCCATTGGCAGAGGTGGGGCATCTGGAGTAGGGGATCTTCCTGCATTATTGTTGCCCAAATTAGTCGTAGGGAGGGGAGCGTAGTTTGCACCATGATGACGCTTCTTGCTCTTATCGTTGCATATTATTAAAATGTACAAACATTGAAAAGCACTGGTAAACGCGCAAGCCACGAATAATACCGATGCAGCGATCAAAAGGTTCTTTTCTAAGTGACTTGTTAAAAATTCTACTGTCGAATTTAAACCTTTCCTAGTAAACGTAACAACTGCGCCGTCCGTTACGTCGAAGGAACATAGAGATACGATTTTAAGGGAAGCAGTAATGTTGAATGAAATTTTGCTATCTCCAATCTCGCTAAGTCCTAGGTCATGTGTATAACTTCTCTCTGAAGAGATTACGTTTATTATTGTTGACTGGTTTAGCGTGTTATGTGTAACAGTGTCAGTAGTGTACTTTAAAAGTAATTGTAGAGAGTATTCGATATTCACTTCATTGGTTCCTTTACCCAATTGTGTGAGCGACCAGTATAATACGAGCATATTATCTGAATTGAGGTAGAAGTTAAGGCTCGATGTATCCAAAGTATATCCTCTGATTGATTCTGTGATAGGATTACTCAACACTGATTCTCCACCACAACTCACTGCTGAAACTTTGAGTTCGTTGGATATGCCTGGTTTCAGTTGTGCAGTACCGACAAGGTTCCCGGACAAATCTTTATAGAGATCTGAAACGTAGTCGTCGTTTGAGTATAAATTGTAGTAGAGTATTGGTCTTTCACTCTGAGGTTTTGTCATGATAAAAGTATTTTTTAATCGGCAAGTAGAAGTATCAAAGCGATCATCCAAAGCTAACACAAAACCCAATCCTTCTGGAGGACTCGCTTGACTAAGCAGTTGACCAGATGCAAGAGCTCCTGACATGGTTTCGTTGGTTAGAAATTTTCCATGGCAACCGAATAGAATGTAGCTATCTTCTTCCCCGTAGATCGTTATGTTGATAGTTATGGCATTTTGAGAAGGTGAGGTGTTGATCTTTTCAACCTTAAACTCCAATAAATAGAAACCAGGAGTTGCACCGTCGTTGATCTCTGTAGGAGAAAATGGCTGAGATCCATTGAAAGAGACATAGACGAGGGAATCGAAGCCTAGGTTGTCTATGTAGCAGGACATAGTGACCTCTTCTCCGGAACACGGGTGGTACTGTGGTACATTGAAAACGTTTTGAGCGGTTGTTTGCAGAGTCAATATTGCAAAGATTGCAATCAGTAAAAAGCTGTGTTTTTCTTGGGTCATTATTGACTAATTTCTAATATACACAGAGAGACATATGTAATATGCGACACATCCAGTTTAAGTAAGCCTCAATTAATTTAACTGTGATCAATTCAAACGGTCGACTATACTAATTAACAAAAGTTTGACATTAATCTTAGATTTTCAATGAACCTGCTGTCTTTGTATAGTAAAGTTAAACTGATATATATCAGTTGAATTGTTAGAAGTTCCTTTCGGGGAACAAAGTGAAAATTATAAGCACACTCGGGACTTGTAGGTCACACTTCTAATAACTGCGTCAAAAGTATTGTGTAACGAAAAATCGCTTTACGGTCTTGATTTTCATAACATTTTGTTTACATTTATAAGAAGAATTATATGATCGTTTCGTTTATAGTGATGGTTGGTTTGGGAGCTACAGTGGCTGCATTAATGATTAGTAATACCTTCCAGATTTTATTATTCTTAATGGGAATTTTATTTTTCATTCAATGAATTGAAACACATCTAAAGTTTCCTTCTTATTTATTTAATTTTTATGACACATTTCAGAATGGATATGTTTTGTTTACATTTATATCAGCTCTTGTCTGGCAAGTTATATTCGGGGAACGAAGTTAAAATTATCAGCACGCTTGGGACTTGAAGGTCACACTTCTAATAACTGCGCCAAAAGAATTGTGTAACGAAAAATCGCTTTAAATTATTAATTAGAATAAAGACGTTGATGCTTTTTGTTTCAGAATATGAATCGATAAAATCTAGGTGGTGCGATTCTGAGATTCGCATCAGGACACTTTTAGAGAAGTTTGTCAAATTTTTTCTCATTTTTGATGTGTGTATTTTTTCTCATCAAAATTAAACATTTGTTTATAATTTCAGGACCTAGAATCCCATTTGCTAGAATTTAACTACAAACTTACGGAACAGATGCGAGATAATGAGACAGCCATGCTTTTAAACGATCACTAATGATCACATATAATCTAATGCTAGATAGATATTATTGTGTGAGTTCTTATACTACGAACTCAGCCTAACAGTTCACATGACAAAGCTAATGTTTTGGAGGTCGGACCTTGAGTTATATTTGGTACAAAGGAATGTATATTATTCTAATATTTAACTAATATACTCGGTTTCACATTACTTTACGTTGTATATAGCTATGTTCTTATCGATATACTCACTATCTCGTGACACAGGTATTTATAACGAAGTACTTCTCTTTAGCGAATTGAATATTCTTGAAAAATCCAATATTTTACATTTAAGGCGTAATGTATTCGTGGATATTATATGTGCCAATTTCTCATGCGACAGAGCTACGTATTTGATTTATAATAAAAAGGCAAAATGCATAATTCTTCCACATTTCTATTCTTCATATGTTGTGTGACTTAATTTTTGAAATATTCAAAACTATTGGGAGCATACAACCAGCAAAATGGATAAGTAAAGATGCTATTTATACCTCCAGTCTAGGTTTAGATCAATTTCGAATAAAATTTGACTGAATTGCTGTAAAAATATTTCTGCCTTTTCCAAGATATTTTGCTAACTACAGGATATACGTATAGTTAGTTGGATGTTAGTATTTTGGTTTATCTTACTAGTGAATAGATTGATCAAATATAGACACAACACATCTCTATTAAACGAAACATTCAGTTTCTTTGATGTACACACACACACGTACCTACTACCATCATTACCGTGCATTGTACATCTTATCTTGGTTCATAGTATCATTCAGCAATCACAACATTTTATTAACAAATGACACAGAGAACATGACTAACAAAATGATTGAAACTTTATCAAACCCCGGTTTCGCATGTTTGCTTACTCTTTAACATGTTTGTGTAATAATTGAAATGACCCTTTGTATTGCAATCACTAGAATACTCCCATTTAAATGCTATTTATATAGTCCTGAGCATCATAGAGATTACAAGAATGTAAAAACATTCTTTCAAAGGACGCTTGCATGGTGCTTAGTATTAATGGTTTGGGATTCATCCGACAAATAAATAGTTATTTTGCATTTCATTCTCTCAGTCATCATGGGACCCATATATTACGCTCTAACTATCAAATACCTGAGGAGAGTACATTTAGCGATGAAATGGTATTCCAATGATATCTCGCTTTGTTTGGGAAGAGCAGAAATCTCTCTAGTAAAAGGCACAATGAATAAAAGAAGAATTATATGATCGTTTCGTTTTGCTTTGTAATACCTTCCAGATCATTCTTATTATTCTTAATTTGGAATTTTATTTTTCATTCAATGAATTGAAACATCTGAAGTTTCCTTCTTATTTATTTAATTTTATGACACATTTCAGAATGCATATGTTCTGTTTACATACATTTATATCAGCTCTTGTCTGGCACTCTCCACTGATTCTCATGGCAATCGTCATGTCTGCAAAAAGAATTTGTTCCTGCTTTAAGGGGACAACTTGGCCAGTCTTTCATTATAGAAGTGAGAAAATATGTTCAGGATTTCTGTAATACCATTGTACATCCCTCAATTTGGAATTTGATCGTTCAATGTTGGAAATGCAATCACGTATATTATGTCAATAAAGTTATTTGTTACAATAATTGAATTTCTAAATTGATATTTTAACTTTTGATCAGGTCTTGAGAATTTCTGTATTCATACATATTATATACAAGTATAGTTAAACTCACTTGTATTTACTTTTAAAAATAAATAAGTATCGTGTTTATGTGAGAGTTTTAATTATCAATACAAGCGCACTTACGTAGCGCGGCTAGCAAACACTTCCCCCATTTTGAGATTTGTTTACTTTATGTGTCGATTGTAAACAAAATAAGCAAATAATTTATAATTACTGCAGTAATTACTCCAGCAAGTAATTTGGAATCTTGCATTCTAATGTATGGAAATATTCGTCTAATTACGTTATAGATAGACAACTGTTATATCAATAATCTTATATTTCTAGTTACATGTAGTATCATTATTATCAGCTTAGATCTAAGGACGTAGAACCTAGGAACTGATTGGCTATTCCTATGTCTCTGAAGGTGTTATGCGTTGCAGAAAAAAACGACGCTGCTCGCGAGATCAGTCGTCTACTATCAGGCAACAAATCCAATAGAAAAGAAGGACTTTCAAAGTTCAACAAAATCTACGAATTTTCATGTCAGGTCCTGAATAAGAATGCACAGGTCACTATGACGTCTGTCTCTGGACACCTCATCTCACACGATTTTAGCTTCAATTTCAAAAACTGGCAGAAATGTCCGCCTATAAACCTATTTTCAGCTCCGATTGTGAAGTTTTGCCCTGAAAACCTGCAGCCTATAAAGAAGACCCTTGAGAGAGAAGCCAAGAAGAATGAAGTTCTTTGCCTGTGGACTGACTGCGACAGAGAAGGAGAGAACATCGCTTCTGAAATCAGAGACGTGTGCACAGCTGCGAATCCTCGCATGCGTGTGTACCGTGCCCGTTTCTCCGAGATAACATTTCGCTCTGTCAGTAATGCTCTCCAGAGGCTAGAAGCCATCGACGAGAACACAACTGCAGCTGTGGAATGTAGACAGGAGTTGGATCTGCGGATCGGCGCGGCGTTCACTCGATTCCAAACTCTCCGTCTACAGCGAGTCTTCCCTGTCTTGGCCGATCAGCTGATCAGTTACGGTCCCTGCCAGTTCCCAACTCTAGGCTTCGTAGTGGACCGGTATAAACAGGTGCAACAATTCGTGTCTGAAACATTTTACAAACTCAAAGCTGTCCTGTCTCGAGATGGAGTCAGTGTCGAGTTCAACTGGTCACGCGGACGTTTGTTCAATCGCAATGTAGCGCAGTTATTTCACGAAATTTGCCTCGAGAGCCATTCCTCCCTCGTCACTAACGTCGCCGCCAAGCACAAGAGCAAGTGGCGTCCGCTCCCACTGGATACGGTGGAGTTCGAGAAGTTCTCGTCTAGAAAGCTGTCCATCAATGCCAAGAAGGCGATGGGAATAGCTGAGAAGCTGTACACTCAAGGCTTGATCAGCTACCCGCGTACCGAGACCAACATGTTCCCCTCCAGCATGGACCTCAGCCCTCTCGTACAGGAGCAGACGCAGAGCGGGCAGTGGGGGGACGCAGCGAGACAGATATTAGCGGACGGTCCCAATCCGCGTAGGGGGATCAAATCGGACCAAGCTCACCCTCCCATCCACCCGATCAAACACGCGCCCCATCTAGAGGGGGACGAGAAGAAAGTGTACGAGTTTATAGTCCGCCATTTCCTCGCCTGCTGCGCCAAGGACGCCCAAGGCATGGAGACGCAGGTGGAGGCCAGCGTCAGCAGCGAGCAGTTCACTGCCTCCGGGCTGGTGATCACGGCACGGAACTACCTGGACGTGTACCCCTACGACCGGTGGACCGACCGGGACCTGCCTCAGTTCTTCCAGGGGGAGGAGGTGTCGGTGGCACGGGTGGACCTGGTGGAGGGGGAGACCTGCCCTCCCCCGCTTCTCAAGGAGGCGGACCTGATCGCGCTGATGGAGAAGCACGGGATCGGGACGGACGCGACGCATGCGGAACACATTGAGACCATCAAGCACCGGAATTATGTCGGTCTCCAACCGGACGGTACCTTTCTCCCCGGCACCCTGGGGATGGGGCTGGTCGAGGGGTACGACGAGATAGGGTACAGCCTCGCGAAGCCCTTCTTACGCGCCGAACTGGAAGCAAACCTGACTGCGATCTGCTCGGGACAGAAATGCAAAGATGACGTCATCCAGTCCATGGTCCAGAAGTACAAAGACGTGTTCATCGAGACAACTGCGAATGTCGCCAAGCTCGACGAGTCCCTCTCCCACTACTTCGGCCCCGGACAGACGATAGAAGCAAACCTGAACACCGGACCGGTAGACCCTCAAATGGTCCCCCTGGCCAAGTGTCGGACGTGCGTACGGTACGACATGTACTTCAAAAAGACCAGAGAAGGGAGATTGATTCTATCGTGCGCAGGCTATCCTGAGTGTAAGTGCTGCATCTTCTTTCCTGCTGACGTGGTGGACGGGAGTACTGAGGTGGATTCCATGTGTCGCAGGTGTCCTCACCCCCCTGTGCACCATGCGAGGCTGACATTCGAGAGAGGAACCATTCCTTACTTCCTGCAGGGACCCGAGCCCAACACGTACGTAGGGTGTGTCTTCTGTGAGGAGGATTTGAAGAGATGCGGCATAGAACTCCGTTGTCCGAACACCAGTCAGAGACCTCCCCCCTCTAACAGACAACCGCTCGCCATCTCTTCGCAACCGAACCACTATGGAATGAGGCAGAATTCCTATCCAAATACAGCACCAAATTCCTATACAAATACGGCACCAAATTCCTATACAAATACGGCACCAAATTCCTATACAAATCCAGCACCAAATTCATATCCAAATCCAGCACCAAATTCCTATACAAATCCAGCACCAAATTCCTATACAAATCCAGCACCAAATTCCTATACAAATACAGCACCAAATTCCTATCCAAATCCAGCACCAAATTCCTATACAAATCCAGCACCAAATTCCTATACAAATACAGCACCAAATTCCTATACAAATCCAGCACCAAATTCCTATACAAATACGGCACCAAATTCCTATACAAATACAGCACCAAATTCCTATACAAATCCAGCACCAAATTCCTATACAAATACAGCACCAAATTCCTATGCAAACACAGCACCAAATTCCTATGCAAACACAGCACCATATTCCATGTCAGCGGCACTAAAGAACACAACAAGCAACAACCACAACCCGATTCCTTCCACCAGGAGAGATCTCGGTTTCGATCCGGTATTTTCTAGCAGTTCCATCAATTCTGCCTCTTCCTTTCTTCCCGCTAATCCCCCGGTCAAGCGGTACTCTGACCCTACCTCCCAGCCCCCTAAGCTCACCAAGATGGAGTTCCCCCCTTCAGAGGGGGAAGAGAACTTTGTGGTGTGCAACTGTGGACAGAGAGCCAACCTGCTCACAGTCAGAAAGGATGGTCCGAACAGAGGAAGGAAATTTTATACCTGTATGACCAAAGCCTGCGATTACTTCTTGTGGGACCCTGAATCAGATCCAATGGACACGAATAATTGGCAAATCCCAGACCCTGTCCCCCCGGCGAGAGAGGGGTTCCATTCTGCCCCCTTTCCCACTGGTGGTGAGGAGGAGCAAACTGTGGCATGCAGGTGTGGCGATCCAGCGAAACAGCTGACTGTGCAGAAAGAAGGCCCAAATAAAGGCAGGCAGTTCTACGGGTGTCAGAAACCGCGAGATCAAAGCTGTGGTTTCTTCCAGTGGGCGGATGACGTATCTAATAATAGTACAGCACATAACTACACAGTTGCACCGACTTCTGACAGTTTAACAGAGTCTCAAGCGTTTGGCGACACCAGCAGCAGCCATGGTTTAGTCGTGTGTCGCTGTGTCGAGCCTGCTAGGCTTCTAACCGTACAGAAAGAGGGGGCCAATAAAGGCAGGCAGTTCTACGGGTGTCAAAAGCCGCGAGATCAAAGCTGCGGGTTTTTTCAATGGACAGATGAGACACCAGCGAGTAGGAGAAATAATTTCAGCCCGCCCTCCAGAGGTGTGAACCGCTCGTTTGCAGGGCCAAAGAAAACTGGGGTGAGACTGTGTTCAGTTTGCAGACAGGCCGGACACAACAGGAAGAATTGCCCGCGCGCAAATTGCTTTTAATTCGATCAGCTGTCGCTTATTATATTGCTAAGTATTGGCATCGTTAATTGTCCATATATGGAATTAGACCAGGTTTTATTTCATGCTTCAGTACTCGTGGAATTATACACAGCATACGTATAAGAATTAGATCCTGGGTACACTTCGTTACCTCTGGGATTTTCCTATTTATAGTAAACAAGCGTGCTTCGCGCACTTGTGTAGCGCGGCTAGCGAACACTTCGTGTTCACAGAGTCGCCATGTGGACGCCAGGGAATATCATCAAATTCAGAAGCACATATGGGTGATAAATATTGATACTGTCACTAATCCACTTTTGGATCACCCTGTAAATACCCTAAATAAGTAGAGATATACTACCTGTCTACGTTTATATAATAGTAGGAATGTGGTGTTGATGAGGATGGAAAGTACAAAGATATATTTGGCACTGAACTTCAAGGCAAGGAAATCTTTTCTGAAAGGAATTCAAAAGGTGACAATAACAACATTAGTGATAATTATCTATGATGGAAATGAGGACTCATTGTCAGCACGAGTCAATACAGTCACAGGTATCCTCACGATTGATATACGTATATATATATATGTGACCATATTGTCTAAGTGAGTTAATACCAAATATCGAAGAATTGCAAAATTAAACAGCCCAAATGATTGGAAATGATAGTAACAAACATAAATATAATTTGAGAACATATTTAAGACGTTGGACTTCATCGCCGAGTGGTTAGCGCACTGAGTCAATAACAAAGTGGCGCGGGTTCGAATCTCAGAAAAGTCAACAAATTTTTAATAATCCAAAGTAACCAAGGTTGCAACCAAATAGTTCAATATTCGGTTAGACCAAATAGTTGATATTCTGTTTGTAACCGAATATCAGTATTCGCATTCGGTTAGATTGACCGAATATCAGTCACTATCTGTAAAATAGGTCAACATATACAGTACTATAACAATTCACAGTCCTCTATTAAAGATTATTTATTTCAGCTCGCAGTATTAGAATTTATGAAGTACCGAATAATATCAGTATTTGTATTCAATTAGAGTACCGAATATTATCAGTATTTGTATTCGGTTAGAGTACCGAATATTATCAGTATTTGTATTCGGTTAGAGTACCGAATATCATCAGTATTTGTATTCGGTTAGAGTACCGAATATTATCAGTATTTGTATTCGGTTAGAGTACCGAATATTATCAGTATTCGTATTCGGTTCAGGAACTATTCACGAATACTGATATTCGGTTCAATCGGTTTCAACCTTGAAAGTAACAAACATAAATATAATTTCAGAAAATATTTAAGACTTAGGACTAGATAGCCGAGTGGGTAGGTGCGTTGAGTAGATAACAACGTGGTTAAAAAATAAGCAGAAAATGGATAAGATAAAAGGATATTAGATATTCAATAAAAATTAAATGAAGGTAATTCAGAGCAAAAGAATGAAAAATTCAAATCCAAAATCATGAAAAAAGGGAATAGGAATTACACGGAAATTGAAAGCACAATAGTTAAAAATCAAAGGAAGAAAAGGAAAATCATAAAGAAGAGAAGTTAAGAGATAAAGAAGAAAGAAAGAGAAAGGCAGGAAGAAGAAGAAAGCAATCACTTAAAACAAGAAATCAGATAAAAATTGGAGCCAAGTAGAAAAAAGGAGAAAATAAACACCATAATATACGCGTTCATGAAGAAAAAGCCAAAAAGTGATACCTCAGCCTGATGCACAAAAGAGTAAGCCAAAATGCCAGATCACTGCCTAGAGGATAAAAGAGTGAGCCAAAATGCCAGATCTCTGCTTAGTGGATAAAAGAGTAACCCAAAAATGCCAGAACTCTGGCTAGTGGACAAAAGAGTATACTAAAATGACAGATCTCTGCCTAGTGGATAAAAGAGTGAGCCAAAAAAACAGATCTCTGGCTAGTGGACAAAAGAGTATTCCAAAATGCCTGATCTCTGCCTAATGGATAAAAGAGTAAGCAAAAATGCCAGATCAATGCCCAGTGGACAAAAGAGGTTCCAAAATGCCAGATCTCTGCCTTGTGGACAAAAGAGTTTTCCAAAATGCCAGATCTCAGCCTAGAGGATAAAAGAGTGAGGCAAAATGCCAGATCTCTACCTGGTAGATAAAAGATTGAGCCTAAATGCCAGGTGTGTGCCTAGTGGACAAAAGAGTATTCCAAAATTCCAGATCTCTGCCTAGTGGGCAAAAGAGTATTCCAAAATGCCAGATCTCAGCATAGAGGATAAAAGAGAGGCAAAATGCCAGATGCCTGCATAGTGGGCAACATAGTGAGGCAAAATGCCAGATCACTACCTGTTGGATAAAAGATTGAGCCTAAATGCTAGATCTCAGCCTAGAGGATAAAAGAGTGAGGCAAAATGCCAGATGTCTGCATAGAGTGTAACATAGTGAGGCAAAATGCCAGATCTGTACCTGGCGGATAAAAGAGAGCATAAATGCCAGATCTCTGCCTAGTGGATAAAAAAGTAATCAAAAATGCCAGATCTCTGCAAAGTGGATAAAAGAATGAGCCCAAATGCCAGGTAAGTGTCTAGTGGACAAAAGAGTATTCCAAAATGCCAGATCTCTGTCTAGTGGGCAAAAGAGTATTCCAAAATGCCAAATCTCAGGCTAGAGGATAAAAGAGTGAGGCAAAATGCCAGATGTCTGCATAGTGGGCAACAAAGTGAGGCAAAATGCCAGATCTCTACCTGGTGGATAAAAGAATGAGCTTAAATTCCAGATCTGTGCCAAGCGGATAAAAGAGTTAGCAAAAATTTCAGATCTCTGTCTAGTGGATAAAAGATTGAGCCAAAATACCAGATATGTGCCTAGTGGACAAAAGAGTTTTCCAAAATGCCAGATCTCTGCCTAGAGGATAAAAGAGTATTCCAGAATGCCAGATCTCTGCCTAGAGGATAAAAGAGTGAGGCAAAATGCCAGATGTCTGCATAGTGGGCAACACAGCGAGGCAAAATGCCAAATCTCTACCTGGTGGATAAAAGAGTGAGCCAAAATGCCAGATGTCTGCCTGGAGGATAAATGAATAATCCAAATCCCTGATTTATGCCAAGTTGACAAAAGAGTAAGCCAAAATGCCAGATGTCTGCATAATGGCAAAAGAGTAATCTAAAATTCCAGATCTCTAGGTACTGGATTAAAGATTTGGCCAAAATGCCTGATCTTTATATAATCCCACAGGACGTCCACTTTTGGACTGTAAGACTAATCCATAATTCTTGTTCTCTGCATGACGCTACAGAACGCTGATTGGTAGACTTGATCGAAAGTGTACGCCCAAATGCCACAGGACGCCCACTAGTGTACATACTCAAAATTGGTTAGCTGAAATGCCTTATTTCTGCATGATTCTACCTGACGATACGTTTAATTATCAAAATTATTGTATCGTCATATAGCTATATACACGCGCTTTGCTTGCTTCCGCTGTGCGGTTTCCGGACGCTGTGTGTCCGCAGCTTTACCTAGTGGGAGCATGGGGTCATTTCAGAAACAATCCGCCGCTTCTTGTTCTCTACGAACTATGCTGGACGTGTGTTATATGTATAATCAATCAATCAATCAATACGATCATAAAAATTTTTTAACATTCAAATAATAGACTCAAAATAGCTATATTCAATTATTTATATCAAATCGAATCGTGTGAATCGTATTATAAAAGTCTGATAATTTATTGGTTCTCACATGAACCAATTAATTTCAATCACAAATAGTTCTTTTGATTTTATGCATAAGTCACTACTGTTAGATCCTAATGTATTTGTATTATAAAATAATCGTATTTGATTGGTCAGCACATGTTGTCACCTGTCTCGGCGAGGTGTGAACATTTAGCTTAGATCTTCGAATTCCCTTCTAGTTTGATTATTAATTCCTGTGTGCCAAATTTCACATTTCTAGCACCTCCCAATTCCTCAATCAATTTGCACAAACAAAAAAAACATTGCGTTTTAAAATATGGCTTTCCCGCCCCAAAAGATTAAACCGGATAGACGCGACACATTCCAGGGGTCACGAAGGTTTTAAGAGATATCCTTAAATGCCACCATACGAGTAACTTGGTTGCATCATAATATACTAATTTAAGCATCTATCTGTCTACCCCACAGCTCACAGATGTCTGAGAACAAACCTCTCAGAGAACAGAAGACCCTCCTAATGAGACAGAACCTGGTCCTGTCAGCTGTTAGATTCCTCAACAGTCTCAGTGTCAAGGGTTCCCCGGTGCAATCCCAGATCGATTTCCTGAGGAGAAAAGGACTCAGTCCGAACGAGATTAAATCCGCACTAGAACGCGCGGAAGTTAACATCTCTAACAAGCATTCGGATAGAACGATCTGGCTAGCGATCTCTTACTGGTTGTTCCCTGAGAACTTGGGTTATGGGTCTCTAGGATTGCTCCTCAAACTGACCCGTCTCACCCTCACCCTCGCCCTCCTAGTCTACTTCTGTTGCAAAGCTGTGGAGGTGATCTTCAGGTTATTCCCTCAACTCAGACCACTCGCAAGTAGGCTCTTACTCAGAATTCGGACTTTTTTAGGTTTTAGACCTGAGGAAGTCCCTGAGATTGAGAACCAACCGACGGAAAGACTGATTCTAGACAGTTTTAAGGAAATGCAAGAACAGAACGAGAACTACGTCGAAGACAGTATGATGAATCAAATGCAGAATATCGAAGATCTCAAACAGGAAATGGAAGAAATGAAAGCAAACCAAGAGAGTAACTTGAAAGAACTGAGATCTGAGATCAAATCGGTCCGGTCCCTCCTCCTATCTACGTCACAATTCCCACAACCACAGAGCCCCCCTCCTCCACACACGCAAGCATCACAACCCTTCACTCCCTCAGGAATGTTCCACCGACGCTCCACCACTCCAGCAGCCACTCAGCTCACCAGTCTGGACAGTATATTCAGTGGTGTGAACTCAGGTGCTAATGGAACTGCTCAGAATGATCAGAAGGGATTAACTGAAGAGGTCTTGAACCCAGTAACAGAAGTACAGAGCCAAACAGCAGAAAACACAGAAGATCGTACTTAACCATACTACATGCGATATGATGGGTAATTGAGAATAGTGTTTATAATTCCTTAGATTTACTGAATAGAGTTTACAATTGGAAATAAATATTGATTATTTTTGAGGGCTCGCCTCATTACTCACAAGACTTTCCAAAATGTTCTGTTTATGATAACTGTTTTTTTATAAAATCTTGAGAGGAAAATAAAAAATCTAAAAATCTAAAAACGTGTTAAAACCTGAAAATGGCAGTAAAACAATAGAATTTCCTAACACAAGCTGTACATGCTTCACAGTTTTTTGTTTGACGTAATATCCTCCTCAGTTGCAGCAGGCTGTACTCTTACGTTCCCTCGATCCATCTTTTTCGCATTTCTTCTCTCTTCCCCTGCAAGCAGCTGTTTATAGACCAGCTTAGAGTACACCCCCCCTCTCTCCATCAATTCCGCATGGCTTCCCTCCTCCATTACTTTCCCTTCATCTATCACGATAATGTTATCCGCATTCTCCACCGTAGACAACCGGTGTGCTATTATTAGTACGGACCGGCCTTGCATCTGCCTATTGAGAGCTTCTTGGACCAGGGATTCGCTCTCTGCGTCTAGCGCTGAGGTGGCCTCGTCCAGCAAGAGGACGGAAGGGTCTCGAAGAATGGCACGGGCGATAGCCACCCTCTGCTTCTGACCACCTGAGAGCTGTGTACCTATATATAGGAGTGCGGTGTAATGATAATCATTCCGAATTGAATCTTGCAGTGTAATGCATAGATACGCTAATTGATGAATGGAATTAATTTTATCCAAATTCTAGTAACTAATTTTAGTTTGCGATGTAGTATATGTATTATTCACACCTACTACTATTATATGTACATTAATACCTTGACTGAGAAGTATCTAAACTACGGAAAAATGAAATTCAAATCTCACTTGTGAGATATAACAACAACAACAACAACAAAGTACTTCAATACAATTGCATTTTTATCATGCCATTGGATTTAATTTTAAACTTTTGGAAATTATGATGTAATCGTGTTCACAATAACTGCGTCAAAGCAAGTACGTGTAGATCTTACCATAGGAGCTGTACTAAAAATAGACTGGAAATTGTCAAATTATTTTCACATTAAATGAGACGAAGAAATTTTTGACTGCGCCGTATTAACATTTATCAATTTACTCTAAATTATTACAAATCATGCTTCTGGTAATTCAAAAAAGAATTGCACCACTATGCTGTCATCCTTGATGAGTCCAGCAGACTTTGTTTTGGATAGAATCAAGCAGTAGGCCAGCATTTCATCTCCAACCTCCAAGGTGGCATTCTGGACAGAAGAATGGGTGAGAGATTTCGCATCATCAGTCCTATTCACAACTCGGGTGTGTTTAAATCTGATTTCGCAAGGGCCCAATCCCTGGTCAAACTCCCCTTGTAACCGTTTGATGTAGAAGTACAAGTTCATGGAACCACTATACACCAGACAGTGCAGCTTCCACAGACCGAGATAGAATGCCGGGCCTGGAAATTTGGTTTCTTTCTGTTTCAACTTCTCTGCGACATCTCTCACATTCCATTCTACCCCTTGCAGCTCTTTATTCTTTTCAGGGAAGAAACGCCTTAATCCGAAATCGCATCTAGAGGAAGCGGTCTGCTGACTCAGCATATTTATATCCTCTCGAAACCCTCTCCCGAATTCGGTGAGCTTTTCGTCCTGCACCGTGACAACCACTTCCAAGCGTGTCAACCTCTCCATCAGATCTGCGTTCTGAGCTTTCAACTCTTCGATCGTTTCATTCTGTTTTCTAACTTTCTCACTCAACTCTTCAGTGGCTTGTCTCCTCGCAGCAAACTCAATCTCTCCTTCATGTTCCATCTGCTCCATCCCAACACGCAACCCTTCCAAATGCGACACAACGCACCCCTCGGAATGCCCCTCCACACCTTCGTGTCTATAGACCGGCGTTTTGCATCCATACCTCGCGAATGAGCACTCCCCCTCGGACCCAGAACGCGGACACTGGTTGGACAGATGTGCACTGAGGTTCCTGCGAGATACCCTCTGGCCGCATTGGGCTGGACACGGCTTTGGGTGGGCGTCACATTCCGCGAGATGTTGATTCGAGTAGTCAGCATCTACACGCAGGTCGCAGTACTCACAGACGAATCTAGTCCGAGGACACAGCTGCTTGTGTTGGTCCAGACTCCTCCGTTCGATCACCTCAGTGCAGCCTGAGGGACAGCTCACCCTGAACATCCCGCAGACCTCCAAGTGATCCTCGATGCCCTCTATGTGCCCCTGCCAGGGACAGTTCCGGTCGGAGAGGGGACATACGGCGGGAAGTTCCGCGATTGCTCGTCTCATCTCCTCGTGTCCTGGCGCCTCCTCGCCCGATTCTTGGTTGAGAGAGCAGCATGAGCGACACAGAGTTTTGCCCATCGACAGACTCGGGTCTCGCATCATCCCCCCACAGATGGGGCAGATCAGCAGTCTCAATTCCAGACTGGACAGCTGATGGAGGAGCACCCATATCTTGTACCCCCTAGGCTCCCCAGAGAACTCCACACATAACAAACTCGTTATCGAGTCAGGTACCACTGAACTCATCAAATTCTTCTTGATAATATACTACTATGTATACTCTCTTGAACTGTAAAGATAGCATTATATACGAATTATTCGCGCATTCGACAAATTCTTCAACTCTATCATAAAATGGTTGTATACTAATTTGAGCACTTCTTGTGGTATCAGTTTAGCTTTCTGACTAGAATCATGTAACATAATGGTTAAATCATTTATTGAACTCCTATATTCGTATAGTAATAGCTCAAAGAGGTCACTTCAATATTGCAAGTGTACGTAAGAAAGTAAGTATTTCACAAATTCATAAAATTATGATCATAAAGTACAGATTACCTTTCTCTCCTGTCTCAGTTTCATACTCCTGTGGTAGTTTAACAATGAACTCGTGTGCGTTGGACCATCGAGCTGCCCTCTCCACCTCCGCCAGACCGACTGCGTCCGTCACGCCGTAAGTGATGTTCTCCCGCACAGACCTGGCGTACAGGACGGGCTCTTGACTGACCAGTGACAGCTGTCTGTGGAGGTTGTCGTGTGCGTACTCAGACACGGGCTTACCGTCCAGGAGTATCTCGCCCTCTTGTGGCTCATAGAACCGCTCCAGCAGGTTTATGCATGTGGATTTCCCGCCTAATAATTGCGGTACATACCATTAACAGCTGTCGTATCCTAGCTAGCCCAACATCTTTAATAGAAGGACGCATTCATTATAATAAACGCTTTTAAACCAACAAATCTCAGAGTATTTTGAAGAGACATGAGGAAGTAAGGACATACAGTCGAAAATTTTCTCACTCCGGTCTATCCTTACTTATCGGTTTTTTCTTACTATTCCAGAATCTTAATTATGTAAAAAATTCCAAATCCATATTAATTTCCATCGTTTTTTTCTTACTGTTTGGACCTGTAAAGAAATAGTAAGAAAAAAACTGTTTTCGACTGTAATCGTAATCGACTCACCTCCACTAGGGCCCACCAGTGCTACGGTCTTGCCCTGCTCTACCGAGAACGACACTCCGTCCAGTGCTCGCACTTCCGGCCTTGTAGGGTATGAGAACTTCACACCTCTGAATTCTACATTTCCGGCCGCCTTGACAGGCGCGTATTCTCCTGAGAAGTGATTAATCTTCGGTTTTCTATAAATAATCCGAAACACCTTTTCGGCCGCTCCCACAGCCTGCATCATCCCTGTGTACACATCTCCAATCGAGTCGAGACACTCGCCCAGAGCTATCCAGTAGAACATGTATGATATCAAGTTCCCAGGACTGAGCTCGTGGTTTATCACGAGGTAACCGCCGTAGAGCAGCGTTATGGTGACGAGGAAGTTGTCAATACTCTGAATCACGATCATGAAGATTCCGTATATGACTGACTCTTGTACCTGATACTTGAATACAACTTTAAGTTTGGAGTCGTAATGTTCTGATTCTTTCTTCTCATTCGAGAAGCTGCGAACTGTCCGCATGCTAGATACCACTTGCTCCGCCACGTTGTTAGCCAGAGCCAGCGAGTCTTGAATCCTCTTAGCAACCCTAAAATATGTATAAATTAATTATATCTCTGTAGCATATTTAGATAGTTGTTAGCATTTCAGTGCAATTGGTCTATCAACGCTTTAGGTTTGTTTATTCGATTCATAGCAATTATGAATGCTTTGGGAAACTTATTTCCTCATTAATAACTAGACGCTAGTTGACAACCGCTTATCGGTGCAAATATGTATGAGACTAACTCCATCATTTAGTCAATGAATTCGAGTGTTTAGCTAGGTTGAAGTTCGCCCGTATAACTCACGTCTTGAAGAGATCTCCGAAATACTCATACACGTACACCGTGAATGGAATGGCGATTAGAGCGGATATGGTCAGCTTCCAAGAGAGAATGATCATAAAAACGATAGAGCCAAGTATTTGAATAACATTGCGTAGAAATACGTTCATATTAATTGTTATCTGGTCAGACATCTGTTGCGTGTCTGAGGTCAGTCTTGAAGTGATGTCTCCGGTTAAGTTCTCGTCAAAGAATCCGATTTCTTGTCTAACGATTGCGCCGAATAGTCGGGAGCGAATTCTGATGTTTACCCTTGCGAGTGCATATCCGAAAGTTAAGGCGCGGAGACCTGGATACGTAAACTGTAAATTGGTATGCATATGTCCAAGTGGTTAATTCTTGGTTACTACAAATGACTATACCAGAAGTGATGGCCGAGATGGCCTCAATCACACAGAGAATGATGAGGGAGAAGTAGAAGCTGGAGATATCCGCTGTTACCACCACGTGGTTGATGACCTGCCCCAGGTAGTAGGGGGTGAATGTGCTCCCCACTGCTGCTATCAGGAGGAATGAGAAGGCTATTCCCAGGTAGGGAATGTCTGGCTTGCAGAAGGAGAGTAGAAGGATCATGCCTATGGATATTAGCATAAATTCAAACACAGGTGACCCCGCTTAATCGGAGTTCCCAATTAACCGATGAAATTTAGTATTAGCTTCTATGGGAACCATTCCGTTCCTGGAGACTTGTCCCGATTAAGCGGAGTTGGCTGTACTGTAATAAATATGTATACAACACTTGATATAGTCACATTTCGTCAGTAATCTTCTCCACAAAAGGTTTACAATGACACACATATATTGTCACATCGAATTTATTACAAATTTATAATTTGTAAAAAGATTTCGATTTATAAATTTAGGTTAAATTATACCAAAACAAACCTTTGAACTTTCCAGTATAATTCTCATTGTCTATCTTCTCTTGATCAGCAACTTTATCTTCCAGAGGTTCCTCCCTCAAAAGGGGGGATCCCTCCCCAAGAGATTCCTCGTTAATGTTCACGTGGCGATTCAGACGAGACCTCTTGAGGTACCCCACCCTACTCTCTTTCAGGTTCACGAACCCATACAAGACACAAAAGTAGGTTATGTCAGTTACTACATTCCAACTCAGCATCGCCCATAGCACTGGATGCAATGTTGATTTGTTGATTTGTGCACCATTATTAGTTACATTTACATGTGACGTGTTTGCTATCGCAGAGCCATCTGAATAGAACTCGAAACTGGCTAACAACTTCAAAAATATCCACAAATTCAGGACTAAGAGTAGGACGTAAACGAAACTCTTCCCCGCCTTGATTCTCCTGTAAGACGTCTCCTTGCTCACGCACAGCGAGAACAGGATAGAGGAGAATAGAGCAATTTTTAACAAGGAAGTGATCCATACGTCCACACACGAAGTTCCTATGCTATATCTCTCAAAAAGAGATACTTGGAATAAACTCACTTCTCGAGTGTAATGCGTCACGAATAGAGTTGTAGTGATGAGTAGATCCAACGTGAGGAAAACGAAAAGGAAGAGAGAGAGGGAGAAATAAGTGAGATCGAAGCAGGGAAGACACTTAGGCATTAGAGAGTATATGAGTGATCAGATTTCCTACTGAGTCTACTTGATCCTTCTTATACCACTCAGATAATAACCTTGAGACTGATTGTCTTATGAATTCAGTTACTTAATTATCAGACTAAATATAATCCAGATATTAGGATTTGTGTCTATTTATAGAACTACGAGATTAGTGATGAAGTATTAGGAAATATCTATTCTATTTTGGGCATGATTTTGTTCTATATAATATGATGGATCTTGTTGTGACGGAATTTAATTAACGAAAATCCCTGTTAGTTAACCCTTATTAATAAGAATAACGCAGATAGTTGAGAGTGTAATAATACGGCTGTACCATTGAACAGTAGCAATCAACAAGTAGAACGAAGTGAAGAATAAATAATCAACAAGCACAAAAGAAAAAAACTAATCTCTCCGATTCCGATCGTCTGAACTACTCTAAAGTAACAGAGACGGTGCTCTGGGAGTAGATCTCTGGGTACACGACTGAGAATTGGTGAAGCAGATCTTCTCGCTTCTCTTTCGTGAGACCTTTGTCACTGAGAATGCCATCCAGCAGTTTCTTCAATTCGCCTCGTGTCTCCGTCTCATCGGAATTCTTGACACATTTCGAGGCTGGGCTACGTTGAGAAAAATTTCGCGAGAGGAAATCCTGGAATGAGAAGTCCTTCCCGTCTTCCTCGTAAATCTCTTTGATGTCTTGGGGCACGTCGAAGGCAGTGTCCGTGTTCTGAGCCATGTAGACGAGGATGGGGGTGAGGTTGGTGTGGATTTCGGAATGCCGTCGCGTGAGTCTCTCCTTCGAACGGAGCAGACACGGCATGAACAGTTTGAGGAAGCAAGAGAGCCGCTCATCGCGACCTGAGCACATGAGCTCATCGTTACCCGATATATCGTACAAACTTTTGAAAATGAATTGCAAATGCAACCGCTTGTGCGTGGGTGGCAGCAAGAGGAACAACTGTAAGCTGACGATCGCTTTCTGCGGAATGGAATCGCCGGTAAAGTGCATCGCTATGGTCTCGAAAAGCTCGAATAGGGAGTGGTGTATGAGCGGACCGATCGAGGTGTCAAGATGCTTGCTGAGTCGCATCAGAATGGCAGAGGGGAAATCCTCCTCGACAGAATTTATCTTGAATTTGTCGATGTTTACTTCTGTTAAGCTGTTTGATTTGCTGTAGGTTGACAGCCAGTCGAAGATACGGATTATCCACTGTGGAATGTACCCTTCTTCTTCTGTCAAAATCGATGCAAGGTTTTGCCTAATGATGTCATCAGAGATCTCCCTACACGTTAGGACTTTATCAAGGTACGGCATGTCTACGTGTGTGAGAATTCGCGACATAATAGTGTCCACCCATTCGTGCTCTTCTTCCTCTGCCACCTTCTTATCGCGGCTCTTGTGGACAAACTTCTTCACGGAGTCCTTCGCCTTCTTGAGGTAGGGGTGGTACCTGTGTCCGCGCCTCTTCCTCCCTGACACGGACACGTCACTGCTCTGAGAGGAGACGACCGAGCCCTCTGTGAGGGGGAACGCCGCGATTGGGTGGCGACAGAAGCGGTAGGGGTGCGTGTCGGAGTGGAAGGCAGCTTTAGAGGACTTTACCGCGGCCTGTAGGTGACCAAGGTCCAACAGCTGCTGGCAGAGAGAGAGGATGTGATCCCGGTTCGGCTGCTTCATGACGGGATATATGTCAGACTTGGCTTGCAGGAAAGTGAATAGGCCCATCACGCACTCACTTCCTGTGAAGGCATGCTTGTATGTGCGGACGTGGTAACGGAGTGAGGCTGTGGGGAATTTATCGATACAGTTTATAATGTCGGCCCACAGGTGAGTAGCTTGAAGGTTGGCGAGGTTGTCCCCTGCGTTCAGGGCGGCCAAGAGACCCTCCAAGTACTCCTTGGATAGAGGGGTGGAGGGTTGGTAAGGAGATCGGGTTGCTTCAGTTTTAGGGGTCTGTGGACAACATTCAGAATCCATTGTTTCACAAGGTATTGGAGTATACTGAAATAATTGCTAAGTTTATGCGAGAATATTAGTGTTGATAGAACTGTTTGTAGGTGCAAGACGAAAATACAATTTATAGTTTATGATTTTACAACTGCAGTGGTTTCTCCTCATTTTGTTGCTAGTATTTCATGTTTAATATTTACAAGATGACAGTTGAAACCGTATAAACGTAGCCACATTAATGGTGGTAAGCAATAATTCAGTTCCTTACTGGATTCACAAGTTGTAGGGTGTCAGAAATTTACAAGCGGCATAGGGGGCGGTTATTTCCAGTGTCACAGTTTTATAGATACCTAAGGGGGGAATAACTCTAAACCCTTGAAAACCCTAGGTGTAACCTGTTGAAAGCTAGTCTCTTGTATATTTTTGGAAAAAGTTTCAGTATCCTCTTTGAAATGGAGTTCAGATTATTTGAGAGAGCCGGCTACCATTGAGAGTATATGCGGTAATTGGTCTTTACCCAACTATGCTCCCATCTTTTATTTACATTTCATATTATTCTAAACAAATTCGTTTGAGAACATGTGGAGTTAGGGATAATTGTGTACTGGAATCCTTCAGATTTTCCAATCCAGTTTATGATCGGATCCATTTCCAAGTTCATTTGTATCCATAGTCCCATGTGTATTACAGTCAGTAGCTTTATTTAGTAGAAAGAGAGGAAGTCTAAGCGAGCTGCATTTGTCAGAATGATTTTTTGGTGGTTAAGATAGGTTAGAATGTGATTGTGAAAAGTGAGTTTTGCAAAACTCGTTCTATCACTACTATCAACTATACATTATTTTGGACTGAAAACTTTTTAAAAACTTATGTAAAATAATAGCCAATATTTGTATTGCTATTTATAAATACGTATATTTGTTAAATACAGTCGACTCCGCTTAATAGGGTCACTGTTTAATCGGGTCAACCGCTTAATCGGGCCACTTTTGGCAGGACCGGAATAGCTATCACACATAGAAGCTATTACAAAATATTTTCGGTTAATAGGGTTCTCCGCTTAATCGGGTCAAAATGTCCTCTGACCGATGTGACCCTATTAAGCGGAGTCGACTGTATTTGAATAAATGCTCTCTCAGAACTTCAAATTAATCTACGTTTTTTCTGCTACATGGATTGAACTATTTCCCAAAAATAACAGAAAAAACCATGAAGGAACTAATCTACAATTCCTTGGAATACTGCATCAACATTACAGACAATATATGTACGTCTCCACATGCCTAATTAATAATCACTTAATTGATTACCTTGAAGGATCACTATTCATATGAAAATCAAGTTTTGTAAAGATTTACTGAGTTAGTCTCAAAATTAAGTGAGGGAGCGAGTGTAAAATAGTATTTGTGCCAAAATGTTAGTAAGACATGCATACATGCCAACCTGAGCCATTATAAAATCGGGACGCAGCGTTGAATTTCGCGGGACATGGCGGTACGCAATAGAAAAGAACTATACATAGAATTTAAAAAACGGGACAAAATGGGGAAATTTCATGTAAAATCGGGACACTAGAAAATTAGCTCAATAGAAGAGTGAAAAAAGCGGGACGTCCCGCCAAAAACGGGATAGTTGGCAAGTATGGACATGAACAGATCTATAAATGTTGTCACAAAAGGTTTTGCGATCGCCGCTCATACATAATATTGCGAAAGAATAAGCCAACTCAAGCAAATATAGAGGATTTAGAATCAATAGAAAGATAGTGTACCAATTCATCAAGGAAAATGTGGCACTTTTCTCGTCTAAAATAACTTAATTTCATTTACCAAGTTTGAGCATAGACAGAAAGGTTCACCATGTATTTTCAAATTTTAATATTTCTAATGAAATAGACAAATATTTTAGGAGAAAGTATTTTCAGTTTGGAAAGGTTACTAAGTACTTTATTAACCTATTGTACATAAACATGTACAGTAAACGAAATTTTATATGAATAAAGAACTAAAAGTTCCTATGATCCAAATTTGCTAGGAATTAAGACATTTCTTGTAAAATAGATAAACGGTACCGTCTGTTGATTTAGTCAAATATTGATTCCACTGTTTAACAAAACATCTGTTTTAATAATTATTCATATTCAATTCCATTTTGTTTTAAAATTAACAGGAAATTACCCACTTTGGTTCCAAAGTGTAAGAACTGGCTAGATCAAATCTTACATTTTCGACGTGCACAACATTGCAAGTTGAATATGGAAAAGGGCATAGATCATCTTCTAAAAAGATTTTTCAAAAACTAAACTAACACTATTACTTATATCCGGTCAGATACTGCTTTAATACAAATCATATCTATCTAGAACTCCCCACTTCGTCCAATGCAACCCAAGCTAACACATCTTATGCTTATATGACAAATAAACTAGCACAAGATGTTGACACAGAAGTTAATATCTTTAAGCAGGATTGTTTGATGAATTCAACTGATAACCTAGAGTACTTAAAATTAATTGCAGCACAAGATGTATCATATTCGCTCCGTTTCTTTGAATAGTCATGTAATTGAGTGGTTGTAATTATTATACATTATCAGAGAACCCGTCTAAATATAGTAACCTATCTCAACCAATGTTAAAGATTGGTTGATAATCACCATTGGCATTTTACTTTGTCATTGCATTACAAAAGATCGATTCATGATATCATTTTCCACTGAAATATATTCATGAATCCCTAACGACTTCACAATAGTTAGAGCATAATTCAAGCGATGAACCTCTCTGAAATAACTACTGACATCTACATGGCATTAAGATAGCATTATATATGACATAATTGGGCATCAGTCTTCTAGGCGCGAAAAATTGTTTTCGACTTAAATGGATTATCTCTGCTCAATTTAGCCTTCATGGCGTTGAAAGTCCCATAGAAACCAATGCCACACAACAGGAAACCTGCAGATAACCGTACATTTCCTCAAGTAGAGCCCTTAAAAGACGTTAAAATTGATAATTCCGTAAAGTATGCATTACTTGGATTCTGACCTTTTTCGCTTCTCACAATTACTCGACATACAGAAGCCACTGACATATGATTCTTATGCCATATATTAATGGAAGCTCGTCAGGTTCAGTTTGAATCTGGCCTTATTACAGCACATAGAACTTCCATTTCAGGTTTCTTGCCTTTTTAGAATTGTATGCTTTTAATTTTGGAGATAAAATTAGTTCAAGGACTGTCATATGTGCTCGCCTGTAAGAGCAGAGTTTACAATGATGCAAAAGTGGCATACGCTTACTATAGAATCCATATTCCACTTACTTGCAGCAGTGAGGTAGATTCAAATACAAAATCACTTTCACTTACAAAGTCTATAAATAGGAGTGAAATTGTTGTTATAGATTATTTAATTTTTTTACAATATCTACACTGAATGATGAGTGGAACAGATAGCCCTGTATCATCACCCCCACATAACGGTATACACCATCTCTTGAATGTTTCGCAATCACGGGCGACTCCTCGTGCACATAATATCAACACTGTCAAATGTTTGTTGTGCAATAACATTGTATCAAGCTCAAGCTTAAATTCACACATGGTGAAATGCCATAACGCGTCTTCTAATCAGTTAAAAAGATCAATACCTATCAAAACATCTGTCTTAAATATCCCCTCTCCCCCCAAACAAACATTTTCCACTGCTAATGGCATTAGTGGGCAGGCGGTATTTCAAAGTGAGCACAAGATTAAATTCCACAACTACGTTCCGGAGAGTCAAGTCGTCATGAAATCAGATAGCATCACTAACAGCCCCAAATCAAGCAATTCTAGCGTAAAAGTGAGTTAGTCACTGTCCTAGCTTCCAATCGCAGCAACTAGAAATTTAAATTTATTATTTTCCGTTTTAGGGATCTGATACTCAAAGTCCAAAATCTTCTCAAAAATTGTATTCTCTCTCAAACTCAAAATATGACATACAACTCTGCGAAGCTGTCAAGCCTAAGCACCTGGAGAGTATTCTAGGTCAAGAGTCGGGAGTTAGTAAGATGATGCAGATAATGGCTGAGTTCAAACGAGGAGAATTCTCAAATGTGCTAATCACTGGACCCTTAGGATCAGGCAAAGTAAGTGTAATAATCTTATTTTCTATTTGCATAGTTACCGTTACGTTTCCAATTTTATGTTTTCGATTAGACTACATTATTTGGGATCTTTGATCGGTTCATAGGAACAGAAATTGAAACTCACCTCCTTGATATCGGACAGAACGAGGGGAAAGAATTTTCTAGAAAGCTAGCAAACAGCTCGAAGCCTGCGTTCCTTCTCCTAGACAATATCCACCTACTCAAGGACGAGCAAGAGGTGAGCACCATTTTCTGATTAATTAATATTAATGCAATGAAGTGCAAGGTAATAGCATCTAGCAGGTGTAACTATGATTGCAATGCTTCTACTGAATTATTGCCTTATAAGGTAAAAAGTGAGCTCGTGTGGCATCACATTCATTCATTACACGCACACAGAATGCCTGGCGGGAAATATATATATTTGAATTACATCAAACATTCTGCAAAAATAGGATCATTTGAGTTTCAATTCATGCTAGCATCTAACCTTAGTTAGATGCTGTAATTGGATGCTACTGGTAATTGGAGTACTTTGTCAGCACGAATAAACTAGAAAATTGATAGTAAGCTCAAGTGTTTAGGTAGCAGTTTATTGTGGTTGCAATTGTGTGGAATGGGTGGCAAACTTAATGACCGCATCAATTATTTCCTAGAACCATTCCATGTTGTGACATTATTCCGTCTTCAGGATGAACTTTAAGATGTGTAATGATATTCCTGCTGAGGTTGAGATTAACATTGGAAGAATAAATTGAAATTTTTTGGCGAGCCCAGTCGCTTTGTATAATGTAATCATAATACAATTAGTAGTGTTTTTACAATCTTTCGATGACACCTAACCATAAATAGACTTTTAACTTGTTTATCAAAATCAAAATGCCTACCTCGACAAAAGTTTAATCATACTTTTGTAGAATCGAGATTACTATTAATATTTTCCAGTGAAGTAGCATAATCGTTAACTTTTGCATTGCCTCAATTGAATTTCTGCACAAATAAGAATTTTACTTTTGCTTGCTTGAATCATATTAGAATCATTAGATTATTTAGCTGTCACTACCATATTAAAACAATATTCG
Source organism: Aphrocallistes beatrix (assembly GCA_963281255.1). NCBI lineage: Eukaryota > Metazoa > Porifera > Hexactinellida > Sceptrulophora > Aphrocallistidae > Aphrocallistes > Aphrocallistes beatrix. Next base: position 3,357,359 of record OY725501.1, read on the forward strand.
TTTATGCAATGCAATAAATATCCATTTCAGGAATATGTTAAATACGTGAATAGTACTAACCGCAAGTCCAAAGTTTGATAATTGATTCCTAATTTGGTTTGAATGTTTCATAATCAAGTCTCAGTTAGGTTTAGCTCTTCCATTGTGTAGCTTATTGAATTAACTAATGTATGGTCACTTCGATATAGTACGTAGTATCACTCACTCATTAAAATCCTATCGTGAATAGTTTCTTCCAAAAAAAGATATTGAACCTACTTTAGCTGATCTGTCAATGTAAGCAAAATCTTGGAGTCAATCATTTGTTTCCCATATTTGGCTATGTTGAGTTGTTCATACTTCCAGCACAGTTACGTTACTAGACTAATACTCTAGTTGGACTAATTCCTATTACCTTAAAGGCATAGAACGCGGTACGGCTGGTACGTACATGACAGTACCTGTTTTTATTTTGCTTCCTACAGGCCTGTAAGGTCCACAGCATTCATACATTAATGGCATCTTCATATGAATAACACTGCTTAATAATAGACCTGATTAGTTGATAGAAATGAATCAGAAAGGGCCATTAGTATTTTCTTGAACTTTCTCACTTAGTCACTAGAGCTAATGCATCGCTTCATTGATGTTTACAAGAGTTAAGTATCAGTAAATATTCCCTCAAATATGCTCTCACCTTTTAAATTTAACATTTCAGCTGACTGATTAATGTATATTTTTATCAGGAGTAGGTGGCTTAACTTCTCGTGAGAGCTATACATGTTCAGGTTAAAACGATACATGTATTCTTATCTTTAAAACCTGCGCACTAATCACTATTAATTACCATATACCCTCAATGATTTTGTCATCATCTCTTTTTGGTAAAATCAGACTGTTAACTGGTCTCACTTTGATGATAATTTCCTCTTAAACTATTATAAATTAAATTAACTTAATATTCAGTCAGGAATTTGCAGACAAAGTTTCGTAATTGGACGTCCGTTTGGAGAGGGAAGTGGATCAAAATAGGAATTTGAAAGTGATGAATACTTCGTCACGCGGTTGATGGTTTAATGTGGGTTTCCCTTTGCTCTTGAGTTAAATTAAAATTAAGGAAATGGTAGCTTAATGCGGTATCACGGAATTTTGCGCATCCGTCCCTAGCATTTTTCCCTGTGTTAAAAAGTCTTAGTCAGATCTTAGTCAGATTTCCTGTCTCGACATTTAAACCAATGGAGAATTTCAACGCAATGTTTACCATAGATTGTATAATGACACAATTATATCACTAAATTAACTAATATGAAAGTTGTTTGTTCATTCTGCACTGTAGTACAGCTTATGATTGCTTTTGCATTGATTATTCAAGAAAGTTCATTTCTACAGAACTTACGAAGCGAATCCAGCGCTGCTGCAATTCTAAAAAAACATACATAAGTCTGTTTCAGCTGAACATGTGGCAGAGTGGACTTTGAATTCGTAATAATCCAGAGTAATCTTGTGAAGTCAACTCATACTCCACGAGTTCTTGAATTTGTTGAGCATAAATGGCAAGTTCAACCATGAACTGACCCCCAGATTACATCTAGGGTGTTTTATGGCTCGTGTTTGTCTAGTCAGGTTTTCTGATGACAATCTATGTCTTAAATCGTGAGGAGTAAAAGCATGTCCAAAATACTACGTCTAAAATTAGAACTTTTTCGATTGAGTCTATAAACTCGAGTAACAATTAAAAGTATAGAATATGGTGATATAAGATGCCCTTTGACTGGAAGTATATTAGCTAGCGTATTGGTGTGATTAAAACAACATTTGTGTTTATATAACATAGCTGATAATACAAAAGTTAGGATTATCATTATGCGAAGTATTTATATTATAAAATTGGTGCGAAATTGATTTGATGACTCATCATGATGATATCATGTAAATGATAAAGGACTTCTGTTTAGTAATTATATGGAGCTACGTTCGTATCTACAATTCAAGTAAGACTATTTCTAACACATACAAGTAATAATTAATCAAATCATTTCTCCCATTTGTCAAGTTTCGTCAACACGACGTGGGGCTCTCAATTTAAGAATAAATAACTTTCCTTTCACTTATGGACTTAGAATGACCTGAATCTCCTAAGTGCTGGACATTCCATGGAAGGTTGAAACTTCTATGATGATATACTGAAACGCATCAATAATTAAGCCTGAATGCTTCAAATGCCTGAGATACGTTTAATGACATAAGCTATTGAAAAGGACTTAGAAAAGATTGTGTTCCAGAATTGAGTAGTATTTGGACCTAATAAAATTCTAAATAACCGCCTTCTTCAGAAGTTTAGTCTTTTATCTAATCAGCATTTTCTCGTATTGAGTGAAATCATACTGTCTACACTTTGTAAATTGAATTTTTTACCAATTTTAGAGCTGAAATAGTTGTGGTTCATTCCTAACAACAAGAACTGTAGTCTTTCCAGTAAGCTCCTAAAATTTTCAAAATCACTTCTTTTCTGCTTATCAATTCATGAAATTTGGGATAACTTAATTTTCAGGCTAAAAAACATTCCAGACTTTTAATACCTAGAACTTTCTCAAATTTCTCAATAATTTTACAATAGTACAATAGTAGTACTAAATGTTGATAGCAGCGGTAATTTCTGATAATTCTGAGTTGCACCATACTTAATAAGTTTTACAATACTTTTTCTATTAATTATATTCTAATTTATGTAGCAATTCTCTGAAAAATTGTTTCCATATAGAAAATTATTGGGTTGATATTTAGAAATTCTGAGCCAATAAGGAAAGTTCATTGCCACCAAATATCTAATTGGTATATCATAATTATTTTTCATAGAATCAAACAAGCGAATTATAGTATGTACCTCATTGTGTGTTTGCATATTTGGAAATAAGCTCACTCACTAACTTCAACCACAGTAGCATTCTACCTGCAAATGCATCTGATACTAAAATAAAACATTTTCCCAAAACGGCAATATTTATTCTATAAGGACAAATTAATGTTTTATCAGCACCCATCTGTTGGATATATTTATATAAATCATTTTAGGAAACTCTGATTGAAATTCTAACCAATGGACATAACATATTTTTGGTTGGAACAGCTTCAGACGTTACTAATATGATGCTACCTAAGAGTCTATCCAAACTGCAGCAAGTAACCCTAGAGAAGTTTGACAGTACTTCAATTTACAAGATTCTAGAAGATGCCAAAACGCACCTGACAAGCATTTTGGAATCTAAAGAAGGGTGTGTTACCATTTCGTTCTATGATCGTAGTTTGAAATATTTGTTGTACATAATTATAGCATAAATGCTAGCTTATTATTGTGTTGCAAAATTTCAGATCAATTTATCAAAATTTGTTTCAATATAGTGAGAAGTTGGATATTAGTTCAGAAGACTTAGAGAAAGTCGTCTCACTTTGCAACGGAAGTGCTTCGAATGCCCTTTCACAATTTCAGGCGCTAGTAGCTCTAAACGAGACCCAGAACCAAAGTTCCAATAGTCCCAGAGATGGGAACTCCAGTCCGATCTCCAACTCCAAGTTAGGGAATAAAGTTCTCGCATCATTAGTCACATCGATCGTCAGTATCCCTCAGACCCCACCCTCCCTCAGTTCAACCTTGTCAGATATCAGAGCTGCTCTTACCAGCAAATCAAAAAAGTCTGCGAATCCCAATCACACAAACAGTGCGAGAACTCATGCTAGAACTAAACGATCGAATAAGCAAGACTTATCGGCAGTTGCACCAGATTCCAAACGAATTTTCTCTTCCAGTTTCCAGCCCCCTCTAGCAAAGGTGAATCTCCAAACTCCCAAGCAGGAATTGTCTATAAATGGAGATGCCTCTAAAATGGTTCCTTTAAAATATATCCCGATTACGGCCACCAATGGAACAACTCCCGTACTCACTGCCCCCTTTCCGACACCGATATTCGTGACACATCAACTTCCATCTTCGCCTGTCGCCACCAAATCAGCTGAAAAGCAGACAATAGAGGCGAAACCAGTCATAATTAACGGGAACCCTAAATTATTGGAAGGCCAGCTGATCAATCTAGGAGCTAATCAGGTGCAAAATGAACAGGGGAATCTTATCTGGACTCTTTACTTCGCTATGCTCACTGGTAACTCAGATTCTGCCCTCTTGGTTCTATCTTCTCTGCTACAGAGCGGAGTTAAGCCTCTCACTATCGCACAGGAACTAGTGGCATTCGCATCTCTATATATTGGTAAGCTAAGTTCATGATACTATTCTTATACATTAAACCAATGTTGTTGTTGTTGTTTTTATTATTATAATATTTTCATAGGTCTCTCAGATACTAATGCATTACAAACAGCTCTCCTAGCCTATCAGTCTTGTCAGTCTCTTCCATCAACACACACTACGGTAAATATATTATAATAAATTTCAATTTGAATTCAGATGTGTCTTCAAATAATTTTCGAAATTTTGTTGGCCCCAAACTAATAATATAATTCATAATGTCTCCTAAAAATTCTAACATTGATTATCTGTGAGCATTGAAATGACGCTATTTTGCATTTCATAGATTCTTCTTACCCAAGTCATACTCCAACTGACAAAATGCACCAAATCCACAGAGACGAGAGACAAGTATTTTCAGCTACAGTTGCAACTAGCTCATACACAGAACTAACCGGTGGACGTTACACACTCCAATCCTGGCGTTAGATCGATAATTTTACTCTTTCTAACTTCTCGATTCGCTCTGTTGTTTTATTCACTTTTATATTTGTATAATTCGTAATTATTGTC